>MVNT01000005.1:2533-602533 GCA_002109505.1 Yamadazyma laniorum | reverse complement strand
GAGCTCAACGAGCTGCTCATATAGTCATTACTCATTACAAACCTGATGGTACTTCGAAAAGATTTGGTTTTCACATTCGCATGCTTTTCTGGTTGTGAAGTTACTGCGACCATCGCAATTCCTACCGCGGCCCATCTACGGCCCATGAAACAGTTGCTGCAAAATCACTGGCAGAGTGTGCATATTTATAAACATGTATATGCTAGATACAAGATGTGGCTACTGTCTAAGGCGTTCGGCGAACAAGTAGTATACAGCACCAAGAAGGAGCAGGCCAGTACCAATGACAGGAAAGCACCAGTAAGGAATGACCAGAGAGTAGTTTGGAGGTTTGAAGAATGGGAATACGGCCATGAAAACATTGGCCAAAAGGAACACTAGTATCAAAGCCACTGGTGTGCTAACTCTACGGGCACTTTTGGGAAGGAGTAGATGATCGAACTCACTATGTTCTGCCGACCAAGTGGGATCGAAGTATCTCAAATATAGAAGACCTCCAGTCAATAGGATGTTTACCCAGGTGCCAGGATATATGTACAAATTGACAATAAACTCATAAATCTCGGTAGATGGAGGGAGTACAAGTACTATGACAGTAACCAACCAATGAAGAATCAATGCATTAGAAAAATGGATGAATTTTTTGCTGAAAGGCAATAGGTTTTCCATGGCCAATTCTTTATTGACGACAGAATGGGCATAAGAAACCACCAAGACGTTGCCAAAGTTGGAGATGGCAATCAAGAGAGGCAAAATACGGGTAGTAATGTTCTGGCCAAAGATCTTGTTGAAGAAGATACCAGCAATAAGAACACCACTAGACATAATCTCATGTTTGGGGATCACCACAAGATAGCTCAAAATCACTAGAAAGTAAAGAACAGTGGTAATGAGTACTGCAAGTGGAGCAGATCTCGTTAGAACCTTATATGGATCGTGAGTTTCACTAAGCACGTAGTTCACGTTCTCCCATCCTTTGAAAGAGTATATGATTTCAAGTAAAGCCACTGAAATCGAATAATAATTGGTATCCTGAGTCTGTTCAAACATGTTGCTGAAATTGTCGGTTTTGGGTAGATCTACTAGCCCAAAAAATACTAGTGCCCCACATAGAATGATCAACATAAGAATCAAGATCTTCGATACCCCTAAGAAGACGAAAAAAAAATTGGATTGGTGATGGTGACAAATGTGTAAGTATGTGCAATAAGAGATGCAAAGCACACCTATTAATTTGACGTAAAAGTTGTCCAAGGAGTCTTCATTGCCCAAATCCCCATTGATAGCATACAAGATGTACTTCCCGAAAGCATATGAGTTTCCTGAGCTGAAACCAAGAAGTACGATCTGAAAGGCATAGACAAACCCGATGAGCCTTTTGTCGAAGATTCTTTGGAGGTAATTCTTTTCTCCCCCATTTTTTATAGGTAAATGTAAAGCAAATTCGAGGTAGATGAGTATACCACACGCTATAACCAAACTGCCGATCACCCATAGCAGTAAATAAAGCCCCACATTTCCTTGACAGTATTGTAGGATGATGGAAGGCGTAAGAAAGATTCCAGTACCAACCATCTTGTTGACGATGAGGGACATCGCTGATAGCGAGCTTATTTGGGCCATTAGTGGAGAATATACAGACGTCTATGTGTATGTTTGGCTTGGCATCAGTTATTCTCAAACTGAATGATTTAACTGCTATTTAGTAAGTGATTGTAGGATGTTGATTTGTGTGGTAGAATTTCACGTGATGATAACGATTTGGTTGCGAAATGGTATAATCAGATGAAATGAACAGAAGACAGCTTTGCTAGTCGAGCAGATTGGTACCCAGTTGGGTAGGGCGAACTCTCTAGCATTTGATTCCGCAGGGGCAAGTACCTATAATTTTATTCACGAGACAATTCTACGTATAATAGTATTACTTTATTCGGACATCTAAAAATGGTGGTTATGCTTTCTTTCAAATGATATGCTTACCATGGATGTCGTGTTGGTAGCTCGTGCGTGTAACAAACCAGAAGAGCAATCCAACTACTCCCGTTGAGCCTAAAACTACACATGCATAATTCATGGTGCTGGAGTCCACAGGATGGAATGTAGGGAAATTTAGCCACACCATAATAAAACATGCCCAAAAAACAGATGCGATATTCAAGAATACGCCTAGGCGTCCCAAGTTGAAGTAAGGTAATCTGGTCTGTGGGTCCACAATCATCATAGAATCATGTGTATCATCTAGGACAGCATACCTTTTCCTTATATCACTGGAAAAGCCGGATTTCCAGAGTAATGCACCAATAGGGAAAATGTAAGACAAATTGATACACACCATTGAAGAGCCAAGAACTGCAGTTAAAGCCAGAGACAGACCAAGCATTATCAAGCCAAGAATAAGACATAAAACGGTCACCAAGGCAACAGCATTCAAGGGTACTTTGAGTCTAGGATGAACGGCTGCAAAGAACTCTCCAAATGGAAGACCATTAGAGCGGGCAAACGACCAGAACAACCGCAGGGTTGAAGTATAATAAGTAAAAGAGGAACCAATAAAGGTGAAGATAAGAATTGCCACTCCAATAGTTGTCAAGGCATTCGATTCGAACGCATCCAACATGAGCTGTACAATTGGTTGGCCTCCAATAGGTGCTGCAAGGGTTGACATATTTTTGACACAGAACATATAAATTATCGAGGCTCCAAGACCCAACAATGCCAGAAATGAGTTGGAAAGAACCATAACCCAAGGAATGTGGACTTCAGGACGGTCGATTTCATCAGTCATATGGCAAGCACCATCATACAATGTGACCGAAGCAATGGATGGCAACAACCCCAAGAAGAACACAACACCATCGGAAGACCAGCCAGTTTCATTGACAAATGTCTTGAACACGAAGGAAGCCAGCTGTTTCGGAGTGGTCTTCACCAAAAGAGCAACCAAGATGAACACAGTTCCTGCATTGATCACTACCACCATCGAATTAGTGAGCACTGGAAGCAATGCCACTGCTAAGATGTTGACTGCTGATCCAACGATAAGAACTACAGCATACGTCAAATACATCTGCCAATTTGCTGGTACAAAGTCTGGCTTGTACACATTTACCAACGCATATATAAAGCTAGTGGCCACATAAGTGGAGCTGAAGCAGGCAAAAATCCAGCCTCCACAGCTTAACACTCCCACAACAAAACTACCAACTCTTTTGAAGCGTTTTGGAGCCAACATATATGTCCAATGGATCTGAGCCAGCAGGTGAGGGAAAGCACTAGCAATTTCCGCAAGACTATAGCATATGAACAAGTCGAATGTAACGGCAAGAATATAGCCGTAGATGAGGCCTGGCAGCCCACCTACTCCAACAACTGTACTGAGAAAAGTACCGATAGCAAGAGCTGAACAAATAAGTGAAAATTGGAGTGCAGAAGTGCTCCATACATTGAATCTTTTCTCAAGCGACCCATTACCAGACACTGAAGTGTGGTCTCCATCTCCAGTTACGTCTAGCACAGCAGTAACGTGGACGTTACCCTTTTCATTTACTGGCTTCAAAACCATGTTGTTTCACAAATTATTCAAAGTTTTTAATTGAAGAAGCATTTTCCGTATCTTCATTGTGGAGTATCCGAGCTTATCAGAGTGGGTCCCAGTTCCGCCCCAACATGATTTGATGTCAAAAAGGAAATTTGAAGCGGAATTGGATAAATATCAATTCATTACTGATAGAAATCTTACGGTAGGGACACATACGCCCTGATAGACAGCGGCCCGCCGAGCAACTCTTGGCTGATCTCGATAACGAAGTTTTTCCAACGCATCTTGGCCATTTTAGCGGCTCTCCTCACTGAAATGCCATGATTGGTCAGATAAACTAATATTTTATACAGTGTCGGGTCTTCTGACCAAATGCAAAGCCGCTACAGTGGGAGAACTGGTGGTGGGATCAAGGTCGTTGCCCCATGCTGGCTTAGATTTGCTTGGTCGATCCTATATTTCCGCTGATAAACCTTATCCGAACTCAGCACTTCGTTACCAAATGCGGTAATCGACTTAAGTGCGGGTTATGTTAGATAACTAAACCCATCCATTAGAAGTATATAAGAGCACCCACTCGTTCTTTTACAAGTGGGTGATATTTCCCATAATCAGAAATGTCGGTAGAGAAGAAAGAGCCGTTTCTGGTTGATATCGAGCAGACTGCTGGTGGTAGCTCAAACAATAGCTTTCTCAGAGATGCCTCTGACGAAGTGTATGAGACGACGAAGTTCGATGACTTTAATGACAAGTTAGATTCGGCCAAGTATGGTCAAACTAAGAGAAGATTAAGCAGTCGTCATGTGGCCTTGATGATTATTGGCCAGAGTATTGGTACTGGTTTATTTGTTGGTTTATCTTCACCATTGGTGACTTCGGGATCTCTTTCACTTTTTACCGGTTTTCTTTTCTATGCTTGTATGGTCATTTGGCCTATGATGCAAGCTGTTGCAGAAATGTGCTCATTTTTACCGATCAAGGGTTCTTTTTTGCACTTCTCAGCTCGGTGGGTTGATCCTGCTTTGGGCTTTGCTTGTACTATCATTTACTTGTACACATCAATCATGTTCGTTGCCTTGGAAGCTACTGCATTTGCTGGTGTTATCCTGTTTTGGAGTGACGTAAACCCTGGTGTATGGATTACCGTAGCTTTGGTCACAACATTATTGTTCAATGTCTTCGGAGTCCACTGGTATGGAGAAGTGGAGTTTTTCGCTTCCATCACCAAGGTTTTATTGATTGTCGGTTTGATGTTGTTCTCATTGATTTCCATGTGTGGGGGGAACCCTGAAAGGAATGCATACGGGTTCTCCAACTGGCCCAAAGGTGGCCTCGTTAAAGAGTATCTTACTACAGGACTGACCGGTAGATTTTTGGGTTGGTGGAATGTCATGGTGTACGCTGCCTTCTCGTGTGGAGGACCAGATCTTTTGGGAATGATCTCTAGTGAGGTTCAAAGGCCTAGAACGACCATCCCAATGGCCGGTAGAAGAGCATACATTAGAATCTATCTTTTCTACTTGGGAGGGTTGTTTTTTATGAACAGCATTTGTGCATCCACTAATCCAACGTTGTTGGATGCCAGGAACAACGGACAAGCAGGTGCTGCTGCAAGTCCATGGGTCATTGGAATCAAGGAAGTCGGTGTCAACGGCTTGGACTCGCTCGTAAATGTGGTGATTGCTTTATCAGCTTGGTCTTGCGGAAATGGGTTCACTTATGGGGCCACCCGATGTGCTTACTCTGCTTCATTAGCAGGATATCTACCACGGTTTTTTTCCAGATGTCTCAAATCTGGGTGTCCCATCTACTGTGTGATTTTGTGCTTGTCTGTGTCTTGTATAAGTTTCTTGAGTATTGGCAACTCCACTGGTGTGGTATTTAATTGGTTGATCAACTTGAGTACCACCGGAATATTGTGCACTTACGTATGTATTTGGTTGTGTTACTTCAAATTCAAAAGAGCATTTGCAGCACAGGGATTTGACTACCAAAAGGATGCTAAATTCCATCCTCCAAAATTCGTTCACCCGTACATGACCTATTTCGGGTTCTTTTTAACTGTGGTAATTTTATTCTTTAATGGTTTCTGGATCTTTTTCCCAGGCATGTTTTCCGTGGCCAACTTGTTCACCTCGTACTTCGCCCCAGTTTTCCTTGTCGCGTTGTTCATATTCTGGAAACTCTTGAAGAGAACTCATCTCAGAACAGACTTAGAAGCTGACCTCACCACTGGCAAAGAAAGGATCGATTACGAAGAAGCTATAGAAGAAGAGGTGTTAGCCGCAATTCCGAGAAAGAAGGGTTTGTTGTGGAAGTGCTACTACAAGTTCTGTGATATATGTTTCAATTAAAGCGCATAATAGGTATTTATTGGAGTAATGATAAATTTTAAAGTATGTTTAACGGTCGTGTCCTTGGTCGATACAGCCGTTCGCTCTCCTGTTTGGACTGCATATCCAAAACAAGCATGAAGATTATTACCACGGAAGCAAGAGAAGCTCCTGCTTCTGAATTCTATACGGCATCCTGCTTAATGCTTGTCGTTGAAATAGGCCTTTTGTGAAAGATAACTATAATGCTTGGCACCGATAAGCAAAATTTTCAACGAGCGCTTTAAGCTTCCTGTATGCAGCCCCACCGCGGTCTCTGCCCCACCAAGCTTCCACCATGCTTGGTACACTAAATCGCACTGTGTAAGGCGTTTGTGACGAATTTATGCCGCAAGTTTCCCTTCGGATAATAAATGACAGACGATTTTCACTGTGATTCAGCCTAAATTTCAAAAAAAAACACACACACACACACACATTTCAGTCCGCGAGTAGCCGCAACTGCATAAGATGCATTCTTCTTCCCTGAAGGTAAGCCCCATCTCCCACGACATGTTCTTGAGGTAACCCGGTGCCAAAATGTCGTAGGCCCGTAGGTGCCCATAACTCTGACCCGGATTTTATCTGTCTTTATGCATGTAAGGATTGCCTTGCCCGGTATTTAACAAAACAGTTTTTTAAATATAACATCTCCTCTTTTTTTTTTTTTTTTATTTTTAACTCTTCCAAGCATGTTATCTTCCGGATTATATATAGTCAACATTTTCCAAGACCGAAGATTCTGTAACAAGTGTCCGTCTAGAAAATGAGGAACGACTCAGAAAAAAATGTCGACTCTAACTCGTTGTTAAGCAGGCACACTGCAGACTACAATTTATCGATTTCCAAGTCTAATCCTTCTGCTCAAGTCGATAATGGCCATCAATTGAAAAAAGGATTGCATGCCAGACATGTTAGTATGATTTCTTTAGGTGGAGCTTTGGGTACTGGTTTGTTGATTGGTACCGGTAGTGCCTTGAAAGTTGCTGGTCCTGGTGCCATTTTGTTAGCCTACTCTGTTGTGGGTTTTGTCGTGTTCATGGTGATGACTGCTCTTGGAGAAATCGCTACTTACATTCCATTGGCTGATGGTTTTACTGGTTACAGCAACCGTTACGTCGAACCAGCATTAGGTTTTGCCTGTGGATATGTATATCTCTTTAAGTATTTGATCATTCCTGCTAATCAGTTGGTGGCAGGGTCTTTAACGGTCCAGTACTGGGTTTCCAAAGAAACGTTGAATCCTGGTGTATGGATCACTATTTTCTTGCTTGTCATTTTAACAATCAATACTTTAGGTGTCAGGTTCTTTGGAGAGATTGAATTCTGGTTATCTTTGTTGAAAGTCTTCACTTGTTTAGGCTTGATCATTTTATTATGGGTCATCGCTCTTGGAGGTGGTCCAACAAAAGAAAGAATTGGATTCAGATATTGGAATAAGCCAGGTGCATTTTTGATCTACAGAAACGCAGCTCAAAATGTTATCATTGGTGGATCGAAGGGGAGGTTCGTTTCATTCGTTTCTGTCTTGGTTAATGCTGTATTTGCTTATTTGGGTACCGAGTTATGTGGTATCACTTTCGCTGAATGCAGAAGACCTCGTGTGGCCATTCCAAAGGCTATTCGCTTGACTTTCTACCGTATTGTGGTGTTTTACGTTTTATCTATCTTGTTTTTGGGAATGTGTGTTAGTCCTGAAGATCCTTTGTTGTTAAGTGCTACAGGAAGCACTGCTAGTGCTTCACCTTTTGTCATTGCCATCAAAAATGCCCACATATCAGGCCTTGACCACGTCATTAATGCTTGTATCATGTTGTTTGTTTTATCGGCTGCCAACTCTGATATGTACATCTGCTCCAGAACCATATATGGGTTGTCTGTAGCTGGGTACGCTCCAAAATTCTTCTCCAAGACTAACAAAATGGGTGTTCCTTACTATGGGGTCGGGTTGTCGTTCCTTTTCTGCCTTTTGGCTTACATGACAGTGTCTGAATCCTCAGGTGAAGTTTTCAACTATTTCGTTAACGTGGTTTCCTTGTGTGGATTGTTGGCATGGACTTGTATTTTGATTGTTCACATCAGATTCATGGCCGCTTGTAAAGCTCAAGGTGTCAACCGAAAGACAGACTTAACCTATAAATCTCCATTGCAACCGTACGGATCATACGTCGCTTTGGCTATGTGTGTATTAATCATCATCATCAAGAATTTCACAGTCTTTTTAGGTCATCCTTTCCCATACAAGACTTTTATTACCGGTTATATTGTATTACCAGTGTTCTTAATTTTCTACGGAGGGTTCAAACTTTACTACAGATCCAAACTCTTGGACTCAAACGAAGTTGATTTGGCAACTTTCAAGGATGTGGTGGATGCCGAAGAAGAAGCATGGGCAGCTGAAGACGAAGAAATACATGCTCTTAATGACGCCAAGGGTAACCCTAGAGACTTACAATGGTACTATGACAAGATCTTTGGGTGGATCTTCTAAGTTGGTTGGAATCATGTTTAATCTGTATAATATTTGGCTAAGTTGGTTGGAATCATATTTAATCTGTATAATATTTGGCTAAGTTGGTTGGAATCATATTTAATCTGTATAATATTTGGCTGGCGAGAAATGCCAACAATAATATATACTCTGCAACATCTCAAATTATCACAATACGGAGAAGCTGACTGAAACGGGGCGATGGTCAGAAAATCTCCAGCCTGCTGGGGTGACGTTGTCAATAACATTGTAGGCCAACACTCTAGTTTTGGTTTGATTACTGTTAGAATCGTGTGGGGCCCAAATGAAATCAATAACAGACTGGTTGTCAGTAGGCTCAAACCCAGTGTACGTGGGGCTCTGAGAGAGCCTATCATAGGCGATCAACCTGGTATCGGCCAAATCATTTACTAAGGTGGTATAAGACAAATCAGTGTCAATAGAGTTGAAATCACCGGACAAGAACGATTGAAAGGAGTTCGGAATTTGTTTGATCCAACCAGAGATCATTTGAGAAGAGTGTTCTCTAGCTTCTTGGCTAGTTTGATCGTAGTGAGTATTGAAGTAGTTCACGTGTTTACCACTGGGCTTGTGTTTCAACTCCGTCATTGTTACAATCCTAATATTTGAAGCACCCCATGCCTTCGACGGAACATCGGGCGTTGGACTCAACCACTTGTAGGTACCATTTACCAACTCCCAGGTTCGGTTATCGTAGACCACTGCTGCATATTCACCAGCTTCTATTCCGTCATCTCTCCCAACCCCAAAATATGTCCACCCAGTACTAACATTGCTTTGGTTATTGTTCAATCCGTACAAGATATCATCCAACATGTTCTTCTTGATTTCTTGCAATCCGATAAGGGTTGGTAAGTCATCGGACTGTTGTTGCAAAGCTTCTAATTGACCATACTTTCTAATGTCCCAGGGCATTTCATGCGGGAATCTATTGTTTGTTTCAACTCTGACATTGGAAGTAATAATTCTGAAATTCAATGGGGCATCAAAAGGAGCAGCCAAAGTGGTTGCAAATAAAATTGCCAAACTCAACGCAAATTGTGGTAGCATTTTTTGGTGATGTACTTCAGAAGTAAACGGTTTTGGAACTCTTATTTATACTTTAGGCACTAAGTAAACGTGGTTTCGTTCATACGGTAGATGTAATAGTTCCCTGCTAAATTAGGGTTGTAAAGGTTAGACCCCTAGCTACAAAGAAGGTGCCGTAGAGTAAGTACCACATGCTTGAAAGTGAATTTATCTCTTTTAGAACGCAAATATCAACGGACATTACATGCATAAAAGCAACATTTTTCAACAATGTTCATGTGCTACACCTTAATTAACTACAACCTAGGATGTGTTCCTGTATTAGTTCTCAGCTGTTAACACTGGAAGTCGCTATCGCCTACTCTGGTATAAAGATGATCCCAATGTAAGGAGATACCCTAAGCGGCTGTCCGCTACTAAACTGTTTCTATAATTATGGCAAATTCACGCTTAGACCTGGTGGTACCTGAGGATCATGGCCCACTCTTAAAAACGTGTGGCATAGGGCCCATGTGCGTTCGCAAAACTAGCACTTGTTAACGAGACCTTGATTTCCACCTTCGATTGACAACGGTACATATGCAGGGGTATTTGCATAATGGCAATAGTATGTGCTTGGTTTGATCCATTGGAATGGACCTACTTGTGCCTGCAAATATTGTATAAAGCCCCGTGCACCAGTTGGTGCGATGGGGCTCTGGATAGGCTCATTAAGCTTCCTGATCCGCCTCGAACCTTTTCCAAGCATTGAACCAGGCCCGTGTGTCTAATAAATTCATAGTTCCTGAAGTATTGTGGATTGGACACCCGGAACTGCTTGACTGCACCGTTTATCAATTAAGCAAGAAACAAGTTTATTGCATTGTTAGATGTGCAAATTTCACATTTCGTTGTGGTTGCGAAATTTAATTACCAATTATATACAATCTTTTAGAGATAGTAGAAGAGACAATAGGATCATTAGAATTCCAGAAACACAAATGCTAGTATTCAAGGTAACGCATGGGACACCGAAGAAGCTAAATACAAACCATGTTGGAACCCAGATATTGATAAGTGGGATGAATTATGAATATAAAACTGGGAGGGAACAAGCCTTGGCACCCCATGGCCCAAAGATTGCCAAAGATAAACCACCGAGAGGCTCTAAGAGTAGTGTGGCTTGTGGAAACACAAAGCAACCAATCAAAATTGATACAAAGAGCAGCACTCAGGTACTAATTTCCAGGGACATACACACAAAGGCCATGATTGAACCCTTTAACGAGAAAAGGCTGGTATGGCGGATATAACATGAGAATGGAAACCTACGTCAGAAGCTGCTGTCAATCAAGAATTAAATCATTAACATATAATAAATAAATAAATATCACTTGTACTTCTTTCCTTCCAAGTCTGGCAATGGAAGGGCCTTGACAGTCACGTAAGAATTTTGTGGGTTGGCAATACCAGCATAGGCATTATACCAAGCACTGAAAGCAGTGATAATACCAAAAACACCCGCAGCCTTCTTTACGCTTGCAGAGCCCTGGAACTCTGAGATAGCCAACAACAAAAACGTTATCGACAAGAAGAAAAAAATCGAGAAGAAAGCCACGGTAGATTTCAACGTCAATAGCATCAAAAAAAATGTAAATATAAACCATCCCAAAAGGAATATGCCTACTGCAAATCGGAACTCCTCTGGGTTGGTATAAGCTGCAGCAATACCAAAGCTGTCAACATAGAATGCAGCCCAAGAACACCAGAAACCACCATAAGAAGACAAACCAACACCACCAAAAGTGTTCCCCACAGCAATTTCAAACATACCGGCAACAAGTTGAGTTGCACCTCCGTAGAAGAATGCTAAACCAACAACAACATTTGGGATACTAACACCTTTAGCCTCTAAATTAATCAAAGATAACACAAAGGTAGTCATGGCGAAAGCACTCAATCCCAAAGGAGATGGGTTGGCCAAATCATGCTTTGGTGGAGGCAGTAAACCTGGGTTAAAGTCACCACCAAAAGCCTCTACCAATTCCGACTTCAAGTATTTCTCATGACCGAATTGAATATAATCACCTTCGGTTTTGACTTTGGTAACTGAGTCGGGCACATAGCTTGAATTATTGTTAAGAACTAACTGCTCCTTAATAGGATTTTGGTTTTCAATATCCGACATAGTGGTTTTTGAACTTTGCAGATCTGAAGTTTAGTGGGTGCTGCTCTGTATTTATAAGTTCTATCGAATTAAAGTCGGCCCCACAGGCACCTAGCAAATAAGGCCATCTCGGACTTTGAAAAGGTTACACAAAAACCTTTATAGATTGGCGAATTTTTTTTGGCCGGTCAGCAAACGACCGGGTATTTTTCCTACCGCCAAGATACCACCACCACCGCGCCCAGCCCGGCCCCAACATCGCGGCCACCGCAAGGGTTTTCGATGCCCCTCGCACCCTTTTGGATACCCCATTCGGTGCTAAACTATCCAGCTGATCTTTTTCACCCACTTCTACAATACGCTTGCACCACTTTTTTTGTGGGGGCTGTTTTCAATCTGCTAGGTACCCCAGATTTCGGGACACACCACATCATCACCGAAACACAATCCCTAAACCAAACTCACTGCTTCTATAAGCACATTTAAGCATCTCTCTAGGAGCATTCCTGCTATTGGCCGGAAAAACTCTAAATCCGGACTGGAATCTTATGCGGTTACGCAATACCACAAATCTCGGGTCTATTTGATCAGTTACAAGCAGTGGAATAATATAAGTGGGAGTGCGATCAAAGACCGTAATAACCCGGGGTTGCCACAGAACGTGATGCCAGAAACAAAAATAGTATTATTCTTGATCCTTCAATCCAGTCCAACAACCTGTATGAAAATGCGACATTAGATGATATTAGTGCGACAAGTGTCGTGGACTTGGCTGCCGACCCTAACACCGCTGATGGCACAATGGACGTCATTTCCTGGCGTAATTTCAGGTGGATTTGTGATCTCTTACAACAATCAGCCTAGTGAATAGGGCATTGGGACAAAACTGACTCGTCAATTTATGTATTGTCTGAAACAATAACCACCTTGGCAAAGCTGTGCGACAATCGTGGTAAAATTTGGCGCCATCCTCGAGCAGCTAACACAAAATTTCTCCCACTATAATTCATCGCAGGCTTATGCCACAACACGACCTTGGAGATTTTCCAAATTTATCTATTTTGTAAACATTCTCTATTTCATTTTGCAATCAAGCTTTACTTAAATTCTTTTCTCTCCCAATCAATATTCAATTAGCAACTCACTCAGCTATGGAAGACCTCTCACAAAGTATGGAGAATGTCTCCCTCATGGATGTGGATCATTTGAACAAGGAGAATATCACTCCCATGCAATCACCCTCTTCCAAGAGGATGTCCCCATACAAATCTCCAGTTTGCAATAAACCTTCCATCAGAATTTCAAATAAGACACAACGACTTTCCAACGTTTGCCAGCTTTACTTTTTGGATTATTACTGTGACAAGTTCGACTATATTATCAACAGAAGGGACAGAAGTGACAAGGTGTTATCGACTTTAAATGCTCAAGATCTCACACCTCAGCAGAAGAACTTGGAATGGAAGAATTATGTTAGCAGAGAAAGGGCCTACTTGAGGAAAAAGAGATTGAAACCGAAACACAAAGACTTTGAAATGATAACGCAGGTAGGACAAGGTGGTTATGGTCAGGTATTTTTAGCAAGAAAGAAGGATACTAAAGAAATCTGTGCATTAAAAGTGTTGAACAAGAGTTTATTGATTAAATTGAATGAAACAAAACATGTCTTGACCGAAAGAGACATATTGACGAACACCAGATCTGACTGGCTTGTCAAGTTGTTGTATGCCTTCCAAGACGCAGAAAAGGTTTTTTTGGCAATGGAGTTTGTTCCTGGTGGTGACTTTAGAACCTTATTGAATAACACCGGCTACTTGATCCCCCCTCATTCCAGGTTCTACATTAGTGAGATGTTGTGTGCCGTGAATGCTCTTCATGAATTAGGGTACATTCATAGAGACTTGAAGCCTGAAAACTTCTTGATAGACTCTAAAGGTCATATTAAATTGACTGATTTCGGTTTGGCTTCTGGATCCATTTCTAATGAGCGGATTGAGAGTATGAAGTTGAAGTTAAGAAATTTCTCGGACTACAAGAACAACTTCAACTTTGACTTGCCTTCTATCAACATAAATGAACGTCAAAAGATCTTTAAAAATTTTCAAAACTTGAATGCTAACTACGCTAATTCTATTGTGGGAAGTCCTGACTATATGGCTTTGGACGTTTTGGAAGGGGCCAACTACGATTTCACCATTGATTACTGGTCATTGGGCTGTATACTTTTTGAAAGTCTCTGTGGTTACCCTCCCTTTAGTGGATCAAAACAGGAAGAAACGTACTATAATTTGAAAAATTGGGAAAAAACGTTAAGAAGACCTCAAACAAAAGACGGAAGATATGTCTTCAGTGATAGGACATGGCAGTTGATTACAAAACTTATCACCAAGCCCAGCTTGAGATTCAAAACATTCAACCAGATAAAGAAAATGAATTATTTCAGTGATATGAATTGGGATACTTTGAGAATGAAGACTCCTCCATTTACCCCACAGTTGGATAATGAGGAAGATGCTGGTTATTTTGATGATTTTGAAGATGAAGAGTCAATGATGAAATACAAAGATGTGTTCGAGAGACAAAACTACAATGAAAAATTGTTGATGAATTCCAAGAAGCTGAAAAATTCCAATTTCATTGGATTCACCTTTAAGCATAAACTGAACCCAAACAACAAGTTCAACGATTTGAATGTTAACATGAACAGCAACCCCTTGGCCACCTTATATTAACGAATAGATATGTCAATCTCTTTTTGTAGTTTAGTTCGTATGATTGGATAGATTTGAAACGGTTTTATGTATTTACAGGTTTGTGATCAAACAGAGCTTTTAAGGCGCCTATGACACTAACAATTATTACACCTGTATGCTTCAAGATCATATTCCATGCCTCCAAACTTAGGAGGATGAGGAAATATGTATTAGGTCTGTTTCACCCCCTGGACCACTTTTCTGTATGGAGTGAGACACACACATTTCTTTTGTGAGACAAGACATCAGAGTACTCATTTAGTATTCTTAAGTATCACTTAATTAAACGTACTCTTTTCTTTTCACTAAGCTACCCAGACTGCATTAAAAACATACATTGACAGGCCTTGCTAATTTTCCAGGAACAGGAAGGCTCGAAAACATACTTAGAGGCATTATTAAAGTGTCTCAGATTTTTGGATCGAAAATCGTACTAGAATCTTTGTAACTTGAAGGGTACGTGGAGCTAGGGAAGACGACATAATGCGTGGCTAGCGGGTGCAGACTTGAAGCCAAGGTATATGGAGTCAGGAGCCTTTTACAGACTGCCCGATAACGACGTATGAATTTAACGGGCACGAGTTTATCTACTAGAGCTGCTCATTTTATGTAGTATTAAAGTTAAGCTATATTACAATCGTATACAGACACCTTTGAGTATATGCACATCACTTCATTCTTGTTTCCATACAAAGTCATCACGTATCTTGCTTTCCACCAATTCTCTAAACTCTATGAAGTGGGTCTCCGCCACCTTAAATCCATGATCCATGACTTCAAACAACTCTCGTTCGCTGAATTCGCCTTTAGAGTCAACATAAACCAATTTATCTGGCTTGCTTTCCTTGACCGAGAACACCAATAAGTGGTTGGACTTGGAGTGAATCAAATCACTCAATTTCGGGGAGTTCACTATCCGATTGTCCAACAGGATACATTGATTTACACTGACAAATGACTCGTAGAGGAATATGTTGGCATCCAATAATGCAAAGTAGCAACAGTTGATGATGTCTCCTAATTCCAAGTTGAAAACCTTCAAGTCATCAACTGTACTTTCGAAATTGTTAATGATGACAGAGTCTGTCTCGAGATTCAATACTTGGACCACAACTTGGATGAGTTGTCTTGGATACTTGTGTCTGACAATCAAACTTGACAAAATGGATCTCAATTTGTCCGTCAATAGGTTTTCTCTCGTGGTGCTTGTTCCAATTGATGGTCTCACAATTATCTCTAAGCTTGCCAAGTTCGGTAGCTCTTGCTTGATTTTTGGCTCTATAGGGCCACTTATAGAGACCAAGACTCTTGTTGTGCCATTGGTTACCTCAGCTGAACCATCCACATTCTCTAATACCGATGTACGTAACTGCATTGCTGGTGCTGTGGTTTTTTTCAAGATAAAAATGCAAGATGCGCAATTTGTTTATCAGACTACGATGAGCTACGAAGACGACTTGTTGAATGATTTCGACAGCGAGCCAGAAGGAGATGAAAAGACTGGTGTCGAGGATTTAGACACCCAAGAGACCGAGGACTTGGAGTCTAAGCTCAACAATGTGCTCACTACACCAATATCCTTGGAGAAACAGCTCAACCTGTTCGATATGGAGGAAGTAGTGGACCCAACCAAGCATCTCCAAATTATGCAATTGGCTCCCATTATCTGTGATAAGTTGACCCACTTCAATGACCAGGAATCAGACTACCTCAAGTTGGTATCATATTCAGATTATGAAAACGACGAATACAAGTTTCTCATGCAAATAAACAAGTTGATAACGTTAATTCAATACGAAATGAGCTTTCTATTCGGTTTCATAAAACAAAAATACCTGGTTGTATTCCCAGAACTTGTCAGTATAATAACAAATCCAAAGGATTTCATCAGCATCATCAAATTGATCAAACAAGACTTATTGGGAATACGAGACTATGAGGAAGAATTTAAGAAGTTTTTGGCAAATGACAAGATCCTAGTGGTAATAATGAGTGGCTTACAACATACGAAAACTCAATTCACTCTTAGTGAGGCGGACTTTGAGATCATCTTGAAAGCATGTTCTGAGTACACGGATTTGCAGCAATTACTTGGAGAATTGTCCGGCTTTATCCAGTCGAAACTCGTTAATTTTACACCGAACCTTACAAGTTTATTGGGACCTGTGACATCATCCCAGCTACTTATTCAAATAGGCTCTCTTCACCAGCTCAGTACAACACCAGCATGCAATTTGCCATCCGTCGGTGTGAAAGAGCTCTCGTCAACTACCAAGAAGATCAACTCTTCTGTCCAGATGGGGTTCTTATACCATAATGACATGATAAGATATCTTCCACCAGATGCTACCAAGCTGGCACTTCGAATACTTAGCGCAAAAGTGATTTTAGCAGCTCGAATTGATCTTGCTAAAAGTAGTCCAGACGGAGAGTTGGGTAAGAAATATAAAGCTGAGGTTGTGGATAAAATCAATAAGCTGGTTTTACCACCCGATTCTACGGGAGTAAAGCCTTTACCAAAACCAAGCGAGTACAAGTCCAAAAAAAGAGGTGGTCGTAAGGTCCGTAAGATGAAACAAAAGTTTCAATTATCTGAAATGGCTAAAGCCCAAAATACTCTTCAGTTTGGAAGTACTGAAGATACTTATTTGGACGCATTTGGAAACGAAGTTGGATTGGGGATGGTTAAAGGCGATCGGAGCTTGAAGGTTAACACCAATACCAAAGCCACCATGTCTAAAGGCATGAAGTCCCGATTGAGCAGTGACAACAATGAGAAGAAGCGGCACCTTGATTCTGTTTTAGATGAAGAGGATTTCAGCTCCATTATTAAAAAGACAAAGCAAAATTCAGACCCTAAAACTAAGCCAGAGAATAAATGGATTAGTGGAATTATGAAGAAATAATTCTGCTTTTTGTAAATTACATTGTAAAATAGAACAAACTAGACACGACTTCAATTATATACTAATTCGATTCTACGTGCCACATAAAATGGCAGCTTTTGCGTTATGGTTGCAAATTCTCCCTATCTCTAAACTTTCAGAGGATCAAAACGTTTATGCATGGTTGGACTTCAGTCTCAAAAGTTACAAATCTGCAATGCAGCTCATCCACCGAATACAAACACGTCCAACTTCCATCACTGGAGTACTTGTACATGTACAACCCACAGTTGCTAGTTGTCAAAACCTCTCTGCTCGAAAACTGCTCGCGCGATTGACTCATTGAAAATTTTTCAATATATGATAATAAACTTATTCAGGAGAAATCTCAAGTATAATTTATTGTCGTATAAGCCTTACAGTCACAACAGAGTGCTCATAAGAACATTAAAGTACAGTATGTCTGAGGAAACGAAGAAAGTGGAATTTCCCGAAAAGGTTGGCACTACTGAAGCTCCTAAGAAAGAAAAGACTGCTAAAGAGTTAGAAAAGGAAAGAAAAAAGGCCGAAAAGTTGGCCAAGTTCAATGCTAAGAAGGCCAAGCAAGCCGAGGATGCTGTTTCCAATAAGTCCAACGCTGAAAAGAAGCCCAAGAAAGAAAAGAAGGTCGTTGAACCAGCTCCTGAATTCACCGATAAAACCGTTCCAGGCGAAAAGAAGATTTTGGTATCCTTAGAAGATCCTGCTTTCAAAGCTTATAGTCCAAAGAACGTTGAAAGTTCATGGTACGACTGGTGGGTTAAGGAAGGTTTATTTGAACCTGAATATGATGTCAATGGTGACATTAAGAAAGAGGGTTTGTTCACTATTCCTTGTCCTCCTCCAAATGTAACAGGTGCTTTGCACATTGGACATGCTTTGACTGTTTCTTTGCAAGATGCTTTAATAAGATACAACAGAATGTTGGGTAAAACCGTGGTATATATTCCAGGTTTTGACCACGCAGGTATTGCAACCCAGTCCGTTATTGAGAAGAGAATTTGGGCCCAAGATAAGAAAACCAGACATGACTACGGTAGAGAAAAGTTCATCGAAAAGGTGTGGGACTGGAAGGAAGTTTACCGTGCTAGAATCAAGCTGCAATTCGTGAAATTGGGTGCCTCTTACGACTGGTCCAGAGAAGCTTTCACCTTGAGTCCCGAATTGACGAAGTCTGTGAACGAAGCTTTTGTCAGATTGCATGAAGATGGAACTATTTATAGAGCCAACAGATTGGTGAATTGGTGTGTAAAGTTGAACACCGCTATTTCCAACGTGGAAGTCGACAACAAGACTGTGGCCGGAAGAACTTTGCTTTCTGTTCCCGGTTACGACAAAAAGGTTGAGTTCGGTACTTTAACATACTTTGCTTACCAAGTTGAGGGTTCAGACGAAAAGCTCGTTGTTGCTACTACCAGACCCGAAACCATCTTTGGTGATACTGCCGTTGCTGTTCACCCAGATGATGATCGTTACAAGCACTTACACGGTAAATATGTTGTGCATCCATTTGTTGACAGAAAACTTCCAATTGTCACTGATAGTGAAACCGTGGACATGGAGTTCGGTACTGGTGCTGTGAAGATCACTCCAGCTCACGACCAAAACGATTACGACACTGGTAAGAGAAACAACTTGGAGTTCATCAATATCTATACTGATGATGGTTTGTTAAACCACCACTGTGGTGCCGAATGGGAAGGTATGAAGAGGTTCGATGCCAGATACAAGGTCATTGAAGAGTTAAAGAACAAAGGTTTGTTTGTCGAACAGAAGGACAACGAAATGTCCATCCCTACATGTTCCAGATCTGGAGACATCATTGAGCCCATTTTGAAGCCCCAATGGTGGGTCAACCAGCTGGCCATGGCTAAGGCTGCTATCGAAGTCGTTAAGAGTGGCGAATTAAAGATTGCCCCTAAGGTTTCTGAAGCTGATTATTTTAGATGGTTGGAGAATATTCAAGATTGGTGTATTTCTCGTCAATTATGGTGGGGTCACAGATGTCCTGTTTACTTTGTTACTATTGAAGGAGAATCGAATGACAGAACAGACAATGAAATGTGGGTCAGTGGTAGAGATGAGCAAGAGGCCCGTGGAAAAGCTGAAAAGAAGTTTGCAGGTAAGAAATTCACTCTTGAACAAGACGAAGACGTGTTAGACACCTGGTTCTCTTCTGGATTGTGGCCTTTCTCCATTTTGGGATGGCCCAACAAAACTCCTGATATGGAGAAGTTTTTCCCAATGTCATTATTGGAAACCGGTTGGGATATTTTGTTCTTCTGGGTGACAAGAATGGTTTTATTGGGTGTTAAGTTGACTGGAAAGTCTCCATTTACAGAAGTTTTCTGCCACTCCTTGGTCAGGGATGCACAGGGCCGTAAGATGTCTAAGTCTTTAGGTAATGTTATTGACCCAATTGATGTGATCTCTGGTATCAGTTTGAATTCGTTGCACGATCAATTACTTGGTGGAAATTTGGACCAAAAGGAATTGAAAGTTGCCATTGAAGGACAAAAATTATCATATCCTAATGGTATTCCAGAATGTGGTACTGACGCTTTGAGATTTGCTTTATGTGCTTACACCACCGGTGGAAGAGATATCAATTTGGATATCATGAGAGTAGAGGGGTACAGAAAGTTCTGTAACAAGATTTACCAAGCCACTAAGTTTGTGTTGGGTAGGTTAGGTCCTGACTATGTTCCTCCAGCTTCCTCCAAATTGACTGGTAATGAATCATTGGTTGAACAATGGATTTTGCACAAATTGACGAAGACTTCCGAAGCTATGCAAAAACACATGGATTCCCGTGAATTCTTCGAAGCTACTAATGCCATCTACAATTTCTGGTATGATTTATGTGATGTTTACATCGAGAACTCCAAGGCTTTAATCCAAGATGGTACCGAAGTCCAAAAGAAGTCTGCTCAGGACACTTTGTACACCTGTATCGACGGTGCTTTGAGATTAATCCACCCATTCATGCCTTTTATTACCGAGGAAATGTTCCAGAGATTACCAAGAAGAGAAGGTGAAGTAATAAAATCCATTGTTAAGGCCCCCTACCCACAATACATCAAGGAATTCGACAATGAAAAGGCATTAGATGCCTACGAATTGGTGATTGAAATCACCAAGGGTACAAGATCTGTTTTGGCTCAATATGGTATCTTGAAGAATGCTAAGGTTTACGTTGAGTGCCAAGACACAGAAACCTTGGAGATTGCTGAAAAACAACAGGACTCCATTGTTTCTTTGATCAAGGGTGTCGAAACCATCAAGATTGTTTCTAAAGCCGAAGACGTGGAATCCGGATGTGCTTTGCAATCAATCAACAAAGAATGTACTGTACATGTTTTGGTAAAAGGTCAAGTGGATTTGGATGCCGAAATTGCCAAGGTTGAAAAGAAGTTGAAAACCTCCAAAGATCTCAACAAGAAGAATGAGGAAGCTATTGCTAAGTTCACAGAGAAGACCAAACCACTGGCTAAGGAATCAGCTTTCAAAAAGGCAGAAAACTACAAGGCCGAAATCCAAGGTTACGAGCAAACCATAGAGATTTTGCAGAAGTTGAAGTTGTAAATATCGAATAGAGTTAGATTATTTGAAATGACTTGTTAATATACTAGTAATTTGTGTTTTATGGCCATGAACTGTGTTCACAAGTGGTTTTTTGCCAATTAATTAATGGTTAAATGGGTTGGCATCTCAACCAGATAACAACACAAGCTGATTGTGTGAAGCAGCTCTCGTATCAAGCAGCTCTCGTATCAAGCAGCTGTGAGCCAATCGAGTGTTGTAGTGATCCAGCCCAGTGAAAAATCCTGATTTGTAAAGTTTGCATTAAATACAAAACTCGCGTCGCCAAATTTGTTAATGATTCAAGTATCTTGAATTCATGAGTCAAGCTGCAGCTTTCCTGAGTGTTGAGGATGTTACGTTGGAGGAACACCCGTACATAAAGAGAGTGAAATTTATAGAGGTGATAAAGTTTCACCACGCAATTGATATGATCCTATCACTTCATTATTCTGTCCATACGAGCTTAATTACTGCCCATGAACTTTTCAGCCAAGTTGCACAGATGCTTCAGAAGAGGACCAAAATTGAAAATTTCCAATCAGTGCTAATGGTAGAACCCAATTGTTACAAATTGGTTGCACCTTGTGGAGTGAAAGACTATTCACCATGCATGGTGGCGTTATTTGAGCCTATCAACGTATTCAATCTGAAACTTGAATCGAGAAAGACCTATTTTGTGAGTCTCGTCAATGTGTGGATAAAGGAACACCAAGACATCGGCTACTTCAATATTGTGCCTGTGCCAGACATTATTGAGGCACACTCTGGTAAGGTAAAGAAGGAAAACTCACCGAGTAAAATAGTAAAACCAAAGCTCTCTTTGAAGAACGATGCTTCAAAGTTTAGGTTTAAAGAACGTGACGAAGTCACTCAGTCAACCAAGAACAACGGTCTTTCATTGCTTGAGCGTATAAAGTTGAAAGAGAAAGAGCAGAAAGCAAATGAACAGAAAGAAACTCCTGAAGTACGAAGACAGCAGTATTTAGAGGGCAAATTGGTTTCCATATACAACATTATTTACCAAATTAACGGTGAACCAGAAACCCCTTCTACTTACCCATTGACAATTTTGACACAAATGATAAAAGATAGTATCAGCTATCCCATACACGAAGAAGAGATAAGAGATTGTCTAAAGTTGATGGAAGAAAAGCTACAACTGAATCATACTTTAATGATCACATCGAGAGGTGGATTGTCAGTGGTGAAAGTTTGCAAGTTAGACCGTGCTCTTGATTTGAAAAAAATCCAGTTGAAACAATAAGGTTCATTTATTTCTATAAACGCATGTAAATACAATAAAATATTAACAATTGTGGCACTTAAAACTAGAATAGTTTTAATTGGTAGTTTCCACGGGCTTGTCGTCATCGTCGTCTCGCAAAGCAATGTCTGCAGGGGACGAGTTCATGTACAAGTACTTCAATAAGAGTTCAATACCCCAGGTTGCACCCAAGTCGATCAAAATGGACCCAGTCAACTTGGTCTTGAATTCAGCATCCATTTTCACAAATTGCATGGCATCGTTCAACTCAGGCATAAATTCAGTAGAACCAGCTAATGCCAAACCAGCAACACCTAACAAACCATAATACATACCCTTGTTTTGAGAGATGTTTTCCTTGAATGGTTCACCTTGGTAATTGACAGCAAAAGTAGAAACTTGTTGGGCTAACTGTAACAAGAACATACCAGTATTCAATAAAGATGGGGAGAATTCCTTTTCTAAGTCGACTTGAGGTTCTCTTGGTTCTAACAAGTAAATTTCACGAGTAATGTAGATCAAGGTGATAATGTGGATAGCAAATTGTCCTAAAATGGAGCCCATAATATACTTATTGAAAATACCGTCTTGTGGTCTTTCCTTTGAAAGCTTTTCTAATGGTCTACCTCTAGAAATGGACAAGAAACAAACAGACAACAAGATACCAGAAACAGTGGCTTGACCATCCCCAAACTTGATACCTGCCAAATACAAAACGGACAACGAGTAAGCAGAAATCAAACAATTCAATGCCAAAATTTTGTACATTTGGATAGTAGCAACCAAAGCACAACGTCCTTGTCGAATGATGTGAACCACAGCAGAAACATTAGCCAACTTAGAGGTGAAGGGGGCAGCAACAGATGCGTCACCCAACTTTAAGGTTGGGGCCTCATCTTCCTCCTCCGCATCATTCAAAGCAGTCAAGAAAGCGTCACCGATACCACCAGCACCGGCTTGTGCAGCCCTTGACTTGTCAACAGTGATAGTCTTTCCAGATTTTAAAGCAAGTTCAACAGTCTTCTCCATTTCAGGGGTGATTTCGACACCTTTCTTCTTCATTGCTTCCAAGTATTTGGGGTTGGAAGGACCAGGAGGGTACAAGTGAGCAATGATCAAAGGAGCAGGTGGAGCAGGTTTGCCCCAGTTTTGGAACAATGCAATTTGTTTCTCGTATACTTTAACAGTAGTCTCGATCTTTCTGTTTTCAGCGATCTTCTTCAACCCGTCTTCAGTACCATTTAATAAAGCGACACCGATATGGGCTTGCTTCAAAGCACCGACATCGTTTGTACCATCACCGCACATCAACGTCTTGTAGCCAGCATCCTTCAAAGTATTCAACAAGAATTCCTTCTGGGCTGGGGAAACTCTAGCGAAAACCCAACTGTGTTTGAGTAAGTCTAAGAGTTGCTCATGAGACTCTAAATAATTCAATGCGTAGCCAGTAATACAGATATCGTACTTCTTGAACAAAGATGTGTCAATCTTTTCAGTACTCATCATGGGGATAATAACGGTCTCATCAACGTTTCTCCAAACCAACTCATGTCCAGTAACTCCATGGTGGTCCTCAGGGGCATCCAAAATTAAGGTCTCTTTGGTAGTAATACGAACTTCTTTAGCAACATGGCAAGCAGTCAATGGGTTATCACCAGTAATCATCATACAACGGTGAGACGATTCATTCAACATCCTGATAGTTTCAATAGCATCATCCTTTAAGGGACAGTGGAAAACAATAAAACCAGCAAATATTAAGTGGGATTCAACATCTTCTCTGGTGATCTTGGTGACATTTGCGTTGGTAGGCAAATACTTATAGGCCAAAGCTAAAACTCTGGACCCAGCTCTAGTGAAAGACTTGTAAGTTTCTTCATAATTAGTAGGCAAATCATCAATCATAGTACGCAAAGTTTCGGGGGCACCCTTAACACTGATCAAGTTCTTTCCTTGTAAAGTGTTAATACTCGAGATGGATGAGGACCTCTTCAAAGCTGAGGAGAATTGGAACCTTCTCAAGATCTTGATCTTTTCACTTTTACCCTTGCCTCTCAGTCTCTCTACAGTGTCCTTTTCACCAACTTGCCATTTAGCAGCTTTCAAGGTAGCTTGTTCCATCGAGTCACCAACAACATCACCGTCGTCCAACTTCACCAAAGCATGAGCGGATCCCAATACCCAAGAAGTGGTTTCAGGAGCTTCTTCAGCAGTGTACAAATGGTGGATATCATTTGCATTAAATCCAGCCAAACCTTCAAAGACCAAATCTTCAGCAGTCAAAGTTCCAGTCTTATCGAAACAACAAACATCGATTCTACCAGCCAAAGGAATTCTGAATGGTTCAGTGCAATAGATGTAGAACTTTTGTAAAGCTGACAAAGAACTGTTGACAGCCATAGTCAATTCCATAGGTAATTCAGGAGGAACAACAGAAGTGATGACAATGATACAATCTAAGATTAACTTACTTTGCACTCTTCCCATTCTGGTTCCTTCAACCCAAACATACCACGAAGCAGCAATAGCAAAAACCAACAAGAACAAGATGAAGAAGAAAGACTCTTTGTTACCAACATCAACTCTTTCACTAGAATAAACCATAGTACGAACCAAGGAACCTTGAGAGGTCTCGAAACCGGTTTTGATAACGTAAGCCAAAGCACCATGATCTGGAGCCAAAGGGACAACTGTATCTTCTGGTTGAGTAACCTGTAAAGCCATGGTGCCACCATGCAACAAAGAATTCTTATCAAAAGACTCTGGCTCGATGCGCAGCTCGGCTGGTCTCAATTTAATGGATTCTTTCAACAAAGGGGTAGATTCACCGGACAACATAGCTTCGTTTACAATAGCAGAACCGTCCACCAACAACAAGTCACAAGGTAAAGCACTGTCTTCACTAGTCCGTGTCAAGGACACTAAATCACCTGGCAACAATTCATCTGTTTGTAACTTAACCCATTCGCTATTTCTACGAGCGTAAATTGGATATGGTTTGATACCCATGCTTTGGAATTCAGCCATAGTAGTTCTTCTTTGGAAAACAGTCGTCATCTCAAACGACACCAACATGAATAAAGAAAACAAAGAATAGTACCATTGTTCATCCATGCACCAAAGGGCCACACAAAAGACCTGGAACACAAAAAATGGGGCAACAGCGTGTTCTTTGAACAACTCTAAGAAGGTAGGTAAAGGAATGTCAAACTTGTTAGCACCGTAGTTTCTTCTAAGCTTTTCCAAATCACCTTTCAAACCGGTCGAGTTTTGGAATTCCTTTAATTGAGGCAACTCATCAATTAAATATTGAGGAGGACTAAACTTTCCAGTCTCGGAGTGTAATAAATGACGTCTCTTTTGGTAAGAGAAGCTGATCTGTGTTTCTCCATCTGGGAAAGTCTCTCTCCCAATCAAACAGATTTCACCCGAGCCCGAATTTGGGGCGGGGTCCACTTTAATGTATTGGGCTTCATCAATAGAGTTCACCTTCGTATAGTTGAACTTGGTGTTGATGTCGATGTTCCAGAATGGCATCAACCAAAACAACATGTTGAAGGTACCAATGGCCATCAAATACACAAATGTCCACTCCTTTCCCTTGATATACACATCATAATGGAACAAGTAAACCTGCAAAAAAATTGGGTAGATAATGGCAAAAGGCCAAACATAAGGCCGTGTAATGAGAGACTTGGGTACCAACAACTCGGTACCCACAACTGTCGGGTTATCAACAAAGTTCGTCTGCGACATATCTGCAGTGGAATATACTTAAGAACTTTTGAAACTGTCACTAAAGATCAAAGAACCGGCAGTTGATAATTGTAGATAGTGAAAATTTGATCTGAAGATTGTCCACTTCAATTCGCGCACTGAAAAATTGGTCTGCTGGAAGCTAGAAGATTCTTGCATCCTACAATATTGGGCCTGGGCATAAGTCGGTTGCGTGGGTGACGATGTAGATATGCGATCTGGTAAGTAAGGATATGTGTCTGTGCATAATGTTTTTTACTCTTGTTTCAGCACCCAAATGAAGGTTTTGGAGTCGTTCGCGATTGCTGCAACTCTTATCGTAAATAAAATACTGTGGCTGCTGCAATTACGAATATATAAAATGGGGAGACTGTTCCACTAATTTGTTCTGACTAAACATATAATATGTCATTCAGCGAAATTCCTATTCTAGATTTGGCCTTGGTCTCCCATCCCGAAACTAAGGACCAGTTTCTTGCACAACTCAGGTATGCGTTCATCGATGTGGGATTTCTTCTACTTAAGAACTATGAGAGTATAGGACCTACGACTGAACAATTTGAAGAAATTAAAGCCCAAGCTGAGAAGTTCTTTAGTTTACCACAAGACGTAAAGGACGGTTGTTCCATGCTCAATAACCGTCACTTCCTAGGATACAATCGACTTGCCAATGAGATTACTAGCAAACATACCGACTGGAGAGAACAAGTGGACTTGGCCAATGAGCTCCCAGCTCCATCTGAAGGTGAGCCAGTCTATAGAAACATTGAAGGCCCTAATGAATGGCCCGACGAGAGCTACATCCCAGACTTCAAACCAGTTGTCTTGAACTACATTTCGAAGATGAACAACCTTGCTACCGTTTTCAGAAAATTGGTATGTGAAGCCCTTCTGGTCCCTACTGACTCTATGGACAGATACTTCAAGCCCAACCAACAGACAAAATTGAAGATAATTGCGTATCCTGACTCTTCACAATTGAAGGAGAACGGTTCGAGATCGAATGTTTTGGATGATGACTACTCCACCGGTCAAGGCTGCGGTCCCCATAGGGACTCTGACTTAATAACCTACATCTTTCAAGCAACAGACCACCAAAACTCCCTCCAAGTGCAAAACTTCCAAGGAAAGTGGATTACTGTTCCTTATATTCCCAATACCTTAATAGTCAATGTGGGCCAAACTTTGGAAGCTATCACACAAGGTGTGTGCAAAGCCACTATCCACAGAGTTTTGATACCCCGGCCGGGCTCCGGTACCAGGATCTCTATTCCTTTTTTCCAAACCATTGATTTGGACGCCCACAAGCTGATTTTGAACAACATCAAGGATGAGATTTTGACACTTAAAGACAAGAGAGATGCCAAAATAAAGGACTGGGCAGTGGACACAGGCTTTCAGTTCACTCCAGAAATCGACAAACATCCTGTTGGTCACTATGTATTCAGAAACAGAATAAAGTCTCACCAGGACGTGGCTGCAAAATGGTATCCTGATATTCTACGAGACGTATTGAGTTCATACTAGCCCCACCGAATACGTAATATATAAACATATGCAAACTTTTGTGGACCTCTAAGCCCTCTCCCAACTATGTACGACTTCTTGCCAATTGCCAGTCCTCACTTTTGGTCTTCATCTTTTGAGAGCTTATTCCCAACAAAAATGGGACATCAGAGATGCGATGCGAATTTACTGTGCATCTCATCTACAACAATGTCAACAGCTGCTAGAGATGATCATCTCCGAAAGGGAGCGGATGTGCCAGCGTCTAAGTCTCTCATAGCAGGTTCTATATCAGGGGCCGTAGCCAGGTTCGTATACTTTCAAATTGGGTTCTCCTTCCGTCAAACTAACAACTTTTAAGGGCGATTACTGCTCCGTTAGATACGGTCAAAATACGATTACAATTGCAAACAACCTCTTTTGGGGAGTACATTGGGGTTTCTCGGACGTTTCAAAACATTATTAGACACGAAGGGGTGTCGGGATTGTGGAAGGGAAATGTTCCAGCTGAGATCATGTACATTCTCTACGGAGCTACTCAATTCACTTCATATTCTATCCTCAATAAAGCATTGACGACAGCTCAAAATGATATTCCAGAGCTTGCGTTCAGCAGACCCACACACTCATTCATAGTCGGAGCAGGAGCTGGCATCTCTAGCACTCTTCTTACGTATCCCTTTGATCTATTAAGAACCAGGTTGGTAGCCAATAGCCAAAGAGAACTTCTCTCGATGGCTGCAACTGCAAAGAGTATTTTCCAGCACGACGGTATTTTGGGTTTCTTCCTCGGGATCCGCCCAGCGGTGCTATCCGTTGCTTCCAATACAGGGCTTATGTTCTGGACCTACGAGCATGCCCGAGAGTACTCTACAAAGTACCAGGATGTACCATTCATAGAGGGCTTTTGTGGTTTTTTTGCAGGAGCCTCAGCTAAAGGAATTACGTTTCCTCTTGACACCATACGAAAGAGAATGCAAATGAAGAGGTTTCAAAAGGGATCCAGTACATTGAGTCTGATCAAGTCCATAGTACTCAAGGAAGGACTTTTTGGTCTTTACAAGGGCTTTGGAATCAGCATATTCAAAACAGCACCTACGAGTGCTATCTCTCTATATATGTATGAGTTCTCACTCGGCATGTTATGGGACACTAATAGTTGAAAAGATAGTCATCTTCATCGACATCGCTATGTTGGTCGTCGGCATCGTCGTTTCCACTTTCAAAACTGCCATTGACATTGATGAAGTCGACGTCTTCGTCAGCTTCACCATCGCTATTGTCATTCACTTCATAATACCTGGTAAGCAGATTGGGCAGAACGTATTCTTTATCATCTTCTGAATCTGAATTAGTTTGGTTCGAGTGGTCGTAATCAGAAGTCCCAGTGTGGGTGCCAGATTTCAAGCTCGAAGTGTCCTTGTTGTAGACATATAAAGACTCTGAATTAGCTAGAAGGTTCTGAAGCCTTGATTGTTTCTTGTTGAGTGGTTTCTTCCTGGCACCCGATGGATCTGTCAGGAGCTGATCTTTAATATACATTGGCAAGTTTTCGCCTACAAGAGACACTCTTCTTGACCGTTTATCTGCCAGAGACAAGGTAGTTTCAAGATTGGGCCTCTGTGGAACAGTTGGGTCCTTGACCGCCCTTCTCTTAGGTATTATCAGCGTCAAGTTGAATTTTCTGCTGGGGTCCTTCACCTTCCCTTTCGGTGGCTGAGGAGCATCCTTCATGGAGCTTATCTCTGCCTTAGTGAGAACATTCACGGCAGATGTGCTTGTCAATGCCGGCTTGCTCAAGCTTCCTGTTCTATTGTGCGATACCAATGGGTTGTTAGACGACCTGGGGTTTGTCTGCATCAAGTCTAACGACATTCTTCTTTCCGTCTTGGACAATCGAGGCATTTCGAGTTTTGGTTTGGGTAAAGACGTCACTGCCCTTTGCTGACGACTCAATGGCACGGGAGCTGGACGCATCGGACCTGGGACTGCCGCCCCCGAGTCTGGTACCGGCCCTGAAACGACGGACTCTTCGGGGGGACTGTGTGATTGTTCTTGGGCGACTTCGGTCTTCATCTGTCTAATGGGTGGTTTGGTAAGGTCTCGATACGCCAGTAAATTGAACGAAAGAATGATGTTGTCGACCTCGTTCATGAGCTTGACTTTGTTGGACTCCCACATATAGTCATCTCTGGAGTAAACTGACTTGTTTTGCACAAGCTGTGCCATATTGTCTTTTATGCTTGTCATATCACTGGAAATGTACTTACTGAGAAACTCGAGTTGGAGATTGTACAAGTATTCGTTGTCCACATTCAATTGGCCAAATTCCATGAGATAAGTCTCAAGTTTATCCCACTGGTCATCTTTCCATTCCTTGTCGATGTTAGTACGAGTTCCACATTGCGGGGCTGGGTCTTCACTTACTTGAGGGTATTTTGGCTCTCGAGGCACCATCTAGCTTTTGATAAAAAACCGCACTGATGTAATTGATAGAGGTAGGACATGGAATTGGCGACTGTCGGGCCCACTACATGTTCACCGTACACTGTGTTGGTATATGCTATATTGTGGGCTGGTGTCGGTATATGAAGTCTGCGGTAGTGTGAACTAGTTCTAGAAAAGGACCAATGAGGCACAATTGATGTTATCGATCAAGGTATATTGACTATTTACAAGGATCCTAGCACGGCACCGTAAACGATTGCTGCCACAATTCCCACAAGGTCATCAGAAAATTCCAAACCACTTTTTCCGTGTTTTTCCTTCCACAGAAACTGCCCCACTGTCAGCTTCTCGTAACATGGCCTCTTCTTGTTGTTGCTGGATCCTTTGTGCTTCCAAAACATGTCTTTCGGCGGGCCGGTTCAAGGCAAAATCCCCTTCTTTGGTTTTTCTGATATCCTCAGGTATATAATTGGTATCCTTTACGGTTTTGACAACAAGATTACTTCCCTTTGGATAGTATAAATCGTTAAATTCTTCGTCCGTGAGTCTTGTCATCATTTCTTTCACTCTCAAACGAGCCCGGTAGAAGTCAGACGTCACATTCTCGTAACCATCATTCCACCTGTAAAAAAACAACCCATATAACACGAGGGTTGATGTGAGAAACGTACCGAACCACTTGGATCCAGTATTCAACCGGTTATAGCTATCGATCTTCCGCAACACTTTGAACTGGCCAGGGTAGATTTCGCTTGGAGGCCTTGGAGTGTAGTTGAGCTTCTTCATGGTCTGGTTCACCTTTTTGTACTGAGTAGCTTCTTTAGGAATGGATGAAAACCCCGATGGAGAGTTCCCAGGGATGTTGAATTCGGAAGGATAACCTTCTGGGGGTCGCACATCAGTGGGATCATATGGGTTATATGGAGCCTTGGGTGGCGTCCATCCGGTTGGGTTAGGCCTTCTTTGTGGTTCAGATTCGGATTTCTTAGACATATGTTGAGCTTAGAAACTTTTTAGAGCTTTGAATCGCATCTCAGAAAATTTCTAGAAGCACAAGATGTTATGTTACAGAGAAGAGAGTTAGTTGAGTGCCAGAACGGATTCAGGAGAAAATGTGGGTGTTTGTTTAGTTCCTGTGCTAAAAGGCTCCGAAAAGCCTTTTCAGATTTCTCAACCACTTGCAGTGTGTGCTTCGTTCGTTCATTTATAGGCTCAGAGACTCACTTCCCCGTATATAACCATTATTTGCCTCTTCTTTCTTTGTCCTTTTCTGTAAAAACTTGCGTTTCAGTGGTCTTCCTAAGTCTCGTAGGTCCCCGGGAAAAAATCCAGTTATGGAGCCACCTCCCATACCTTCAAATTCTCTCCTTCTTAGTATTGCAGCCATAATATCTCCAAATCGCGACTGCGACGTTCATGAAAGTTTATCTCCAAACAACGGAACTGTAACAATATGAAGGTCTTGGATGATATTCTATCCTTCTTTGCTCTAGAGACGTTGGACACGCGTCTATTCCCTCCAGCAGATTTGGACAAGCGGGAATCGATCAAGAAAAAGGCCAATGCCAAATCTCGGTGGGGCACTCTTGAGTTCAAGATCTACTTGGTGGTGTTTGCAATATTCGTGCCATTGTTGTACAAAACGGCCATGGATGCGTCCAATGAAACAAATCCCAACTACCCGAGGTATGAACGGTTGTTGAGCCAAGGGTGGCTATTTGGAAGAAAGGTCGACAACTCTGACCTGCAATACCGTTTTTTCAGAGACAACTTCCCACTACTTGTTGGTTTGATTGCAGCCCACGTTACACTGAGACGAGTGGTGAGTCCTGCGCTAGGGTTGACGAAGCGTACACAGTTTGACTTTGGTTTTGGGTTGTTGTTTTTGTTTGGGGCACACGGGTTCAACGTGTTGAAAATATTCATCCACCTTGCTATCAACTATGCCATAGGTAAGTATATCAAGAACCCCAAGATTGCTTACTATGCCACCTGGGCCTATGGAATTCTGTCTTTGTTTCTCAACGACCGATACAGAACCTTCAAATTTGGTGCAGACTTTGTTGATTACGGTTTCAAGGGCATAATCGAGAGATGGGACGTCTTCTATAACTTCACTTTGTTGAGGATGTTGTCGTTCAATCTAGATTACTTGGAGCGCAAGCAAGCTTTGGCTGAGTCCAAGAAAGAAATCAAAGAGGATAAGTTGACGGGACTTGATGACAGACAGAGATTGACTGCACCATTTTTTTTGTCTGAGTACAGCTTGTTCAATTACATCGCTTATTTAACTTACACTCCCTTGTTTATTGCTGGTCCAATATTAACCTTCAACGACTACTTGTACCAGTCTAACTATGAGACGGTTGCATCTGTCAAAGACTACAAGCGTACATTTGTTTATGGGTTGAGGTTTATTTTCTGTGTTCTTGTAATGGAATTCTTATTGCATTTTATTTATGTGGTGGCGGTCTCCAAAGCCAAGGCTTGGACAGGTGACACGCCTTTCCAGATTTCTATGATTGGATTGTTCAACTTGAATATTATATGGTTGAAATTGTTGATCCCTTGGAGAATGTTTAGACTCTGGGCCCTTATTGATGGCATTGATCCTCCAGAAAACATGATTAGATGTATGGACAACAACTATTCAGCCGTGGCTTTCTGGAGAGCTTGGCATCGCTCTTTCAACAGATTCCTTGTCCGTTACATATATGTTCCTATGGGAGGAGGACGCCAGAATCGTATAATCAACAGTTTATGCATCTTCAGCTTCGTAGCCATCTGGCACGATATTGAGTTGAAGTTGTTATTCTGGGGATGGCTCGTGGTCTTGTTCTTGATGCCGGAGATTACTGCAACTATGTACTTTCTGAGATACCAGTCTGAGTGGTGGTTCAGATACTTATGTAGTGTGGGAGCCGTTTTGAATATTTGGATGATGATGATTGCAAACTTGTTTGGGTTTTGTTTAGGTAAGGAGGGAACTGCTATGCTATTGAGAGAGATTTTCGAAACATTCGATGGGATCAAGTTCTTTGTGGTCTCACTGGCCGTACTTTTTTGTGCTACTCAGGTTATGTTTGAGATGAGGAATAGTGAAAAAAGGAAGGGTATTGATGTGAGATGCTAATGGTTGCAAATTGGGTGTTCCAAATTGCTCCTTTTAGGAAAGCAGTACCATTTCTCGGCTTATATATTCTTATAGCGAATACGACTGTGGGATTCTCCTCGTACCACTCACTGTGGCGATACCCTCTTCAACTGACTCCGTAGCACATTGGTGGTTTCATCGTGTTGACCTTGTACGTCGAAGTCGCACTTTGAATATTTGTCTCATCAATGGCACCACCAACCCCGGTCTACGACAGGTTTGACATCCTTACGAACTATGGGGATAAGATCAACCATCCAGAGAAGTACCAGTGCCACCTAAAGTCTCTTACACAGAACGAATGTACCTTCAAGGTGACGCATCCGAGTCAACCTCCCCAAGTAATTTGTCTTCCTTTCAAGAGAGTATTCCAACGATGTCTACTACCTACAGTGGTTTCTCAAGACGGTAAGCGAGTGAAGACGGAAAAGTGGGTGAATATAGAAGTCACTCATGACTCAACAAACCGAAAGCTTCTCCGCGATCCCAACTACGCCGTAACGATCAAAGAGTTTCTCCAAGCCGAGAAGGACTTAAGCAAGATGCTTGAAGATGAACAGGTGTGAAAGTTTCCCGGATAAGAACAGAGAAACGAAGACAATGGTAGAAGATGATGACTGTCATAGAGTGCCTTCTAGGCACAGCTCTTTCAATTGTTAACTTCGATCCTACAGTTGGCCCCAAGACAAGTACACTCCTTACTGCCTCAAAAGCCGTCTGCTTCCCTACAGCTATCAGTTAGAAACCATGTATATTACCTCCCGTATGGGGCATGAAATTATGAATAGATATTATTGCACTTTTGTATCTACAGTTCCCAGAACTCAGTCGTACGTTGTTCCTTCAGCAGGTTGTGCCAACTTCCTGTGAGCTGGTGATGCCATACTTTTTCTCAACTCTAATAACACAGTCTCCATGGAATAGATTCTGAGCCAATTTTTTAAGATATCAAACTTCTCGGGGTTAACAGTACCATCGCTATCGACACAGGGCAAGTTGATCTTAGACACAAACTTTACCTTGGGTGGCTGATCGGGATAGCTTTCGTCACAAATAATCGTCAATGAGTATATCCTGTTTTCGTGTACAGAGTGTGGTGGTCCCAAGATAGTACCGTTCCAGTTAGTCATGGACATGTCTTCCTGATTACTCAATCCATACGAAATCGATTCGGCACTCAATCCCTTTTCTCCCTTCTCCAACTCTTCTAAAAGCTTGAAATTTCTTGGTCTGTTGGCACGTTAGTAACTGGTTCGGTCGCCGTTGTCTACCAGGTTCATCACATACACTTTTGCCATTCTGTTTTAGGTTTCTCCTTCTTTGCTTTACCAAAATGTTTCAACAATTCTTCCGCGCAGTGGAATAAAACAACACTCCAGGTGATGTCTGAGTTCAGTTCTTCGCCGGTAAAAGATGTTGTGTTGCAAGGTCCGGGACCCAATGACGAAGAGAACACTGTGGTGAATCTTAGGCTGGTGATATACAACCTTCGGCACCAGATTACCAGTCTAAAGACTGAAAATAAGTTGTTGCAGCTGACCAACAAATCTCTCACTGCTAAGTACGAAGGAATCGTCACCGAAAAGAACAACCGCATTCACAAGTTGGAGGACGACTTCGAGTACTTATACAATGAAAGAGAGTCCTTGAAGTCATTATCAACCAACTCACAGCAGATCAACGATACCAAATTGAAGCAGTTGCAACTGGAGAATGAACAGCTCTTGAAGGATAAGGTCTCGCTACAAGAACAGTTAGATGAAGTAGATGAGAGCGTTTACGCATTGAATCTGAAGTACCAAAAGGTTAAGTCGGATCTCGAGTGTACTATAGAGATCAACGAGCAGTTTGAAGATAGACTTGCGAGCTTGGAGAATGATAATAACGAATTGTTGAAGTACAACGATGAGTTGATCAAAAAGCTCGATGTCTTTGCAAAGAATGTAAAATCCAACGATATGCTGATGTTCAATGAGAATTTGCATTTGAAAAATATTAGTTTGCAAAGGACAAACAACCAACTCCAACTCAAGTTGGACAGGCTTCTTCAGAACAAAACGTCGAATGAATTGTTAAGGCAAAAGAATCTCAGCTTGATGAATAAGGTACGCAGTTTTAGTGAACTAGAAGAGAAGTGCTCCAAGCTTGAGATCGAGAAGATTGAGTTAGAAAACAAGTTTACTGGGTTTGTTGAGCTTCTAAACAGTTCCGAAGGAACTGATTCCTTTTCTGATTTCTTGGACTCATACAACCACTTGAAAAACACAAATTTGATATTGGAAGAGAAGCTCAGCTCTTGTAAGAAAGAGCTCAATGAGTATAAAGCCAATCTTGTGGAAATTGAACATCAGTTGAACAATGAGTTGCAGCCAACAATTGATAAGTTGAGGGAGGACACCAAATCTAAAGACAACATCATCGACCAATTGCAAACCCAGGTAAAACTTGGAGTTAAAGAGGTTGAATTCTTGAGATCTCTGTTGCAGAAATTGGAAAAGGTTAACCTACAAAACCAAAAAGAAGCTGTGCAAAAGTCAACAGATGAGTACTTGACCAATTTGGAAAAATTAGTTGATGATTACAAAGGGGAGATTTCCTCCCTTCAATCCCAGTTGCAAGCAAATAACAAGCCTGCATTTTCTATTGGTAATAAGCGGCCAAAGGTGGACGAAGTATACAGAAGAAGGTCAGAGATCGAACTTTCTGGAGTGGAGAATGAAAATACTAAACTCAAAACTCAAATCAAAGACTTAACAAATCAAATGGATGTTTTGAGAGCCCAAATAGACAACCTCACCATGATAGAATCTAAAACAAAGCAACTCCACGTTTTGCAGATGAAGTCTAATCCTTTTACGAAAGACCAGCTTTTGAAACAGGCTACCCTAGAGGCATTACGAAAAGAAAATGCAGATCTTATTGATCAGTATGTCAACAACAAAGAGGCTGCAAGCATGATACCAAGATCCGTTTTTGAAAGACAAGAAGTTGACTTTGCCAATTTGCAAGCCAAATTAGAAGATTTGTTGAAAAGAAATGGCCGATTGAAAGAAAGCTTTACCAAGAAGGCAAGGGACATCCTTACTAGCATCTCAAAATTTTTTGGATTTACCATTGAGTTTTTGGAAAGTACGATAAACCCGAATGAAGTAGGAACAAAGATCAAACTAACTAGCAAGTATACCAACACCCCAGAGTTGCACAACTCTTACATCATTCTTGATTTGTCCAACCGAACCTTGAAAGCATATGGGAACCTGGAATTCAAAGCTTTTTGCAGAGATTTGGTCGATGAATGGGGTAGCGATAAGGATCAAGTTCCGTGTATATTAAGTGCCTTGAATATCAAGCTCTACCAAAAGTATGTTCTTAGTGACTAAACTTCTATATAGACTAAGAATTACTTATGTACATTATATTTTCGTTACAGACTTGAGTTGTAGGGCAACGAGTTTCAAGATATCTATGGGATCTTTATTGAAATTCTCGACCGACTTAGATACCAGAGTCCATGTATCGCCTGAATTGATTGCTTCGCCTACTCTCTGGAACTCCCCCTCAAACGATTGGATTTCCTCCTGGGTACCGTTTTGCTTATGGAAATTGTATAACCAGCCCCAGATATCTCCATTATGTGCGTCCGTTTTCAAAGCTCTTTCAAACCAAGACTTAGCCTTTGATAGCTTTCCATCTAGCCAAAAAAATATACCGATATTAAGCAAAATTAGTGGGGAATTGTTCGTAGATTTAAGAGCATCCAAAAAGGCATTTTTTCTTTGTGACATCTTGGGTATCAAAGTTAGATATTCAATCCAGATGTGTGGGGAAGAATTGAAGTTTCTCAAGGCCTTATTACAAAGCTGGCGAGCTGATATCAAATCGTTGTTCCTTCTTTCCATGTTGATTTTCTCCACCCAAAGTCTATAATCTTGGGGGTTTTTGGCAATTCCAGCATCAAGAATTGATCTGGCTCTGATGATGACTTTAAGATTTGTTTCATATATTCTTGCCAACAGAATCCAAGGTTGCACGGAGTTAGGTATTTTGTTTGTGGCCATCGAGAAAACCTCCCTGGCTTGATCTACCAATGCCAAGTCCTGTAGTAAGATTTGGCCCTTTTGAAGGTAAAGTTTAGGCTCTTCAGGGAACCTTTCTATAGCTTCATCTGTCAATTTTTGAATATAGTCATGATAATCATCGATGTTGTTTTTCTTGTTGATATACCTCTGTAAATGAATATGCTTGTACCACACCCTTGGAGAGGAATTGGGTATTTTTTCAATCATTTGTGTTGAAATCTGAGCAGCCAAGTCCAAGTTGCCAACCCTAGTTTCAAACTTGATTTTTGCATGCCAGACGTCTTCTTTACCCTCCAACTCCTTGAGGGCTGAGTCCAATATTATACGGGCCCCTTCTATGTCCTTACCAACTAGCCATTTATCTTTAGCGTACATCAAACGGAAAACTGTTTCATCCTCATTGAAAGAAATGGCTTTCTCATAGTACTTGTAGATAGCTCCGATGTCGAAGCCATCGACAGATTTATATGCATCAAAAAATCTCATCCAACACTCCACATCCTTCGGATACTGAGTGGTGATGTATTCGTAGATAAAATTGGCCGTTTCGTGGCTTCCTGTGGTACTATATTTGTGTGCTTCAGAAAAGTATATGGACAACTTATCTTGCCCTTCGTCAATTTCAATATTGATGGTACTGAAAACAATAGCTTTACAAGTTCGTAAAAAACCTTCCAGTTCAGCCTTTGCTGCCTCGTCTAGCCACTCACCACGCCCCATCAAGGACTCACTGGTTGCGTGCTCATACAGGGACTTGATGCCTTTCTCCAACATTTTCAAAAGCTTTTGATCCGAGATATTCTTATTCTCCCTCTCTTCTAATTTGGCAGCAGTTATCCAAACCTGTTGGTTATCTTTCATTACCTTTCTTGCTTGATTGATAATGTTTTTGGCTTCTTCGTACTCCGAAAAATTAATAAGAGAAAGCCAGAAGCTCCATTCTTTGGGACATAACTCCACCACTTTCTTAAGCATTTTTTTCACGTCTGTCACATCATCTTGGAGTTCAATCATCTTCTCCCAGAGTTTAACACTATTTGGAATGAACTCTATCCCTTTCATAAGCACCTTCCTCTGTGACGCTAAATCGGTGGAATTCTCACACTCACATGCCTTCAACCATAACTTCTCTGAACGACTGTTGTACTTCAATGCCTCAGCAACAATCACCTTGGCAAGCTTCACACCATCATTTGAGTTCTGATGTATCCGAATGCTTTCCAACCACACATCTTCGCTATGTGGAACTCTTTTGCATCCTTCTGAAATGAGCCTTCGAGCAGCAACGTAGTTCTTGGCCTGAACTTCAAGTCTAGCAGAGGCAATCCAAGAACTAGACTTGTTAGGCTCTGACTTCCTCAACGATGCCAAAATCGTACGGTTTTTCAGTATGTCTGCCATCATATTATCAGCATCAATTCCATCTTCAACCTCTGCACTGTCATCTCCATCAGTCTGCAAGTTTCTGAATCGGTTACCTTCCAGAGCCAGCTGTGCAGAGAGAATACTATCAGGAGTGGCATAGTACCTTTGTCTCAGCTGCTCAAGTAACCGCAAACGCTTGTTTCTCTTGGTAAAGTCAGATGCTTCGGGCAAATTGGACCAATCCTCCTGACTTATACTAGCTAAGTGTCGCTTTAAATCGGTAAACTGCTGCTTTAATTGATTATCTTCCACCACTACTTCCAATTCTTGGTGGCTTTTATGCCTTTTTTGTAGCCGAAGTTCAATTTCCTCGTACACCCTGTCAGCCTCTTCATCATCTTTGCTTCGTAATGCTAAAAGGCCTTGGTCCTTCCCATCATCGACTTCTGCGTCACTCTCATCCAGAGTCTCGAAAGGCCGAGAAGACTTGAACCCTCCGGAGTCGGCACTGGTGACAAATCCCGTGGCACCTCTACCCACACCAGCCACGTAGCCAGGTGGTGGCTCTTGGTCAAGAAATGCTTTCCTCTCCATGTTTATTGTGTTTACCTGTATATACAAACTACACAAAATTGTGTGCGATGTTACGAGAAGAGATGAGTGAAATTTTTCAATCATTTTCTTATCCATAGTATGTCTAAAAGAAGTGCAACAGAAGACATTGTGGACGGCAATAAGCAATCAGCTTTGAAGACCTCGGAGGCTTCTGTGCCGTCTGTCAGCCGTGAAAACGGTGACGAGAACGACATCGAAATGGGTGAGTTTGAAGACCCATATGGAGATGAGTTTGAGAGTGATGGGGAGATTATTGAAATTGATTCTGACGGCGAGGGTGAGGACATTGACGACGCAGCTGCTCAGAGAAAGATCGAAGAGTTGGAGCAAATGGAAGACGACGATGCCCAAGCTGCATCTGCCATATATTTGCCTCATAAATCCAAACCTTTGGGACCAGATGAGGTGTTGGAAGCTGATCCAAGTGTGTACGAAATGTTACACAATGTGAATATGCCCTGGCCATGTTTGACTATCGACATCTTGCCTGATGATCTTGGATCTGAAAGAAGAAAGTACCCAGCAAGTTTGTATGTCACCACTGCAACTCAGGCTGCCAAAGCTAAGGATAATGAGTTAATCACGATGAAGTTGCTGAGTTTGGCCAAAACCTTGGTGAAAGATGAGGATGAAGAAGATGAAGAACAAGATGACGACGAAGATGATGACGAGCATGTAGACCCGGTCATGGACAGTGAGTCAATTGCATTGAAATCTACTACCAATAGGGTAAGGGTTTCCCCCCATGCTCATGAAACTGGTGAATACTTGACTGCGTTGATGAGTGAAACTGGTGAGGTATTAATTTACGACTTGAAGTCGCAGTATAAAGTATTTGACACCCCTGGATTCGTGGTGCCAAAGGCTTCCAAACGTCCCATTCACACCATTAGAAACCACGGTAATGTCGAAGGTTATGGTTTAGATTGGTCTCCATTAATCAATACAGGAGCCCTTTTGTCTGGGGACTGCACCGGTCGTATTCATGTGACATCACGTACCAGTACCAACTGGACCACGGACAAGACTCCATTCTATGCATCTGACGCTTCCATCGAAGATCTCCAATGGTCCACAGGAGAAAATACTGTATTCGCTTCGGCTGCCTGTGACGGTTTCGTTCGTATTTGGGATACCAGATCAAAGAAGCACAAGCCTGCTCTTTCTGTTGCAGCCTCCAAAACCGATGTCAATGTCATCTCTTGGAGTAACAAGTTGAGCTACTTGCTAGCATCTGGTCACGACGATGGTACCTGGGGAGTATGGGACTTGAGAAACTTTGGGGGCTCTTCTGCACCATCTCCTGTCGCCCATTATGATTTCCATAAGGCTGCTGTCACATCGATTTCTTTCAATCCATTGGATGAATCGATAATTGCTGTCTCTTCAGAAGATAACACAGTGACATTGTGGGATTTGGCTGTTGAGGCCGACGATGAGGAGATTGTCACACAAAGAAAAGAGGCTCTGGAATTGTATGACATTCCTCCTCAATTATTGTTTGTACATTGGCAAAGAGACGTGAAGGATGTGAGATGGCATAAACAGATCCCAGGATGTTTGGTTTCTACTGGAGGTGACGGATTGAATGTTTGGAAGACCATCTCTGTGTAGTGTTGTTTGTATAATAATGAACGAAGTTTAAGAAGAGTTAGAGATAAAATTTGTACGAAATATGTGAAATTTGCTGTACATATATAAATTGAGGGTTTTTTTGTACTCGAACGAAACAGAGTCTTTTCATAGTTCAAGTGAACTATCGAGGGTCTGCGTATTTACCAAAAACACCAGCTATTCAAGGCATAAACACCCGCCACAACTCTCACACCCCAATTATCACACAACTCCAACCGTAGCCCAATTGGTATCGGCTGCAAAATCTCAAATCTTTTCTCGCATCGATTTTGTTCCAACGAAAAATCCATTTCCTCATTCAACACCGAGATGGCTAAGAAGGACAAGAAGTCTAAAGAGTCCAAAAAGGCTCGTGCTGCTGAAAAGCAGAAGAAGATACAAAGTAAGGCCGAGCAGAAGAGTAAAAAGATCGCCAAAAAGACCGGTGAACTTGACGAAGATGACCAGGATATCGACCAAATTTTAGAGCAGTACGCTAAAGAGCAAGAAGCTTTCCAGGCCATCAAAATAGAAGTATCCAAAAGACCCACAAAGAGATTGAACCCTGCAATGGCTGCAAATCCATGTGCCAAGCGTGAGTTGCTTCTTTTTGGGGGAGAGTATACCGAGAATGGTGTTTCTCACTTCTACAATGATTTGTATACCTACACTATCGATAACGATACCTGGAGAAAAGTCACATCTAAAAACGCCCCTTTACCTCGATCATCACACGCTATGTGTGCCCATCCGTCAGGAATTGTTCTTATGTTTGGTGGTGAGTTCTCTTCCCCAAAACAGTCGACTTTCTATCATTATGGGGACACCTGGATCTTGGACGGGGAGAACAAAGAGTGGTCCAAAATTGACCAGAAAAGAGGTCCTTCAGCAAGATCTGGCCACCGTCTTGCATGTTGGAAAAACTATATTATAATGCACGGTGGTTTCAGAGATTTGGGTTCTAGCACTACTTACATGGATGATGTTTGGTTATTTGATATAACTGATTACAAGTGGACTCAAGTTGAATTTCCTCCAAACCACACAATCCCTGATGCCAGGTCTGGACATTCTTTGATTCCATGTGCCGATGGAGCCATCGTATATGGAGGATATTGTAAAGTGAAGGCCAAAAAGGGTATGCAAAAGGGTAAGGTTTTACAAGATATCTGGACATTGAAGATGAAAGCAGACCCTAAAGCTGTCAGGTTCGAAAGAAGAAGGAAGCAAGGGTTTACACCTTCTCCAAGAGTAGGATGTTCACTTGTGTACCACAAAAACAGAGGTATCATGTTTGGTGGTGTATATGATTACGACGAGAGTGAAGACAATATTGAATCAGAGTTCTACAACAACTTATATTCGTACCATATCGAGACTAATAGATGGTACAACTTGTCCTTGAAACCTAAGAGTAAAAAGAAGCAAGCTCAAGTCAAGGAGAAGACAAGAGATGAAGACTTGGAAGACATTTTGAACTCCATTTTAGCTAAAGCTAACTTGAATGACGACGAGGCTGATGAGGAGGTTTCTCAGATCGAAATGTTAAGACAACTTGAGGAAGCCGAAGAAGAAGATGAAAATGCTGTTGAGTATCCAATAGTGACCCAATTACCCCACGCCAGATTCAATCCCGCTACTTGTGTAGTTGACGATACCTACTTTATTTATGGTGGTATTTTTGAGAAAGATGATCGAGAGTTCTGTTTAGACTCTTTCTACTCTATTGACTTGGGCAAGTTGGAAGGTGTAAAAGTCTACTGGGAAGATCATTCAGAGCTTGAGAAAGAGTACGAAGACTCCGACGATGATGAGGACGACGAGGACGACGACGATGACTCCAGTGAAGAGGAAGAGGAAACCCCAGGCCAAGACGATGACGATGAGGAAGAAACCCCCGAGGAAGAGGAGGAAGAAGAAGAAGAAGAGGAAGAGGAATTCCCTGATCCAAGACCTTGGCTCCCACATCCTAAAGCATTCGAAAGTTTGAGAGCTTTCTACGTGCGTACAGGAGCTTCATTCTTAGAATGGGCAATATCCAGTAACAGGGATGCAAGAGGTAAGTACTTGAAGAAGGCAGCCTTTGATTTATGTGAAGACAGGTTCTGGGAGAGAAGAGAGCAGGTCGCTATTGCCGAAGACAACTTAGAAGAGTTGGGAGGAGTAGGTGATGTTATCGAGAAGGATGCTGCTTCTAAAGCTTCCAAGAGAAGATAGACGATAGAACAATATACATAACAGTTCCAGGTATTTTTAAAACGCATACATTTACACCGATTCCAGCCTTGGTAAATGTGCTGCAAATTGTTTAGCCTCTTCGAAAGTACTTGTAGGAGATCAATAGCTCTTGGAGAATGAAATCTTCGGTTCAATCGTACTTCTGATTCTTCACAGAGATGGTATTGAACTCCGTGGAATCTGTGCGCTATTTCTGTAATCATTAGGGTGAGAAGAATTAGTAAACAATGATGATGTTCGAAGTCAACCCTCCACATTTGCTCCGAATACATTCCCATTCAATTAAAGTAAGGTTCGGAAGCACCTAAAGCCTACTCCAGAAGATATGAGGCCAGCGAACGAACATATTCCGTTGTCTGCATTTCCCATATGCATTACATTAATTTGGTGCAAATGGTTGCAAAAAATTTGGGTAGAAAATTTCAATTGAATGGTCTTTTAAGTAGAGCCAGCAGTGAAAAGCATCTTGTCTGTTTTACAATCAGGTGTTAAAGTTTTCATTCCAAATAAATGCTTATCCCTCATAATTAGTCAGTTGACATAAACGATTATATTTGAAGGTCAACGGTTATCGAATAAAAGACAGAGTATTTGGTTAAAAGAGATCTTAATCAGCCAGATACTTCAACGACCAAAAGTTTCTGAAATTGAGATACAAAAAGAGAATCTAAATAAGCTGGAACCAAGCAAATGATTGAGGGTCATGATGGCCTTGGGTGCTATTAGTGTTGTCACATCAGTTTTCAGAAAGTCCTGGCATTTCCTCTTATGCTATAGTGTACAAGTAAAAATTTTAATCATGCAAAATGAATACCCACCTGGTGGAAGGCAAACAACAATTTCAAGAAATCAGTTTGATCTAATTTAGCAGCTCTCTTGTCAGAATAACCTGTTTCGGTCAATACTTGCTCGATCTTGGCCTTAACAACGTCTGCCATTGACAACTTTGAGTCCACCATCATAACATCATCAGGATTGCTGATGGCCAAGAAGGTCTTGTAGTTCTTTTCTAAGATGTCCAACACATTATTTGACTTAAAGCCGGCAGCAATAGTCTTATTTTTTCTCACAAACACAATACGTAATAACCCGTCCCATTCGTTAAAGTCAATATCTGGCCTAGGATTCTTCACCTCAATTCTGACCACCGACGACTCCACTTTTGGAGGAGGGCGGAAGTTGTTCTTACCTACTTTCATTATATGGGTAACGTTTGCCCACATTTGCACATTTGCTGATAATCTACAGTAAAGCTCTTCACCAGGCCTGGCTAATAATCTCATGGCAAATTCCCTTTGGAACATCAATATGGATACTCTGGGGGGCCTTGGCTGGTTCAACAACTTGAACACCAAAGGAGACGAAATCTGATAAGGAGTATTCGAAATGCATACATCAAAGTATGGGAGTTCGGTCTTCATGAAGTCTCCCAACATGATCTCCAACTTCTTTTGTTGGGGGGTACCGTGGACTCTTTTAGTTAATTCGGCGGCCATTCTGGGGTCCATTTCCACGGCAATGACATTCTTCGCCTGCTCTAAGATACGGACTGTCAAGTTTCCCGTACCAGGTCCGACTTCCAAAACAGTATCACTAGGCTTGATAGCAGCCTTGTCAACGATTCCTTGAGCCACCAAAGGATTCTTCAAAATATGCTGTCCCAAATCCGTGTTGAACTTGAACACAGAGTTTAAGTTCTTATCCGCAGGCACTCTTTTCCCCGTAGGATCTGAGGCAGTACTGAACTTCTTCTTAGCTGCTTTGCCCATGTCTTGTCTTCTGCGATGAGCCAAAAAATTTATTTGTCAAATAGTTTTGATCGCGCATGCAGGCACTAGTGAAACAAAACAAACACAGAAGACAAGTGTGTCTAACTACGAAAAAGTGCCATAAAGCTACGGAAGTGCCATAGTACCACGAGATATACCCCAATTACAATTCTCATATTGTGTTTGAGATAGCTGGTAGACACTGTTCGGATATCGTAAAGTTTTGCCAACAGGCTTGGGGTTTTGATGGCTGACATCCTACTATCAGATATAATCAAGTCAGCTCCGAGCTTCTCGTTTTTCGAGGAGCTCATTGAGATTCCACTGGCGGGGCCCGAACTTCAAGGTAATGGGTTTCTCAAGATCAACAAAATCGTGGACGATATTGGCTTGTACTTGAAGGAGTTGCAGACAATTCTTGGCCAAATAAAGATGTCTAATATTGAAAGCAAAATCAGCATAGAATGGTACTATGAGGGAAAAGATCAGATATACCAGTTACACTATAATTTAACAAGCATAGATTCAATACTTTCTAGGTTGTTGGTGATGTTGGACTCCGTGGAAACGGCGAAGCCTTTACAGTTCAATCACCTTCTTAACAAATTTGAAGAGGCTACGGATTTGTTGTTGGAGGTCAAAAAGGCATTGATCATAACAAAGAAAAAAACCGACATCTCCATAAACTACAAAGAGTTGAATGAAGCCACCATACGAACCTTGAACAATGAAATAGAGGAGTGTTTGAATATGCTTTTAAACCTCAAAGACGTCAAAGACTCGAGCTCTTTGATTTCCAACCAAGACTTGAGTCTCCCCGAGATCTTGCAGAGAATGCAGACCAATGGGTCACAGAGTTTGCGGTCTTTGCCTTTACCGACTTCCCAAGAAGCAGATGAGTTGATCCACAAAGAGTTCTGTGCTATAGAAAGTAAAATAGAGCCTTTGAAAGTGTCCATAGATTTCTTGCCCATGAGAATCGAAGAATTCAAGCACATAAATAGCAGTTTTTTTCCAGAAGCTACATTGAAGATTGACGAAAGTTATTCAAAGCTAATGAACAAATGGAACTATTTGTTGAAAGAGTTGATGGAGTTCAAAAAGACCGCCATCGACGAGAAGTGGGACGATATATTCAAGTTTTTAATCAACAGTGTTTCAGATATGTTGAAGACTTTGATTTCTGAGTTTGAACAGAAGGCTAATAGGAGGATTTCTAAGAAAATCGGGGACAACTACAAGCTTTGTTCTAGCACCATCAACATTATCAAAGAGTCTGTAACTGAAAGAATACTCATTAATCTCGAAATCATCCATTCTTTCAACGAGGATCTACTTTCCAAGTGGAATAAACTCAATGAGCTACTTGTAATCAACCAGAGATATGAAGACGCTGCTAATTACATGAGTTCAGAATTCTCTGGCTTGAAAGTGTTGCACACTGCCAAGGCCTCTCGATCTCCTTCTCGAAGTGCTTCTGTCACTTCACCCATGAAACACCACCGTAATGATAGCACTAATGACAACATACCCGCTGGATTGGGTATTGACCTTGGAATTGAGGTCGAGTCTCTGAAGGTGCCATTTAGCATCAAGAATTCTAGCAAGATCAGGGACTTTCAACAGAGCTTTTCGATTGAGAAGTCCTCGAAACCTAGTCTCTTACAAGAGTTCAAATCGACTAGTTCAAAATCCAATGAAAACGACAACAACGACAAAAATGAGGTTTCAGAGAAGCAGGGAATCTCGGGTGATGTCTGGGGACTTGAACCCCCTATAGAAGCATTGACTACAGTGGAAAATGTGAGCACAACAAAGGCCCCCAAGCTGGAAGCTGACTTGTTAGTGTTATCCGATAAACTACAAAATATGACTATCTCCGAGCAAGGGCCCAAGCCAACAGTATACCGAAGCAAGGTCCCAAGAATCAAGGATAATTACTCCAAGTTGGGCCTTCCCTTCATTCTGAAAAAAGCCCACAAGATGTCCGTTATTCCTAACATTGCACCCACTCACAAGGTCTTCCAGTCTCCAACACGAAGCGTATTTCTGAGCCCCATGAGAAGTCAAGGGTCCCAAGGATCACCCGACTACTCCTTACAGCTCCATTCTCCCATCACAGTCAATAAAAGAAGAGCCAATAATAGATCACCTACTCCGAGGTCAAGGTTTGGGGAGGACCTTGCTGCAAATTATCGTCGTACATCGCGGAGCTCGAGAACTTCATCCATGAACCTCACATCACCAGTTTTGAATCTTGGCCTTACTCCCAATCTAAGCTTCCCAGACTCCCCTCAACATTCATCAGCATGCAACTCACCTGTGTCCTACCGTTCAACATCACCTGAAAGACCTACCTCTTCTATCGGATCTCGATTCGATGACGAACATCTTCTACAACCGTTGAAACATATCAAGCCCGCATGGAAGTAGGTACTTGAGTCTGCACCACCAATATCCATCCTGTATTATTATAAACTATGTACATTTTTAAGGAATAACATACACCCTTAATTTTGCTTCTCAGAAGTGGGATCACTTTCAACTTGTCCGGTACTGTATGGTTTGTCAAGATTCTTCTTCATCGTTTTACTTGTTAACCCATCGAGGAAGAAGTCTCTCCCAAATATCTTATACATGATACTATTCTTCTCGACCTGCCATTTTTCTACCTCATCGTAAGGTCTAATTTCCTGATTTTCTAGAAGTTCACCCTGCCTGATCTTTTTTGTAGAGTCACCTTCTAATCTTCTTACGAGCTCAGTAGTACTCAAGAACAAAACGGGGATCGAGAATAGAATCAAGAAAATCCCATTGTACCTCTTTTTTACTTCGGGTGGAGCTTTTTTCCAATTGGCACGGCCTGTTTCTACAAGCTCCTTAATAAACTCCGACTGGGGCTCCTTGGAGGTAGTTGTGGCCACTTTCGGCTTAGGTTTCTGAGGCTGCTTTCCCTCCCTGTGAAACGTAGAGTTCTGAAACTTGCTCATCAACTAGACTGAAAATTCCAACTTACCAATTGGGAGCGCACTGTTTACGTCTATCTAAAAGTAGAAACATAATTTTTTCACATCTAAAAACTACCATTAAGAATGGCTGATATAGAGAAGAGTGTCTCCAAGTACTTGTGTAGACATCCTAGACCCGAGAATATTACTTTCACCTATGGTACTGCTGGGTTCCGCATGAATGCAGAGAAATTGGACTATGTGAACTTCACAGTTGGGATCTTGGCTAGTTTGAGATCAAAATTCTTGAAAGGGAGGACTGTGGGTGTCATGATCACGGCTTCTCACAATCCTCCACCAGACAATGGGGTGAAAGTTGTGGATCCATTGGGAAATATGTTGGAGGCATCTTGGGAGACTCATGCCACCGAGTTGGCCAATTCGTCCCATGAACAAATCGTTTCAACCATTGAAAGATTGATCTCAGAATTGAACATTGACATGAGTGTTACTGCAAATGTTGTGATTGGAAGAGACTCGCGTGAGTCTAGTGAAAGGTTGACCATAGCTACCATTGAAGGTCTTAAATCCATTGATAGCACTAGTTTCACCGATTTTGGCTTGTTAACCACCCCACAATTGCACTATTTGGTGAGAACTAGAAATGATTCCAGCTTTGGATTGAAAACTGAGCACGGCTACTATGAGAAGTTGTCTGGGTCCTTCAAGGAGATCATGAAGCTCCTCAGTAAACTGGACAAAATCGATTTGACGGTTGATGGTGCCAATGGCATAGGGTCTCCAAAGATCGAAGAGTTAGTCTCCAAATACTTGAGTGATGAAATCGCTCTAAAACTAGTAAATGGTGATTACAAAACTCCAGAGAAGTTGAACTCTGGCTGCGGAGCCGATTTTGTCAAGACCAACCAAAAGCTTCCAAACGGGGTTCCTCAAGATGCTGTTACCAATAAAATATTTGCATCTTTTGATGGTGATGCGGACAGATTGATCTGCTACTACATGGATGAGAGTACTGGCTTCAAGTTGTTGGATGGAGACAAAATGGCAACGGTAATTGCTTTATTCTTCGAAAATATATTAAAAAATTTGAAGCTTGACTTAAAAATCGGTTTGATCCAAACTGCTTATGCCAACGGTTCTTCTACTGAGTACGTCAAGGAGGTTTTGAAGATTCCAGTGGTATGCGCCAAGACCGGAGTGAAGAATTTGCATCATGAAGCAGAGAAGTTTGACGTGGGCATTTATTTTGAAGCCAATGGCCACGGAACAGTTATATTTTCCCCAGATGCCGAAAAAAGAGTTTGGGATTACAAAATAGGGTCTTCTGATTTAAAAGAAGAACAGTCGATAAAAATCTTGCAGCAGTTCACCAAGTTGATTAACCAAGCAGTCGGTGACGCTATTAGTGATTTGTTAGTCATATTGATGATCTTGAAGTACTTGGATCTTACACCCAGTGACTGGGATAAGTCATATACGGATTTGCCTAACCGTTTAATCAAGGTAGTTGTAGGTGATAGAAACATCTATAAAACTACTAATGCGGAAAGAACTTTAGTGGAACCAGAAGGGGTCCAATCGAAAATTGATGCATTAGTTGCTAAGTATACTTCTGGAAGATCTTTTGTCAGAGCCTCTGGGACTGAAGATGCTGTAAGAGTGTATGCAGAGGCAGACACCCCAGAAAACGTAGAGAAATTGGTTAATGCAGTAAAAGAATTGATTAAATAATACAACCAAATAAATATATACTTGTGTAAAGACCTCGGCTCGTCTGGTGATCTAATTAAATAGTCAATGGATGTACATAAAGGGGATTAGTCTTTGTACATTTTCTTGAATGCTCCTGGAGTCTGGAACTTCTTCAACCCCCAAACGCCTTTCCTTAACCTTTTAGCTTTTGCTTCCAAACTCCTGTACCAACTTTCGTAATTACCAAACTCAGCACCGAAGTTACTCTCGTAGATAACAGCCAATCCCTCCTTAATCATCTGGGCACTGACATCTTTCTTGCCAGTCCATTTCCAGATCTGAGCTCTAGCTACCACTCTCTTGTACTGGTCTATTGAATAGGGAGTTACTACCACGTTCCTGCCATCAACATAATTCTTTAGCCACTCTAATGCTTCCTTGCTCAAGGGTTGGGCAGGTTTTCCCCAGTGCAGACTTTCTGGTGCATCGATGCCCAGTAATCTTATCATCAATGTCTCATCCTTTAGGGCTGATCTACCAGTGGGCACTTGTCGAAGCCAGCCCCAACCTCCCAATATCCCTCCAGGAGTATGGTAGAACCGGAAGTTGTCACCATCTCCCACACGAGTCACTCTGCCATAGAGTGGAATGTGATTATCGAGAATATTTGGAGTCAAATCAAGGTAGTTTCTTATACGTCGCAAGTATCGTTTGTAGAATTTGACTCCGAAGAATAAGGAGGTGGTTACTCCTGCGGAAAGGAGAATAACTTTGGGATGAAGTATCGACACATCCTCCGACATCGGTCACTAGTCAATCTTGAATCAACTGACAAAGCTGTCGATGTGTACGACTGAAAACTTCAATGCGAATATTTCCTTTATAATAAGTCCCAAATCAGACGGTTTCCAAATATTAGAGATAAAATGTCATTAGCAGATGGAGAGTACGAAATTGACTTGTCGGTGTTAGCGGGAGGTGAAACTGAAGCTGGAGAGTTTGGTATACGGTATGGAGTGGTACCGAGCTCCATGGATAATCTGAAACCCATGAAGCTCTATGAAGACTCAAAAAACATCATTTTGGAGGCTAAGGATGCCAATAATGATCAGTTGATTTTCGAAGGTATGGGTCAAGTTCACAATAGCAAGAACCCTGCTATGTCCAATTACTATTTAACCCTTCAAGAGCTGGGAGGCTTCAAACTCTCGAAGTTGAATCGGACTATACGAGTGAACAAGAGTCGAAATAGCAGTAAATGGGCCAACTTGATTCGGAAGTGGAATAACCAGCTTGAGTCTAAGAGAATCATAAGTGAGAGTGATTTTGATGAGTTGGAAGAGCTTCTGGGATTTGAGATGGAATTTGACGAGAAAGAGTTGGACTTTGGAGGCGAGCTAAGAGGAGAGCACTCGAGCGAAGAAGAGTTTAGGCGAAAGAAGGCAGAAGAAGAACTTGCCGCAAAGAGAATGGAAGAACTCGCAAACAAGGACCAACAGAAGCTTGAAGAGCAGAAAAGACAAGACGGACTAAAAGGACAGAAGAGTCAGGAACAACTCAAGGAAGAGAAAAAACAGACAAAACATAAAAATCAGCAATTGAAGACCGTGCCTACCCAAAATGTGGCTGGAAAAAGAGTTGCAGGGAAAAAGGTCTCCGGTAAAACCACCGCGCATAAGGAGGAGGACGACTTCGAAGATCTCGAAACCCAACTTCAGGAAGTGCTAGGTGATAGTGAAAGCGAGAGCGATTTTTCAGATTACGTATTTACGGGAGGCCCTATTACAGTTATCGACTCAGGCAAAAAACTGCTTGCTACCTCCACATCTACTCTAAAGCCTTGCAAGCCCGAACGGCCCATAAGCTTACGTCAATTCGTGGGTAATAATAGTGACGATATTGACGTTAGCGAAGAAGAATAAGATATCGCGAACCAATTCAAAATGTGCAATTATCCACATATGAATGAATTACACCAACGTGTCCAGAGATTGGAAACACTTGTAGGAGACAACAACATACAAAAAGAGATTCTGGAAGTCAAAAAACTCATACGACAAGTGTTCCACCAATTGCCCGAACTCGAGAAACTCTACCAACTTGACCAAATAATTCCCCCAACCCTGTCCAACAGCCAACATGGTATCGAACTCTTGCTCCAAAACTACAACAAATACAAGGCCCTCGTGGCCAATGTCATTGAAATAAATGCAACAGATATTTCTAAGCTAAACATAGCGCCACATGACGTATCAGCCCTCGTCAATAACCAGACCTTACTCGTGCGACTATGCGAACAGTATATGGTTAATTTGGTGCGTAGCTTAGTGTTGGTAGAGAAGTACGTTCGAGGTGTCACTGCACAAAACCAATTCTACATCTCGGTTCATGACACCCTTACAGAAATAGAGCAGTTTGTCCGTCGATATCAACAAACCCACTACTAATTTACATACTTGTTAGTAATTTGTCATCGCATCGCATTTTTCAATATCATCGTAGTAGCTTACCAGGATGTTTCGGCATGCAGTACGATTCTTGAGCTCCACAAGGTTCACTCAGCCACTGCCTAAGTTATCAGACACAATAGTGGTGGCAATGCTGTCAGGGGTGGACTCATCGGTAGCTGCCTCACTTTATAAGGATTATCCCAATGTGAGAGGCATCTATATGGCCAACTGGCAAAGGAATGCCAAATGCAACGAAGAGGAGTGGAAAACAGTACAGCAAGTATGTGAGCAGCTCCAGATACCATGTGAACGAGTGAGCTTCGAAAAGGAGTATTGGCAAAAGGTTTTCGCCCCGATGATCGATAGCTATAGCACCGGCCTTACACCAAATCCTGATTTGGATTGCAATAAGCACATTAAGTTCGGAGAACTTGTGCAATATTTAGATGACAAACACCACAAGGACTACTGGATGGTAACGGGGCATTACGCTCGGGTCATGAACGGCCCAAATGGCAGGGAGTTGCTTCGAGCTGTTTACGGCCAGAAAGACCAGTCGTACTATCTCTCCTCCATAAACCAACAGGTGCTATCTCGGGTATTATTTCCTATTGGACATTTCACCAAGCCCATAGTTAGGAAAATGGCAGCAGATCTCAAGCTTGTAAATAAAGACCGCCCAGATTCCATGGGGTTGTGCTTTGTGAGCCAAGATGAAAAGAAGTTTGACAAGTTCTTAGATGAGTACATTGAGCCACGGCCAGGCAATATCATAACAGAGGACGGAAAGGTCTGGGGTCGCCACAACGGGTTGTGGTACGGAACTATCGGCCAAAGGTCCAAGATCTCGATGCCACAAGGAGATCCTAAGTATCAGGGAACCTGGTTCATCTCCGAAAAGAGATACGATACAAACGAGTTGGTAATTGTCAAGGGTACGCAGAATCCGGCATTATTCAAGAACAAATTGCGGGCTGGCAAGTTTCAGTGGCTTCAAAAGCCCGATCCTTATGTCACAGGCCAGTTCACCATCCAGTACCGTTCACTACAGCAGCCTGTGCAGGTCAAAAATTTGGTTATTGATGATGACAGTATAGACATTGAGTTGGTGGAGCATCAAAGAGCAATGGCCCCGGGTCAGAGTGTAGTTGTGTATGATGGAGAGAGAGTTCTTGGTAGTGGAGTGCTTCTACAAACTATGAACGAGCCTCTGTGGAAAGTACGGCCAGAGCCCAATCACCGAATCCAAGATCAAAGAAACTACCTTGACAATAATCAGACGATAAGAGCCACCCTTTAAGCTGGTCAAATACAAAGCATAGTTGACCCCAAAACATCATCGTCAAGGACTTTCAGCCAAGCCTTTGCAAACGGTCCCGTATAAGGATGTTCCACGAGTTGGGCTGAAACCTTCCATTGTCTTCTTGAAGTGTTCAACAGAGACACAAAACCTGTAAATAGAATAGGATGGACAATCTAACCGGACTTCTTGTAGAGGTAACATTTACAAAACAGGGTCCTATGAAGCACTATCTATCTAGCATCAGGGAGCATAAATTTAGAGCTATACTCAATAGCCAATGGGGTAGAAAGTCATCTGCATTCTCTTGCCTAAAGTTTCAGTAATTCTCATTAAAACTATAAAGACTCTAATATACATATTCATCATAAACGACCTAAAAAGCCGTGATCTTGGGGTATAAATTACCAGAGGAAGTAATCTTTTCGTGTAAGTAAGACAAAACACCATCCACAATATCCTTGTGCTTTTCAACTTCTGACACACTAATCTTATCGAGCTTAGTAGTGAGAGCTCTGATACTCTCGTCAGCATCTTCGTGCTTGGAGTCTTCCTCTTGGTCCTTCACATCTCTTCTCGAAGACCTTTGGGAGTTGGAAACACCACCAAACTCAGCAGAAACTGGATAGTTAAACTGGGAGTTTCTTGTGTAGCTGCCAAAAGCTGGAGGAAATTGACTATTCCAATACTGGCCTACATTTGGTTGTGCAAGCTGTTGTGGCTGTTGCACATGGCTCATTTGCCCCATTTGACTTTGATTATGTGGTTGTTGATGGCCTTGGTTTTGACTATGCACTGGGAACTGAGCCTGGTTAACTTGAGAGTAGTTCAAAGATGGGTGGTGCTGATCGATGGACGAGTTCAAAGTACTGAAGTACTTCTCGGCTTCGTACAAGTTACTTACAGGCGGATTAGCAACGGGCTGAGAAAGTGGAGGAGGAAGAGTGCTATGGTGGTTTGCCTGATCTTCTAAAGTGTTAAGCTTGGCGAAGAAGTCAGGATTGTAGGTTGGTTCCTTCTTGAACAAGCCAGATTTGTCAAAGTTGAACTCGCTAAGAATGTTGTTGATGATATTGAAGTTGTGATTTCTATTCTGTTGTTTTAACTTCTTGTTCAACTGTTTAGCTGCTGCGTGATCTTGCGTGTGAGTCTTGGAGTGCTTCTTCAAGTCTTGAGGTCTCTTGAAGGACTTAGGACATAAGTCACAGTGGAAGGGCTTTAAAGGCACATGCACTCTCAAGTGACTGGTGATATGGTCCCTTTTGACGGTCTTGGTCAAGCAGTTGTCCCAATAACAAGTCAACGACAAGTTGTTGGAAGACTTTCTTCCTACGTGATCGTCACATAAGTGCTCGTATAAGATCTCTGGGGTTTCAAACACCATGGTACAGTCGTTCCAAAGGCACTTGAAAGGACCCTTCAAATCCTCAGCTTTTATCTTCTTGTAAGTCTTCTTACGTTTGGCAGGATTTGAAGCACTGGTAGTGTTAAGGTTTTGATCTGAGTTGAACGAGTTGGGTGAATTGGAAGTGGAGCTGAAAGTGTTAGCAGGGGAGTTGTGAATGGAGGCCGATGATTGAGGAGTCAAGGAGATCCCGTCGTAAGTGGAGCCCGTCAACGAATCTTGGCGAGACGAGTTCACCGAGTGAATGGAGTTCTGACTTTCTTGTTTAACTGGAATGGGGATGGGAAGAGAGTTATGGAGACTTAAGTTGTTCATGTTCAAGGAGCTGGAGTTGTTGTTATTGGTGTGGGGGCCATCATGGTTAGCATTGGCATTTGCATTCAAGTATGTGATGGGATGCAAGTTGTAATTCATATTTACCTGGTCGTTGCTAGAATCTTTTAAATATAACTCGTCCATGTCGAAACCAAAGGTATTTATCTTGTTGAAAGTCATTTGCCCAAGAATTGTTTAAAATTTTCTTGATATTTAGGGAGAGTTTAGGCCTGGATTTTCTGAGACTTCGGAGCAATGGCTGATAGTACAGAAGTCTGGTGTTGGATATTTGAAGTCCTGCTAGTAGAAGTTCTCGGTTAATGTGTGCTTGACTTGACAGCTGGGGACTGGCTACTGTTATATGCACTGAATAGGTGATGAGTTGTGGAACCAGGCTCAGCAGATGTGTGAGCTTTTCATGAGGACGACTACCAAGAATTTTTATAGAATTCTTAGCATTTTCTTGGAAGCTTATGTGCCGGACTACCCCAAATGCTCACGTGCTATTATTGGCGTGGTTTCTGCCTCGGCCAACAGAACTGTGCCCATAACTCCGCTTGCCAGGGTCCAACAGAAGAGTGTTTGACGGCATAAGGTGGACATAGTATTCGGTCATCTATTTACAGCTATTAAAAGATATACAAATCTTCATTAGACCGCGGATTGTTTATTTTCGGAGGATTCTTTTGCAGCAGCAGCAGCTTTTTCCTTAGCAGCAGCAGCCATGGCTCTCTTCCTCATGGTTTTACCAAACAATGGAAGCACGAAGGTGAAAGAGGTAATACCAATGACAACCCATACAAGAATTAGACCAATGTTTCTTCCCATTTGGCCCTTGTAGGTATCGAAGAAGATGACTTTGGTCAACTCATAACTATTGTGAATAGGCATTGCATAACCGAATCTGTAAAACTGGGGACATAAAGCTACGGGGGAAAAGGTTGAGGAAATATTGATCAACACCCAGAACAATAACCAGAAACCAGCTATGGGAGGGAACACCATGATCAATACCATGAACGCAACTTCGTTCATGAACCCAACTGCCACCATTGTAATGAAAGAAAACATCCAGTATACCAAGAAACCCGATTTTCCAAAGGCTGCATTAAAATTCACTTGGAATGCTAACGACACCAAGGAGTAACCCAAACTCAACACGAAGTAAGAAAGCAAAGAAGCCCCGATTCTGTACAACAAATAGTGGTGGCTCTTCAATCCGAATTTGGCTACTTCTTGATGGACGTTGGTAAAGATATTGACCTGGAAAAATGTCAAGATGATGATGTAGATTAATCCCACTTGTGAGGGTGCAATCAAAACTGCATTCGTGAAAGGCCTGTGGTCTACGTATGCAAATTCCAAAGGTACACCCAACTTCTGCACCTGTTCTCTGGTGAAACTCGACGTATCATTGAAAAGATTGTACAAGGTGTCTTTTTGGAGCAACCACTCCCTCTCAATATACCGGACAGCTGGAACTACATATGTTGGGACATTAGTGATATCTCTTCCAGTTTCATATATTGACTGAATCACATTACTTGTGTTCAAATTGTCAATTGTCCCCTCTATGTAATTCTTGTAATTGAGAGTAGCATCCTTGGAAACATAAATGGAGGACCAGTAAAGTTGGTGGTGGATTTGCCTAGTGACTTCTTCCACTACAGTGTTATTATGCTTTTCAGCTTCGGCTCTAAAATCAGCAATATTTTGGACTTCCCATCCACCAATTTTCTTAGCCTGTGGGCTTTCAACAATTTGCCTTATGGCATTTCCAATTAGAGGCTGTACACCATCAGTAACTTCTTCGTCTATGACGACTAACATTCTCAAGTTGTGCAAACGTCCCAGTCTCCCATAATATGCACCCCAATAAATAGAGAAAACACCTAAGATGAAAAATAGCATGATTAAATAAATGGACAAGAATTGTTTAGCTATACCCACTCTTTGGGATTTCAATTTTGGGTTGAAGAATGACACCTGGGTTTGGATTCGCTGGAGCACGGACTGTGACCTATTTAATGGAGCAGATCCCGGAGCTTCATCGCTATTTTCGCTTTGATCCCTTTGTTCTGGTTTGAATGCATTTATTTCATCAATAGACGAAGAACTGGAGCCATTGGACTCTTGGGTATTATTTCCATTAGTGAGAACGTCTAGTATATTATAGTCAGTAATTTGTTCATTGTCTTCAAGCTCTTGTTCAGCTTTACGATCATGAAAATTAGGTTCACTCATGCCTAAGATGGAATTCGAGATTAGCGGAGAGATGGTTCAAGGAAAATGATGACTCTTTATATATATATATCTACATTAATAATATTTTGAGATCAAAAAATGATAGCCGCATCCTGTTGCTTAAAAGAGCTATACGGCCGAACATAGCGAAAAGCGGCCAAGAAGAGCGCATATATTGCTGGTTCCGTATTTGAGGAATTCTCGGAAATTCTCCGAATAAGTGTTTCCCGACGGTGCTGGCGGAGCTTTGTTCGCCAGTTATTCACAACGGTGCCAATTTAAAACGGTTTGTGATGATGCTGGAATGTACGGACAAAAGTCAGCATTTTAAGAGTCAAGTTTATGATTACGCAGCACATGCTTCTGGGTCAGCCATCTATAGTTTTTGCTGCGGATAACAATCCTAATATGTGGCTTAACCGAGACTGTGACTTTTGTTTGAATATCTCATCGGATCGTTTGAATATCTCATCGGATCGGCTGTCGGTACGATGAGGGACTGAGGAGAGTTATTGCAAGGCTGTACGGACCAAGAGTGTTGGTGGCATTGCTGATTCGGCACAACCGTAAACGATATGTTTACGTATGACATGCAGACAATATTGGGCTGACGACAGTCGTGGCCGACATTGCTTATCTAGTTACTTGGGTGGGTGTATGGATCTGACTTTTCCATTCTGCGATGACCCTCGAGTATCCGTAAGGGCAGACTGTATTCGAAACTCTAGTCACATCTCCCCCTATCGATTAGGCAAGCAAACTAATAACAATTCAACTCTTCTCATTATCCACTGTTCTCTCGTCACCTTTTCTCCCGAAACAACAACTCTTGCAATTCGAAAACCACAGTTGTATTCGTGTATGTACCGCTATTATCAAATGTCTCAAAAAAGGGTGCGACTTTTATTGGTTCTATTGATTCGGTAACATGTCTGGACCACCCAACTCCACAGGTGCTAGCACAGTTCAGAACAACCCCTCATCGTCCCAAACACAGACACAAACGCAGACACAAGTGCATGAACCCACTCCAATTCTCCACTTACGAAAACACACAAAAAAACCAAAGGTGCGGTGGACTGATGACACTATTGATAATGAAAACATGAACAAGAAGAAGACCAAGATTTGCTGTATATTCCACCCAGCTGATCCAGATCACAGCTGTGAGAGTAGCAGTGACAGTGACAGTGATTCCAGTGATCTTGAAGGAGATGCTGGTGAAGGTGGCATCAACAACTCAGGACCTAATGCTTACGAGGTCCAGCCCAAGTATACCAGGACCGCAACTGGTGATAATGCATAGGCTAGGTGCCATCCTGTCTCTAGATATTTGCACCATAAAATTCAGAAGATATTGGGACTTCCTTGCAGTTTGGTACCCTAATATAGCTTTATTTAATGACACAACTTCAAACGCCCTACGACCGTAAAAACGTCAAAATGTATTTCAAACTAATGCAGTAATTATATATTGACAAATGCTATTTGCATCACTTCAAGTAATGCTTTCTTTCTTGTCGTGAATATTTGGTTTCTCTCATATTTTCAAACCTGGTATCAATTCATGAGGCGATCCAATAGAATCTATTCGGGATTGCTGATTTTAAGCTTCCTGGAATAATCGATATCATCACCCAAAGTTTGCATAGAACCATTGGGATTAATAAACAACGGTTCGAGACGGGAATCATACCGATGAGAATCTAACTCTGTGATGGGAAACATCTGGATTTCACCAAAGTCAATGGGATGGTCCTTAGGGAAATTTGTGTTCAATCTCTTCTTAGACTGATTACGGGAGAGCCCTCCGGGTGAATCTTTTCCAAGCAATGTGAAAATGGACTTGGAAGAGTTGTCTCTTTTCAACAGCTGCGTCGTCAGCTTCATAACTGGAGTCTTGGAGATGGACTCATCGCTAGAAAAGCGATTTTCCTCGTCAGTGTATGCATCGTGGTCGTCATCTGACCGCCTGGCCCATGCTCCGCAGCAGCAGCAGTATATTAATACGGCTGCTATCGCGAGTACAACTATTCCCACAGCCGTAAATGTTCCTGCCACTTTGCCCTTTGAATCAAAAAAAGAACTCGATTTATGGTGGCCAGCTGCAGATGACTGCGACTCAGCACTGCCGCTGCTTGTCAGCAGGGATGCTACAGATGAGAGCGAAGACGATGCAGGGGTAGGAGTGGCTGTCACGAACTCTGTTCTTATAAGCACCGATTGGTTTCCACTCACGGTCGTTACCGAGTAGATCACCGTTGGGACCATTTGGGATTCCAGCCCACTCGGGTCTACAGATACCCTGTGTGTGGTCGTTGAGGCAGCCGAAGAAGTCTTTGTAGTCCTGGACCGGTCCTCGGTATTCGAAGCTATCGAGGTTGAAGTTGGGGATGAGAACGATGAGGAGGTGGCTTTGGTGCTCGATGAGGATGTAGACAGCGAAGTCGATGAGGAGGTGGATGTTTTGGATGTGGAAGACGATGTGGATGTCCGTGATGCAGTAACACTGAACTGTCTGTCCGGATTCTGTACGTCCAAATAGCTAAAGAATCCATTCAGACCGCACTTCTCCAGGCCAAAACCAGGACAGTCGTTGTCACAGTTAGAAGTGCTAGTGCTAGAGTCAGGAAGGTCATTGGCACACCAGCATTGGTCGAACTGTGTAACAGCATAGTCGTATCCGGCACTTATACAACTTGTGCGACAGTATCCCAACGACATAAATTGATTACTGGAGGGGCTGTACGAGGACCCGGAATTTTCACTGGAGCACATTCCTTGTGTAAGGCCATTAGCAGAACTTATGAGCTGCAATACCACGATAATGTAAGCCTTCCATAACCACATTGCTTAGGAGTTACTGCTAGTTCTGTTAGTGGTATGAAGTTCTTTCAGTCACAGAAGAAATGTTGAAATTTTGTTCCAATGGAGAGTTTTATTAATCTTAATAGGTGTGCCAATTTCAGCAGTACAACAATGCGGGTGTAGTTGAATGTTAGGAATTCTACATGTGTTAACCGGATAAATACCCAATTCGAAGCAAACTACTGGTCTATATAAAGGATGATTGCTGTGTAAAGGATCTTTGTCTTAAGTTGAGACTTCAATGTTTAATAGGATGTCGTGCTTGTCGGAGCCATATCAGTTTGCGAATACCTATTTAGGAAGTTTTGTTCCAGGTGTTATTGAATGAACTGCTTACTTACCGGCTGTGTTTGGATGATTGACTATAATGGAGAGATCGCTAGGGTACTGGAATGACCTGTTGGGCCTAGACCGAGAGCTCCTACAAAAAGATACCTTGCAAGATAAGACTTCCCGGCTCGATTCTAATCTGATTGAATGGAGTTAAATTGCTTAACCGAAACCTCCCTTATCTCTTTTCAGGTACTTCTGAATCCACAGTCGATGTAGACAGGCTAATGAACAGCAGAAAGAAGAAATAATAGAAACAAAAAGCCGGTGAAGGAGTTCCGGTAGTAATGTACTTTAAGTTGCGTGACATAAGACCGCCGTGATTAGGGTTTGTGCTATTAAGATTCGTAAAAATTTATTACCAGTTTTGGTTTTGTTTCAGATGCTATTATTGCTACGCTACTTTCACCACAGATTACGCACTGTAGTCAGAGAACTTTATGCTATGAACTCAAACGAACATGTTGCCCATTTGAGATTTTGTTTGATAGTATTAATGAATTCCTTATTAGGTATTAATGTAAATTTTACGACATTCCAACAAAAGAGGTGCGTATTGCGCTAACCAGGCTAATCTTTAATCGGGTCATATTGGCTCATTTAAGAAGGGTGTGGGGGTCGTAAATTAATCCCTTGCCCAGCCTTCATACGAACACCAATGGTACTTGATGAATTTCAAGACATCAAATCATCTCCCTTGCTGCCAAGCGTTCTTCAATATTGGTCTTTTGTACAAGTTTACTCTTACTGATAGACTTTATCTTTTGCATATTCTGCCTGCGAATATACTTTTCTGGAACCTCAAATCTCTCTGTCTGATCAAGCTGAACCTTGGTGGGACCCCAATCTTCTGCTTTAACTTTTATACCGTGGTACTGCAACTTTGTAAGTAGCGGTGCGAATGAGGAGATGTACAGCTTCATACAACTTATAAGGGTGTCGATATCTCTTACAGAGCTCATAGAACTCATGTCGAAAATAAGCTTGTTCACAACTTTATTGATGCCACGGATGTCGAAATCTAGTTTGTTCAACAGTCCAACAACTAGGCGGATCACAGCTGGATTCTTTCCTACGTAATGCTGGAGAATACTATTGATTCTATCCTCTTCACTCAACTCTCTGTTGTGACGAAGACCTCGGATAACATGCTCATGGGTGTGGTCGTCAGAGACCTTCATGTTGGAGATAGCTTCTGCCACTTCCTGTGATGTTCTGGCTTTACACACAGCCACATAATTAACCTTATTGAATATCTTCAGATCTCGTTCCCACACTTCTTTACCCATACGGAGCTCTTCTTCAATGAACTTCACAAACTCATTACAGCTCCGACACCGGGTCATATAATCATCCATGACGTTGTACATCAATTCTCTTGGCACAGGTATCTGCTCCACGGAATAAACATTCAAAAACATCTCCTTCAAATATATATTGGAAATCACTTGGTACACCCTTGTCCACGTCACGAGATTGGCCTGTAGCTTGTAGTGACTACAGAGACGAAGGTACTTGTTCACCAACTTGAGGGGCTCCGAAACCGACCTTATATTGCTAGTAACACTAACCATTTTAAGTAGATTGTTTATGGTGTGGATATTTGGCTCTATTCCGTCTTTTTCCATGGCCACAAGCAACAGTCGAGCAAATAGACTCTGGTTTTTATCATATCCGTACCATTTGATCATATGGTTGTAGGTGGTTGCACTTCTCAAGTTCTTAAACTGGACATTATCCAATTTATGTGTGTATAATAAAATGTCATTTACAATCCCATTGATTTTGGACGAGTTCCGGTACAAAATCCTACTATGGGTAAGAAAGTAAATATATTGTTCGAACTGTGACCGGGACATGTTCGGGTCGACTTTTGGGACCTCTTGAAAGAAAAATCTGGGAACATCGTACTTAAGTTTATAAGTTTCCATCTCGTAATCTTCCAAGATTTGAAGAGTAGCAAATTCAGACTTAGCCCCAAGAAAATGTGGAGGCGTAAGGCTCACCAAGAGCAGTAAAGTCCGCTGGAGTAACTCTTCGGTCTCAATGAACTTATGGTGCATCACTATGTTGTTGTTGCTATTCTTTTCCTTCCACATTCTCACGGCTCTTTCACTGTCATATGTTCTTTCATCAGCCGCAATCTTGAGAGAATCTATCTCCAAGGGTTCCAAAAACTCCTTAAACTTTGACTTATCGTACTTTCGAAGCATGGGCTTCGCTTGATCTAAAAGGTCGTTGGTAAGCTTGAAGTGCACACCAGATTTTGGAGGTCTTGTGGCAGGGTTTTCAGGAGTTCTGATATTTGCATGCCTGTACTGCCGCTGGTTCAACTGCTCAAGGGCCCGAACCCGTCTAGCCACTCGAACTATGGCACTTTTGATGTTATCCATCTAATCGTGAAGTTGCAACTTCGCACTGTTTAATTTTTCAAACACATCGAAAATTTTTCGCTTCGATAACATTTGTTCATTCATAGGAACCACATAAAACATGTCATCACCTCAAAGAGAAGGCTTCACTGCCCCCTCATCCATATCCCATGCTGCACAAGGATATGTGGCTTCCAAGTCCTTGGGTGTTAAGTACTACTGTGCACAATGTGGATCATCTTTTTCCTTGAATAAGAGTGATGCCATCAGATGTAAAGACTGTGGGCACAGAGTCATCTACAAAGCCAGAACCAGAAAAATGGTGCAGTTCGAAGCTAGGTAATCAGCAAACAGCATCACCGTTATCCTCCCATTTATTCGATGTGTATACTTATCGATTCCATGTATAATAGTAATATATATTAGTGTTACAAAGTATTAGAGGCATATATATATTAGTCAGCGTTCAAAATGACAGTTTAGTCTAACTGAATACCTTCTTCAACTTGGAGAAAAAGCCCTTCTTCTTCTTTGGCTCGTCCTTCTTGGTTTCTTTCTTGACCTCCTTCTTGACTTCCTTCTTTGGTTCAGCATTTGGCTCAGACTTTGGTTCGGACTTGACAGATTTTTGAGACAAGTTAGCTTCTTCAGTCAACTTGGCACGTTCGCTTTCAGTTGGTTGGATTTCTTCAATGGTAACATCTCCCTTTTCTTGAGCCAAGATTTGAGCTTCAATGTTGTCACCTTTGCCTTGTGCCACGACGATTTCCTCGTCAACAACATCAGCACTTTCAGTGACGGCTTCGACTTCCTTAGCGTCAGCATTAGGATCCAAAGAATGGTATCCGGCCTCGTCGCCAGTTGCTTCAACGGCTGGAGTTTCAGCAATTGGAACTTCTGCGGCTTCTTTAACGGCTGGGGCTGTCTCTTCAGTTGGTTCGGCTTTTTCAACTTCTGGCACAACCGGTTCGAAAGCAGCGGGAGTCTCTTCGGTCTTTTCGGCAACTGGCTCACCAACAACTGGAGCAGCAGCAACTGGTTCAACTGGAGCTTCGCCGTTTTGAGCAGCTTCTGGTTCTGGACTCTCCTCAGTGCTCTCCTCAGTGGTTCCAGTGATAGCTTCGGATCCAGCGACAGCGGCACCAGCAGTTCCAGCAGTTCCAGCACCAGCACCAGCAGCGGCCTTCTTTTTCTTAGCCTTCTGCTTGGTTCTCTTGACCTTCTTCTTTTGCTTCTTCCTCTCTTCAGGAGTCAATTCCTTAGTAGCAGCAGCCTCTGGCTCGTTCAAAGCTTTGGCATCAACTTCTCTTACAGCTTCAAAAGCCTTTAATTGCTCAGCATCTTGAGGAATAACAATACCTGGTTCTCCCAAAGTTGCTTGCTTTGTCTCTTCTTTGGGCATAACAGTGGTCTTCACGTCATTACCCACGATGGCAGATGGTAATCCACCAGCCAATGGGATAGCAGTACCGACGTCTTTAGCAGCCACCAAGTCTTCGCCTGAAAAGTAGTTATTCTCGTTACCGTTTTCATCCTTTTCAATCTTGTTGTTGAGAGAAACCTTCCACTCACCGTCTACTACGTATTTGAACAACAACTTTCCGCTTTCAGCGGGGAACGGAGCAGTCAACTCAAACGAGCCGTCAGCCTGCTTAACTAATGGGAACGATTTGGACCAATTGTCGAAAGTTCCAGTAAGAATTACTTCCTCTGGTCCCTTTGGCCTGCGATGATGTTAGTATTTGGGTACGGCGACATAATTTCGCCCTGAAACCCCACCCAGCAATTAGCAGGTCGTACTCTAATCCGGACAGCGTGGCCAGGAGCGCCTCCGAAGGAATTTTCTTCGAAAGTTACCTCAGGTGGTGGCAAGTAGGTTGCGCTCCTTGGGATTCATGAGATGTTGAAAAATGCGACAGCAAGACCAGAAATTCCTAAAAAAATAGAGAGATACCGGCTTATTTGCTTCAGGGTCCGAGGATTGGGTTCATTGGTCGGAAACATACCATTTAAATGTAAAGTTAGACATATTTCAGTGTAAATATTTCAAGGGTGTGGAAACTTTTTTTCTTCCAGCCATTGCCTTCAGAGTGATCGTCTGTTGCGGGTAGGTCGTGTGAGTGCCGAGAGGCCCAACCAACACAATGTTACTATTTTGGGATGCACTACAAAAGCTATAGACAGCAGCCTTAGCCGAAATAACTAAGGAGGATAGGCAAGAGACACAACGCATGCACGGCTGCCACGAAGATGAGTGAAAGCCACATGCGGAAGTAGTACACCTCGAAGATCTTGGATCTGGTGAACGCAAGCACGCTTATTCCTATCAACTTGGTAAGGGTAATGCCCCCTAGCACAGATCCTCCGATATTTACTAGAGCATGGTAAGCTTTGACGGTGCGGAGGTCTTTGAGTATGGTGTCATTGCTCATAAACTGGTCGTATGCGTCGTCGTCGTAGGTGTCGTCGTTTTCGTTTATGGTGTCATCGGCTTTAGTGTAGTTCCGTACGATATGGATACAGAATTCTACTGCAAGCCCCACACAGATCACGAGGTTGACCAAGCTAACCGCATTTAAAGACACACCCCAGACCGCAAGTATTCCTCCGATGTTCACGAGAATCAGCACTACCGTGACGGTGAGTACAAGTGAACTGCGAACCGACCCAAGAAGCATCGTAGATAGCAACAAAATGAGGCCCATTGCCACACCAAGTAGCGTAAACGTCAACCGTACAATGCTTTCGTATTGGACAAAAAAGATGTAGAACGGAGAAAATGCAAAAAGTTCCAAGTCTTCTCCTTGGTATGACTTGACTTCATCCACTATCCTCAAAGAGTTCCTGAACGCAGTGATGAAGTCCAGTTGTGTACGTAAAGGAGCATGACTTGTTCTAAAGTATGAGGAGATAATCAGTTTATCATCAGATGATACCGACGTGCCGTACGGTGCCTTTCCACCTAATGGACAGGGGTCACTTGGCAGTTGTATCCATTCATCGAAGAAGAACATGAACTCATCCCCTTCGGGTAACCCATCCATGTTGATGTTGTAAGGAGGGGAATGGTTCAGGTAGCATACTTCACAAAGTCTTTCGGGGGCTGTAGGAGAGCAAAACTCTTTGGAGTTCTTCTTAAGTCTACAGCACTGATCTAAGTTCGGGTTCAACCAAGTCAAAAAGTCGTCAAGCCAGTTAGACAAAGGGTCCACAATAGTTGACTTTTCTCCACGCTTGTACTCCTGCTCCAAAACATTAGCAAGTGAAAAGTCGTCGCATGTGGAAAACTTACCACAGACTTTCTGCTGATTAGAACGAGTACTAAGGTCGAAATCCTTCATTACAAAAAATATGGGGGGTCCCACATTTAGGTAGCTAGCAACCGACTCGAAGTAGTTCACTAAATATGATTCACTTGGCAAAGCAATCTTCTGATCCAAACCAAGTTCAATGTATGGCAAAAGGCTCAATGAAATTCCGAACCAAAAGATGAACACAGTGAGAATCTTAGGTTTGGCAGTCTTGGCCAAAATTCTAGGAGCATAGTACTTTCTTAACACTTTGCTGAAATTATACTCAATGTGTTCAAGATCCTCTTCTTGACCATCTCCATTTAAAGCGATTGGGACCTTGATCCACGGTAAGCAATCCAAGCGACCGTCTTCCAACCGTTTTTGGTCTAGAGTCAATAATGAGATGAAGCATGTCATCTGTAAAAAGACATTTACCACAATTGCCCCTGCTGAATAGAAAGCAAAGTTTCTAACTGCAGGCATATCTACGTTGGTAGCCAACAAAAACATTGACACTTGAAGAATTGCGCTGATACAACATGAAGGGCCAATACGTCCGAGAGCTTTGGATACACGAACTTCCAATCCGTCTTCCTTTGTATCTGGACTTTCATTTACGATGGTCAATTCGTGTACAATCAAAAAGATGTTGTCAATTCCGATTGCCAAAACCAAGAAAGGAATAACTTCTGCTATAATCAATGTAGACTTCAAGCCAATCAAGGAAAAGAATCCCAAAGAGGACGTTACCGAGAACAAGATGATGATGATTCCAGACAAACCCAACTCAAATCTAGTATAGAGTAAACTCTTCAATTTCAATTTAGTAGGAATTTGACCTCCTAACGACACAGAAGCATAAAGAAACATCAACAAATAGGAAATTACAACGATCTTTATATCAGTATTAGTGGATTGGTTCAATTCCTGTTCAAGTGAAACTTCAGTGCTAAAAGCGATATTTAAAGACGGGTTTTCATGGCTCAATTTGTGTAGCCAGTTTTTCAAATTGTTTTCATACCTCTCCACCTTTTTAGTGTAGTCCGCGTCTTTCAGGTTCTTGTTAAGTAGCAATGTCACCAGAAAGGCCTTGGAATTGAAAACGTCGTCCTCACTGAATAGCACATTTTTTGTCAATGGCTGTTGGAACGAGGGCAAGCAGTTCACAGGAGAGTCTGTGCATTCTAACAACAGTTTTCGCCAGTTGGCCTCATCGAGGTAGCCTAAATCACCACCAAAGTACTGAGTAAACGATTCAATCACACAGGATTCTCCCAAAGGCTTGAAGCAGAAGTCTTGGAGCGATAATGTCTCGTTACCATCTTCGAATTCTTGAAGAGCTAATTCATTCTCAAACCACCAGTTAACAGTCTTCCAGTCCAAGATTGGATCTCCGTCCTTACGGCTAACAATTATCTGTTCGACTCTGTACCATTCTCCGAACGTTTCCTCGAAATATTGGTAATTTATAAGTTGCGGTTCGCTGGGACTAACCCACAAATTGACTGGGTTGGTCTCAAAGTCTAGCCAAATCATTCCCAACAGCAACAAAGTAATCACAAAAATCGAACAAATAATGGTGAAGCCTGGAAACTTTGCCAGAAAGTACCCTAACTTCATAAACCCAGTCTCTGTGCTGCTTGTGAACTTTTCGCTTATGTTCTTCAAGTATCCAACAATGACATTCTCGTCTTGAACTATAATTCGAGGAGAAACATCGTCCTGTACCAAATTACCAATCCGACCTCCCCTTTCACTGGCTCTTCTTTTTCTTGCGATATATATGTGAAAGGCACCCATCCCTAATACGAACAAGACGATTCCTAATATCACACCAAACGTGAAACAGGGAAGACCACCTACAGTGCACTTATTGTCCAACCCTGGGAATGCGTCCAAAACAGGACAGGCTTCGTCACAGTCCGAGCAAGCACACTTGTATACGGTGTCGTTGCAATCCTTCATAGGTGGGTGACGCAAGGACATTGGAGATTTGGTATCAGTCTCGTAAGCAAAATTGATTTGGAAAGGCAGCCCTCCCAACAATGGTTTCTCGTCACCCAAAAACTTCAAAAACTGACTATAGTTGGTGGCACCTCCTCCTATAAGATCCATGGCATATCCGTTGGTAGCACTAAACTTCAAGTTCTTGCAGGAGTCAAAGAATTTCTCAGCCGACTCCGGGTCCACAAACTGGGTCAATTCCGTCACGATGGTCTTCTTGGTATCGCTGGCCACGGCTGTATCTGTAATGTTCACAAACATCGATTGGTTGGCCGAACATGTAAACTCACAAAAGAAGTCATAGAAATTTTTACGACAAGCCGGACATGAGCTTATAAGGGGATCCACTTTCCTCAAGTTTGCCTGCAATGAATTTATCTGTTCTGGAGAGCAGCACACCCGTTCAACTGGGAAGTCAGCCCCGCAAATTTCCCGTAACACTTTTATGGATTCACCATCAGGCTTTTGGGCCCTTGCGTACGAAGGACACGGCAATTGGGCTCCAAAAAACGACTTTTTTCCACATGTTCCATACATTGCGCAGTAGCCAGGCTCATGGATCTCCAAGGCCATAACACTGCTCAAAAATACGCAGACCGTCATCACAATGCATAAGTACATTCTCGTCATCGTCATCATTATCGTGAAGTTTGCGATAATGTGCGATAAAGAAATATCAATTTCGTAGAAGCATTTATAGAACGCGAAGAGTGAAAAATTGCAAAACTTACAATTCTCGATGTTGATTGGGATATCTGGCACGGCCAGTAGTGGCAAAACAGAGGTTGCTCGTTATCTCACGTTCCAGGGGTTTACACTCATATCCGTTTCCAACACCTCTGGCTTGAAAGCCCCCGAATCGAGCGAGAGCGGCGTCTATACCTCCTCCATGGAGGCACTTCAATTCCCCAATCTCGACTCGCTCTTAGAGCACGTAACCGTCAATTGGCGTACGCACTTCGTGTTGCATGATATCCACACTCTTGAGGTTCTCCAGGCATTGCAGAAGCGTCCCTTCTTTCTCCACATTGCTGTGGATGCTCCAGTTATGTTGCGGTACAAGCGGTATAAGTCCAAGCATCATACTGAGCTCACACTTGAACAGTTCGTAGAGGCTGGAGACGTGGCCCTGTTTTCGGCAGATAGCCTGCTAGCCGAGGTCAATGGTGTTGCCAACATCAACATTATCAACACTTCCAGCTCCATCAAGGAGTTATTTATTAAGCTTTCCGAACTTAACTTGTTCGATCAATCCAGATTGAGGCCGACGTGGGACGCATACTTTATGAGACTTGCTGATTTAGCAGCCTTGAGATCGAACTGCATGAAGCGTCGTGTAGGCTGTGTGCTCGTACGAGGCAATCGGGTCATTGCTACGGGCTATAATGGAACACCCCGTCACTTAACGAACTGTAACGAAGGCGGTTGTGAACGATGCAACAAGGGCCAAGGAAGTGGGGCAGCTCTTTCGACTTGTCTTTGTCTACATGCAGAGGAGAATGCGTTGTTAGAGAGTGGAAGAGACCGTATAAACGAAGGAAGCGTGTTGTATTGTAACACTTGTCCCTGCTTAACGTGTGCTATAAAGATCGTGCAGAGTGGCATCACTGAGGTGGTTTATGCCCAGAGCTACTCCATGGACTCTGCCACCCACCGGGTAATGAGCGAAGCTCGGATTGTGTTACGACAGTATCAGCCACCAAGGGATGGGGTGATTATTTAAGAGGGACAGAATTGGAGGAGGAAACACAGTTCTTGGTGAACTGAATAATTAGTATTGTACTTGCACTGAAACAATGCAGTTTTAGATAGACTGAACACATACAGGTTTAAATAGACTGAACACATACAGGTTTAGATAGACTGATTAACTAGAGTTCCCATACTTGAAAGAATATTCGCATAGTTAATAACTACAGCTCTACACAGACTGACTTTACAAATATAGAGGTTACATGTGAAGTATTGCACAGAGAGAAAATCAAAGACTTTAAGGCCCCGTTGCGTATTCCATCTACCAAGACACTTAAATCTCTTTGTATTCGTAAGGACCTGGTTTCTGCTCTGCATTGACTTCAATGGTCTCCAAAACCTCACCATCATAAGACAACTGGGCCTTCATTACATCACCTGGCTTAATAGCTCCAACCCCTTTAGGAGTTCCTGTCAAAATCAAATCTCCTTTCTGCAAGGTCATAATGGCAGACATATGCGATAAGATCTTATGAATTGGGAAAAGCATCAAATCGGTTTTGTCATTCTGCTTGACTTCACCGTTCACCGAGAGTGACAATGTCACGTTGTAAGGATCAGCAATCTTTTCTTTGGGAATGAAGTTCGACATAGGCAAGAATGTGTCGAACCCTTTACCAATACTCCATGGTAAACCTTTCTTCTTGGCTTCATCCTGAACATTTCTAGCAGTCATGTCGATGGCCAAGGCGTAACCTTCAATGGCCTCAAGAGCCTCTTCGGCCGAAAAGTCTGGTGCTAAGTTCTTCAAATCTCTGTTCAATGTGAATGCAAGCTCGACCTCGTAGTGAGGAATCGTCCCCTTTGGGATCAAAAGCGGTCCTTCTCCTGGACGTAAAATCGCCGACAGAGGCTTCAAGAAGAAAAACGGCTGCTGAGGCTTGGCATTGTTGAGCTCCTTGATGTGGGCTGCGTAGTTTCTGCCAATACACAAAATCTTTCTGGCACTATCAAGGTACTTAAGAGACATTGAACACTGTTAAGTTTTTCATCGACTTTAAAGAACCTCGCACCGGTTCGCACCGTTGCTCCGCACCGAGCTGACCAACGGTACCGCGCATTTTGCAGTCAGTCGTGCGCTCCGGCTGGCTGGCTGAACCATACAACTGTTGACTAAAAGCGATCTTATATTCCTCAAAATCCCTTTAAACTCTCAAATTATATTCAGCCACATCCTCTCTACTCCTTTGTCGATCCATATCCCTCCACCACCTCCACATCCCTGTCAATACCGCGCGTGGCTTTACCACCTGCTCACAATAAAATTTTTCGAACCGCACTAGTTCTGGAGTACAAAGGTTCAGTAAAACAGATCACCACGATTGACTTGTGTTTAGCTACACGAAACCGGAACTAAGCCTTCCTATTTCTCCTTACATCCCGTATACTCCGGAATCACCAATTGTGCCACACCTCTGTCCGAATTCCCCATCCCGCGGTGCTCCAGCGGTAGATCTGAACCAGAATAACCACCTGAAAACACAGCATGGCCCAGCCCATGTCCAACAACAACACCCCCGAAGCTCTGGTGCCGGGGTCAAATGCCTCGGAAATGAGCTACAAGAACGGTAACGATATCCATTTCGCCTACGACGGGTCCACGCCGGACCACAGCACCATCATTCCCTCGGCTTCGGTGCCCCCTACAGCCTCCAAGAAGAAGAAGAAGAACAAAAAGAAGAACAAGAGCAAGCTGACGCCCACCATCGCTTCGGCCCATATAAACAATCCCGATGAAGACTATCCGACGTCTCGGGTGATCAAGCAAGGTCCCGATGGAAGTGTAGTTGTGGAGAGTCTTCCTGACAATCACATAGAGCCTGCTTCCAAATCCAAGAGTTCTCCTTGTTTGGGCAACCCTGTCAGTCATATGTGGTTTTACAAAAGCACTCCTGAGCAGATTGAAAACTTACGAAAGTTCTGGGACTCGTTGGATTTGAAGAAACGAAAGGCTTTGGCTCATATTGATAAGAACGAGTTTCTTCAGACGCTACGGCTCGATCCTAAACCAGTGCTCCATGGCTCCAAGGATAAGCAGGACCGAGATGTCCATGCGTTCCTGTCCCAAAACTGTACTTGTGCCAACTGTGGCAGAAAGAGAGATGTGATAATAACGGAGGTGGAGCATTTGTATGAAGAGAATATCGATCACATCTCAACGTTCATTGAGAATATGACTAGTCTAGATGAGTTACCCAGCCTTCCGGACATTCTTTTCGATGGCCACACAATGGTGCCGAATCTGCTCTCCACCAAAACCAACGGCTCAGCCATCGAATTAGAGGACCAGCCCGATGAGGAGAATTTGAACGACCTGAGTCTTCACCCACTAAGCAATGCAAGGACCAATAACCCCGATGGTCCTGTTGCCGAGTCTCTTCGAAATTTTTTTTCCATGTTTCCTGGCCTTGACCCCCAACATGCTATGCAATTTGGAGAACTGATATACAATATATCTAAAATGTTTAAAAAAGAGAGGTTTGCCAATTCTTCACCAGAAAGGAAAGAAGTAGTCTTGAACGAGATCCAAATCTTTCGTGATTTCTTGAAGGAGAACGCAAGTGTCGATAACATCGAGCAGTACTTTAAATTTGCCAAGTTTGCTAAAATATTGGATGGAACTTCTCAGTTGATGAATGATACTTTGGGCCTAATGGATGAAACTGACAACGATTCTAAAGCCTCGTTCTCCAAGACCTTGCTGAGTTTGACCGACGACATTTTTCTAAACGAGGGCCAAAACTTCATAGATATGATGGAGTCACTTTCAGATTCAAGGGAAAACAGAGAGAGCCTCTCAAATATTATCCAAGGCCAAGACCAAATTGGCTCAATCAGCTCACAGATGAAGAAAGATGCTGAGGAGTTCAAGCGTAAAACTCAGAAACAACTTGATGATAAACCTAGTAATGGCACCATTGAAACTCACCATCGTGACGAAATTCATGATAGCCACGATAGTCTTTCAGAGGAAGCACACAACGGATTACATGAAGGCTTTGATGATGATATGTATGATGATGAAGATGACGAAGAGTATGAGGATGACGAAGACCTAGATGACCAATCAAGCATGGATGGGTCAGAAATCTCCGAAGAGGAAAAACTAGAAGAGTTGCGTCACTTATTCTTGATGCAAGTTGTTCGTCTTTTTAGAACAGAAGTCATGAAAGCCTATGAAGAGAAATTGTCACAAGATCAAGCACAAAGGTTGATTGAAGAATTGGAAGCAGAAGAGAACGCCAAGAAAGAGAAAGAGTTGAAAAAGATCAAGCAGAGAGAAAAAGCTAAAGAAAAGAAACGCTTGCAACAATTGGCTAAAGAAGAAGAGAGGAAACGTAAAGAAGACGAATTGAAAGCCAAAGAAGAGGAGAGAAAGCGGAAAGAGGAAAAGCTCAAATTGGACCAAAGAAAACGTAACGAGGAGCTTCAGCGTAAGAAGGAAGAAGAGAAGCGCAAGCGTATTGAAGAACAGCAAAAGAAGTTGGAGTTGCAGCGTCTTAAAGAGGAAGAGCAGAGAAAGCTAAAGCTTGAACAACAGAAGAAAGAAGATGAGCTCCAGCAACAAGCAAAGCTAAAAGAGCAAGAAACACAACGGCATCAAGAAAGTCTTAAGGAACTAGAGAGAACTCTTGAAGCTGAGAAGATTTCCAAGTACGAGGAAGAACAGCGTGCTGGACTGGAGCAAGAACAATTAGCTCGTCAACAATCTGAAGCTGAAGAACTTGCCAAAAGAATGGAAGCAGAGAGACTTTCCAAGGAGATCGAGAGCCAAAAATTGCAGCAAGAACTTTTGGAGAAGCAGTTGGCCCAAAAACAAGCACAAGCTGCTGAAATCAGGTCAGCAAATGAAGCTCAAGCACCTGCACCAATTGGAGCAACCAACTCATTGCTTCAAGATTTATACTCCAAGTCAAAGACTGCCACACCAAAGTTGGACCAGTGGTATCCCGGTACCCCACCAGCACAGCAGCATCAGTTAAATCAGAACTTTATTTTTAACAATGGGGGAATCGAAACGTTCAACGACCCGTTCAGTAGTTCAACCACCCCTATGTTGAACAACATCGCCCTCAATGGAAGTACTACAGCATCTCCAGCTCCTCCGGGTATCTCCACTGGTTTGGGATATTCGGGTGTATCTGGTGTATGGAATAACGCCTCCTCCACTCCAAGAAACAACAGTATTTGGAATAACTCAGGATCCATCTGGAACAATTCTACTGTAGGAGTTGGAGCAGGAACTGCAAGCTCCACTATCAATGGGTCAAATGTTAATGGAACCACCATTAACTCGACGGTCCCTGTCGCCACAACAGCGATTACGGACCCTCACACCATTCACAATGCTGCAGTGCAGGCATTCCAGATGTTGTCTTCATCTAACCAGCTCGAATATGGCATGGCTAAAGGCTTCAGTCTCTTCCAAACCACCAAGACTCTCGTTCCTCAAGCGTCTTTCAACTTCAATCAATTTCTTGGTGCGTTGACTAACACCCCATCAGCCTATAAGTTTGAACTCGTGTATGACGACTTTGGAACCGTGAGCTATATCAAGGTACATGGTTCCTCATCTCCATTCCTGGGCTCTATTGGCTTGAATGGGACCGTCAACTCGAACACCGTTCAGGCTAATTCCACCATCAACTCTAACACCACTACCCCGGATTCTACTCCGTTCAGACCAAGAATATCGTCACAGACAGGCATGCCTTTCTCCCTCGCCGGGTCTACAGCCCCCACGTCTCAGTATACTCAGCCACGTAGCTTCTGGAACTAGCTCCTCTATGTATCTTGTTATATACGCCGATGACATTCGCTACCATAATCAGACAATTGCCGCGATATTAAGTTTTCTGTAACACATTCAGTCCAGTTGCAGGCTATTAACCGTTGCCAAATAAGAGAGTGGCCCAAGTGACACATAATTCTCGAGGCAGATTTAACTTGCTTAACCAACTCAGCATATCTTTCGGTTTTGCAACTCATTTACCATCTCGTTGTTGAAATTTCACATTATTTTTAATACTCTGGTGCTTACTGAATGAGCAACGTGATCAAAAGAAAACTCGTTATTGTTGGAGACGGGGCCTGTGGAAAAACATCTCTTCTATACGTTTTCACCCTCGGGGAGTTTCCCACCGAGTATCATCCCACAGTGTTTGAAAACTACGTTACTGACTGTCGAATAGATGGAAAACCTGTTCAGTTGGCACTCTGGGACACAGCCGGTCAAGAAGAATACGAGAGACTTCGGCCCTTGAGTTATGCAAACTCACACGTCATATTGATAGGGTTTTCAATTGATCAACCTGACTCGTTAGAGAGTGCCCGTACAAAGTGGAAGAGAGAAATCACTACTTACTGTCCCAACACACCGTACTTACTTGTGGGTTTAAAGAAAGACCTAAGGAAAAGTGAAACAAGCAAGCACTATGTTCAGGTGGCACAGGCTCAGCTTGTAGCCGAACAAATTCAGGCCAAAACTTACCTTGAAAGTTCAGCATTAACTGGTGAAGGAGTCGATGATATTTTTGAGTTTGCTGCTCGAACAAGTTTATTGAACACCGAGAAGCCCAGCTCTTCATGCTGTGTGATTCTCTAATGTGAGTGTGTACGATTAGAAGCGAGATGACGATGATGAATGTATCAAAATGCCAAAAAATGTAAATAAAAAATACGACCCCGGTGAGGATTGAACTCACGATCTTAAGATTAACAGTCTTACGCCTTAGCCAGCTTGGCCACGGAGTCGCACAATACAATATTGGTGGCATGAAACATCCATAGCACCAGTTATACAACTCACATGTTACTTAGTAAAGGTTTGGCATTAACTTCGAAGGTGTTAAAAGCTCCCCAAATAGTAGGGACAATACCATCTGCCATTTTCGTGACTTGCCTCATGAGACTTTCAGAAATCTTTTGTGTGTAAGCATTGGCTGCGAAATTCGCAACCACAAGTTGCTATTGGCACCTTTTCATACACTATTTCATGCCGTTTGAGCTATTCATTGGTCCCCTTATGGTGCCAGTAATTAAGTTTAAGGCTTTTGTACTCTCAAGACAAAAACAGCATCCTCGCTTTATCCCTACAATCGTCAGTCTACCAGAGCAGAACTTGCTTTCAAGTTATTTGGTCACCAAACGATTCGGCTCGGGCTCTAAAATATATGACGTTTATAACACAGACAAGCACCCATCTTCCAAGGGACCGACAAATTTTTCAGATTCCTTATTTTGGTTTCTCCGGTCCAGGTTACTGAAAAGTGCATACCGGGTGTATTCGAACACGATATCGGAGGATTGTGCACATCTACCAGTTGCGATTGTTCGTGCAGGGTTCAGGTCCAATTTCGTTCTCATCAGAGCTCCAGCAGTTGCTATTTCGGAACTAGGTTGGCACGCCATAAATCATAAGGTCGATGTCTTCGACTCGTATCGTGTCTTCACTCTCGCAGATGGTTCTACGTACCAATGGTCCACAAGGGACAAATTTCTCGAAAGACTTAGTACCCAGCCAGCAACTGAGCCCGAGATCAGAGAACGGATTGGCCAGGTGACCACACATGGTGTGGCTGGCTTCACGTTGGTTGTGGACCAAACCAAAATTCCGGCTGAAATTGCCATTCTCAGTGCTTGGTGTTCATATCTCGACCAGTGGAGCACCATCTATGGCTTTGGTGGTGTGTACTACCCCAGGCAGCGTCGTGACTAGCAGCAGTCGCCTTGTAGCCCATTTTCCTATATAACTACTAAATTACACGGTGATCGCACGACCCCATCTTATATCTCGCACATTCAAAATATAATGAAAATTTTCTTATTAACAACGTTTAACACATAATGTCAGATAACGAACAATACGAAGAACAACATCAAGAACAATCCCCAGTTGTGGATGATCACCAAATGGGTGACGAATCTCCAGCTGAGGCTCCTCTTGAAACCAGAAAGGTTTTTATCAGACCTTTAGATTTTCACAGTATGTAAACATATTTTTTCCAGCCCATTTGATATATATATTAACAATTTTTTTAGCTTCTAGAGAGGAACTTGAAGAATTCTTTTCCCCAGCCGGTGCAATTTTCGAGGTTCAAATGATGAGAGGATACGCTTTCATTACCTTCGAAGAAGATGGTGCTGCTAAGAAGGCTGTTGATGAATTCCACAATGCTGACTTCAACGGTCAACCATTAATCGTTGAAATGGCTCGTGAAAGAAAGGAAGATACCAGAGGAAAATACAGAGTCAAGGTCACCAATTTGCCTGATGGAACTGCTTGGCAAGACTTTAAGGACTTTGTCAGAGAAAAGACTGACTCTACTCCTTCTTTTGCTAAGGTTTTCAGAGATTACGAATCTGGTGAGGTCATTGGTGCTTTAGAATTCAGTTCTAGAGAGGAATTGGAAGCTGCTATTCCAGTGTTGAACGGATCCGAATTCCAAGGTGCTACTATTGATGCTGAAGAAGATACTTCACCATTTGTACCACCTCCAAGAAGAGGTGGCTTCGGTGGAAGAGGTGGAAGAGGTGACTTCGGAGGAAGAGGTGGCTTCAGAGGTAGAGGTGGCTTCAGAGGTGACTTTGGTGGAAGAGGTGGCTTCAGAGGTAGAGGTGGTTTCAGAGGTGACTTTGGTGGAAGAGGTGGTTTCAGAGGCGGAAGAGGTGACTTCAGAGGTGGTAGAGGTGACTTCAGAGGTGGCCGTGGTGGTTTCAGAGGTGGCCGTGGTGGTTTTGACAGAGACTCCCGTGGTGATGACAGAGACTCCTACAGTTCAAACCGTGAAAGATCTCCAACTCGTTACTAAGAAGTTCCATTTATGACTGTCGATCCACATGTTGTACCATGAAGAATTTAAGAGAATTGTTTTATATATTTTTAGTTGTACAAAAGAATGATTGTGGGTTCCCCAAGTTGTTCAGTTGAGTTTGTTTCAATAACCATAAAAGAGAAAAGAAGAGAATGTAAACTGTGTGTTTTAAAGTAGAGGAAAAAAAGTAATTATTGAAAACTAGAGGAAGTTCATTTAGTTGTTTCAGTTCGAAAGGTGTTGTATCACTCCGTTATATTTTATCTGGCATCATCAGCTGGTTCTAAATAGATGCTTGTATTATACGAATTTACTGTTACCTTCGTAGACATCAACATTTTAAGAGTATCGCGAGATTTCATTCTCTTAAAGGGATGCCAGACGTACTTCTGTATGGATCCCACCATCTTCAAACATTGAAGGTATTCCAATATGATAAGACGACCAAAAATACAGTTGTTTTCATACACGGTGGAGGTTGGAGAGACCCAAATAATACCTTTGACGACTTTGAGCCAATTATGCCATATTTCCATAGTGAAAAATTAAATGTCATATCCATAAATTACAGGCTTTCCCCCAAGGTAGCAACGGAAGCCGAATTGATACAAGCCCCTTCCTTCAGACATCCATTTCACCTTTTGGACGTTCTCAGTGCGTTGGTATTCATCACAGAAGAGATGCACTTGGACATTGTGCTGCTTGTAGGGCATTCAGTGGGGGCATCTTTGTGTTTGCAGCTACTCAACTATAAGGAGATATTAGCAATCGGTTTCAATCAGATTGATTCAGATGATGAGCCATTACCTAAAGACGTCTTAATGAACCACATTGACGAAGTATTGAGCACTGTTCAATTGGAGCATATATTCCTAGTGGATGGTATTTTTGATGTGAACAAATTGATACAAGAATATGGTGATGATTACAGAAGCTTTGTAAGAAGTGCATTCGATTCCGATGAGCACTTCAAGGACGCTTTTCAGCTCAGTAATCCTCAAATAGGCGTGCCCCATGAATGTATGGGTCTGCAAACAACCATACACATTATTCACTCCTTGGCAGACGAATTGATCTCCACAAAACAACCTGAGTTATTGCAAGAGTACTTGGCGAAAACAAATATAAAATTTACGGTGGTAAAAGAGCCTTGGGGAAAACATGAAGAGGTTTATAGAAGACGTGAATTATCTTCCTATATCATAAAATGTGTCTCTAATAGTTAGATTAATCAACGTTTCAATTCCTTCTTTAATCAACTTGCAACACGACGAACCATGCACTGGCGTTGTTGTCATTTGTGGCACTACTGACAATACTTGAATCTACCAAAATGTGCTATAAATATCTGGCATTCACATCATTTCCTAACGAAAGGACGTAAATGTCTCTAATTGTTCGATTATTGCAGTTCACGCATAAGCCAAGGCTAGATTAGCGAAGTCTTGAATCTTCAACTTGCCCACTTTGGATGTCATAACAGCAGGATTAGACATGCTTCAAGGCAGCAGTAAGCACCAATCTCTATCCTAGTCCTGCAAATTTTTGAACTCTAAGATTTTCAAATTATGGTTTGAAAAGTCCATCATTTCACCAAGTCCTTTACTTGAATCTAGTATGAGGGAAGTAAGACTAGTCGAGAACTCCACTAGCTATTGCTGTACGGTGTTCTCCATGTATAAGCTTAGATCAGATATGAAGGACGTGCGTACACCGTATTCACGCTTCGCACTTGTAGAAAGAATTTTTCACTTGAGGCCAAAAACTATAGAAACAAGTTCATCATGTCTACACAAGTCATAAACTCTTGGGCAGATGCCGAAGACGATGTACCTACTCCAGAGGTCATCAACAATCCGGATGGAACCAAAACCGTCATCAGCTACCGTTTGAATCAAAAGGGTCAAAAGGTTAAGATCACTCAGAAAATAAAGGAAATCAAAGTGCAAGAAAAAGTCCATCCATTAGTGGCCAAGCGTAGGACATGGACCAAGTATGGGAAGGAAAAGAACACTCCACCAGGCCCAGACACCAGAACCACTCAGTTGGGAGAAATCGTTGAGTTGAAGTTGGGCACACAATGGAAAGAACTCGAAAAACAAGAAGAAGAAGAGAAGGCTCAACAAAGTGCACAAGTGGTTTCCAACCAAAGAATCAAATGTAGACTTTGTGGAGGTGATCATTTCACCTCCAAGTGTCCTTTCAAAGGAACATTGGGAGACACCGGCAAAGACGAAGCTTCAAGTGGAGCTGCTGATATTTCGATGGACCCATCATCGTCAGCTCCTTCCAAGTTTGTTCCTAGACACATGAGAAAGGATGCAGATGGAAACTTGCCTTCAAGAGACGGCTCTACCAGAGATGACTCCACCACGTTAAGAATCTCCCAATTGAATACCATGGTTGATGAACAACTTTTAAGAAACGAGTTACTTGCAGCATACGGCCCATTAGAGAGAGTGGCCGTGGTCAGAAACAGAGACACAGGAATCTCCAGAGGATTTGCTTACGTCTCGTTTGCCACCGAGCTGTTGGCCGAAAGAGCTTTGAATGATTTGAATGGTAAAGGTTACTATTCTTTAATTTTGCACATTGAATGGTCTAAAAAGAAGAAGCAGTAATCAGTACATATCAGTATATAATGAGTGTGTGTATACTACAAGAAAATATTTCAAACTTTATGTCGCAAGAATGTCGGAAGGCTAATTCCCCCGCCACTGACGCAGGCATCGCCGGCTGTACGTCGTAAATAAAATGTCGCTCATTTGCTGCTGGCTTTATAGGTTTGCGTAGGCCTTGCTATCAGAATCATAAAACTACATCCTTGTCAACAATCCTAGTATCAAGCAAATCCAACTTGAGCGTATCTTGGGTTTACAATTAAACTTTTTGTTCTGTGCATTCTTGAACTTCTATTTTACCATAAAAAGTTGAAGGTTATCCTCAGTGCTGCTGAATTTCACCTTTCAAGTTGCTAATAGTGCACCAGCTTTCTTCCATGTCACACCAAAATCTGGCCCAGGTAACGCCCTCCAGCACCCACAGACACTCCATGGCACTGTACCGAGAATCCCCCAGCTCCAATGGCTCTTCAAGGAACATCTTCAGCAAGCTTATTCGAAGAAAGAGCACAGCGAGCCCTCAGCACTCGAGTATCCTGACTCCGAGCTCTCCTGTGTCTTCCAAGTCGGCCACAGGCAGGAGGTCACATCAAGCCAAAGGCGAACTGTCTCTCTATCGTAATCACAGTATGAAGAGTACTGACAGGTCTGTGGTTGATGACGATTCACATTCAGAAGAGGTTTTCAATGAGAACGATGACGATGAGTCTGAGGCTTCCTCGGTATACTCGTATCTACATCATTCCACCTCCACATCCTTCTCGGACCCGTCCCAAAGTGTTACGTCTGATACGGCTGCCGAGTACGTGGACCGGAAGTTGAAGGAGATGTTGATCGACTCGCCCACCACCCCCGGCTCCTCTCCCGAATCTGCTTGGCAGGGATTCAATCGAGATGCCTTGAACTTCCCGAAGTATATCAGGTCTGTACGACGTAACAAATCCAGTCCTCGTATTGCCAAACGGATATTTTTGGCACAAGAGCTCAATGACGACACTGACGGCAGCAGCTTAGGCGACGAATCTTCTCTGAGCTCCCACAAGACTGACTCCGAGCTTGATCTGGTGACATCTCTGAGTGATGCAAGATGCTCTGGCAGTGATGATAGTCTTTCGAAGGAGTTGTTTACCATGTTGTTCAGCAGAGATGGGAAATACTTGGCCATCGCAGGTCGGGACTCAGCGATCAAGGTGTATAAGGTGTTGTCCTCCCCTTTGGGACGTATGGAGTACCAAAACTATGAAGAGGAGCATGCAAAGCACAAGCGGAAATCAAAGTCTCAAGACCCTGTGTATCCATATGCTCCTGTTTTTCATCAGAAACCAATTCGTGTTTTCAGAGGCCATAAAAAGAGCGTTCTTTCTATTGACTGGAGTAAGAACAATTTTTTGATTTCGGGAAGTATGGATAAAACTGTCAAGTTGTGGCACGTAGATCGAGATGATTGTTTAGCTACTTTCCAGCACGAAGACTTCGTCACAACTGTTCAATTCCATCCAACTGATGATAGGTTTTTTTTAAGTGGATCCTTAGACAATTTCGCCAGACTTTGGTCTATTCTTGAGGAGAGTGTTGCTTATGGCCGAAACTTGGGTGATGAAATGCTAATCACCGCCTCTAGTTTTACTCCTGATGGTGAGCATTGTGTCTTTGGCGGTTTCAATGGAACCTTAATTATCCTTGAGACAAAGGGCTTGCATCTTCTTTACAAGATCGATATCAAACCATCCTCTCTGATCAAGCATTTGAAATCCAAAACTGGAAACAAAATAACCAGTATCAAAGTATTGTTGAATGAGAAACACGAAACTGATGAAGACGTTAAAACAAAGTGGACTTACTTGATCACCACCAACGACTCTCGGGTGAGGCTTGTTGGGGCACATAAAAGAAAGCTTGTGACTAGTTTCAGGGGAATCACCAATACTAGCTCGATTGAAGCATCCATTTCGGACGATTATCGGTATATTTTAGCTGGGTCGGAAGACCACTGGGTCTATGTCTGGGAAAATAACAACTCAGTCATCAATAGTAAGTTGAAAACTGCTGTCCGAGATATGATTAGTGGCAAGAAACATCATTTCATGGACTCTAACGACCAAAAAAAGCACAAAAAATATTACGACTTCATTAACAATAACAAGCTATTAAAAAAACTCAACGTTGACCACTTTTTGAGTGATGATAGTCGTGAAGCCGGGTATATTGCCAATCAGAACAGTAGTTATGCGTCTTTCCATGCACACCACTCAGCTGTTAATGCCGCCATTTTTGCTCCCAACTTGACCAAGAAGTTGCTCGAACTATCTGACGATGCTATATTTGATATGATCAAAAGGGGACGTAACTGTCAAAATCACGGTGAACATTTCAAGGTGAATTTGGAGTCAGAACAAGAATTCGACAACGGATCGACAGGTTTTATCATTGTTACCACCGATGATACGGGGTTGATCAGAGTCTTTAGACAAGATGCTGCATACGAACTACGCAAATCTATCATAGACTACTGCAAGAAACTGTACAAGGACGAATCCAAGAAGTGTTCGCCGTCCAACAAGATTCTGTCTCGAAGCATGTTACTGACAAGAATGAGATCCAACGAGACCGCTCTCTCGCCCTCTTCCTCGAATATTTCAGTACCTCTCTTACCAAAGACTGATTCCAACTTCAGCCTGCCAAAGGTAACTACCCGACCACCCCTGAAATCTGTGTCAAACGGAATCTTAAACTCTCAGAAAGGAACCTTCCAAGTGAAGTCTGAATCGATAGCATTTGGTGATCCACGTCAGTTCACTCCTTCAGGGACCATTACTCCTGAGATAGAACCGGCCGGCCCTTTTCTGTCTTTCCAATCCACTAACTCAAGGGCATCGATTCCCATATACGTAAATACTGATGTCAATGACAATGACCCCGAGGAAGTGCAGTTTCAAACTCCAGTTGCGTCAGCACCTCCTCGTCACAAAACTAACGTTTAATTCAATACAGCAGACGATGTGTATATCTATGTACTTTAATTATATGATCACCTATGGAACACTGACATCCTTGCTAACAACATTTAGTGTGGGACGACTCAACTTCGTACAGCTGTAAAATCTTATTGTACAATGAGCCAAGCTTCTTAGCATTGAGACGTATTCTATCCAGCACATCACGATTTCCTAACCCCAAAGCTTCCAAAGTAAGCAACTTGATTGTGAAACCGCAAAGCCTGTACTCTGCTTCCCAGATAGATTTTTCTCTATCTCTCTTGAGTTGCAACTCCTTCATCTTATTCGTGTGCTCTCGTACGTCGTCTTCCGTTTCTATGTGGTCTCCTTCCATATCACACAAAGCTTCGGTTGGCCCCAGCAAGTAGAATAGACCGACATAGCTGTCAATTGGAGAACTCGTGCCAAACAAAGATACCGTTTCTTCAGCGCCCCTACTCAAATCAACATCTAGTAACTTTCCTAAAACTGCTTCTTTTTGGAGGAATATTTCTTTCATAGCTTGCCAAGTCTCGTCGCTGTTTTGTAAATGTGATGCAAAGGCACTGAAAAAGCTTTCATTTTCGCCCATATGATCCGGCTCCATCTTCTCATGCAACTTTTTGAAACCAATCACTAAATCTGCGTATGCCAGCTTTAAATGAGTCTGGATATCATTGCACTTCGCTGCCATTGCAAAATAGCTGTTCCAGTCCCCATTGCCATTATCTTCTTCGTATATCCGACATGATTCTTCATAAGTTGATATGTCAGATGGGTTGCCCAAAGTGTTGAGTATAGTGATGAACGTTTCGAAGTCTTCGTTACCTTTACGAGGACTGGTCTCGTCAATATATTGGGAAACTTGTGTAGCAGCTGATCCTAGTATGAAATCAAGTACAGCCTTCAAAGCTTGGATTTGATGATCGAAGTCGGATGCCAGTTGGTTTTTCCTGATACACTTAGCAAATCTCTCAGCAGATGAAAAGGGTTCCAATACCTTCAATCTTAACTGTTCCACTAAAGAACCCTCCAGGGAGAACTTATTCATGTTGATATAATCGGTAAAATAGTTAAGTTTCAAAACATTCATAGATGACTGAATCCATTTAGAGTCCTTTCCCCCAAAAGCTTCGGTATCCTCGTATAAACTAATGGATTCTTCAATCAAAGACAGAGCTGTATTATCAACGCAGCTTTTTATCTCTGAAGCCATAGACGTCTCATAATCCGCCAAAATAGAAGCAAAGAAAGTGTTGAAGTTTGCAAGGATTTTGTCGTTGAACGAAGTGACATTGACTTTTTGATAGAACTCTATTAGACCACAGTTTATCTCAATATAAACATCACTTCGTTGGCAGCTAACAAAGGTTGAGTGAACGTTTGTCAATTTGTTGTAGTCTCCGAGTACCAAACACCATATTTTGAGAAACATATTGGCAGTGGCGACATTATTCTGTGATATCCTGAACATTGGCTTGACGTAGTCTACAAGTTCAAGAACCACCTTATCAGGGTTGTCAATGCTCAATTGTTCAGTCCTCTTCTTGTGCAACAAAGAACTTAAGGCCCCGAAAATGAAACTTAGAAGATACAGTTTTCTTTTGGACTGAAGGTTTTGGAGAGGCAAAATCGTTTCGCTTACCAATCCTAGATCAGTACTTTGAGCTTCCTGTTGATCCATGAACCCGGTCAAACACTTCGTCCAAAAAAGCCATCCTTGTTGATAGTATGGCTGCTGGTAGAGTTGTTGGATGATAGTGCAAATGGGATGGTCATCAAAAATGGAAGAAGGCTCTGGCAGTATGTTTTCAGTGGCCACTTCAACATCTTCAAATAACTGCAATAAACATCTAGTTTTGATAGCTTCCTTCAAAGGAAACCTCTTGAAGTCATTTACGAATTCTTCTTCACCTTTCACAACATCATTGACCAACTCACAATGGGTAGCTTGAACGAATCTAGCAATTTCTTGAAGTAGCTTCTCGTTGTGAATCTTGCTAAACTCCAATCCTCGCTTTATCGAGTACATGAACTTCAGAATGATCACAATTTGTTCATCGTACGTCAAGTAATCTAGCTTCACCATTTCTTGCAAAGAGGACACCAAGTTACTTCGAACAGTAGGATCTTGATCTTTCTGACACATGTTGATGATCTGCTTCTTATATCTGTCCGAAAACTGCCTGAAGCTTGGACTTACATTCATAGCCCTAGATGAAGTTTGCTTATACAACCTGTGCAACACTTTTGTGACCCCCACCCTCACACCGTTATTCGGATCAGACAACAACCAGCCTAAGAACCGTAAATAAGAACTTTCAAGGAACACTTCGGGGGCGATAAACATCCACTCCCCGAGAGCCGCTACACACTCCTGTCTTAGCACCGGGTCAATATCTCGGTATCTGTGAGCAAACGCCACCTCAACAACATCATTGAAATATTCCTTCAAAGTTTCTTTCTTGTGATTAAACTGTTCTACGATACTCTGTACAGTGTCGATCTGGGCCTTTTGCTTTCTTTTGGCCTTCCTGAGGTTACTCAACTGTCGTTGATGTTTCTCCAAAAAGCTAGACACTTCCAGAAACACACTGCACAACTGGGTCTGAATAGTCAACAACACGGTGGTGGCCACGTACCTCAAGGGTCTTATGGAGCACGCAGTCAACGCCAACATCCAAGTAAAGACCTGGTTAACTAAAGGAGACGTAAGCGACTCACCCTCCTCGTTGGCACCCAAATCTATGTATAATAACCCGTTCTTATGACTGAAATCCACCACCTCCAGAAAAAACTCAAGCACGTTGTGCTTGAAGAACCTCAAACTCTTGTTGTTAGAGACAAACGGATACTCGTGGCTCTTCTGGCTCTTAAAAGCAATCTCTAGCTCATCCACCGTCTGGGTGGCCGAATCCATGTTGGACAAGTCGTGGGGCTGGAGCAAGTGAACGCACCCACAGCACCGGAGAATCAAGTTGATCAAGCTGGTCACAGACTCTACCGAATCGTTGCCTTCTCTCAAGTACGCCTCCACCCACTGCAGAGCAATCAGCTCGGGTGACGCATCGGGATCGCTCAATGCTTTGTAGAGGCTGTTTTCTACGAAGTCATTGCCCATATCTTCCGGTCCCGAAGCCCTCAACCTGGACTTTTTGGACTGCTTGGACTTGGTAGTGGTCCTTCGTTTGTGGCTTCCTGGAGCCACATACTCATCGTCATCCTCATCATCCTCGTCATTGGTAAACTCGTCTTGCTGTTCCAGCTCTTCTGCCTCGTGCTCCAGCTCTTCTTCCTCTGCGTCTTCTTCCTCTGCTTCTGCACCTCTACCAACTGCCGTTTCGGGGGTTCCGCTGGCACCCTCTTCGTTTCTCGCGGAGCCTCTCGCACTGGCCTTGGTTGCGGTTCTCTGTGGACGCCGGGTCCTCAACTGTGCTACCATGTGTGTGTTACTGATCTGTAACGCGTCCGGTCGCATTCACAGCTTGTGCATCAAAGCAAAAGCGTGCGCCGCCCGGTCGCATATTTTTCACAATTCCAAGCACCAGAAAAACAACGATTCCAGTGTTGGTCGAAGCAAACAGAACACTTGACATAACCAAGTTTCCGAACTAATCGATCTACTCTTATAGAAACCCGAATGTCCGTAAGTGCTAGTGAAAGTGTGGGTGCGTCCGTTGAGCCCGAAGCCGCTGTTCCGGCCGCCACTGATGGTGTCAAGGTTGAAGAAACCGCACCAGCTTCAGTAGACTTGGAAAAAGCCAGAAAATCGTTTCAGGACAAGGCACAAAGTTACTTGGCCGATCAGGGAAGACCTGTGGTGGTTCCTTCGTTTTCTCGGTGGTTCGACATGGGCCAGATCCATGACCTTGAAAAACAGCTGTTTCCTGACTTTTTCCCAGACGATTCCTCCAAGGACTCCATCTACAGAAATGCCGATGCTTATAAGCACCTCAGAGATTTCATGATCAATTGTTACAGGTTGAACCCCTTGGAGTACTTGACGGTTACGGCCGTCAGAAGAAACTTGGCCGGTGATGTCACCAACATCATTCGTGTGCACCAATTCTTAGAAAAATGGGGCTTGATCAACTACCAAATAGACCCAAGAACAAAGCCTACTGTGGTTGGTCCTCAATATACGGGCCACTTCCAGGTCACTTTGGACACTCCAAAGGGCTTGGTGCCTTTCATTCCTGAAAACTTGTCGATCAGTAACGGCCTGGTCAAGAATGGTCTTGTTGACGTCGAAATGAAGGATGAGGCTGACGAGTCAGCCCAGTCTCCTCCAACTTCTATTGACTCCGAGTCAGCTGATCTTAAAACCATACCCTTGAATTTGGAAGTGAGGCGTAACGTTTATAATGATACTAAAGACAACTTCAAAGACAACACCAATCAATATGTATGCAGCATCACTGGAAAGGAAATCAATGAAGTCAGATACTACAACTTGAAGAGTAAAGGCTTGTCTAATAACCAAAGCTCTACTGCCAATAATTCTACTTATATCTCCGAAGAATGTTTCGAGCAGGGCTTGTTCCCATCCAATTTCCAATCTTCTAACTTTGTGAAGCTCACAAAGGAAAAGGAGTCTGACAAGTGGAGCGAACAAGAAGTTTTGTTGTTGCTCGAGGGAATTGAGATGCACGGATCCTACGATCTTGTCAGCAACAATAACGCTAACCAAGTGAACACCAACACTAACGGCCAGTGGATCAAAATTAGTGAACACGTTGGCACCAAAACAAAAGAGCAGTGTATCTTGAAGTTCATTCAGTTACCTATTGAAGACAGATATTTGAACCAGTTAATTGATAAGAAGCCTAACATCAAAGCCGAAAAAGATTCGTTGATTCAAGAGCTTGCAAGTCAAGTGATAAAGGCCAATGAGGGTGTTTCGATTTTGCAAAAGAATGCTAACAACAAAATCGATGAGATCAACAAGGACGAGATGAATCTCTTGAAGCAAGTTTCTGAATTGACTTTGGAGAAAGTTAACATCAAATTAAATAACTTACAAACTTTGGAGAACAACTTAATCAAGATTGAAAGCAGATTGAACTTAGAAAGAAAGCAGTTGGCTGTTGAGAGATGGTTACAATACGAAAAGGTCTTCAAATTCAAACAAAACAATAACAATCCAGAATTGAACGCTTTGTTGGAAGATTTGTTGACCCCTGTTACATTGCATGAGATCGACTCAACAACCAACAAAAAGAAGGATGATGCTGATAATGCTTCGGAAGCTACTAGAAATACAGCTGATGAGGAAAATTTACCAATAAGTGTAGTTGAACCAAAAACTTACCAATTCTGGTCTGGTTGATGCAAATATTAAGTAAATTTATGTAATTGTATAATATAGAAAAGAGTTTACAGAATAATGAAGTCGAATCGACTATTGCTACTTCTTGGAGGATTTCTTGGAAGAAGTCTTGCTTAACTTGGTCTCTTTACTATTCAAAGATTTGGCCTCTTCTTCGGCTTCTTTCTTTAAAGGAACATCAGGTCTCTGGTTTTCCTCCAAGCTTCTCTTCAAGACCTCGTTCTCCCTCAAAACAGCCGTTACTAATGTCTTCAACTCAGTCAACTGGCTGTATATTTCGTAATACTCCCACTTGATTCCAAGTTTGTTGGCATCGATAACAGGCTTAGACACAGCATCGATTTCTTCACTGAATTTCATCAAATCGATACTGAACTCTGGATCTTCAGCCTCAGCTCCTCTTTGTAGCTGTAATGCGTTGGCAACTTGAGCATTGCTTTGCTGAAGACTCTCCCACTCGTTTCTATCGCTGTCAACATATCCATCAGTCAAGTCCCATTCGGTGTCAATTTCATTAGCATCATCAGCTAAGCCTTTAAACCTGTTGTAGTGTACTCTTCGAGCATTCGACAATTCATCAAGGGTGATGTAAGTCAAAATAGGAGAATATATAACCAACTGAATGAAGTAGTGGAGAGTCTGCATGTAACTAGTCGGTACCACCCATGCTATAGGGGTCAACGCAATCTCAATCAAATTCAATGGAGGTACGTATAATTGCTGGTCTGGGGCTCTAATGTACCTCAAGGTTTTTTGAGCTACCAAAGCAAAATATTCATCAGTAGCATTCTCGACTATATTACTGTAGGCAGTCGAGTATAGAGCAATAAGAATATTCATCAAGATAACCGTTAGAACGAAACTGTAGGCGTAGTATAAGATGGATGCATATGGAGGTACAAGTTTGGCAACATCGTCAAAACTTGATCCCCCGATGACTGCCTTGATTAAAAACAAGAAAATGGCTTTTGTGGCTTCACTTTTACCGTCTGAAGCATCCAAACCCAAGAACCCTTGCAAAAATCCAAGAATAATAATGATCAACAAGACAAAGAATATAAGCGATTCTTTCATCATGGTCTTGATGACAACTATCATAGCTCCTACAAACTTTTGAGCATCTAGATATAGCAATAACCTCGACCACATAAACGGAGATACCAAGGATAATATTCTAAATGAAACTTCATCATACTGATCTCTCAAATGATCCGTGTTAGCCAAACTAGCGAAACGGAATCCAACTGAAATCACCACCATCGAGTACATTACGTCGTTGAAAACGTTCCAGAAGCCCAAATAGTAGTATCCAACATGATAGAACTTGATACATTCATCAACAATGGAACCCAAGGTAAACAAGTAAAACATAACTTCAAACCCGTCGATTTCAGCAGTGGTCAATTGATGAGTGTTCAAAACAACCGTGAAAAAGAAAAGATAGAGGACAGAAAACACGATTTCTAAAATGTTCTGGTACAAGGGTGTCTTGACTCTCGAAGGCTTGAAATGACAGGCAATTTTGTGGGATGCAGTCTCCCTGTACAACTCATAGGAATAAGGGTCCTTCTCAGACTGGACAATCCAGCCTCTCCACAACCATTTGATACATCTTTGATAACCAGATGATCCAATAATGGTGGTTGAGTGCATGTCCACCGCCAACTCCATCACATTAAAGGGAGTGGAGTCCAGGTCATTCAAGCTTATGCTGTAACGATGGCACAACATGGCCAAAAATAGGTACTCGTCATCTTCAGTTCTCTCAATGATAGCAGCAGCCAAATGCTGAGCAGCTATGGCTCTCAAGTTGTACAAATTGGTATCATACAACTCAAATTCAGCCTGTTGCCAGTACCAATCGCAAACCTTCAACAAGCAGAAAACAAGAGATGCTTGATATCTATAAGAAGAAGTACCCTGCTTGCCGCCTCCTTTACCTCCAGCAGCTTTGTAAACCAACCCAATGACACTTTCGTTCAAGATAGGTGATCCAGCATCGGTGATATCACTCTTTTTGAACTCAACTGATACCACTTTATCGATGAGATGCTTTAAATTAGAACAGATTCTCCATACTTGTCTAGAATTTGGGAAAAAGTTCTTAGTATAAGGACTGGACAGGCCTGTGTTCTCGATGTCAAAATCCAGAGTCATCTCAGTACCCGTAAGAAATATCAACTAGTAACCTCGAAATGAAAGGGAGTTCTTTTTATTGAACGAAAGGGAATGTCCGTACTAGACTTGCTAAATGAAATTTCGTTCCACGCGCCGATCGTCCAACGCATAGTACCAAGAAATTCCATGTTGCGGCATAGCTCCAGGGTAGCTATTGGGTACTGAACAATAGCAACCTCTTGCAACGTTTCATGTCGCCATCCCCGTATCCCACCACAACAACATTCTTTGCCGGTTATACAGTAGTTGCGAAGGTGAATGCCGAAACAATGGCAATGCAGTGAAGGTATCTGAAACTGCGAGTAGGTTTTTTTTTTTATCTTTTAACTTCTACTTGGTTGCAAAATGAGAATTAAAGCTGAATTAAAGCAGCATTTCTTGATCATATACAAAAGACGTAAGTATCGATTAATTCATAGCACTGAGAAAGCCAGAGTATATATTACAAGTCGTTATTCATTAATGAAAGTATTGGGGTGAGTTGAATGGGTATCCAGCCCTGAGTGTTGCTTCATACTGGATTTATAGGATTGTTGTAACTTGTGTAGTTGAAGCCTGGAGAGTCTAATTCTCTTATAGCATTGGAAGTAGAAGGAGTCAAACTAGACTCAGCATTGGTTACGTGGGTAATGATGTCTTGTTTCTTTTCCTTATTCCAGAAGGAAATTTTGTGCTTTGGTCCCTTTTCAGTGTTTCTCTTCAAGGACTTTAACTCTGTTAATGGATACAAGTCGTAGGTCCAGAAGGCTAACAATATACCATACCAAAGATGGAAACACCATTCGATGACATCGGCAATATCCTTTCTTCCTTTCACGTAGAAACCACAACATGTGGCTGCCAAGATGATAGTCACTACCAACCAAACAATTTTGACGATGAATGAAATGGTAAACTTGTTCCATCTCTCACCGTTAACGTATTTCCTATAGTATTGACCCATGATATAGTAGTTGGTGAAATTCAAAGCCAAAGAAATCATCACTAATATGGCAAAGGTAGCCAAAAGCTCAGCATAATGATTGAGCAGACGCTTTCCTTGCGTAACGAATACTAAACCACATATAGATTGAGCAATAAAGAACATCTGAGCAATGACACCGATAACGATTGAGGCAAATCCCAACTTCTTTTGCAAATCAGGCTTGATAAACTTGATTAATTTACCGATTTTTCTGTGGTAAAATTCCAAGTAAATAGAACTGCAAAATACTATGGAGTGGATAACCACAAAAGTGATGAAGAAACCGGGGCATAGAATGACACCGATTCTCTGAAGTGGTAAGGGAGAGGCGTTCTCATCATATTGTGGATAAACTTTGGACCCTTCAGCCACATACATCCCTATTAAGGTGAAACACCAAACATACCAGCAGACGAATCCAAATAAAGGAATGAAGTAGAAATGGTTGAACTTCGAGGTGACCGATATGAAATGCTGTTTGAAAGAGCCGGCCATGGTTTTTATTTTTAATTAAGAAGGAGAGGCTTTTCAGACTGATAATATTATTTTCGTTGTCTGGCCACGAAAGGATTGTCAGGAACAGGTATTTTTCACGTTATTAAATTTAGATGGGTTGAAATAAGTCAAAAAATCTACTGTCCAGGTAAGAGGGAACTTGAGCAGTATTTATAAAACGCTGTAATACAAACACTTCAACTTTACCAAAGCAGTAAAATTAAAATTTAAGGACAATGTGTTAACAATTCGCCGTCAACCCTTCCAAGTATCAGGTTCCAACAATACATATTGATTTTCACAGCAGGGAATTTTTCCGCTTTGAGCGATTCCTGAATGTGTTTGCCCAATTTGAGCCGGCACCATCCCTATTCTTCGGGGCGCACATAACACTCTTTGTTCATTCGAGGTATCAGGAGTCTTCTCCTGTTGTTTCTAACGCGTGAAGGGCCTCATAGAAGGCCTAGATCTATTGTATATACAAGCAGGGTGCTTACATTTTTAACAAGCGTCTAATCGCTTTTTGTTGGATTCCTACTATTTTCGGCACGCGTACGAGTGTTGGACTGGACTGAAAGGTCAAGGCATATTGAATGACTATGCAGAAGCTGCCCTCTGCCAGGTTTCAAAGCAATATTTTTTTCCCTGTTCTAGCAGATGGTACTTGAGTGTGAAAAGAGCGTAAATTTTTTCACCAGATTCATTGAACATGTGCGTTTACGTAAAAAACGTTTGCATGGGGGTGTTACACGTAAAGTTTCGAACTTTACATTTATTGATTCGAACTTCATATAATAGAACTATGACGGCCGAGATTTATGCTTTTATTATTCATGTCTTGGATAACTAGAGCCTCATAACACCTAAAGGCGAACAAACGTTTTGTCTTACTTTTTTACAGACGACCTGTTGATACTGTGTATTTGGATGTTGGACATTTATGGTCCACCCTTAGGCTTGCAACATTCCGTGTCCTGTAGTTTTGTAATTCCTAATTGGCAACGTCTTAAATTATTATTTGGACCTGTACGGTCGCTACCTATTCCGGTAAAATTCCGTAAGATTTTCGATCGATGTGCCGAAAAAAGGTATACGGGTGTTTATATTTTTTGGCATCTTATGGTTGTTTGACCCATGCTACGCATACGGACCGAGTCACTACAACCCTGGGTCTTTTAAAACAACATATTGATTTTCGATTTCCAGTTATGTCATAAGTGCTTTTGGGTTACTAGCTTTCTGACCTTTGCGTAGCTTTGGGCAAATGAGCTGACACAACAGCAGGGAAAAGTAGTTCGCAAGGCATATACGTGCATGATTTACGAACAAAAGCTACATCGTAGACCAAGAGACGCCTTGAAAACTTGATACCATGATATGCACAACGATGAGCCCTAAATTCTGAATGGGTTAATGTCACTTAGGTTCGTGCTCCCTTCAAAGAAAAGTATTCTGAAATAAGAAGTTTGGGTTCATGATTTCTATAGAGCTCACTCTTCTTTTCCAAACTGATAATTGTTTCGCCTCCTCGTTCAGTACTAGATTGCTGTTGTCTTGCCATGAAACGATGGGCCTTTTCAGTAATTTAACTGCTTTCGTTCGAGTGAGAAGCAAAGGAAATACCTGATGAAGACTTTCCTGAAGGTTGCATAAGTTCTCATGCATGTAGTTGCTACTTCAGATGAAATTATAGCGTTCATGCGCCCTATTAGACTTCCTAAAACAGTTTAAATGTCCAAAGTAAAATTCATAACCATCACAAATTACCTCAATTGCACAGCTAAGTAGAGAAAATCACCTTAAGCGTGAAAAACTGACTATCCCGGCCAAAGCTGCTTCTTTTTTTCAGACATCAACTTTAGATTCTCAGGGATCTATGATTATTTTTTAGTTTATTTTTCACTGTCCGATCTCTATTATATATATATATATATAATTTCCTTAATTTGAAATATTCTGCCCATTCGAACAATACACATTACATGCTGTTCAAATCACCTGTTGCCCATGCAACTATGATATCCGACTGCCAATGTCAATCCCAACACCAAATCGAACATACCCTTCTCTTGCAAAACATGATCCTCGTAAATGGTCAACCAACCTAATTTGTTCTCATCCGGCATGTCATCCTCGGGATTCTTATTGTAATAGAGGCCATCACCAGCAATAAAATAGTTCTTGACTTGTCCCCCAGAAATGTCATTGTTGAGCATTGCATTGTTCAATTTATCCGCTTTGAACTGACTTGCCTCGGGAATCTCCATCTTCTTGTTGATCTTCTTGTTCAAGGTCTTCATGCGAGTAGAAAATTTCTGCTTGTATGGGCGGAACATCGACAACACGGGTGGGAAGTTGTTGTTCTGTGGATCCTGGAGGTATATTTGCTGAGGATCATGTATTTTAAATGGTAAGGCTTGTTCTCCTCCATCGATGTAATTCTGGTGAAAGTAAATGTTTTGCTTTCCAACAAACTTCCATTGTTCGGTTTGCAGCTCGTTCAAGCGGTTTTTGATCTTATTGATTCTACTTATACGAACCCTAGGAATAGATCCGATATTCCAACGCATATTGGTGAAATCCCTGGTCTCGTAATTTATGAAATTGGTCTCATCTTTTACCAACTTCTTCAAGTTTGAGATTCTATCGTACGGAATGAACTTCTCTGGAATTGTTTGGGGCATGGATAGGCCGTTGTATTGATTAGTTTTTTTTGGACTTTGTGTGGTTTGGGGATGGTACTTGATCATGTTCTTCTTCATAATGGACGATCTGGTCAAAGTGGCAGTGAAGTACCCACCTTCCTTCTGTGACTTCTTCTGGACCACCATTATTGGAGGCTTGGATTTGTCTGACTGATTTTCTGCATCCTTGAATGTCATAGTGAAGCCACAAAGTGAATCTGATGTGATCTCCACATAAAATCCAGGCCCATGGCGACAATACATGTGCTTTAAACTGGGATTGGTGGACAAGTATAAGTCCTTGCCAAACCTTAATACATGATACTTCCAGTAAGGGGTGGACATCTTTCCGTCGTTACAGTCGGACACTGACAAGGTTGTGGTCTTCGATGCATTGTAGTCACTGTTCAACGACAGAGCCGAGTCCTTCGACTTCAATCGGGAATCGTAGACGGGGCTTCGAGGACCGATCACCGAGTCACGAGATCCCACCACCGAAGCACGGGATCCGATCACAGATCCACGAGCTCCAATGAAAGAGTCTCGAACTCCGGCAAAAGAGAGTCGGTGGTTCTCGTTGTGGGAAAAAGTACCATCAACGGGACCGGAGATGGTCAAGCCGTTCATCGAGGTTTGCAAACTGTTGAACTTCCTATGGCCGGGGATGAATCTCTTGGTTTTACTCAAGTCCAACAGGGCGATAGAGAGCCTCTTAAACCGCTCCACTCTTGACACCTTACGTTTCAAAGCTGAACCGAACGTCTGGGTATCCAGTTGCTGTGGTGCCAACGGAGACGTCATGTTTGTGCCACCAGAAGCACCGCCGCCTGAGCTGTAGGTCGAAGTAACAGACACCTGATGCCTATGACGCTTCATCGAATCAGACTGGGCAAATTGACCTTGGCTGTTCGTCGACAGCGGTGGACTGGGAGGAGTCACTATGGAAGGATCTAACGAGCTGAATCCATGGGATATTCCATCGTTATTGTCACTGTCGTTTGATGTGGTTGGCTGAAGATTGGGGTTGTCCTCACGAAATTTGGAAGTTATGGGAGACTTGTTCAAGTACTCCTCGATGTCAAAGCTGAAATCTTCAAGTGACTCTTCCATTACTGGAGGAGGTTTTCTTGTCAAATTGCTCATTGAGATCCTAGTCGGTGGCTGATACTTCTACTAAACTTTATTCCTAGGGTCTCGAACTTTATAAACTTTGTAAACTTTCTAAAATTATCAATTTCTGACACCGAAGCGGATCGACAGTTTCACTTGAGACAGTTTTTTCTCTAATCCGAAATGTTCTACTGAGAGCCGCGCAGCTGCTTAATGCAGCAAAACAAGGTACGGTGGGAGTTACACAAGCAGGCTACGGGAGGTCGTCGAGTGAACGGTGGTCTGCTGCGAGGAGATCCACTTACTGAAAAGAGTGTTACGTGACGCTCTGTTACCATAAACCTCTATTCATTAACTATATACCCAGTATTAAGCTCATTCTTCTTCGTCTTCGATATCCGTTTCCAAGTCACACATTGACCTACAATTGGGGCAGTAGAATTGAGGGTAACTCTTGATGATGATGGGGCGGATGCACTTGTAATGCCATGAATGCAGACATGGGCTGATGAACAATGCTTGGCATGGCTCCAATTTCAACAAGCAGATTGCACACTCTGAGAGTTCATCGGAGTTGAGAGCATTATTGATGGGATTCTCTCCGGCCTCGGGTTGGCCTTGTTGTAATGATAAGTTCTTTAACTTCTGGTGGATTTCAAGATTGAACTGGTTGACTTTACGTTGCCAACTTTTGTTGAACTCACATCTCATCTTGACGCATCTGTAGACTTCTTCGGTTCCCCCTCTGTAGTCCATTCCAAGTTGGATGATATCACCGTCGATCAATGGCATCAACAGGGATTCTTGGGACGCAGGACTTAACCGAATATGGTTTAAAAATGTCCCCGATGATGATTTGCAGTCTTTGATAAACCACTGACCTTCCTCATTGCATTGAAATAATGCATGGCTTCTGGACACCACTTTAGACTTAAAAACAATAGGAGCATCAGACCCTTGTGGTGCGTGTGCTGCAGACTTGTTCTTCTCCGTGTAACGGCCGATTCGTATGAGTTGGTTGGATTTGGTTCTTCTTATTACAGGAGCAAAATAGAGTCCCGAGCTGGAGGACGAGTGGTCAATGAGGGGAGTGAGTCTCAACGAAAAGAATCCATCCTTATCCTTGGCGTTAGCAGGGGATTCATCTTCGCCGGTAACCACCTGGTCATTAGCCTCATCACTTCCCCCAACTTCAGTGGTGGCACTGCCATTCACCTCTTTTGGTTGCACCATCGTGACATCCACATCAGTGGCCTCGTGTTCGGGTTGGGTGGAGTCTGCAATGGGTCTGGACGGAGATGGTGTGTGTGACTGTTCAACAGTTCTGGCGGAAGATTCGGCCGTGGGACCCACTGGAGTAGTTGGATCATCGTTCTCAAGGTTGTAGGACCCCAAATTTGCAATGGTGGGGCTATTAGCCATAAATGTCCTACTTTCGAGGGGGTTTTCTGGAGCCTCTACCGACTGAGAGGGTTCGTGCTGCGTGTGGGACCGGATGGAGTTGGTGAAACTTGATAAAAAGTTCAATCCGATGGAGGGTCGCCTGGTGTTGGGAGGTGGGCCATTCGTTCCATTGTTAGAACTAGAAGAAGACGCCGTGGGTTCGTCATGAGATCCGTTTCTGGGTTCTCTGGAGGTAGACTTAGCTCTCAAAATACCTCCCAGGCTCGAGCCGTTTCTGGAAAGACTCCCACCTGGACGGGTGGTGTCCACGGGAGATGCAGACACACTGCTGGAGTTGCTGTTTAGCTGGGAGGCCAGCTTGTTGGAGATGCTGGAGCGAGAGTCGGAGCGGAGCTGCGTCTGTGTCGACAAGTCTCGGATGCCCACTTCGCTGCTTGTCATAGCCATCGGTAAATGTGTTTCAGGAGACGACTATGTGAAAACCTGCGATTGAGAAAAATGATTCAAGGATCAGGAGAACACCTCAAGTTAGGAGGCAAACTAGAGTGCTTATTATACCGATGCCGGTTGCTGACGGTGCTGATATGTCAAGTAGGATATTTAGTAGAAAACCCTCCGGTGAACTCGTGTTGGTTGAATATCTCCGTTTGTGGAAGATTTTTAATTGTTGAGAAATTACAAATCGTCTTCAGCCAGCATCACCAGGTTGCGAAATTCGCGTTTTGGATGAAAGGTGGAGGTGAGGGAAGAACAATAGAAGGGGATGGCGAGAGGAGAGGAGTGAGTTTGGATGAGGATATCTGGAAACTGGGATATATCGAGTACCGTAAATTGAAGAGTAGCAGTTGGTTGAACAAATGTATTTTTACAAACACTCTAGAATATGGCTGCAAATAACAAGCCTATTGTATTTCGCCTTTTACATAAAATCTGGAGCGTAAAGAATCCAGCCCTACTCACAGTCCTCTGGTGGACCCATACACCCACCCAGTAAATTTCACTTACTCTTAGTCATGGTAGACACTCACTCAGTCAGAATCTCTTCCACTTTAGCTCCCACCATCCGTAACAATGAATCCTGAAGAGACTTCTTACCAGCCTTGGATTCCCATATAAAGTGGTTACTGGATTCAATCACCGACCATTCTTTCGTATCGCTGGACAACTTGGTCAATTGCCTTTGCCAGTTGCCCCAGTTTCTTGAACGCTTTATCATGTAATCCGAAGACGCCACGTACAACGAAATGTCATCGAGTCCAGCCCCGGCCACTTCATTGTACGAAAGTATCAGTGCAGTAATCTGCTCCTGTAAACGAGCCCTAAGATATTGCAGCTGGTATACCATGTCTGCACCAAATATTCTTGCCTTGGACGAGAACTTTTTTGGATGCAAAAACCAATGCAAGTTGGTGACAATTCCTAATGGTGATATGATCCCTTTGAACCACAACTTGAACCCCACTCCAGTAGTCATGAATGAAAATTCAGGGAACAGATACGTTTCCTTCCTTGGAAATGGATTGAGCTTTAACATATCCTCGTGCCAACTGTCTACGAACATGACGGATTTTGTTGTGGTGGGGTTCTTGAAAGCGAAGGCTCGAGAGTAAAGTCCTCCGATATCGAAGCCTACCAAGGCAAATGGACCGGCTATCTTTTCCTCTGCAAGGGCTTCCAGAAGATAATCGATTATTATGTTTACGGAAACAGGAGAAGGAGCACTGTCACTGAAGCCATACCCAGGACGATCGTAGAAGCAATAACGCTCAAGTTTGTTCAAGTCATACAACTCTTCAATCCATTCTTGGAACTCTTCACTGGATACCGTTTGTCCACCTTCCACGAGAACAATTGGCTGTGTTCCGTTTGCCATGTCTCCGTGACAGCTAAGATGGAGCTTGAATTGGTTATTATTCACGGGTATCATTTTGCCAGATGGCTTCTCGTGAGTGTCAAACGCCAGAAGCCACAAGTTTAAACTAATATTCCAGATCACTAAAAGAAGGATAAACTTGATCACAAACTTAAATGAGATCACTACGGCCTCAGAAAACGTCTTTCTTGTCTCAGGCCGGCCAGTGTAACGAATCTCCTGGTATGTTTTAGCCTTCTGAACGGTATAGTCAGCATAACAGTTGAAAAGAACAGTGGCAAGAGTCCATAACATCAAAAGATTGCCAATAAGTCCGAACTGGTGCCTCAAATAGGTTACAGACAACATCACCACGAAATTCACTGCCAATAACCCAGCCGTCACGTAGCCCAAAATTCTCTCGTAGTAGGCTGGCACCGTAAAACACCAATAGGTGAGTAGGTTGGTGAAACCACTTAATACAACCAAGTCAATTTCAAGAAATGACCGGCCTCTGTTATTCAAACCAGGAATCGCAACAAAGTCCGACAAGAGCAAGATGAAAAAAAATACACAATTGAGTACCCACATTACTTGAATTGCAAACTTCACAGTCCTCACCCAGTATAGGTTCAATGGACTGACTATTGGGTCATCTGGTGACACTAAAGGACCAGTGATAAGGGGTTGTCGTTCGAGCTCATCTGAAGTGACAGAATCAGAATTCAATTGATGTTGGTCCGACTTGTCACTTTTTACAGCTCTTTTGGAGCTTGGTGGTGATGGCTTTGTAGCTCTGTCTTCATTAGTGCTGTTGTCAAGTATCTCAGCCAGGGGGCCTTCTTCTGTTGAGTTATAACTCATACCAATTTATTCCAGTAGCAATTGATGTAGATTAGCAATGAATGCGATTTGGCTGACTGCGGATTGCAGCTAGTAGCTGACACCGATAACGATATTGTCCAGCACCTCTTCTCTGCGAATATTGGACAGTAGGCTGGTTCAGATTGGGGCCAGGTTTTGTCAAAGTGAGCCAAAACTTGTGGGAGGCTATGTCTGGTGTTTCTAACTGCCCCGTTCTATGAGGCTTCTGGGTGAACTTGTTTATCGGGAATCATCGCGTTTTAGACGATAACAGTTTCTCACGGCCATGTCCAAAGTCATCACCATCAATTCTACATGGGTGTCGAATGGCACCACTTTCTACCGCATTGACATCAAAATCCCACTCCGCTCGCTTACGGTTCTGAGGAGATACTCCGAGTTCAGTGACCTTTTGAAGAGTTTATCTCTGCTGCTCGGAATTAACCCTAAAGACTTCCCTTATAGACTTCCACCAAAATCCTTCTTGTTCACTAAAAATAGTGCTGCAATTACAAATGAAAGAAAGCAGGGCCTCCAGGACTTCTTGAATCTGTTGGTGTCTGACAGGGAAATACAAAATACACCCGAGCTTCATGAGTTTCTTCAGCTCCCAGTCAAGTTCAGGTTTTCTCAGAGCATGCTCAAGAATAAAGATGATAGTATCAGCTGCTTATCCATCTCGAACCCGGATGACATAGATGCTTCAAAGTGGCTAGAATATTTGAGATTGTTCAAGTCCAACGTGAACAAATTGATGGCAGCTTTCAAGGATGATCCAAGCATCAATAACAAAATAGATATTAGGAGTAAGGTGCACCTGATCGTTAAGCCCAATATGTCGATATTGAGTCAGCGACTCGAAACCTTATTTTCCCAGGGTAAACTAGACGAACAAGAATATCAAAGGAGAAAACTCACCATTATTGAGTTGTCTCATGAAATAGAAGCATTGTACGATATTATAGAGGGTGGAACTAAACAGAAGCAAAGTGATGGTCAGAAGAAGATGCTTCTTGGCTCAAGGCGGGTTTTTGGAACCCAGACACAGGAAACTACCGAAACATTGCCTTTGAGTAATCAAGAGTTATTGCAGCTGCAAATACAAATTCACCAAAGTCAGGACCAAGAGCTTGAAGAGCTAAGAAAGATCGTTGCTCGTCAAAAGGAAATAGGCCTCACGATCAACCAAGAAGTCGAAGAGCAGAACGAAATGTTGGATCTGTTAAACGAGCAAGTGGACCAGACTACTGATAAATTAAGACTCGCCAGAAAGAAAGCAAAGAACATTTTATGAATCTATGTAAACTCTAAGGTATGGTTTGCATCAGATTGGCCATCTAACACCAGTCTCAAATCAATGTAGCTTGATGAGATTTTCTTCTTGATTTTATTGAAGGTTACGATATTTCTAGCCAAATCTAAGACGTCTGCCTCACTGAATCTTCCCAACCTTTCAACGAAGGGAAGAATCCTTATATCATTCAATACACGTTCATTAAATGCTCCTGGAAGTTCATCTGATAGTTTCCAAAATCCGCCCACATTATTAAAGAATCTGGAGATTCCAAGTCTTCTTGGCGGATATGCTCTTCCGCTGTTTTGGAGGTCGAAAATGCTAGGGAAATATTGAAGGTAAAACCAAATTCCAATAGAGGAGCCTATGATTGATCCCGCAATGATGTCTCTCAAGAAATGTCTGTTGTCACTAATTCGAGTACAGGAGACGAAGCATGCGGCCATGAGAGGTAGTATGGCAAGTACTACCTTTATTGAAAGCCCTCTTTTATCGAATACTTGCAATTTTCCAGATATATTGAGACTCGAGATGACCATCCCACAAAATACAGTCGACAGATGACCACTCGGAAAGGCCCTGAAACCTTCCCATAACAATCCCTTGTTTGCAGTCGTACAATCTTCAATCGTCGCCAATCTGAATGGTTCTTGTATTGGATTTCTTTGGGGAGTACATCTTGACAAAAGGTCTGGCCTCGGAAGCCCACATATGTTCTTGAGTATACACGTGACCATAAGCTGACAAGAAATACTCCCTATCAAAACCAACATTCCGCTATGAACGTCCCATAACGTTCTCGAAAACGAAAGAGTGTTTCTAGTTAAAATTGAACATCCAACAAACTGCAACGCTGGGAGCCCAAACCCGATTATAATCAATAGCCAAAGAGGAATAGCACTTTCCCTTTCAGACTTGTATTGATACATCAAGCTCATATCTTGCAACAGAAACTCGTGGAATCTAGGAGGTGCAAACCGTCCATAGATGATAAAGCCTCCGAGAATTAGTAAATAAAATACCCAATCAAATAGGTAGGAGTAAACTGTCAAAGAAGAGATGGTATGGTTTCTGAATAAGAGGGCCTTGTCATCCAAATGAACATGCATTTGTATCTCGTGTTGTCTCTATGTAGCTCTAAATTGTACAAACTAGAATTTCGCAGCCGTTTATTTATTCGCTCAAAAGACTTCCCCATATTTTGATTCCTTCTTCGATCTCTGAAGAGGTCAAGAAACTGAAACATAAACGAACAGAATTAGCCCACCCTTGAGGATCTTCTTTCACTTCGAAATGTGTGCCCGAAGCCAAAATAATGTTGTGTTCTTTGGCTAAGGTATCTACCACCTTCGACAAATTATACTTCGGATCAAGGGTAACCCAAATGAAGTATCCACCATCACCACCGTAGGCCTTTGTGGAAGCAGGTAAGTATTTTTTTATGGACTCTTGCATCACTTTGGATCTCTCGCTGTAATGAGACTTGAAGTTATCGATGATATCATCAATCTTGTTGGTTGCTAACAATTCGTGGATCACGTAAGAGTTCAATTGGGAAGGTGTTCCACCTGACTTGGTGTTTCCCTCTTGTGAAAACTGAATAGCTAACTTGGGGGTGGCACTTTCGTGCCATCCGAATCTCAACCCAGGGGAAACTATTTTTGATGTCGATGAATTCGAAACTACATGGCCATATCCATCAGTACAGGTTTCTCTGTCCATGTGAACCAACCTTGGTAACGGCGTGTCATCTGTGTAGTTTAAAAGGTCGTACACATCATCACAAATAATAAGCATATTGTGCTTCCGAGCCAACTCAATCAATTTTGCCCTTGTCTTCAAGGAGTACGTTAACCCTCCAGGATTGGAGTATGTGGGCACAATATAAATGACAGATCTGTAAAGTCTGTTATCAGCTCTGCCAAGTGGGTCAGGAAACAATCCACCGGTTTCGTCTTTTGCTTCTGCGTCAATCTTTTGCAATTCCTTCTCAAGAGAAGCAACATCGATTTCAAACTCAGCATCTGGCGTTTCATTTATGGCGGAGATTTTTCCAGAGTATCCAGCATCAACAAATGAATGGTTGATCAAAAAATAACACGGTGACACTACAAATACCCTTTGGGTGTAACCAGGGCTAGTTGCGGTTTTCAACACCATACCTATTCCAAAAGAAGCCCCATTTGTTAGATTGAAACAGTCTGGATCTGGTTGTGGAACACCAAACTTTCTGGCCATGAATTTGCTTAGCTCAAGCCGTGTATCCAAGTTGCCTGGATCTGTTCCATAGTTCAAAGGATGTTGGTTATCCGCATCAGTATCATATTTGCTGAAGTCAGTCTCGAGCAAAACCTTGCTGAAAGCGGCCTCGATTTCTTTTCTTGGGTGCAAGAAGTTAGAAGCGTAGCCCTTGAAGAAATTGATAGTCTTACTGCCCATTGTCTGTTGAAAATTCTGTCAAAGTCGATGATGCTTGAAATTGCAGTGAAGAAGCCACACAATTGGTAGCGGAATTTCGCACCTTATCAGTAGCAATTCCGCAGCCTCACCATCTCGAATTCGGAGAGTCAACTGAAACCAGGGAAACTCGTGGCGTTCATGTTGCCGCCTCTTCCATTTCCACAGACATCCAGCTAGCCGTGTTCTACTCAACTCAAAGCTACTGCCCAATATACTGACGTGTACTTACCGTAATTTGTCTGTATCCTTCTCGCGAATTTCCACCAAAATCGCACCGAAGAAAAAAATTCTCAACCAATAAAAGGCTGCTCATATACAATGGTTACGTTAGGAGGATTCATATTAAGTGGTGGATTGGGCTTAGTAGCCAGAAGATTGCAGATCAGTATCATTGGCAGAATACCCACTACTGGCTACAAGCAAATCACCGGTTACGCCGTCAGCAGTGGTATATTTATGGGATCTTACTACTTTTTCAACGGAGTGGTGGATAATAACAGACAGTTGTTGAACAGAAGATTGGAAGTGTTGAGAGAACAAAGAGCCAAGCAAGAGTTGTTCAATGAATTCACCGAGGATGGTGACCACAGATTGACTGCAGATAAGAGAGAAGGTAGGTTCTTTGAATTATTTGACAAGTTCGGAGCCAAATACAAGTAAACCTCCGTGAATCATCTACATTTTCATAATCCCAACATTTGCATGACTTATTAGAAACCTGCCCATATATATGTGTGTGTGTATTCCACTGATATATACGAGTATCTATTCGATTAATTGGACGTCATTGTCCTCCTCGTCTTCTTCTTGCCCTTCTTGTAGAGCTCCAGTAGTTTCGTCGTCTGTACCTTCGGCATTACTGTCGTATTCTTCAGCAACATCTTCGTCATCTTCTTCCTCCTCTCCTCCTTGGTAATTGTCGTCTTCTTCATCGTCATCATCGTCGTTGTCAGGGACTCCTGTGGCTGGTGCTCCTTCAGTTGAGCCTTTCTGAGTTTCTTGGGCATCACCGGTTTTCCCATCTTTCAATGGCTGCTCCCTTAAGCTTTCGTCGAACGAATTGTTGCTGATCTTTTGCATCTTCAAGAATTCATCGATAGGTGTATAGTAGGGTTGGTCAATCATACTAAACTCCACAATTTCATTTTTATCTTTCTTGTCATTTTTAATCTCAAATCTGACGGTGAACGTGTACTTAGTGATGTCAGAAAAGGAGAATGATACCACATCGTTGAACAGGAATAGCAAGATGGGCTTTTTGAATCCAAAGGCTATGTAAGAAGAATTGAACTCATTCTGGTTCATCAAGATCATAGCACCGTCTTTGGATCCCTTGTAAGCTTCGATCAAAAGCATATCATTGATGCTGTTGGCTCTGTGGCTGATTACCACGCCTGTATCATTATTCACCCGTAATTTGTTTCTGTTGATGTCACACGATGGAAGATAATTGATCAAGTTAATACCACAAAGCTTAAATTGTCTGGTCAAAAATTGAATGATGGCTTCATTGATAGGTTTAATACCCTCCAACTGCGTTGGTTCTAGCATCTGGCTTTCAGCAGTGGCAGGGATCTTTCCTGTTTTCACCAAATGTTTCTTTATAAGATCCAAATTGACTTGGCATATTATAGGGTCGTTTTTGGAGGGGTCTGGGATGGCTTCATCGTTGAGCCAAAAGCATAAAGAGCCAATATTCTTCTTTGATTCTACTGTAGACATTCCCAAGTTTGGCAATAGCACACAGAGCTTTATAGCCTTATCCAATTGGATATAAGAAAACTCGGGTTCTGACGTTGCAGAATTGACTATCAGTAATATGGGATTTGCTCCATTTTCTGGTAACAAATGTAAAAGAAGATTCATCTTCTTTCTAAGTGGGGATTGGAAAGATATCTGGGGAAGCTCAAAGATAACCTCCTCCTCCAAAATCTTTCTGTTGATCTGAATACTATAGTCTGAAAGCATTTTAATCGTGTTCAAAGCTGAAGGATCCTGCTGTGCTGCGGAGGTGGTTTTTCTCTTTTTACTCTCAAATTCCTCAGTCAAATACTTGTATAAGTCGTCCAAAACACTTACACTGCTAGTGTTCTGCTTAATAAGCTCTATGATGTTTGTCTTGAGCTCCAGAGGTAATGTATCGACCCATCCTAACTTCGTTACTGACATCTTGAAAGCTTAATGTTGATTGAAAAATTGTGGGACGCGCATATAATAGTGCGACTTATGTTGAGGGAGAGAAGCAACGAGCAGAGTGAAAAGAGGGAAAGACAAAGACAAGTAGAAGCTAAAGGCTTACTACTCAGTGTATCCATGTGTTAGGTTCCAAACCCACACTTTGAAAGATTGACACTTATCTTCGTACTTGAAATTGTAGCGGTGAGCATTCCAACTCTCCTTGTTCGATAGCCTTTAGGGAAGTGTTTGGGTGGGTGTATGGGTCCAAACGGGTGGGTGACACTCTTCCCTACCTTTTTACAGCTCCTGGCACATCTTGAGTATAACTTGGGTTGAGCAAGCTCATGGGGTACGTTTTCGAACGCCTGCTAAATCTCTTCTCTTAGCCATCTACAACTTTAGGAGTCAAGCTGTACATGCTCCCACCCCGTAATCTCGCTCCCTGGTTCTTATTCCCAATAGTGCTACAAAAAGAGAACTTTGGGAAACTGCTCATCCACGACTTTCTAGTTAAAACCCGTTTGTATACAGAAACTTAAAATAGAGACACCCGAAGACCAACCATTTGAAAAAACCAGGCGCAATATAGGCTTTAGGGCCCCCAAAAAATGTGAGGTAAGAAGGTAGCCCAATTCAGAAACATAATCTATGGTTTGGGGTACGTTTTGAGCATCTGATATACTTCGTTTTACGAAAAAGAAATTCTATGTCTTAGCCAAACCTAAATTTAGAGGTAGTGTGTGAAGGGAATTACGGTTTTCCATTACCTGAGTGAGTCACACAATAGCCCTACCAGATTCCAAGAGTTTTCGCTCTACGATCTAATTTCAAAGTATAATCAGATAAGTCAAGGCGTAATACCGTACTACTGGAGTGTGGAATTGAAACTAGCAATTGGAAGTTGGGAGGTTCGTAACAAGCATAACTATGATCATCGGTAGATTAACTGTATTACCCACTTTCCTTATATACATTACACAGTTACGAGAAAAGGGGCAATCCAGACAATAGATTTTGTTCTGTTTAGGGACTAATTTTTTATTAGTTGCTCGTCTCCGGTATCCCTGACGACTAGATAGCGTCCGAATCTATCTGGAGAACTTTTGTCACCAAAAAATGTTGGACCAAAGCATCACGAGACGGGCGAATAACTCCCTAGCTACTATGCGTCGTAATGTGGCTTGAGCTGCCACTCCTCAAAGGTGCCCAAACCTTTATTTGTACACGATGGAACTAACTTGAGAATTTTCGTTAATCACAATAGTAATAACCATAGACGACTAAAGGGTGAGCCGCTCAATTGATTATCAATCAAATTGACCACTTTACCCTGGTACTCCACTTTGTAACAGATAGGGATGCATCGTAACACTTTTTTCTTCCTCTAAATCAGCAAAAATGCCGTCAAGCCTCCAGAGCTATATTTAGAATCACAGTAAATGTCAGATAAAGATTTTCGACTAATCTTTGAAGTCACCCTAAATTATGGTATGACTTTTGTTCCCACTCTTTGAACGTCAATTGAAAGTCACATGGGACTCGCCATTGACTGATAAGGGGGCTAGGTGGATTGGTGTGTCATCAATTCCCACCTCCATAAAAAGGTACTCGCCATCAGCACTATGAAAATTTTTCTCTGTAATTTTTTTCTTTTGGGAGAGGAAATTTGATAGCCTACATATACGGGACCCGCACATGCCGTACCACAAACAATCCTGTATACCAAATTGACTGGACAATAGCTCATTCCAGTTAACGGCTTACCGCATTGAGTCAATAGCCATGCAATACCAGCAACAGTTTTTTTCATCCTCTATTCGAAGAAAAATATAAAAAGCCCACTTTTCCCTCCTAGTCCAGTTTTTTTTCTTTACCTACTTATCTTATACATTCGCTATGCAATTCAAGACCGTCGCTGCCGCCACTGCTTTGGCCACTTTAGCCTCTGCTTCTAACGTTACCGTTACCACTGATGTCGTCGTCACTGACTTCACCACCTACTGCCCATACTCTACCGAGTTTGTTGTCAACAACGCTACCGTCACTGTTACTGAAGCTACCACCATCACCATCACCGGTGCTTGTACCATCCCAACCACTTACGTCACTTCTGCTCCAGCCCCATCTACCAAGGCTCCAGTTGTTGAATCTGCTACCGGTGCCGCCAACAAGGTCGCCGTCGGTGCTGCTGCTGGTTTGGCCGCTGTTGCTGCTTTGTTGTAAGCTAGCATTATAGATGTTTTCATAATAATAATGTAATAGTAATATACCAGTAACTAAAATATAACAGTAGTATCTTTCTAAACTACTTCAAAGTTTTGAGCGAAGCATTGGTTATGGAATGTTGTTTCTTAGATTCAAGAAATGGGCAGCTAGATAATCCTACAAGCATTGCCTCACAAACTTCGAAGATGTAAAGCTAATTTTTTTAAGAAAAGACGAAAAACTGTTTCATCCGCCAGCCAAACTCGCTAAAATTATTCATTGACTTCAAACACTTTTCTTGCATTCTAGCATTTTCTCTTGTTTTCTTTTAGCCCAATTCTGGTTCTCGTCTAGTTTGGTCGTGTACGTTGTCAAATATGACTCTACCACTCAAGTATAGGTTGGTAAGTCAAGGCTGGTGCAGTCTTTAGCGGGCCTTGAGTTGGGAAGTGTCGTTGTGTGTAGTTTAAGGAGGGAACCTCAACCTCGAAAGTTAGGTATTTTTAACATACAGATTAATGAAGTTAGACATATAAATGGATTTCTGAGAATTAGCTAATTTCTGATTGGAGACTTTTCCAGGAACTAGAAAAAGTAATATTTGCAGAATTTAGACAACATAGTGAAGCAATTAGAGATCTTTTTTGATTTCTAAACTGCAAACTGCTGTGGAGGTTGTACGAGCCAAAGTTATTGTAGATAGTGTCCAACAGTAAGTTATTACTCAGAGTTCCTAGTTGCCATTCTTGTCGATTAACTTTAGATGTTCTGATTATTATACATAATTATAAACGTTGGTAGAATAATAAGTATGCGTTTTTGGTGTCGTCAGTGTTACTCAATACATCTTCTTTCTCAATCTTATTGATTGAAGTATCATCGATCCTGATCCAATTACTGGTCTCTGATATCGACAGTGGTTTCAAGACGTCACAAGTATAATGGCCTCCTTCTGCAATCACACCATGGTGATACACCACTCCTATCAACTTGTAATCTTTGTTGATGTTCTTTTTCCAGTTGGAGAATAGCTCGTGGGGAATAGTCAACTGGTGGTCGTATGCAATTTTCTTTCTCAACTTTTCGATATTCCCATTATTGATGTTTTCGAAGCTGAATCTCTTTAGATGGATGACTAGTACCTCTGGTAGGCTATCTATGAATGTTTGTTTTTTGGCCAAAACCTCCTTGTTATCATTCAACTTGAAAGGAATTTGTTCAGGCTCGTTTAATTGTTTGAATGCATCCTCGATATTTTTGATCTTCTCTTCTTTTATGTCAAGTTGAATACATTGAAATGGGTCCAAAGTGATACTTTGGTCCTTTTTATTGGGGACTTGTAACACACTTCTGAACTGTCCCCCAAAAGTGGTTTTTATTGGTGAAGGTTCGATTTCCACTGTTCTCTTTGAACTGACCTTTTTGTGGCCTCCTCCAATCTCATTCCATCCTTCATTTTCATCGTCATCGTCATCATTAATATTGTCGTTATCGTTACCATCATTATCTGAGTTGTTCAACCTTTTGATGATTTTAATTGAATTTTTGATTTGTAGTTTGGCTTCGCTATCATCAACTTTGTCTAACAATAAGTTAATTTGTTCGCTGGTAACCTCACTGATGGAGTTTACCAATTCTTCATGTAAACCGTCCAACAAATACCCTAAAAACTCTTCTGCATCTTCTTGTTGTCCCCACTTTAAGTGTTGGAATTTGGGGTGGCTGCTCATCTTCGTATAAAACTTTTCAGGTGATAATGACTTGGTACCAGAGGAGCTGAAATCTCTGAAAATTGAAATGATAGCATCAATTAGTGGTGTTTTGGACTCATTCAATGATCCAATTGATTTTTGCTCGATGGTTCTGAAAAGGTTGTTGAAGGGTTCACAGTAAATTAATACTTGGAGTATACTATTCATGTAACAGATATTGCCACTGTTGGTTAATCCTCTGGAGTAAATAGGGAAGAAGTCATTTGTCTCTGAACTGCTCAAGAGATTGAACATGCATTTGAGGCTCAACAAACCAATAGAGTCAATTTCTTGAGCAGTGGTAACAACTTGTGGCACCTGAGACGCTTCTAAAACATGTTCAGTTTCCTTGAGCTGAGGATTTGATTGTGATTTTGTTGACTTCGTTTTTTTAACAGTGCTTGAAACGATAGAGGCCCAGTCCTTTTTCAGGCTCAGATAAGGCATGTCACCTGCATCTTTCTTGTTGTAGTCTATTATATTGTTATTGGGCTTGCTTATTATGAGATCCTTATCTTGTAGAGACGATTTAGATTTGAAGGATTCTTTTCTCTTGACCATAAACTCCTTGTATTTGTGGAAGTCGTCAGAGCTTGTATTTATGTACAATGGTAAGTGCTTTAGTATTTCAGGCTCTGGTTCGTTCACCTTGGGTGTACTTGTGTTTGAAGAAGCCAACTCAGGCTCCATTTCAGGCTCTACTTCAGTGTCAACAGTGTTCGATTTTTTAATTTGATTATCCTCTGCTTCTTCATATTCATCTGTTTGGCCTTTATCTGTCTGTTCAGTTGCATCGGTCGAGGTAGGAGAGCCATCTGTACTTTTAGTGGTAAAGGACTTAGGGGTAGCCGACTGACTCTTGTAGGGTTTGCGCTTGTGTCTCATAGTAGAGTCGGGAGGCATGTTAACCATATGGGGCATTTGACCGTACAAAGGGCTCGAAGGCATGTACTGGTACGAATTACCGGGCACAAAAGGCATGGCAGCGTAAGGATTGTACTCATATTGAGGATAGACCATGTACGGATTGTAGGCATTGTAAGCACCGTACAGGTCCCCATTCATCGAAGGAGGGGCCGAACCATTGAATTGAGGAGTCATGAGATTCATATTTACGTTCATCATATTCATTGCCATTGGGTTCATAGGATTCATACCCATGGCAGGGTTCATTGGGTTTGGAACTTGCATGTAATTGGCAGCAGCAGCAGCAGCAGCAGGATGCACATAGTTTTTGGGAGAAAAAATGGCAGCATCTTTACGAAACTTGCTTGGGCCCGTTCCGTTTGAAGTACTGGAGTTGTTTGATTTTGTGGTCGACATTAAGAGATTCACACGATAATGAACATGAAAATATACGGGACTTAACGATATTAGATATAGTAAATCAGGACAAGACAGTGGTGGATAAAAATCACAGCAAGACCTACGCAGTTATTGAATGGGAAAGGACTCGGTATTTGCCTGATTCAATTGATGACAAGCAGACTATGAGGGTGATAAATACTAGGGAATGCTTAGAACAACGATTCTTATTGGTTTCCAATGTTCCAAACGTTATGCAAAAATAATTATTTCAGTTTTGTTAATCTGCCTGTAGGAGACACTGATCTATTGGAGTCGATTTTATCTTTGGTGAGCAAAAAGTTCCTCACCTGAAAAATTTTCAGCTACAAAAATTCGGCATGGTCGTGTACAGAGGAAAAGTATTTATAATAGTAGGGAACTAAAGGATGATATGTAGACTTGTTGGTATAGAGGGAACGATTTGTTAGCCCGTACGATGAGAAGAGCGAGTAGGTGAGGACAAATAGGTAGAGGATCAACCTTGTCCAATTTTATGCCGGTAAAAAAAGACCCGAAACCGGCCACCTCCATATGATTATAATTTGGCTGCGATTGAGATAGCCAGTCTTGAGCATAACAGTTTTGGTAATTGTCACACGAGCAGTACCAGTTGAACAAGTCGACATGGAACCGGGCTGTTTCGAGCCTCGAATCTATCTCCAACTTGCGGAATATCTCTTTTTTCTCTGACGCCAACCGGGGGTCAATTGAGTGGATTTCTTCCAAAATCTCGACGTGGTTTTCTTGGAACGCAAGTCCTATATCAGCTAGAAGCGTCATCAATTCGAGCTCCATGAACCGTTGCTCGAGCTGAGCCCTAGTGCTTTTGGACACCAGGTGATTGTGCTTAGAATCAACAGGCTCTTCCACCACCACCATATGGTCACTGTTCTCTTGTTGAAAGTAACTGCCCAATGGGGAATTGGGGTCCTTCGTGAACACAGTAATATTCTCTGGAGTTGACAAGATTTGCGTGGCCCTGGTAAAGATGTTTCCGAACACAAGTGCAAGCATAATGCTTTTGTCTTCGTTGACCAGTTTAATCGATTTAGTATTGGCTTTGCTACTCAACATATTCAGATCTTGTAGCTGGGTAAGCTCATCCCTAATAGTGATTAGCTGAGCTCTTGTAGAAAGTGAGTCTTCGTTCAAATTGTTGAGCCGGTAGTCAATGTAGTCGAATAAACCATCGACTTGGGACTTCCACACGTACAAACCATCAACCAACGAAGGCAAAAGAATCAACGTAGCCGAATTATCGTTGAATAGATCAGCCATCCATAGGATTCATTGATTCCAAATCGCGTTTTAGATGTTGCGAGAGGTCTTAAAACTGTACACTTTCTGAGTCTTTCGGGAAAGAGTCTCGAAACGCAGAACCTCGAAGCCCCCAGGATCGTTTTAGTCCGTCCAGCGGAAAGAAGAGAGGCACGAAAGAGAGAGACGTAGGAGTCTTTGCGCAAAGAGGAAGCCAAACAGTGAGAGAAGAAGCAAATACCAAACCAAACTACATGTACCCATCACAATGAATGCCAAACAACAGTAGACTCCCATCATCAACTTTTCAGACATCCAAATCACCCAACTTGAGTGTCTTAAAAATTAATGATTATTAAAATAATAAACCATTAAAGGTTGAAATCAAAAATTGTAAGACCCACACTAAAAAGTTGGTATTAAACTCTTTGTGACTAATGTGCAATGTCGTCAAAGATTAATAGTTATAGGACTTCTTGATCTCCTATAACGTCTCTAGGTAAGTATGAAGAATTTCGAAGGATGCGACCTGCGCTCATCTTTATAGTTTTTCACTTTGTCCGGGTCACCTTAGTAGGATTGTTTCTTTACACGTTAAAATTTGCAACCAGTGTATTGTCTATTGACTAGATACGTTTTATTCTATATTCTTTAGAAGTTCCGATGTTTCTGATGATAAGATTTGTGTTTTCTGACACAGTGGCCACAATGTAGCCTACTCCTGCCATTTTTCCTTTGTTCAAATTATACCCTCCAGTGGTGATAAAACCAACCAAGTTTTGTATGTCGGTGTTTTCTACGTAAATTCGGGCATGGTCTTTCAAAGTTCCTTCTGGGAGTTCGAATTGTATGGGCTTCACGGGGAGGTTGGGGATTTTTGCTATATCAATCTCGATATCTCCTTTGATAAATGCCCGGTGGAAGCTGTTGGCTGGGTCGAATAACTCAATGCACAATTTATAGTTCCTTGTTAGATCGATGTAATCCTCCAAGTCTTCTAGCGACTTTATGTTCTTCATAAGGTTTTCGTCAAACTCACCAAAGCCAGCCTTACCCTCTAATTTACCTAATTTCTTAGTGATAAATATCATTTTTGTAAGGAATTCCCAGTCATTTCCGAAGGGGAGTAGCCCTTTCTCATACTTTTCTCTGTGTCTCTTAGAAACTGGGAGCTTCTCGTACTTCTGGAGGTTAAGCTTGATTTGAAGCTCATTGTCTAACCAACTTTCCGGCAAGTAGGGATAGTCTTCCAAGTAGCTCAATTGGTCCTTTTCGAACAGTATTTGTTTCAATTGATTCATACCTCCCAAATGAATATGACTGACCTGATTCAATTTCAACCAAATGGGTAGTACCCAAAACCAGGGTACAATTAAACACCATGAATTAGTCGTCTTGGTTAACAATAGAGGTATAGTTTCCTTTATGTCAGCTGGATTTGGATGTTTGTTGAGTTCTTTAGTCGTAAGTTGGTTTTTGTACGTGCTGCTCCTGCCCTCTGGACTAAGCAACTGGGCTAGGCTCTCGTTATCCACTGAGCCTCTGCTCAATTTGATTATTATATCGTTGTAACTCATTTCTTCCGATACAGGAGGATTTACAGGTGCCCATAACCTCGGGTCCTTGATGCTAAAACAGAAAGTTGTTCCTTCTTGCAAGTCATCATTGAAGTTACAGAGGTTTTTGAACTCCAGAATCTCTTTAGTGATATGGAAAATCTTGTTGAGAGATCTGAGACTCGTGGGCCCCACTAAGTCAATGCTCCCCAAAGAATACCGACAGTCTTGAAGGTCAACATTATACTTTTCACGCAAATAGTTGAAGAGATCCTCATAGATGGAAGGGTGTACCCTGAGAAGAACCTTACCTATCTTTGGTTGGCAGTACATTAGGCATTTCCCCACCGGTTTTCCATCAACATAAAACCAGTCATTATAACTCTTGTATCCGTTAATTACGGCAGCCGTGGCTTTTGTGGTTTGCCTTATAACGTCCTCCTTAAAGTCCATGATCATGCTGTCATAGTAAGAGGTATCGAAAATAATTGTGCTAGATTTTGCAGCCCTGTTAATGGACTTGAAGCACTTTTGAGTGGGACTCAAAGGGATTTGGTATCCCCATCGCTTGATCAAGTGAAACCTCTTAGCATGCCACACGTGAGTGCTTAGCCAAACATGCTCTTTTTGCCTTTTGCTGTACTTTAAATTTCCTCTAGGCTTCGTGGCGAGTACATTGATTCCTGTGTTATCGTAAGATCCCAAGACATTGTTCAACACTGGCTTTACAGGTTTAGACTTTCTCAATTCTAGTAACTGTTCACTCAATTGCTTGATTTTCAGTTTAACATCCACTTGGTTATCCACGGGAACAGATCTTAAAAGCTTTATCCTGGATGCAAGCTTAAGAAGTTTCTTGGACATCCTCAACCTATAGATTTGCTTACTGGTAGGCTTTTTCTTGATGACATTTGTATCTTGCATTTCTCTGATAGCTCTGTTTCTCAACCGTTTGGGTACCCTTTTGACATTGTGACTGGCAGTCCGTCTTCTCATTGTTCTTGGTAAGTTTTGAAATACTCTGTTGGCTGCAGAAGCACGAGTCTTCAACTGGCTCATTTCAAAGGAACGGATCTCGAATCCCCGGGCTTTAAGGAAGTCTGGCACAGAAAGGAGTCCATCTTTGTAAGCAGGATCGGCCAACTCTGTCCTGATGGTCCTAGTGTTGTAGATCTTCTTCTTCTTGTCCATCGCTTTAGAGAATAAAATCGCGATGCTCATTGATTGAAAATAAGTTCTTATATTACAATGCTGTTTTATATATGTTATAGACAAAAGGAGGCTCCGTATCACACGGCTAGAAGTAAGCACACGTATAGATAGTTTGTAAGTGAGAGTGGTCCTTCTGCCATTCTGCCAAAATGTTCATCATTTGGTCTTCTAGGATCGCCTCACTCGCATCCTCGACAGACCCACTGGCCAACTTCTTCTTCTCCTGCCTCTTGAAGTCATGGACCATCCCCACAAGCTTGACAATACCGTTTCCACCGATAACGGCGTTTTCGTTATCATCTTTTATATCAATATTGATTATGTGTACCACCTGTTTCACCTCATTGTCGTTGTAATCACTGTTGTGCAAACGGTACATCAAATCGTCCACCACCGAGTCGAAACAACGTTCTTCACATGTTATCACCAAATCAAACTTCCCCGCGTACGAATTCAAGTGCCACCTTTCTGGTGCCCTTTTCACTTGCTTGTTCCTTGTTAACATATGGATCAACCCGTTGGACTCATACAACTTCCGGCAATCTTGAGACATCAAGTCGTTGTAGATATCCTCGTAAGGAGTTCCGAACTCGTACACATTGGGCTTGTCGATGGTGGGTCCTGGCAACCGGACGGCGGAACCAGTTCCAAACGACTTGATATTATACCCAGCATCCTTCAACTGTTTATGGGCTTCCATTGATCTATTGTTATTGGCTGCACATACCGTACATATACGAAGACTATCCGGCACTGCCTGGGTGGTTGTGGTCGACATTTTAGTACAGTTCACCCGGTGTTTATATATATATCAAGTGGAAACTAGGAGTTAAATAAATAATTATGGAATGCGAATGATTTCATCAACGGTCGTGCACCGCCAGTCTCTCGATCCAGCAAGAAGAACTGCTTTGGCAATGGGTCAGTTGACCAGGCCCGAGTCAGATTTGAGATTGTCCACGAGATCCTCTTCATCAAAGTCGTCCACAATATCGACGAAGTCGGCATTTCCTCCAATAGTGCTTTGTCTTGCGACTCTCGCCTCATTCATGGTAGACTTTTCACCAAACTGAACGATTTTGTTCTTGTTCGCCAAGCACTCCTCCTTGAAGTTGTTGTAGTCTTCCAAGTTATCTATCAAGATACCAATCATCATCGATGGATCAAGTTCGTGTATATCTAAACGTTGGTATCTCGAAGTGTGGTATGTGTTATAGTCACCTGTTGAGCTTTGAGGGTAGTGAGGGTCCAAGTACAACAAGTCTTCATTATCGTAGCCAAAGAAGTAGAAGCTTGATGATGGCTTACCGCCTGCTATTCCCACAGATTGTTTGCAGCTCAACAACTGGAAAATGCTGCTAAAGTAGAAGCTATTGGTTCTGTCAATTCCTAAACGAATTGGCAATAGAATCAAAAGTGGGTTCTCTCCGACAAGCATTTCCTCTACTTTGTCGTTGTACAAGTCCGAGTTTTCACTTATCAACACCAGTATTCTGGGCAACCAGGAGTTTATGTCAAGTGCGTTTATGATGTTACATAGTCTTTGGATTGACAAAGAGGCTGCATTTGGACCGAACCACTGGCCAGGCTTCACCTGCAAAGGCAGTTCATTGGCAACACGGATAAAGTTGTGTAAAGAAAATGGAGCATCCTCCAGGTCCTTAAATTGGTCAAGAAGCTGAGTCTCCAACTTTGCATTGTCGTTGCCAATGACTCTCTTATAGGTATTTGCCAACAAGGACTGGGATGTTCTGATCATACAACCCCATCCCACGTCAGTAGTGAAATTCTCGTTGTCGATGAAACTGTGGATGTTTGTAGACAAGGGGTTCTTGTTGAACACCATTGAGTGGACAAATGACAACGGATGTGGGCCATTTGGGTTCTTGGGAATTGCCTCAAACCCAGTTCTATAGGTGAGCCATATAAGGGTCTCAACATGCAGTAAGAACAGCTCTTCGTCCTTGTACAAATTGCCCATAACAACCTTCGGAGGCTTTTCCACTATCACCTCTGTTTCTTTCTCAAGGCTGTTAGACAGGTTACTGGCAGGTCGAGGAATATGCTGCCATAACTCTGAGAAGCTGAATGTCATACCTGATCTTTCAGGGATATCGTCTTTTTTAGGGGCTTCGGGTGACTCTTGTCTCAGGATATCCTTTGTACTCATTATAGTAAGGTAGGTTTCTTGTTTATAGGAGTTTACCGTACCAAACTTGCTTGGTACGTGTTGCTTGAGTCTGATTGAAGTTGATAACAACTAATTATCAAGATAGATATCTATTTGCGATTTAAGCTGCGAAAATCAAAGGCTCAAGAGCGTGGTCTTATGGTATGGAGCAAGTAAGTCTGGTTAGTCTGTGACTGAGTGTAGTAGGGAAGATTGATAGAAGGTGACTAAATATTTTCACGTATAGGTTTGCGTAGAACTGATTCTAAGGGTATACTTATGGCCTCTGTGTTGGGTTAGTGCAGCACCTGAAGGGTTTTTTGGGCGAGTTCGAAGAAGCAAGTTTCAACAAATTATCAAAGAGCACCGTTCCACCTACAGATGTTCAATACTGTAGGTCACGCATATAATGTATATGACTGACTCACCATAGTATGAGGCTCCGACAGCACAATTGAATTTGCAGATATGGTCTCGGGAACTTATGCATTCTCAATGCTCTAAGTATGTGTACGTCGTACGATTGAGGTTCCCACATCTCCATTTTGGTCAGAAGTTGTTTCAGCCAGAAGAATAACACACTCCCTTCCCGGCACAACCACCAAAATCCGTTGGGTATGCTCTGTTTGGGCAAAAACTCCCCACCAGCTGAGCTCCACCCTTATAGTTACACAATCACAACTTTACGGAGAGTTTTTTGTAAGTATCTTTAGTTGCTACACCTGTCCATCCGTCAGGAAAAACTTAACAATACCCAGCTAAACAATATTCAGATCTCAACTTTCCAGCAGCCAGAAACACCTTACATAGTATCACTACTGCAACAATTTTACATAGTATTACTACTGTAACCGTTCACAGACTCTATATGCCAGTTTACTCGAGGGGTGGCTCTTTCCATGAGAAACACGAAGACTTATCCTATGGTTCCATTCATGCATCTACTCATACTCACTTCAAAACTACACACATGTAATAGCTTAGAATCGTAGTCTGCGTATGGATTAGTAAATGCGCACACTTGAATCTGTCAAAATCAAGAGCTAAGTTAAAGTCATCCAGATCACATACTACACAAATGCCTGCTAGAGGACGAGGAAGACGAGGTGGTCATAGAAGAGGCAATGCCAATATCTCTGGAAGATTCAGAACTAATAACTCCAAAAAACGGAAAAGTAAGGGCTCTTCTAACAACCACAGAGGCCCACATTCAGATGCACCTGAATTGATGGATTTGTCACAGGGGGTATACGTGCCAGAGTATGGTGGATCCCAGTCAAGCATGAAGAACCTTTCTCGAAGGCCCGGGAAGTCCATGATGTCCGAGGCCATCTATACCGGGGCCCATATGGACGAAACAATGAAATTGCCCATGAGGAAGAGGCCCATTGAGTTTGTGAAGGCGAAAGAAGTGTATGATCCAAACAACGAGTTACCCGATAAGTTCAAGAAAGTCTCATTGGAAGAGGCTGAAGAAGCTGATGTAAAGACCGACGAAGTAATACAAGTGGATGCAACCGAGTTTGAAGAAGAAATTGCTGAAGATAAGGCTGTTGAGGAGGTCGATGAGTTCGATCACTTTGATGATTTTGATGACTACTCAGGAGGAGACGAGAGTAAACCGAGAGAAGGGGTAGAGGAACAAGGGGATTCATCTGAAGAGCAAGAAAGCCTGTCAAGATTTCTGGCTGATGTCCAGGGTTCAGCTTGTATTTCAGAAACGAAGATAGATATTCCTGTTGATACAGGATTTGTTATAGATGAACAAGGAGACGATCTTGTTGATGTGTCAAACATAGCTAAACCTAGCGTGGAGTTGCTTAAGCCAAAGAGGCAGGCAAACGATGCTTTGGAACATGACCAAACGCTCACCATCGGAAAAGTCACTCTTCAAACTAAAATCAACGAGAATGGAGAAATGGAAACCGAATTGATGGCTATCGACCAGTTGAACAAAGTTGCTAGATCTGGATTCGTCAATGAGACCAAATTGCAACTTGAAAGTGACGACGATGATGATAATGAGGCTTATGATAGCGACCCCCAAGGATACAGAGACTACGTCAATCAGCTCATGAAGCAAATGAGAGAGGAGGACAGTGATGTTTATGAGAGCGATACCAACTTTGATATCATGGCAGAATCTAGTGAAGATGAACAAGACGACAATGAATCAATTGTGGCTGAGACCAACGCAGAGGAAGAGAATCCAGAATACGGTTTCCTCGAAGAAGACTACGAATTTGATGTGTCCAAGATTTCAATTTCAAATGTTCGCTTGGGTCTCCGTAACCAGTACTATACTTCTTGTTCTGGATTAACAGGAAGTTCTGAGCCTATATGGTTGGACGAGGATGACATTATCGAGTACGTATCTGAAAATGGAGTCAAGGAGCATCGATTGAAAAGCTTCTTGAAATTCCTTACAAAAGACCTCATAACTGAAGAAGTAGAAGAGCATCCAAACTACTCAGATGTTTATATTTCTGAAACATCCGAAGAAGAAGATGCCATGGTTGACGAAGATGAAAACTTGGACGATTTGATTTGGTTCGCAAAAACTAAGCAACGGGCCCCTGATGAGTTGGATCTTGAACCTACTCGTTCTATTAGGACCAAAGGCAAGGGAAAGAAAAAGCGGCTTGACTTGGATACTTTTGAAATGGACAGCGACTTAAGACAGTCTTTACAGGAGCAATACTTGTCTCAACGAGAGGCCAAGAGACTTAGAAAAAAAGCAAAGGAAGAGAAAACTATTGAGGACGGAATTGCTAGCAATGATTTGCGTATCAAGTATCCGTACACATTGCATATTAAAGACATTAGAGATGAGATGGAACTGTTCCTCCATGATTCTACCAGATCGAGATTGAGATTTCCTCCTTTAGACCCTCATGGAAACAAGGTGGTCAGCAAAATGGGCGAGTGCTTCAACTTCAAGTGCAAGAGATGCGGAGGCAATGGAGTACAGCTGTTTATGGAAGTTGTCAAATCAAAGAGGACGTTCCAATATGTTCCCAACTACAACAAAATATATGGCATGTTGAGACAGCGACCTGTCTTCAACAGAATAGATCAGAAACGACCAAAGGATGAAATCATAGAAAGAGACGGAAACAAAGATAAAGACAGAAGAAGAGCTAGAGACAAGGGATCAAATGCTAATGTCAGAGAAGGTGATATAGTAGGAGAAAAAGCCCCTGAAATTGACTCCAATAACGTCGGTAGAAGATTGTTGGAATTGATGGGATGGTCAAAGGGAGAGGGACTTGGAGCCATAGGTAACAAAGGAATAAATGAGCCAGTGCTCGCTAAGGTTAAGATGAGTAAATTGGGTCTTAAATAACTCTAGCACAGTAATAATATAATTTCATTACTATTCTATTCTATTCTATTCTATTAATGCACATGCGGCGTTTTAACGGTTCGATCGTTTGTTTTTCTTCACTGGAGCTGCATGTCCTGTTTCGTTAACATGTTGGAACAATTTATTACGAGAACTGAAACCATTGTTGCAGACAACGCACACTTCACTAGGCGTGGTAGAAGAAGTAGGCCTAGGAGGCGGCGTTGAGTTTGATGATGTTGTAGAATAAGTATTCTTTTCTGACTTTTTCTTCTTTTTCTTGTTTCTCTTACCCGAAGTGTCCCAATCGTCTTCATCATCTTCCAAGCTCATACCCTTTGCTATGCTGGAAGTTATTTTAGATAGTTCGTCCTCTAGATTCAAGTCTGAGGCCGACTTTTTGTTCTTACCCTTAACTTTCTTTTTTATAGAAGGCGGTGTGGACATGCTATCACTAGATTCTGCACTGTCTATAACATCATCAACCTCAAATTCAACAAGTTTTATAGGCTCAATTACTTCAGGTTCCACAGGATCCAGGAGAAGAGCTGTGTTATTTTTAAATTGCACTTTTTCAACAATTTCTTCGCCAGCTTCACCAGTTTCAATTTCACTGTTAACAGATGAATTGTATTCATCTGCAGTTTGAAAATCCTCATCAATTCCCAACTCAACACCTTCCTTTCTCATCTCGTATCTAAGCCTGTTCACAGCCTTTCTGTGGTTCTTTGAATCTTCGTGGATCTGGAATTGTTTTTCATTCTTGAATATTTTATCACACACAACACACTCAAAGACTTCTATATCATCCACTTGTTCAAATTCGTCGAACTCGCTATCCGTGCTAGTATTGTATTCTGCGTCAAGCATTTCCTCAAGCTCATTGAGTTCCTCCAAGCTGAACTGTTGCCAATCCTGAACCTCAAAGTTATTGGACTCTGATAAAGCCTTCAACCGCTGTTGCTTACTGAGTTTCATTTGGATTTCGATTTCTTCCTTCTTCTTTCTCTTCTTCTCTTTTTCCATTTCTAGTAGTCCCTTCTTTACTCTTGGATCCCGCTTTTTGATGAATTGAACGAAATTCCTTATCGTCTCATTGTACTCTTTCCTTGCAGCATCTCGGAACTTCTTATTTTCCTTCTCCATCAACCTCCTTGTTTTTCTGTCAGGGGCAGAACTGAGTCTGTATTCGTCTTTCCAACTGAAATTCTTAACTGTTTGAAACAGCGACCACACGTTGTAGAATTTCCGAATTTGTGTAGCATAATCTGTACTACTATTACCGAACTTGGGATACATCAAAACTGAGTCATCCAACGCACTGACATTGGGAGAGTTGTCCTGGTATTTTGAGTACTCCGGGATTTTTTGATATCTACCATGGCTAATTTCTTCCGAGGCTAATCTTCCAAATAAGCTCCCCACAACGTAAAAGAATCCACATTGGCTATCATCAACTTGAGAATAGAAGGAAGGATTAAAATAACGATACAACTCTTCAACTGAGATAGAAGGAATCACCATTTCATCGTTCTCCGTCTCTACCACCTTGTCTTCATTTAATATCTGAGCCTTGTGAGAATCATACCAAGATCTCTCCTGGGGATCCGATAGCACCTCATAGGCAGCTCTGACCAAAGCAAACCTAGCAGTAGCACCCTCAATATCATCCGGATTTTTGTCAGGATGAAGTTGCAAGGCTTTCTTTCTATATGCTTTCTTGAGCTCAGCATCAGAAGCATCTATAGAGGTCCCCAACAACTCATAGTAATCGGTCTTCATTGCGATGAGGTTTAGTGTCAAAAAAATCGACTGCGAAAATATTAATAGATAACTCCAACTTTTATCTTCGTAAATATACAATATTATACATGGATTAATAACAGATTTACCACCCCTTGGAATGATAGTCATCAGGAGAGAAGTCATCGGCAATGGTATGGAAATCTCCGTCCACCGTGATAACAGTCCTCAGAGGCAACGGAACTTTTCCTAAATGGTGATCAATAGTGATGGAGTCTTTTAAAGATTTACTCAATTCGGTGTCTAGTATGGTTTTTCTAGTTGTTCCGGGTGACATATTAATATTTTGGCCATCCAGAGGAGGTTCGGGATCTTTCACAGATTCGACTGGTTTAGTTTCGATGTTGAATGTGCTGATTGGCTTGGGCGTTAAGGGGATATCTTCCGAAGATTTGAGTTCAGTAGATGATTTCAGATCAAGCAATAACGCAGCTTGCGGCACTTTGCGATCTTGAGAAGCTGCTCTTGGATCTGCAGACGATTTAGAAGAAGATTTATCTGACACAATCGAAGAGATCGAATCCGTGGCCAAGTGCTTGAATTTCTCATTGCTGGTATTGTTCTTCAAATACTTTTTATGGCTGAACAAGCTAGTCAAGTTCAAGGATGATTTAGAAAGCACGTTTTTGAAAGACTGGTTGCGAGGGAGTGAATATTTTGTCAAGCTTGTGGATATGATTGATGGTTGATTGGGTGACAAGCTAGATGAGTGACAGTAAGAATCTGGATGCTGCAAATTGTCGGACGTGACATTGAAGTCACTAACTCCTACAATGGACGTTTGCTTTGCTAAACTCTTATAATCGCCATCTTCTAAGCTTTCTGAAGAAACTTCCTTTTCTTTCTTGGGACTATCAACACCACCTACGCTAAAAGCAGGAACTGTAGTGCTAGAATTATTTGCCAACTGAGTCTTCAATTGAGATGAATAAGTCTTGGAGACATCGGCCAGAGTTGTGAATTTCTTTTGGAATAAAATGGAAGGTCTTTGAATCTTGATCTTAGAGTCTCTAGTGTCGGCAGGTTGACCGATTGTAATTATCCCAGTTGTAGATGATCTTTTTAAAACAGGCTTAGTATGTAAGTTACGACCATTTTCTGACAACGCGTTCAACATAGATTGGTTTCTCCTCAATTGCATGGTAGACTCTTCATGCTGTTTGGCTAATTCGTTCAAGAATAAGCCCGATAAAAGCGAACGTGGTTTTAACGGAGGAGAGGCCTCTGATTTCCCGGTGTTGTTACTCGACAAAGTGATCGTATCCGACAGAAATTGACGAGATGGGGGGATTCGTTTGTTGAAATTTATAGGCTTCAAGGCCGGCTCTTGATCATCTTCCGATGTCACCGACAACCATTCACTGTCACTGCTTCGGGAGCTCTTTTGTCTCTCGTCGTCACCGTTGGCATTGAAACTAGGTTTCCTAAATTCGGTGTTTGCAGCCTTTTGGGGAGCCTCAAGAGACTCTGCATCATCTTCCTCATTGTCAGAGCTATCGGATATATCGGACAGATCACTGTCATCATACTCGTCTTCTTCTTCGATTCCATCGTCAGACATGTCTGATGACGAGTATCGATGGAGATGTGACTGTGAGTGGTTCTGGAAAAGGGAATCATGTCGTACTAATTCACCCGGCCGAGGAGGAGCAACTGTGTTCGAGATACCTGCTGCATCTGAATGCGGAGACAGATCTGTTGCGCTGGAGACCTGTGCCGGTGGCTTTATCTGTGATTGTGTCTTCTCCCCAGTTGAATTCACCGTTTTAGGAGGTGAGGGAGAATGGGCAATGAAAAAGATGTTTTTTGTCCGACCAGAGGACAGAGACTCCGGCCCTTCTTCGATATGGCTCATGGAGGAATTCAGAGACTGTACCTCGTCGTGTAGACTGAGATTTGATGATTGGGACATGAAGGTGTTCTGAGTGTTACGCAGCGAAAGTGCAGGCTTTTCGGGCCCCTTTGAGTGTGGTTGATCGAATGGGAGATGGGACTCCGAAAGACCCAGGAATTGGTTGTGCAGACTGTGGCAGTTCAATAGACGCCAGGATCGATAATTTAAACGGGATTTGGACCCCACTGTGGAAGTAACGCCTGATGCACTCAGGTTCAATGTAAGTTTCCATAAACGAATGATATCTTGAGTATCATCGACATGAAGGTCCAAGTTGAAGGCTATGTTGATAGATTTACTCATTCCATATAGCTTATGTCAACGAAGACTAAAGCACTCATACAAGTAACCTGAAGGGTTTATGTACCTGGTAAAAAACCTGTTGATTTATGGCTGAAAAATTTCAAAAACAGTACTTGACACACACAGGCGAGAAGATTTGCCGGGGCAAAATGAGAAGAAATCAAAAAGTCAAACTATCAAAACAGTATGGGAGTGATGAATATTGATCCTGAAACAACTAGATCAAATATCCTTGGGGTGGTGGTGGTTAGGACCTCTATATACTTTTATCCACTATCAAAGCGTGTAAAGACTTCGAACTTTTCACACTGCGAAATTAAATGATTAATGACCTTGAGGGTCGTGACCCGAATCAATGTGATGCGGTTTGGGAGGGAACAAAAAGGAGAACCGATACGACAGCAGGGCGGACAGAAATTGGGCCTCTTGGGTGCAAGTTGGTGGCAGCCCTTATCGAAGGGTGCTGGGGGATTTACATAGATTTTTAGCCGAACGTTTCCGCCGGCCCTGGGCCCCTGTCGGCGGCTGCAGCGCCTCAAAGGCACTACCAGGTGTGGCTCCGTTGTGGGTCCCCGATTACCCCTGAAGGGTCGTCGTATTTCGACTTGGGTGGTTGATGCAGATGCTGGTACAATCCGTGCACTGCACAAAAACAAACTTGGCCGCACGCGCTAGCCAATTGCAGGATTCACAACCCACTTGGGAAATGCTGCAGCAATATAAAGGATTATGTGACAGCAATAAATTGCAGCAACTAACAAAAAACTATGAGTATAAAAGGACCCCTTCTCCTTCCAACAGATTTTCATAATCAGTTTGTCGTTTAATCAATTGAGTTAGTTGTATTACAAAATGAAGAGAGCTATTCCTTTTATTGTGGCCGGTGCTGCCCTTTACTACTACGATCAGAACGTCGACCCAATTATCTCCAGAAACTTCCAAAGAAGTATTCCGGAAAGAGTCCAGGCTTCGACTAATCAGAATAGTCTTTTCAAACAATCTGAGTATGAGAATGCCAAGCTGTCGGCTCTGTCAGCTGTCTCTCAATTCAACAAAGAGGCTGAAGCTAAGTACAGTCAATTGGAAAACAAAGCTGCTGATTATGGCAACAAATTGTCGTCCACTTTCAATGAAAAGAAGGATGACGTCTATTCCACCTTGAATTCTGCTGAGGCCAAGTTGGCTCCTAAGCCAGAAGGTTACTTTAGGTCCGGTGTTGCCTCGTACCTTGAATTTGTCAACTCTCTTGGTGACAGATTGTCGGGTAAGGCCAAGGAGGCCGAAAGAAAGGCTAAGCAACAACAATCTCTGTACCAAAACGCATGGTTCAGCTGGGGAACCGGTCATAAAGAAAAGTTGGAAGAAGCCTACGATGTCGAAAAGGCCAGAGCTGCTAAGAAGTACGAAGATGCCAAGCAAAAGTTGGATGACTTAGCAACTGAATGGAAGAAATCCCAAGATCCAGCCATCAAGAGCCAATTGAAGTCCGCTCAAAAGGACTTTGATAGTTCTTTGAACAGTTTGAAGTCCTACGGTCAGGACTTCATTGACCAAACCAACAAGGACATTGAAGATGCTAAGAATGCCTGGTTCAAGTGGGGCCAAAAGAAACAAGACAAGTTCCTCAAAGAGTATGACACTAACAAAGCTAAGGCCAACCTGCAATATGAAGCTGCCAAAAAACGTTTGGATGAATTGACCAACCAAATTCAACTGGCTAACCCATTCAAGAGTAAGCAGGAAGAGCTCGACCACTTGCAAGCTGCTAAGAATGACTTGTCAAGCTCCTACGAAAACTTGAAGAAGTTCGGTTCTAGCTTGATCGACAATGTCACTAACAAGTAATCATGTCGCACCATAAATATACTATGTATTGTATTTAGATGAATCATCAATTGGACTTGTTCTTTTTCCGCAAATTTTGCTAACTAAAACTAAACCCGAATTCTGTTGAGCTTGAAAAATTCATGAATGCTAGAATATCTTCTCAGGTGGTACGAAAAACGGTTCCAAAACCTTATGTAAACAAGTTTAATGAAAAGCTATCGGACAAGATTCCCACCAACGAACTTTTTGGGAAATTCGGATTCCTCCAAAACCCTAGGGCAGGGTTGGTTCATTGGTTGCCTATAGGTCTACTTATGCTCAATAAGCTTCGAGGTGTTGTCAAGAATAGACTCGACGAAGCCAATGCTCAAGAAACAAGCTTATCGATATTGTCACATTCAAGTCTTTGGGAGAAGACTGGACGTTGGAACAACTCCGAGTTGTTTAAGTTACAGGACTCCAGTAAGCAACTGTATTGTTTGACTCCAACTAGCGAGGAAGACATCGTCACCTTGGTGAAGAATAGCATAAACAGTTACAAAGACCTACCAGTTACATACTATCAAATCCATGAAAAGTTCAGAGACGAGAAGAGACCTAGAATGGGACTTCTCAGGTCTAGAGAGTTTTTGATGAAAGATGCCTATTCCTTTGATATTAGTGAGGCAGATGCCATGGAGTCATACCACAAGATGGTGGAAGTATACCACAATATCTTTAGCGACCTTCGAATCCCTTATGTCAAAGCAGTGGCTGACTCGGGTGATATTGGTGGGTCGTTGAGCCATGAATGGCATTACTTGCATCCATCAGGAGAGGATACAGTTTTTTCGTGTTCGAACAATGAATGTGGTAGCATATCAAATGTTGAAAAGACTCGCTCAATTCCAGAGACCGTCACTGCTTGTGAGACAGATTATCAGTACTTTCAAGTGGGGGACAATGAATACATCAAAGCTGTCTACCCGAAAAGTAGGAATTTCGACATGAACTTGTTGAAGCCAGACTACCCCCAGATTCAGGCAACCTTCAGAGTGCCTGAAGAGTTCACTGTTGTTGAGGATAGCAGAATATCACCGGATGGGACCCCCATGGTTTCGAGTGAAGAGGGAGAAGTATGTTTTGAGTGCAAATCAGGAAAGCTTTTCAAACAAAGAGCCATCGAAGTGGGCCACACTTTTTATTTGAACACCAAGTACTCCAAACCTCTCGGGCTAACTGTCCAGGTGCCCCAGGGTGAAGGGCTCCTAGAAAAGAACGTGGTAATGGGATGCTATGGTATCGGAATTAGTAGAATAATTGCAAGCATTGCAGAGATCAATAGAGATGTCAATGGGTTTGTGTGGCCACAGATCATAAGTCCTTGGAATGTGACAGTAGTGGAATCCAATACCCTTGCCCATGACCCCACACCCGTTTACGATATTTTGAACAAGGCAGGCGTGGACTACCGGTTGGACGATCGTGCCAACGTCAGCATGGGCAGAAAGATCAGCCACAGCAACATGATAGGTATCCCATTATCCATCATCATCGGTAAAAAGTTTCCCCTTGTAGAGATCGAGGTCAGAGGAAAGCGGTACTCAGGAAAGCCAGCATGGGAACAGCTATACAATCAAAAGCAGTTCGAGTGGCAGGTGGAGAAGAAAAATGGTATAGAAAAGCATCTCGTCCACAGGAACGGGGTGGTGTCTGTCATCCAGGCATTGTTGGCAGATATGTAAATAGTATTGAAAACCGTTTCTGTATATATATTTCACATAAAGAACTTAAGAGGTAAACTTACCGGTGACCTTGGCGAAAACGTGCAAGATAATGACGGAGAAAATGAATCCAACCGCCAAAAACAACACCACCAAAGGATCAACTCTCAAACCTTGAGCTTCATCGGTAAACAATTTCAACATAGTAGCAGATGAACCACCAGCACCTGCAGATCTGGTCGAAACAGGGTTGGCATTGGAGGCCTGAGCCTTCTTGTCGGCCGTGGTTTTTCTCTTAGCAGCGTTTCTCAATCCTCCTGGAGCCACTGATGATGACGATGCAGACTATAGCTGTTAGTATTATTTTTCAGTCTCCATAAAAAACACGTCAGAGGTATCAACAGCCAGCCTCTGCAACCCACAAAGTGGTAGAACAAGCCCCTCAGCTACCCTTCTCCCTCATTCTACACATCTTAGTTTGCTGTGCTCGGGCCCAACTCGTGTTCTCCTATAATCTTTACTTACCATTTCTTAAAGGTGTAAACTAGTCAATTACTTGGACGATACAAAGTGTTCGCACATTTAAAATATTGCCCGGAGGCTTTGTGTCACATTGATAAATTTTCATCGAAGTGCACATTTTGAGGATAAAATTTTTCTCCAGTATACTCAACGTTAGGATTTTAATCTATATATCAAACGATTGATATCAACGAGCTTAAATTCCCAGATTTTGGATTCTACCACAGTCACATTCTTCAAGTGTTTTGCTCAAAAATTCCTGAAGTTTTCCCTAGAAGTATTGTCAAATAACTTTGTTTGTACTCACAGGCCAATCTCATCCATTTTTTTGATTCGTTTGTGAAGTTGTTATATCGATATTGTTTAGCTTGATTCGGTTTTACGGCTTCCTTACGAAAGTACTGTTGATTCATATTCATATTCATATTCATACGAACTGTTCCGTTCTTTACTGATTAAGTTCTGCTAGGTTTCCCAGTAGTTCCCATACAGCCTATTAGCGACCGTTAAAATAATCTGCAACAATGGATTTAAGAAACTTATCTTCAACTCCCAATCAGATGGATATACAGCGAAGACCTTCTTTGAGTTCCTTGTCGACCACCTTAGGGTATGGTTCCTCGGCTTACGGGGGTACCAATGATGCTACACCTCATTTGAATGGTCAAAGTTCTCGTTCCAATGGTAAAAACATCAATTTAGGCTTGGCGGAAATTTCTTCCTCGTCCACCGTTCCCAATGCCTGGATGAGCGGTGAAAACAGCTTGAATGATGTTGCCCCTTGGGTGGAACAACAGAAACAACAGCACTCGAAGGTTGGTTCATTGGATTTAGAAAAGGACAAGAAAGATAAAAAGTCTGAAAAATCCAAGGAAAAGACTTTGGAGCAGCTCACTTCACACGAAACTGGTCAAAAGGGCCCTAAAAGTGACGGCTCCCTCGATAGTAGTGATGATCATGATGATGATCTCATCCCTACTGCTATTGTTATTAAAAATATTCCTTTTGCTATCAAGAAAGAACAATTGTTAGATGTTATGACTAAATTAAGCTTGCCTTTACCTTATGCTTTCAACTATCACTTTGATAACGGTGTTTTCAGAGGATTGGCTTTTGCCAATTTCACTTCGACTGACGAAACGTCAATGGTGGTGAACCAATTGAATGGCCGTGAAATCGGAGGCAGAAAGTTGAGAGTCGAGTACAAAAAGATGCTTCCTGCTCAGGAGAGAGAAAGAATTGAAAGAGAGAAGAGAGAAAAGAGAGGACAATTAGAGGAACAACACAGATCTACTTCTAATGCTTCCTTGGCTTCTTTGATGTCAGCCACATCAACTACTGCTGCCACCAAGAACTTGAGTGTCAATGGTTCCTCGTCGCAACCAGAAAGGTTATTTATGAGCTCACCAAGCACTGGATCTCTGATTCTCAATGGACCTCTTCCCAACGATGTGAATTTTAATGACATCGAGGTATTAGAAATGTACACTCAGTTGGTGGTGTTCAAAGATGATAGCAACAAAACTATCATGGAATTGGCCCACCCTCCAAACTTGGGTATCGCCCAAAGAAAGCTTCTATCCACTTTGTGTGCTTGGTTGAACTTATTGGAGTTGTACGACAATGGCTTGATTATCATTAGAAGAAAGCCTGGCCAAGTATTCCAGGTGTTAAACGCTGGGCCTGGTAGTGAAGCGGCTTCTGTTTCTCCCGCCATTCCTACCTCCACTAATCCAAGCGGTTCAATGGTCAATTTGAATCACTTGGGTCAATCTAAGGGCATTAGCTCTATCGGTGTGTCTTCAATCCAATCTCAAGGCCACGGCCACCCTGAATTGTTGAGATCCCACTCTCAATCAGCTCTTCCATTGCCAAGATTGAGACAACAGAACTCGACTCCTATCCAGGGCCAATTTCCTCAGTACACTTCTAACAACGGATCCAATGGTTCCAAATCATTGTACCAAGGTATTCAGCCTTTCAGTTTCATGCCCGCCAACCAACCTAACTTGTTGCCAAACCAGTTGAACCCAAATGCCAGTTTCAGCCCTTCTACTAGTGCTGCTGCTATCTTAAGAAATGGCACCACCACTTCTAGACCTCCATATGGAGACATCCGTTCAACTCCACCTTTGACCAACCTGTTTGTTCCTGAGTCACCAACTCCAACGCCTCAGCACACACACCAAGGATTGTTCAATGCTGGAACCACTGCCACTGGTGGTTCTACTCCCACCCCACCAGTTTCTGGGTCTCAAGGGAATGGCCATGGAAGCGGTTCTGTCTCTGGTACCTCTAATAATGGTGCACCATCTGCTCTCGCTGCAACCTCTACTGGCGGAAGCAACAGTGGTGCCTCTAATAGTGGCACCCCCCCTGCTAACCAAAGTCAACCTTCGACTCCGTTGCAATCCCACGACATCAACTCCAGATTTGCTCCATTCGGGCAACATCAACAAGCTGGTGCAAGCTTGACGTCGTTGCCTCGTCCCGACGAATTCAATGATTTGAGTGGAAAGTTTAATTCCATTAACCTCAACTACGACGCCCCAGCCCCATCCAATACCGGCTCTGGAATTTGGGGGCCCAAGTGATCACCATTTGACTTACAGAGTTGTTTCCACTTATTTATCCTTCCAATGATATTCTACTAATGTATAATGATTATGTGTGATGATTACGATAATTATGATATGTCTACAACACGAATCCCCATGAATATTTATCCTATGAAAATAATGAAATAATGTGCTTCTATAGATCGTTATATATCTAAATCTGTTTATGTACCAGATATTTGTTCATACACCTATAGAGTATTGGAACTCGGACCCCAACCAACTCCCTGTCATGGAAGCCCAGGAGCCCCCCAGCGTCAGTCACGTGAACGCCCGTACTATCGACGTACCGGTACCGCGGTGCTCGCGCTTACTTTATCACGCTCGCGCTGTATTTGATTGGCACCTTGGCGACTAGCAAAAGAAATTCATGGGCGATTTGTTCGCGCGCAATGAGAAAAATTTTAAGGCATCAAGAGGCAAAAAACTACCAAATTCTGAAAGTAACACATTTCTTCTCCAGATTTGTTAATAAGTCAATAAGAACTATCAGCTTCTTTTAACTACGTTTGTTACTTCGAAAGCAAGTAACCCATTGTCGTTTCAAAAGGTGTTATAATCCCCTTTCTTTTTTGAGTTTTCGAATAATTTTACTCGTTTACTTTTTTACTTGTTTCTTTCAACTTTTGTTAGAGATCTTTAACCCGAAAGAAGTCGGCATACATTCCCGTTTGTATCGTTAAGCCTTGCTGCTATTTTTGCCGATTAATTCCGACCATTTGAATCGGAACATCCACCCATTCCTATAATCTTCACAATATGGGACAAATACTTTCCCAACCGGTTACCGAAAAACACTCTGAGAAGTCAGAGGACACCCACGTTTCGTATGGGCTTTCTTGCATGCAAGGATGGAGAATCAATATGGAAGATGCTCATGCTACCATCTTGGACATGAAGCACGTGAAGGACTTCTCCGTTGATGAAGACGAAGAGGACCAACAAGAGGCCCCTAAGGCCAACGGGTCGTCAAGTGACGAGCCTGATCATGACCACGTCAGTTTCTTTGGTGTGTATGACGGTCATGGTGGTGAAAAGGCTGCTATTTTCACTGGTGAATACTTGCACAGAATCATTAAGGCCACTGATGCTTTCAAACAAAAGGATTATGCTAACGCATTGAAAAATGGGTTCTTGAGCTGTGATCAAGCCATATTAAAGGATTACAATATGAGAGATGACGATAGCGGATGTGCTGCTACTTCTGCTATAATTACTACCAAGGCCATTTACTGTGGAAATGCTGGTGACTCTAGAACCGTTATGTCTATTGATGGGTTTGCCAAAGCCTTGTCGTATGACCACAAGCCTTCAAACGAAGGAGAAAAGACCAGAATTTGCTCGGCTGGTGGTTATGTTGATATGGGAAGAGTCAACGGTAACTTGGCCTTATCCAGAGGTATTGGTGATTTCGAATTCAAAAAGAATATTGACCTTCCGGCTGAAGAACAGATTGTTACTTGTTACCCTGATGTAATTCAACACAACATTGATTTTGAAAAAGATGAATTTGTGATTTTGGCTTGTGACGGTATCTGGGATTGCTTGTCGTCCCAAAATGCAGTTGAATGTGTTAGAAGAGGAATTTTCGAGAGAAAAGACTTCACCACCATTTGTGAAGAGATGATGGAATTATGTTGTGCTCCAACAAGTAACGGATCTGGTATCGGATGTGATAATATGTCTGTTGTGATTGTTGCTTTATTGGATTACACCAAAAAAGAAACTTTAGAACAATGGTACGATAGAATCATCGAAAAGATCAAAATCTCTCAATCTGAAGATGTGGACGATAAAACCAGGGAAAAGTATGGACCAATTTCTAGTCCTTACGATCAAATCTATAAAGAGATTTACGGCCACAACTACGAGATTGGTAAACAAGCCCAGAGCCCCGGTTCAAAGGGCGGACCAGGAGGACTTAGTGGACAAGGAGGGCTTAGTGGGCAAAGTGGACAAAGTGGACCGGGTGGCCTTGGTGGCTATTCTATGTTTGGCGGATTACAAGGATTGCGTGGAATCCAATCAGGTTTCAACGACGAAGATAACGATGATGAAGAAAATAATGACCTCAAAAATGGCAACGATAATGACGATCTTACTGCCAATGGTGCTATATCATTGCAGAAGTTGTTGGCATCTAATGCTATCACCAATGAAAATGGAGTGATCTATTTGGATACCAGCTCTGCCCAATCATTATTAGCTCATTTCGGAATGCCTGGTGCTGAAGACGTTAATTTCGAAGATGTTGAAGACATAGAGGATGGTGAAGGTGTCCATGATAAACATATAGAAGAAGACGTCGAAGACGCCGACGAAAGTGGAGCTGACGAGGCTCAGTCCTCGTCTAGCTGAAGATTCATTTGGGAACGCTTTATTTCTTTAATTCACTCCAATGAGCTTGTCTACTAAAGTCTCTAATTTTGCATAAAGACCTTTCCTTCAATCATTTATTCAATTATCTTTCGACGGTATACCACTGTCCTACATTATTATTTAGTAATTATACTTAATCTATAATCCGATACACTTGTATTGCACAACTTGTATGTATAGTGTTTACGACGTGCGGCTCTACTCCTCCATCTGCACTCTGACCCTGGACCCGGTACCGGCTCTACTCCCAGTGAGCATGCACAACCGTTTAGTATTGTGATCTTAAATAGTGCTCGTAATTCTACAGGACGTGTAGTTTGTCAATTACGCGACTTGCAGAAAAGACATGAAATTGTAAGCTGTTTATATTACTGAAGACCCCAGTATGGCACCACGTAAACGAGATCCATTGGAGCAGCTCCGGATCCCTGACAACCGGTTGTACGAGAGTATCGGCCATGAGATCAATCTTAGTCGGGCAGACCGGAGGAAAGCCACTCGAAATGGCACCTACTCGTTAAAAGATCTCATCCCACCAATTTCACTTCGATCCAACCGAAGATCTCACCACAGGTCGGTCAAAACACCAAATGGAACCAACATGACCACTAGGGCGGCATCTTTCCATACACCAAGGTCCGGACACACCATTAGCCGGGGCCAATCCGTTGAGGTGGCACGGCAGACTGGCAAGCTCGTGGTGTCTGTGAGGTACCCCGACAAATATAAGAGTCTTTTCAAAGGAGTAGACCCGGAGTTTGACAACAAGGATTTGCCCTACAAGGGGGTGCTACCATACCCTGACTGTACTATCAATGGAACTGATCCCACAAAACAGGACCGAGAGCTCTTTGACAAGCTTTTGCAACAGAGTGAAAAGAAGCGAGTTTCCCAACAGCTCCAGACTGCTGAAGATGATCAGGTGTCTTCATACTTAAAGTCTCGAATCCAATCGATAAGGTTTCGCCACTATGAAATCGACACATGGTATACTTCTCCTTACCCTGAAGAGTACTCTCAGTGTACCACATTGTATATTTGTGAGCACTGTTTGAAGTACATGAAATCGTCATATTCATATAAGCGTCATCAGTTGAAGAACTGCAACATGTCGAACAAGCATCCTCCCGGAGTGGAGATCTATAGAGACACAGAAAAGAAAATTGCTGTTTGGGAAGTGGACGGTAGAAAGAATATCAGCTATTGCCAGAGCTTGTGTCTTTTAGCGAAATTGTTTCTAAATTCCAAGACCTTATACTACGACGTTGAGCCTTTTATCTTTTACGTTTTGACGGAAATAGACGACAACGACCCCACTATCTACCACTTTGTTGGGTACTTTTCAAAGGAGAAGTTGAATGGCTCTGATTATAATGTGTCTTGTATTCTAACGTTGCCCATCTACCAACGTAAAGGTTATGGTAATTTGTTGATTGATTTTAGTTATCTCCTATCAAGAAATGAGTTCAAGTTTGGTACACCAGAGAAGCCATTAAGTGATTTGGGGTTACTTAGTTATAGAAATTATTGGAAGATTTCTATGGCCTACAGATTAAGAACTTTGTATCTTAAATACTTGCAAAGTTCCGAAAGGGGTGTTGCCGCTAACATTTCCATTTCTATTGAAGCTCTTTCGAAGCTCAGTGGAATGATACCTTCGGATGTTGTTGTTGGCTTAGAACAGCTAGATGCCTTGGTCAAGAATTCAACCACAAACAGTTATGGCATCGCTATCGATTTATCTAAAATCAACCACGTAATTGAGAAATTCGAGGCCAAGGGTTATGTGACCTTGGACTACTCCAAATTGATTTGGAAGCCAATGTTGTTTGGCCCTTCTGGTGGAATCAACTCTACTCCAGCAGTCATTCCAACCCACATAGAAGATGCCTCAAATGCGGCTCCTCTTCACAATAGTATAGGCTTGTTGACAAGTTTTATGAAGGACGACATAGACAACCCGTACACATTTGAAGAAGAGTCCTATAAAGAGGTGGAAATGTCAGCGGAGTCACATAAGCAACTGGCTCCCGAGGAGACACTATTAGAGAATTATGTGATTTGCTATCCAGGAATACAAACAAATAAGACTAGAAATCAATCACATGATCCCCTTGCTATGAAGATCAATCCAGTCACTGAAGACGAACCAGATGAAGTGGATGAGTCTTTCCTCGAGGCCTTAGATAAGGAGTTAGAACTCGAAGAGAAGTCTGAAGAATCAGAGTACAGCTCTTCTCTGGAGGGAGAATTGGAAGACGACGAGGACGTTGATGAAGAGGATGTAGTAGGAGTAGAAGACGAAGAAGATGAAGAGGAGGATGACGATGACGAAGAATTGGAAGGTGGTGCAGCATTTGATGAGGAAGAAATTGACGAGGAAGTGATATCTGATGAGGACGAGATAATTGGAGGCCTGACGAAGCCTCTCTCCAATGGCCAACAGCTAATTTCGCAGAGTGATGGGACAGACTATGAAGATGCTGCAGAAGAAAACGGCTTTTTAGATGACTTGTCTTTGTACCTCCAAAAGCTTTCCTAATTAATCTCGATATATCAGCAGAAGGATCATCCTCACGTGTATCGAAGCATAATGACAGCTAAACCTGGCCTATTGTACAATAGTTAGCATGTATATATACTGTAAAATAAACTAGCATACCACCATTATACTTTGAACATCTTGCATGTGTTAAGGTAGATTGAGTCTATAAGCAGTTCAACCTCCTCTTCTGTCTTTAAACCATGTAGTTTACAAAGAACCTCAGCAACAAAGCCCACGAAGACAGGCTCATTTCTAGACTTGAAGAGTGGACTTGCAAATTGGCCTATTCCAGTCCCATCGTCGACGGCCCCTGCTGACCTTAGAGCGTCGAGTGCAATTTGGTGCTTCTCGTAGTTTTCTTTTTTGATAGAGGGAAAGGGAAGAAAGTCATCCAACTTTATGGACTGTTGCTTCTTCTGTGGCTGCACCTTTTTGCCTTTTTTGCTTTCCTGAAGACCAACCTGAGAAAACTCTTGTTCTAAGTCGGATGCTTGCTGAGATTCAGGTTTTTGTATCTCTGGAAAGTACTTATTTGGATAGGGCGTAAGATATTTGTGACTAGCATGACTTTTTCTTATTTCACACCAGGGAGCATCAGTTTCTATCATTAGCTTGTCTTTGGGTATCGATTTTGCCACCTCTATATTTTCTTCGGTTTTCAAAGAGCACCCATTGATGCCTATGTAAAAGCCCAAGTCCAATAAGGCTTGAAGCTCTTCCTTTGTACCAGTGAATGAATGGACTACTCCGTTTCCTCTTTTGATGGATCCTTCTTCTATAAAAGGAGTTAACACATCTACGAAGTCCTGACAAGCGTTTCGCATGTGAAGAAACAATGGTAACTCGAGATGCTTCAAAGATGCTATTACTTCCAATTGTCTTCTAAACATAGTTATTTGTTGGTTCTTTGAAGAATAATGAAGTCTATCATAGTCAAGCCCTATTTCTCCAAAAGCTTTTACAGTTCCCCTCTCCACACCGCTTTGCACCAAGTTCTTTATTTTGTCCAACTTGGAGTCACATTCTGCTGATAGTTCTTCAGTGTATTTTCCATCTGAGCCCAATATATAGAATTCCTCAGCAACCGTACAAGGATGGACTCCAACAGTCGAGTAAAAGTCATTAGGGAACTCGTCACATAGATCAAAATGGTCCTCACTTTCCTTGACTGTTGAAGCAGTAACCAACATTTTCTTAACATTAAAGAGATGAGCTCTTTGAATAACGTCATGGAGATCTGGAGGATGTTTCGGCGTATCCGAGTGGTTGTAAAGCCCTTGAAACATAGGATCAGAGAAATTGACTCCGATGTCAAAATATCTTGGTTTCCAACCCGAAGCGGTCATTGTTGCTAGAGTTTTTTTCAAAGTTGTAACAGAGCTTCGACTCAAGCTCATTGACTAAAAGATAGTGCGAGGGTATTTTCATTATCAAAGATGGAAGACGATTTAGATAAGTTGTTGTCCTCCACCGAGCGGGAGGCTGTCCGTGATAACGAGATATCTAGAATCCTTACATGTAATGAGAAAGATGCGTTCAGTATACTAGATTTAGATCCTGACAACTTACTGGGTTTGGAGACCCAAGTTAAGAAAGTGTTTCGCAAGAAGTCGTTGCTAGTTCATCCTGACAAAACTGACCACAAGGATGCTCCTGCAGCCTTTGACAGGCTCACTCGAGCATATGCGGTTCTCACTGACGATTCTGAGACACAAAAGTCACATAAACAGAAACTCATTGATATTTATTCCCACATACGAAAGACGCATGGGCAGCAGAACTTGAACCTCATTCGGAAAGAGGTTGCAAATATTCTCGAAGAAGAAGCAAGACTCGACGATGCAGAGGACAAGAAACAGAAAGCACGTGAGGCACAGCTACACGAAGAAAGAGAGAAAAGGCAACAAGAGCTTCTGTTGAAGAAAGAGTTGGCTTCTAAATGGGAAGACTTGAGAGAAGTTCGGGTTGCAAATTGGAGACTGTTTGTGAATAAAGTTGACAAAAAGAAAAAGAAAAAAAAGAAGGTACTTGCCTGAAGCAGCCGAGGAATTCTCTGCCCGAAACACCAATAACAGTGGCCAGTAGCTCCGTAAATAGTGCCAATAGCTCATCTATTAATTACACTTTCAAGTGCCCCGCGGTTTGAAAAATTCATAGGATAACTATGAATGATAGTAATAAGCAACAGGAGTTGTTGAATACGTTATTACAGTTAGCAGAGAAAGAGCAGAAAAACGGCAACTCATCGATCACACAGGAGAAACTCAACAACCTTCTGAGTTATATAATCAACCACAGCCAGCAAAAGCAGTTTGAAAAGTATAACACATATTATCCGTTACCTGAGCCAGCTGCTGCCAAAAGTGATTCCAAACCCGCTAGTAAATACAGTCCTTTGTTTACCAAGTTCACACTCCCACACAAAGAGACATCCACCAAAGTCAGGAAGTTCAACAACAAGAAGTCTACCTTCAAAAAGGCTGAAACAGTGATAATAAATATCCTCGAGACGTTGGCTAATATCTTAGATAACTTGCACTTATTCTCCAAATTTCCCATGTTTCCTCAAAAGCTCCTAGGCCTCTTAAAACAGACCAACAAGTTGTGGATCTTGATCCTTGTTTTCCTTATACGGAAGACCGTCAGTCAGTTGTTGAACTTGATCAGAAAGGAGAACAAAATTAAGGTAGAGTTAAACATAGTTAAAGAATCGTCCAACAAGATGTTTGATAACACAATGTTAAAAAAATACGAGAAGGTCTTGAAAGATTTGAAGTTTGACAAAACCATGTTGATCTTGGAGTTGTTGGGTAACTTCTTAGACTTGGGATTCAATTTCATTGAGTTCTATGGCATACCAGTTCCAGATTGGTTCATGAACATGTTGAACTTTTCTAGCATGTTCATGACCATTTACAGAATGAACAAGGATGACGAATACGTTGATGATGACATTACTGAAGAATTAATATAGTAGAATTTTAGTGTGTATCACGCCCATTTATTGTCGTTTATTGCACGGCTCTTATCAGCTAACTAAATTGTAATTTCGCAACGGCCAGTTCATAATAACTAACTGAAGCAATGGACGGTCCTTTGTTACCTACAAACACTCCTACCAAGCGTAGTAGAGGCTTTGCTCCCAAAGTTCTTGGTACCCTTGCCTTGTTGGCTGTTGTGGTTTGTGGCTACAGCTTTTTCAATGTCAATTCGTCGACCAACTTATCGGATAGTTTATGTTCTGTGAGCGATAAGATTGACCCAACATCCTATCTTTATGATATCAAAGGAATCTCCAGAATTTATGACGACAAGGACTACATTGATGGGGTCTTGGAAAGATGGTCAGGTGCAATTCAAATTCCTTCTGTTTCGAAAGACGTAATGGTCAATCCTAATGCAACTGACGATTACGAGGAATTATATAAGCTCGAACCAGCATGGAGACAATTCTCTAAATTACACAAGTTCCTCGAAGAGAAATACCCATTGGTCCACAAACACTTGAAGGTCGAGAAAGTTAATAAGTTCTCCCTCTTGCTCACGTGGGAAGGTTCTGATTCAGCTAAAATGCCTATCTTGTTAACTGCACACCAAGATGTGGTTCCCGTTCCTGAGGAAACTGTTAACCAATGGAAGTATGCTCCGTTTTCTGGAACAGTCGAAGGTGACAAAATGTACGGAAGAGGTGCCGGAGACTGTAAAGATTTACTTATGGGGTTGTTCGAAGTGGCCGAGTTGTTGTTGAAAGAAGGTCAATTCAAGCCTGAGAGAACGATTTTGTTTGGGTTTGGATACGACGAAGAAAGTCAAGGAACAGGTGCCGAGGAATTGAGCAAGTTTTTGTACGAAAGGTATGGGCCAGATTCATTATATGCCTTGATTGATGAGGGAGAGGAGGGATACATAAAAGAGTATGGTACTTACTTCATTCCAATTCCAACTGGGGAAAAGGGCCATTTGAACTCCAAAATCGAATTGTTTACTCCAGGTGGTCATTCGTCGATTCCCCCAAAACACACAGGCATTGGAATCATGTCTAAGTTAGTTGACACAATCGAAAGCATCGACTTCAGTCCTGCTCTCACCAATGCTAACCCCTACTTGAATGCACTTCAGTGTCAGGCAGAGCATGGCAGCATGGAGAAATCTTTGAAAGGTGATATCATGAAGGCCCAATTCGACGTCCATGCTAACCAGAGATTGGTGGACCGCTTGAGCAGGGACCCGGAGACCGAGTTCTTGATCAAAACCAGTCAGGCCGTGGACATCATCCAAGGTGGAGTGAAGTCTAACGCTTTGCCTGAATATGTGTCACTCGTCGTAAACCACCGAATTTCTGCTGAAGAGTCCGTCGCCTCTACCGGTAAGAAGATTCTCGAAGACATCAAGGTTATAGCTGAGAAATTCGACTTGGGTGTAGTCTATCAGAACAAAACCATCATCGAACAGACAAAAAATGGATACTTCAACTACGTCTTGGAGCAACCGTTGGAACCATCCCCAATATCTCCTGTGGACACTCCCGTATGGAACACCTTCACAGGGTCCTTGAGGTACTTGTACGAAGATATTTTAAACCCCGACATCAATGAGACTTTTGTTTCGATCCCAGCCTATGCTGCCGGAAATACCGATACCAAGTCCTATTGGAATTTGACTAAAAATATCTACAGATACTCACCATATGTCGGTGCCGTCGACGACGAGGTTGCACGTGGAATCCACTCTGTGAATGAATGGGCCTCCGTTAAGGGCCACATGTCTATCATTGCTTTCTACTACTACTATTTACAGGTCGTCGACAAGATGCCAGACGTCGGTCAAGCTCTACTCTAAATAGTTAAATACATACCCTGTTTTGGCCAAATCGCGCAAACATTCAGCTGCAATCTTGAAAAGAACACCGCTTCCAACATGATCAAAGGCCTAAAGCAGCAATACGACGACCAGCTCGCAGAGGCCACCAGGAAGTTGGAAGAATATCAAGGAAGTATCGACTCTTTTACAATCATCAATGATCCCAATTTCAAGACGTCTAGAGAATCTAAATTGCTGCTTTCTGAGTTGAACGTTTCGCTCACATCTTTGAATCAAAGCTTGACCCACTTCAATGAGTTGTGGGTGATAAAGAGTTTGCTAAAGGAGATAGAGTCCTACATGGTCGATACATCTGAGGTGTTACTCTCGTTGGACGTTTTATACATCGACATCGAGAAGTTAGTTGAAAAGTTATCTCAAATGGACTCAAACTTCGTAGTGAAGTCTGAGTTATCTAATTGGGTTAACAAGTTATTGGACGAGTTTTGGGCCCAATTGCATGAGATCTTCAAAAGGTATCTTCCCACAAGCGATGAAGTACAACCACAGATAGACGGTGTCCAGTTGTGCGACTTCTTAGCTTGCGTAGAGAAGTTTGGTAACCTCTGCGAGAAAATAGACGTTAATGAATTGCTCAGTGAGTATAAAAGCGTATGGGAGTCGTACCTACTTGGGATATCCTACAAACGGTTGATTTTGGAGGGAACAGTCTTGGTTATCGAAGATACAGATGGCTCGGTGCTCAGTAGCTTGCAGTCAATCTTGAGTTTTGTTCAATTTATTAATCTCTTGAATGTGCAGTCTTTGAGGAGTCTTTATCAGGCTAATCTCAGCAATAGACTCATCAATATGATCTCTGAAAACATAAACTTATTGGTTGATCCCAACACTAAAGAGTACGCTACGTTAGTGGAAATTATTGAAGAGGTTGAAGCTACTAATTGGAAACTTTCATTGAGTTTGACGATGGAGAATTTCGACGAAAAAATGAGAGTCATTTACAACAATTGGCTAATGGATAATTACATTGACAAGATAAGACAGGAGCTCAGAACTGCCGATTTCACTGAGGTCTCTCAGATCAAGTGGCAGTTTGCTCGTCAGAGGCTCGATGATATAGAGGCAAAGCTTAGTGTTATGGAGAAGAAGATAGACAAGGCCATGTCAAACGATGTAGATGATACTGTCCAAGCGGGTAGCCAGGAAGATAATTGGGACAATGACTGGAACGAAGACTGGAATGATAATGCTGCAGAACCTGGCGCTCCAACGCACGAAGGGAAACCAGAAGAAGAACGCGAAGACGGGTGGGACGACTGGAACGAATGGGATGACGAAGGTAACCCTCAGCCACAGCCAAAAGCCGCTCTACCACCCCAAACAACAGGCAAGAACGTCGATGAAAAGTCTGAAACGATAGCTACCACTATAAAAGTCTCCCAGTTACCTAACAAGTTTGTTGAGATTTTGAACAACTTTTTAATTGATTCGAATGAGGATAATGATCCGTTGATCTCCACTATACTATCGCTTTCTTCAATCACGTATCCGGATGTGTCGAAATCTTTCTTATTCTACAATGACTTACAATACTTGGGCAAGAATATTGGCAACTGCAAAATCAGTGCTTTTGCTGAGAAGTTGATCTCACGAAGACTCAATGAGGTGGCTCGGAGTCTCGTAGAGATCTTGGTCAAAATTAGACAAGAAGAAAGTAATCAAGCCATCCTTGTGCTGCTTTCCCATTGGTTTGACTCTCTTTTCCAGACTGACCTCATGAATACGAATTTTTTAAAGTTCAAGGATGTGGTGCAATACGCCATAGAATTCATCTGTAACTGGATAGTGAACTTGATCATATCGATCGAGGAAGTTACCGAGTTCAAGTCTCAAAACCTCACCAAGTTGATCGATGAGTTGGATATTTTGTTCAAGGAGAAGCTTTCACTTGTCCACGAAACCGATAGCCTAGAGTCCATGAACAAGCTTGGTAACATTAGATTCTTGATAAACAACCATTTGGTAGACATCATCGAGAGATTCTATCAAGGAGAGTTCTACAACATTTCCACCAGTGAGTTAATATCTGTTATCGAAAGCTGTTTCATTAAGAGTGAATTGAGGGACAATTATATAAATGAGATTGTAGAATTTAGAAACATCAACTAATAAACGACCGACCCCTTCTTAATGGTCTTTCCTGTCTTTGCAATAGTTTGGTAAACGGTATCGAAATCCACGGAGTCTTTGGTCTCAACATCTACCGTTTGAGCATCCAAGGAAATATCGTATTTGTCAACCCCCTCTAATCTTTTCAAAACTCTTTCAACGGCCCCGGAACAGCCGCTACATGACATTGCAACCTCGAAGTGGAACTTGTGTCCTGACATTGTGCTTTTGTCGGTGATTTTAGCAAGAAATAAAACTAATAAAACCTGTGAAGTGTTAGTAATGGGCTCCGGAGATCGCACTAAATACTTTCAAGGAGCGTGTACGCATCAATATGCAATGCAGGAAATCCTTTGCGGTAATTTTGCGGCCATTTTAGAAGGTCTACGATAGGACAACATGAGCGGCACAGACAGAGAGTGAACGATGTGCAGGCAGGTGGATATAGTGGCAGCAGATAGGGAAGTGTTCGGAAAGAACAAACAGGAAAACACGCCCGAGGCTGGTGAACAGTAATTCTCTTTTGGTGCATTCAACTGTGGCTGCTTAACAGAGAGAGTTAAACAGTGTGGATATGGAGACTGTAGAGAGTTGGACTGCTGAGGTACAACTAGCGAGGTCGCTGTGTTTGGCCCGTCAGGACAGCACATATCATTCGCCTCTACTCTACAAATATGGGCATTTTTAGTGACCAGTCTCTCGCTTTAGGAAACTACAAACAATCAACGAACGAGCCAGTCGGTATTAACTCGTTTGTATGTGCCTTCCACTACTTATCAGCTGACAACCTTACTACCCTCTTCTGCAGTAACAAAGCCCCCAGGGGCCCGCAGAATAGGATTTGTTCAAATCATTCGAATGTAATTCCTATGCAACAACCCAGCCCGCCCGCCACAGCTTTATGACCTCTCAACTAAACCGGTGTCCCCTTCATACGCTGTGACTGCTGAAGAACCAGGCGGCTCGCTCAGGCAACTATTAAGATGCGACATATCTCCGACATTTACGCATCATGCGACATCCGATAATAATCAAATCTCTAAAAATTAGATACTGTTCAATACACACCCTACAAACCATATAAACCGACATAACTCCCCAGCACAACATCCGTATTTCCTTCCGTATACTATATTCAGTTTAAGACACAGCAGCCACAAGATTGTGCCGGTTTTTGTCAAACATCGTTCTAAGTCAGTGGTTCATATATCACCACATACTAAAACAGAATATCTAGACGGCATCATATTAAACTACATCCAATCGGAAACCTAAAGACCATGTCCGTGGAAATCACACAAGAGAACTTCGAAGTCACCACTGACACTTTTAGAGGGCCTAGTTCTCTAATCTCAGCTACCACACATCAGCACCAAGATACTGAGTACGAGCTAGACCAATCAGAATCTTTGACATTTTTATACAATTTATTGTACGATGACCAATCCCATTTAACCAAGTCGGATATCTTGAAGATATTGCACTCTTTGAAACAAAGAGAGGACACTTTGCCGTTTTCTTATGGAGGCACTGATGATGTCCAAGGAGTCAAGTGGCCCACAGGGTTGAGGGAGAAATTCTACTCAGACAGAAGACGGGTGGGTTCCCACAACTGGTTCCACAACATTCCTGGGTCTTTTGATCGTGCTTCAAACGTATGTTATATATTCTCTATTTTTGTCTGCCTGTTACTAACCCTTGATAGAAATCTACTGTTTCTTGTGCTCCAGTGCTTGACACAGAGTTTTTTAAGTTCCATAAATTCTACTGCAAACTCAAGTTGCATATCACTCACTTCCAGTTGCGAAACTTGGTGTGTAGTGACAGTGTTGCAGGAGGTATTTTCTATCCCCTGAGCTACTATCATGATCACAACTTGCAAACTGTTAACAATTTCGAGTTGACTGACAGCATCCATTCGTATTTCAAGGTCAACCGATTACTTGGCGATGAGCAGTCATCTGTGAGAGAGTCGATGAAGCTTGACTGTATCGTTGACTCTCGGACCTTACTTCGAAACTTCAACAGCAGAATTTCCACTTTGGCTTGTTCCGATAAGTATTTGGTGTCTGGAACTTTTGAAGGGGACTACATATTGACAGATGTCTCTGACCCTGCTGATGTGAAACACGTTGGCGAATACAACTTAACCAAGAACTATGACGGCATAACGAACAGCATTCTCATCCATGAAAACCAACAATTGATTGCATCTTCCAATGATAAATTCATCAGACTTGTGGATTTGTCTAGAAACCATAAAACAGACATAAGTTTACCGTTTGCAGGTAATTGCTTGGCGACGAACAACTTCAATCACAATGAGATCTTTGTATCCGGGGATAGTCTAAGCTCCTTTATATTTGACAAACGAATACCGCTTACGAGCTTTGAGCTGTTACCGCAGTACAAAGGCCAAGAAGATTTTAGTTTCAGTTGTGACTGGTCACCAGCAAATGAAAATCTCTTACTTTCCGGAAACCAGGACGGTAATGTCAGAATATGGGATAGAAGATACAACCAAGAGCCTTTGTTCTGCTGGAATGGTAGCCTCGGTAACTCAGAAGAACAAGGTATGTCAGGGCCTGTGAGGAACACAAAGTTCAGTCACAAAGGACAGTATATATGTTGGGGTGAAAGTCTAGATCATGTTGGAATCGTCAATTTGGACGATTTACGACCACAGGTGAATTGCGTAGAGAGAGTGCAGTCCATTGATTTTATTGGTAAATGTACTGGGTTAAGTTTCTGTGAAACTGAGAATGGCTACGGGGAACAGTTGATCATAGGGGTGAATGATTGTCCCTTAGGAGGCATATTATCGTACAGGCTAGAGAGTAATCAGAAATGTCTTGATTTTGATCTAAGTTTTTAGTTAATATTATAAATTGTATATAACTAACACTTCATTACTAATTACCACATGTCGTCGGCACTGCCACTGACCTGCATTTCTCCGCCAATTTCCTTGATGATTTGATCAATACTACTTACCTTCTTTTGTTCTTTGCACATAGACGCAATTATTCTGACTTTGTTCCTGGCCTTGTTCACCAACTTCTCGTATTCTCCCACATCAGCATCCTTATTGCTGGTTGGAACCTTCTCTATTATATCTTTTATTTGTAAAATATGTGTCTTGATGGTCCTGGATGCTTCATAAACATCGATATTCCGCTCCCAGTACTCTACCAATCCTCGTATGTACCCAATCACGAGAAATCTCTGGAACCCTGTTTGGTAACCATATTCTTTACCTTCAAGATATTGGCTTCGAGTGGATTCTTCCTGCCCTTCTCGGTAACCTTCCTTATAGTACTGTTCCTCAAGGTTCAAGAGTTGATCCATATTATCATCAAGGCTAAAACCATCTTGCTCTTCTTTGAGCTTCCTTCGCTTCGAGTCTGCCAATGTATGGTTCATAATTAACAGATGAGCATCGCGATATTTTGTAGCTGAAAAGTCCATGAGTGAAGAAGAAGATCTTGAGGAGAAGGTTTTAGGAAGCAGTAGAAGAAGGAGAGACAAGCTCAAGAAGTCAATTAGAAACGAGTACTCGTCTGGGTCCAGTTCCCTGGAGGAAGATGTACCAGATGTTGCCGAAGGGGAGGAATTTTCAAAACAAGACAAGTCTGACTCAGATTCAGATATGTTTGCCAGTGATGACGAAGACGGCCCCCCGGAACAGCCCCGTGAGAAACAGACCACCCATAAGGGAGAGAATGTTAAAAAATTAGATATGAAAGAGTTTGAGAAAGAGGTGGGCATTGACGGCAGAGGACCAGAAGTTGAAGAGAGTGCTGAAGAAGAAATAGAGATAGAGGCATTCGATTTGCGGCAGGAGGAAGAAGAGGGGCATTTTGATGATGAAGGAAACTTCATACGACAGGAAAAAGACTCTGAAGATGAGGTGACAGAAGACTGGCTAAACACTGATAAGGTCGCAATACGAAGGGCCAAGGAAGCTCATGACAGACAGTTGCAATTCAGAAGAACTGATGCAGTATCTGAGTCCACAGCAGAATTGCTAGAGGCCATCATCCAAACCTTAGATCCAGACGAGACTGCAATGGAAGCCCTCGTTAGGTTGGCACCACCAAAGAAATATAGGAATGGTAAGAAAAAAGATGTAGTTATACTGAAGGAGATCCAGGAGAGAAAACATTTGATAACCAAGCTTACAGACATATGTGACAAGCTCATGATTCATAAAGGTATACAAGAAGTGTATGAAAAGACAAGAGAAGAGCTCATGAGGTTGTACAGAATACAAACAGGAGATGATTACAAGGTGAGCCGTGGTCGTAAGCGTCTGGTAGGCGAATTGGAGCCTGAAGACCATGACTATGGTGATAAAATATGGGAATTCAAATGGGACGCTCTGGATGAAGTCAATGGTCCGTACTCTGAGTACGAAATGGCGTACTGGAAAGAAAGCTATTTTGAAAACAAGGTGCTAGTCAGAAAGGTGGGAGAGGCCAGTTTCACCCATGTAAGCGAGGTAAGTTTTAATGTATAGTAATGTTACAATTTAGAAACAAACAATAAAGTGTTCAGTTCATGTAATTCTCCAAAGGGAAATGAATGTCTTTTGCAATTATCAGTATTTCCTCCCAGCTGAGATTGCACTTCCATCTAGTTTTGGGCTGTAAAATATCTCTAGATGACTGCCTGAATATGAGACCTTGTGCAAGAAGGGAGGCCATTTGACTGGGTAAATCTATGTTCCCAGCTAGGGAGTACTGTGCAATCTCGTGCTGCCTCTTGGCGAGATCGAGCTCTGATAATTCAAGCAATGAGGTAACATCTTTATTCAACTCAGCAGCTTCATTCCGATAAATGACGTTCAAAATAGCATAGAGCCTTTCTAAATCAAAGAAGTTAGGCTGGAGAAGCTTTACATCAATGTCTTTTTTCGTTATTTCATTTTTCCTCTTCTTCTGTTGTTTCCCTTTCGTAGTCTTCGTATTGGTGAAGAAATGCATATCAAACCTGGGATCAATATACGATGCTAGATACGACGATACTAGGGTGAACTTGGCAACATAACTGAAATCCTTAAGCGATATTACTGATCCCAACTGTTCGTTTTGTCCTGTTTTGAAGTCCACCACTGTTGTATTCACCAACGCATCATCTTGGAACATCGATCTATTCTCTCGATACACCTTTAAAAACTCGGTCGGAGATATCTGACGACTTTTGACAGTTCTGATGAATCCGTCCCACTTCTTGTAACACAAATCTATTAGTACAGTCAAGTTTGTTCCCGTGTACTCAAAGAACAGGTCTACTATCACCTGGACAAACGAGCTCCAGAAGTTTGACCCAATGGTGTTGTCATCGAACTCTTTGTCGCCAAAGAAACAGAATTGATTCTTTTGAAGTATGCTTATGACTTCCTGGGAGGTGTATGGCTTGAAGTATATCTGAGGCACGGCACTGGTAACCGAAGTGTTCGGGATCTCTGATCGTGAGATAAATATAACAAAGATGTTCTTGATGTCTGTGCAATCACGCATTCGAATGAACGAATTGATCATGGTTATAGGTTCATCCACAAACAGATCAATTCTGTCGAGCACAAGGAAGTGTTGATCTTGATAACCAGTTTCAAGAATGAACGATTGGAGGTTGAATGAAAAGTTTGAAAAATTATCGCATCCAGTCATTTTGGTGGACTCCTTTCCCTTGTCGTAGAAGGTAGATGATTTGGATAGATCTTGGCCACTGTCAGCTCGAATCTTCTTCAAGCAGCACTGGAGGAGAAGCCTATTGGTGACGAGCTCATCACAATTAATTACAGACTTTTTAACACCCAAAGCTTCGAGAAACGAAAGCACTGCTAGGGTTTTCCCCAATGATTTGTAACCGTGCACAAACACAACGGGAGAACAAGCACAGATATCTCGAGACACGAATGCATCAAGCAAGTCGAACACATTCTCCCGATACTGAATTCGACTCTTGAGTGACTGTAGAGCTTCGCTTTCCATCTTGTTGATTCCGAACAAAACGCTTCTGTTCGCGTTTTCGGTGCAATTTGTCGTGAATGTAAAACATTTTGCAGCCAATGATGATGTTATAAATATGTATTCTAGTTGTATCAATAAACTATTATGCTAAAGTAAGCTCCTCAAGAGCACCTCTGAGGAGCTGGAGATGATATGTGGAGGCAACGTTTCGGAAAACACTGATCTTTTTCTCCAAGTCATTGTAGCTGTCAGTTTCTTCCCACTTACCAGAACATAGACAATAATCACTCAAGTTGTTACTCTTGATTTGATGACATTTGGAGCACTTTAAGTCCTGCCTCAAGAACTTCGTGAAATACCGGTTGAACTGAGTAACTAGCTCTTCTTCTATGGCCACTCTATTGTAGCCCCGATGGCACATTACACAGCTCCAGATTGACTTTTCTGGGTCTCTGCAGACATCAATATCCCTTGTGTAACTGCAATTGTCACAAATGAATTGAGGGATAACCAATGACGAGCTGGGGTTCAGGAAAGAGGCCTCGGCACTAAATTCCCTAATTTCAAATACTGATAATAGCTCTTGTCTTAGCATTCTCACTTCGATTGATCTCTTTTTGGATAATCCCATCACGGCACAGAAGAATTTTACAAGTTGCAAGCATGGATTCCTCAAGTGTAAATGAGAGCCAGGTAGTTTGGGGAATTCGTATTCCCTTTGCAACTCAGGATTGATGATCGACTCCGTTTGCTTCTTGAATAACAGTCTTACTCTTTTGAGCAATTGCTTCCTAAATAGCTCAGTCACTCCATTGCTCAAATCATTTTCATCATCGTCATCCTGGGAATCGAATTTACGCTGTCCCTTCAAAATGTGGGCAATCTGGGTGACTCTTGGTGTTCCAGATTGAATAGGACCAGTCAAAGTGTCTGACTTGAACTTTGTGAGGGAATCTAAAAAGATAATCAACCAGTCCTCGAACTCATTTTGGAAAATCACAGGTAAGAATTGTTGCAATTGCCACTTGTTCACTGGACGCAAGTCCTGAATATCTTCGCTTGTAATCTGAGTACAGTAGCGACCACCGAAGTTGTATTCATCCATCCAAATCAATATATCCCAGTACTTGACAATGTCCATTTCAAGGAAGCTGAATAAAGGTTTGGCCCGGGTGGCCTTCACGATATATTGCCCATAAGCGTAGGAATTTTCGACTGATACTTTGGTTGTTTGGATGAAGATCTTATTTCGGTTTGCAAACACAACGCTGGCATTCATTCTCTTGAATTCACCAATCAACTGATAAAGTGCTTTCGTTGTTAAATTATGGATGTGGTAGTGGAGAGCAAAATCATAAAGGTAAGAGCTGTTTCTTTGGACCCAGGAAACCAAGTGATTCATCATTGAGTCGGCATTGATGTCGTTTTTCAAGGCATCGTCCCACCAATCCTTAACCATTGATCTCAACACATTCAATTGTGCACTACCGAATGAATCCTCCATCAAAGTAGAGGCACCATTGTTCTTATCGAATATAGTACCTTCATCGACAAGATCAGCTCCTTCAGCCTCGTTAATAATGGAACTTGTCAAAATTGTGTTGATAGCCAAAGTACCAATATCGATTTCTAAACAAGCAGTCTCATAAATTTCCGGATTGTTAATCACAGGGAAGTCAAGATTCTCGTAATCTGGCGCTTTGTCCATTTCGAACCCTCCATGATCTGCTAATGGGGTATCAGACCACCAAAGGACAATATTGTTATGTGTCAATCTTCTCGCATACTCAATATCGATCAAGTAGCAGATATTTTCAGCTTGAAGGTTACAAATTGGAATATTTCCATACTTTGACAATGAAATCAAATTCTTCATCCAGGAAGCTAATACAAAGAAATGGTTGACCACTCTCTTAGCAACTAATGAATGCCATCCAACAGCAGGTAACGAAAGCGAATTGACGTTCATTTTAACTGTTGGAAAGTTTGCAGTAGACCCCAAGATACTCAACAAACGATCGGTGTATGGTGATTGGACTGTCAAAAGAGCTTTGTTGCTCTTGCTCTCGTTGATTTTGCTGATGGTTTTGTCTAATTTTTTAAATAACTTGGAGTTGTCATTGAAATATGTCACATTAAACTTCATTTCATTTGGATACTCAATAATGTTGTACATTTTACCAAGTTTATCTTCCTTTGCAAGAAATAAATCACGGTAAATTTTGTCAATATTTCCAGTAAGTTCTTGAGCACCAGAGGATGGCTTCAAAACAAACATAGTAGCCTCATTGTCCCAAGACTTGAAGAGGGTGAAAAATTCATAGCTGTTTGTTGTTAAATGAAGAATGTACAAGATGTCCATACCGAATCTCTTTAGATAACCACCATTGTCCACCTTTACCATATCCTTCACATTGAATCCATTCTTCAATCCTTTACCCAAAGCACCAACTCTAGTATCATCGAATTTGACGCTATTTCCCAAGTCAATTATTGCTCTTTCAATAGGCTTCATTTTAGACTCATAGAGCCCCAATAACTTCGAGCTGTTTAATACACTATCGACGTTAGAAATTTCCTGTTGATATACTGATTGAGGCATTGTGAATCGGTACAAATTGGTGGCATCATGACCATTGGGCAAAATAGCATTTGACTTTTCTACATCACCGTTAAAATTTATTTTGGATAATTCCAATTCGGTCTTGAAGGAAGCATACAATTTCTTTGGGATGTGGAAATTGAACAGATGAACTTTGCCACTGGCAATAATGAAGACCTTCAAGTCTCCCGGCTTGTTTGGGTCTTCCTTATATTCCAATATTTGCCATTCTGTGCCTGCAACACTTTCAGCTTGACGACGAATTAAACCACTAACAGAAGATCTCTGTGAAGATTCTGAAGATTGACCGAACAATTTCTTCCTTCTTTCTCTGCTCTTCTCCTGAACTTTCCACTTGGCCTTTTGGTACTGTAAGAAGCCAACATAATCAACAGTCATATCAGGACAGGTACCATTCAAAATAGCACTATTCCTTTCTTCTTCTTCCTCTGTATCAACCAATTTATTGTTTTTAGTAAGCTTTCTTTTCCTGGAGGTGACTTTGCCAACTTTAGCTTTGCCAACTTCTGAAGCAACATTGCCAAAGTCCTCTATATCTTTCACCTTTCTGGCAAGTGCACCATCGTTTGTCTTTTTGAAGAAGTTTGAGATGGACACCTGCTGTTTCTTATCCTCTTGTGCCCTAATATTCTTTTGCAACCAGTCTGGATGTGGTACCCTAGGTACAGGGTTGGTAACACCTTGCAAAGCAGCAGGAATTGTGATGATTTTTTGAACAACCGATGCTAAACGATCGTAATAATAGTCCCAATCTATGACACTTCTTGGATCAAAACTAGTCAACGACGGATCCTTCAACCACTTCTTCAAGAAGTATTCTTTTTTGTCAGAGGAAAAGATAGAAACGGGAACGGCTCTCTCGGTAACTGGACTTCCGATTGGTTTGGCACTTATAATATACTTGGTGGCAAGACCTGAATCTTTGACCATCTCTTCACCCAAGAACTCACCCAATCTCTTGGCGGTTGTAATAGAAGTAGACTTTTGATCACCATACTCCGCAAGACTTTTCGACATACTTCTATTCTCACAAATCAATTCAATCAAATCTTCGTCTTCCAACATACCACCTTTAGTGTCAAGGACGTCTAACCAGTTGTTTGCAACACTAGCAACGGCTCCGTAACACGTTTCCAATGTGTCACCTTCCAAGAACAACTTGAAGATGTCAGATTGGAAATTTTTGATCAACTGCAACTCACCTCTTCTTTTCAATTCAAAACCTTTCAATTCTGCCAAAGAACCATCATCATTGAAGACAGCGTAACGTTTTTTCAAACCTTTACCTTCTTCCTTGGATGTTGGTAAAATCATTGCTTTGTAAGGTCCGTCAACTTCAAAGAAAATAGAGTTCTCTGATTTCGTCTTATACTTGAAGGTTTCAGAATCAACTAAATCTTGATACTGATGATTTGTGAACTTTTCATGTACAATATAGTTCAACATAGAGCAAGGGTATTCGACTAAGACACTTTTACCGTCTTTACACTTGAGAGTAAAGTTATCAGGAAATGCCTTAGGAAGAATACACCAGATACCATCAGTATCCAACTCTAATGGTCTTCCTAATCTTTCCACCAATGATCTCGCCAACTGGATAATAGTGGCACCTGTAAGACAGGTAATACCTGCCATTTCCAAAGAATACCAACGAGAACCCTTTCTCATAGCGTAACCATAAAATGAATTCAAAATAACTTTATGTGCTAATTGAAGGGAATCATAAAGAATTACCATTTTTTTAGCCTCATCTTTACCAATGGTGTCAGATTTATCCATCTTTGAAGCCTTTCCCTTCCAAACTTTAGCCAACCCCTTGAATTCATAACGACGATCTCTGAAGTCCCTGACAGTATTGATAAAAAAAGGATTTTCTCTCTGACATACGATAGACTCTCGGGTAATGGTCTCTGTTTGCTTTACCCGGTGATACACCTTTTTGGAGTAGTCACCTAATCTCTTCTTTATTTTCAGTGCTTGTTCTGAATACGACAAATCCTCAAAACTTCTCGGTGGTAACCAAGGTTTGGCGGCTGGAAACGTTTCATTTTGAAGCGATCTCTTGATCATACCATACTCATTCATCTCAGCTGGCAAGTACTCACCTCTCCAAGACCATTGCAATCTTCTATCGCATGTCTTGCCCGGTCTATTGAAATCACAAGAAGCGCAATCTTCTTCGGATTTCATTGAGTCAGGTTGCAATCTGTTGGAAGTCATAATATTAGGATACATTGACGCCACATCAACGTGATAAATCATTGGCACTTCATGTCTTGATGGGTTATTTTTTAGTTCTAACAATTGAGCAGTAATTTGTTCCTTTACTTCTTCGAAATTTACAATGTCATCCATATTCTTCTTACTCTCTACTTCAACACAAAACTTCAAGGCATGGGGAAGATCTTGGAGTAATTCATCGATTGCTGTAGGATCCACTTTGAAATGTGTAGGGATGTCACTCCGGAAAACACCAGCTTCCAAAGACTCAACGTGTCCACCCACATAAGTTTCAGACTCCAATAAATGGCCATTGTAGAATCTTTCTACAGGATCGGAGTATTTGTTTGGTACAACTATATTGTGTTGGTAGGCTTGAACCATCAACAACATTTCACATAAGGTACCTGTACCTTTTCTTAAAACCTCGTCTGGATTTAAAGGAATGATTGTACACAAGGAAAAGATGAAAGGGTGAACATATTTGTAGTACAAATAGTAAGTTGCAACAGCATCAGAAACAGAATATTCTGATAAGTATTGGGGTCTTTCGTAAGCATAAGGAGTCATCAATTCGGGATCCAATTCTGTAGGATTGTAACCAAGCTTTGCAGTTGTGACAGCCTTTAAACCTTGAGAACCTTGGGGCAAGTAAGAGTCTCTCTTGACCCACCTAAAACAGTCCATGTGGACACAATATTTAGATTTGTACTCACCATCATTGTCCTTAGCAAACCCGATTTCTTCAAACAAATCTAAGTCGTGGTATCTGGCTCTTGTTTCCACGAATGGCCAATCGAAAAAGTCACCATTAAATGTTGCAATGACAGTTGGTCTAGCATCTCTTATATGTTCAAAGAATCTCAATAAAAGCTGCTTTTCATCCGGCTCATTGAAAATCGTGAAAACACCAGGGTATTCTGGTTTAGGTGTGTACTCGAAATCCGCTATATCTTCGGAGATGATTTCTCTATTTGTGATTAAAAACCCTTCACCATCTATCATATAAGAGATCATCATCACCTGGTCAACTCTCGAATCGGGGAACTTTAAAGGAGCCTTGGTGGTTTCGATATCAAAAGCCAATATGACTGGATCAGGAAATGCAATGGTTTCCTTGTCTTCCTCAAAAGTAGGAACCGAGTGTTTGATCCACACATTGTACCACTTACCAACTCTCAAATCATTATCAATAGAGACTCGTACATGGTATGGCACATCATACTCTCTTATATCCTCTAAGAGCGTCAAAGGATCCGTCACTGTGTCATTTCGTGTATCTTTTGTGGAGGAAAATTCGTGATCGTTAACATTAGTGAAGTTCATACCCAGATAGATATCTCTGGAATCCTTCTTCATCTGGTTCTCTTTGATGATGGGAGCCAATACTCGCCTGGCTGCCAATAAGTCCGTCACGTTATGGAAGGACAACTTCAACAAAGTTTTCTTCAACCCTACCAAGTGATTGGGCATCGATAAATCCTCCTTGTGGAGTCTTCCTACCGTCTTCAAGTGACATGATTCCAAGTACTTCTTGAGCATCTCTTCCACCTCGGACTCGTTTCCAGGTCTAACTGCCAAGAAGAAGTACGGATCATATTGGTACGTTACTTTGAAGGAACCTCCTTCCTCATCGAGAAAATAGTAATCGACACCCGAATAGCCAGCAAGATAATCTTCACTAGGAATGGTGGTAGCATGCATGTTGATAAGCCAGCCCTTCTTGGGAATGGTTCCATCTTGCTCTCCGTGCTCTATTCTGTCGAATCCCATGATGGAGTCTAGACGATCTATCCTTTCCACAAGTTCTCTTTTCTGCAAAGAATCGTTCAACATGGGATTGTTAGCGATATACGGATCTACCTGATTGTTTTCGGAGCTTCGATTGGCAAAGTTGCTTCTGACTGTGTAAGGTTTGGAGTTGGAGTTCTTCACAAAACGGGCCGACGTTGAGCCCTTAAAATTGGTGGAACCTTTTGATGACATGATTGTTTAGTACTGTGGTTATCATACAACGAGATGAGGACAAATAGGCAATTAAATAGGGGGTTTTGAGAGTCACGTGTTTCTCGATTACGTGTTTGTGGTTGCCGGTAGGTATTCGTATACTCTTGCCTGTCAGTCCCGCTGTAAAAGCTACTAGCTGTGCAAAATTGGGTATTGGTAGTGAATGAGAAGTTTATTACGTGCGAGTATTTGTTCCGGAAAAAGAGACGCGTACGCGATTACATTTTTCACTATTCCGCTTCGAGGTTCCGCATACACCAGCACACAGCACCTCTGCCAAAATCGCCCTTGATGATATGGGTCGAATGACAGTGGCGACTGAAGAGGGCGAGAAGCAACTGTTCGCTGTAGAAACAACGTGTTAATTTGGACCCGAACTTATATAGCTATGAGCTTACCAGAGCTCATCTGCAATGAGCGACATGAATGCAGATCCTCCTAAGCACAGAAAATGAGTATGAGATGAAAGAGTGAATTGGCATGTAGTAGGAGTATTCACTGAGCTGTGTACTAGAAGCTAACTTAATAGAACTGTAGATTGGACACTCTAGGGCAATGCACACTGCAATGGACACTGCAATTGCGGCTCTGCCCTCTTTTGTTGTAATGTTCAAGCCACTAGAAAGCCTAAAAGTGCACAATTACCCAAGTAGTTTGCTCATCTTCTCTAGCTGAAAGTTCATAGACCGTCTGGACATCGGTCGATTTCGACGGCACTGATGTAGAGCAAGATGATTATATCAACTAGAGTTCGAGATTTTACAACTCAGGGAAACTTTAAGTCCCATGCGTTCGTCTGTAAAAGTAAGCTAATGAGTATTGCCATATTGTGAGCTTGTGAGAGAATGAAATACAGACTTTGACGGTCCAGCTGTGAATGAAGCCAGCTACCGAGATTTACAGAGCAAAGGCCAGGAGTGCGGCACTTGGCAAAATCCCGTAGGCTGTAGACTCACAACGAGAGGGAATAAGTAAAGAAGTGGAACTGGGCAATTAGGATTTATCAACACGAAATAACAAATGGTGCTTCTGGCAGAAAAACCAAGCTAATGACATGAACAACTTCACAGTTACTAGTTCCTGTAGGCCAGTTGGCCCGGTTTATTGTGGGAAAGGTACTTATAAATAAAACTACTTAGCGATGCTAATTGTCTAGTGTCCCAATCAAAGACTCTTGTTCATGAACAAAAATTCAAGAGATTGAATCACAAATGAATAGACGAAGAGGAACTGGAGTCTGACTCTTCTTTGGGAAGCAGGAATACCGTTAGTTGCGGTACCTACCACCAGATTTGAGGTTGGTAACATCAAGAATCTCAAGGATCTCATCAAAAATAGAGCGAAAGACCCAGCCAATAAACCAAGACTAACATAAAATGTATACCCATCCTTAAGGCATTGCTTTAAAATCAATAACACGATGATAGGCACATACTTGTAACCACTGAAACTGATAATGTCCCAAAATGACGCACTTGTGGGGCAGTTCAAGAGGTAAAGACCCACTCTGAAAATTAGGATATCACATATCAAGCAGGCAAATGCTTGAGACGCCACTATTCCAAACACTTGTGGGTGGAATTCCCCCTTGAGCCCCTTCAATAATGACCACAACAAAATGTAGGTGATATACGACATAAATGGGATATACAAATCAGGAGCATTGATGTCTTGACTAGGAGGAGCATAGCTTATCGACTGGCTCGTGTCTCCAGGACCCTGTGTACTTGCCAACCGAGCCCAGTTGTTGTTTCTGAATGGAAACAAAATCAATCTTATCTTTCTGAGAACGTAGGAATTGCTGATCTGGAAATAGTAGTTGAGATTCGAAGTGGGAGGCATAAACGCCCCAAAATTTTGCTGGATGTACTCATTCGACAGTCCCAAACTATTTTTAGCAAATTGAGCCGCCATCGAACTGGCGGGATCCTGGAAGAAATTCCCATAGAATTCGTTGCCAGAAGGTTGCTGATGAGCATTGGGAACCAGCTGTGACTGATGCTGAAATGGGGCGTGCTGGGGCTGCGGGTGTTGGATATTCCCGTAAACCGATGGGTCCTGGTACTGAGCCTGCCCCGGAGCCTGCTGTCCGTAATTGCCTCCTGTGTTTGCGTACGGAGAATACATGCTGAGTTGGTCGATTCCTTGTTGATTCCCAAAATGTTCTCAAGCAGCGAGTGGGTGCGCGACATAGATTGCCGCATCCGGAAGCCAGTGCAGGAAATCTGAAACACCAGTTCATCGCGGAAGCCCACGCCAGAACCCTTATAAATGTTCCAGAAACTTCACAGCAACTGAAAAGATATTTTTTAAAGTCAATTGATCAAGAATAACATCATGGTTGAAGGAAAAGTGTTGGTTGTATCCAATCGGCTACCAGTTACTATCAAGCGTTCTTCCAAGGGTGATTACGATTATACTATGTCATCAGGTGGTCTAGTTACAGCCTTACAGGGGTTGAAAAAGTCCACTGAGTTCCAATGGTTAGGATGGCCCGGGTTGGAAATTCCCCAGGCTGAACAGCAGAAGGTCAATGACGATCTTATGGATAAGTTCAAGTGTACAGCCATCTATATTAGCGATGCTATTGCTGACCTTCACTACAATGGGTTTTCCAACAGTATTTTATGGCCATTATTTCACTACCATCCTGGTGAAATGAATTTCGATGAAAACGCATGGGCTGCGTACATCGAGGCCAATAGGTTGTTTGCCAAGACGATTGCTCTGCAGGTCGATAACAATGATATGGTGTGGGTCCACGATTATCACTTGATGCTTTTACCGCAAATGTTAAGAGAAGAGATTGGAACCTCTAAACACAATATCAAAATTGGGTTTTTTCTTCACACACCATTTCCTTCTTCTGAGATTTATAGAATCTTGCCGGTAAGAAAAGAGATCTTGGAAGGCGTCTTGAGTTGTGACTTGATTGGCTTCCATACCTATGACTATGCTAGACACTTTTTGTCGTCGGTATCTCGTATTGTGTCGAACGTGTCCACCTTGCCCAATGGAATTGAGTATCAGGGGAGGTCGATTGGAATAGGGGCCTTTCCCATTGGTATTGATGTAGACAAATTTCTTCAGGGTTTACAGAAGGACAGTGTGGTGAAGCGAATTGACCAGTTGAAGCAGAAATTCGGCGATGTTAAGGTCATAGTTGGAGTAGACAGATTGGACTATATTAAGGGTGTTCCCCAGAAGCTCCATGCGTTTGAGATCTTCTTGGACGAACATCCTGAATGGATTGGCAAGGTGGTTTTGGTGCAAGTGGCAGTCCCTTCCAGAGGTGATGTTGAAGAATATCAGAGTTTGAGAGCCACTGTTAACGAATTGGTAGGACGTATTAATGGTAAATTTGGAACCGTTGAGTTTGTGCCTATTCACTTTATGCACAAGTCGATTCCATTTGACGAGTTGATTAGTTTATACCGAATTTCTGATGTTTGTTTGGTCAGTTCTACTAGAGATGGTATGAATTTGGTGAGTTATGAGTACATCGCCTGTCAGAAGGAAAATAATGGTGTGTTGATATTGTCGGAGTTTGCCGGTGCTGCCCAATCTTTGAATGGTGCTTTAATCATCAATCCATGGAATACCGAAGAGCTAAGTGTAGCAATTCATGAAAGTTTGACAATTCCTCCCGAAAAAAGAGAGTTCAACTTTAACAAGTTATTTGAGTACATCTCTAAATACACTTCCGCCTATTGGGGTGAAAGTTTTGTAAGGGAACTTTTTAAGTACTCCAAAGGTAAATAATAGATAATGTGTTCGAATATATATTTAGGTGTTTTCTCGTAAATAAATCAGTTTCTACAATACAATGAATGCCATTCATTCTACGTGGTCGTTAAAATCGTTAGTGATGTTCAAGTTAGAAAACGTATGATTTTCTAGGTTGCTTTGAGTGAGTGGCTTGATCATTCTATTTTCTTTGTCATGCTTGTCATCATCCTCTTCGTTGATGTTTACCACCAACAGTTGCTTCGTATGACGTGGACCAATATTGGTAGTGGTGTTCAATGTGAGTTCTCTACTTTGATGCTGAGGCAAGTCTGCAGTTATCACTTGGGGCCTTATACCGAGTCTCGATAAAAGAGAGTTATTGGAGTACAAATATGAGAAGGCAGTAGGCTTTGTGGGTTCTTGTAAAATAGTACTCTCTGACGTCAAAAGTGATTCCAGCAACCGAGTTTTGTGAGTTGGGTAATGCACTTGAGGATTTTGTTCCGTATGGACTAGCGGTGAGGCCTTTCTTTCATCTTTCTTATACTCCTTCTCTTCTTCTTGTTTGAAGTTCCTGATATCTTCTTCCACATTTCTGGCCAGATCAAATGCCGACATTAAGTATGGCATTTCCTCCGAGAGTGTAGTCTTGTGCAACATTCCTGATCCACTAAGAATTCCAGGAGACCTGGATTCCATGAGCCGACTATCCTTAGGTTGAGGTGACACGGCTGGTTGCGACTTGGTAATCGAATGAATCATAGGAGCTGTGTATGTTGAACCATACATGCTAGAACCCATTTCAGAATCATATATAGAATCTGAGTCATCTTCACTTTGGATGTGAGGAGTGGAAAATGCAGGGCTTTGACCGGCAGTCTCTGGACTCTTCACACTATGGAAATGATGAGTAGGAGGTGATTCGAGTTCAAGGCGTCTTTGAATTTCTTCTTCTTCTCTCAGCTCCCTCACTTCTTGGGCTTTCTCTAACTTGAAGGCATCAAACATCTTTTCCATATCACTTATCACAGCCAAACACTCATGCTTCTCAGTCATATCTTCGTCTTCAATCGCAGAATTCAATTGTTGCAATAAACTGGCCACAAAGCTTTTGTAGGTTGCAACTGTAGCATTAGATTGGTCATCCGAGAGCATGGATTCCAATTCAGTACCGATGGTGATAAGTTTTGCCTTCAGGTATGCTACAGTAACCTTGTCAGTCAACAAGTGCTTCAATTTGATATTTCTTAAAGTCAAACTGGTGAGCAAGGTTCCTGAATCCAGAATGTACTCGATCGGGGTTAAGGTCTTCAGGGCCTTTGTGATATAGTCCAAATCGATGGAGATCTTCGTGAGCTTCTTATTGATGTCATGACAATCTGTTAGAACCTTCATGGAAATGCTGTTGTTAAAGTCTTTAATGGAAGAGTCTTCGTTGATGAAATGATCGTTGGAGTTTATGTCCAACGAGAGAAACGCCCAGTTCTTCAAATTCAATTCGATTTTCTCCAAAGCCTGAAGAATAGTTAAAGATAGATGGCATAGTTTTGAAACTTTCCTTTCTGCTAGTGAAAAGCCTGAGATTAAACCAATAAGCTTATTTGTCTTGTCAATTTCTTTATTTAAGTCCGGGTCATTTGCTAAACTGATGATTGGGTCTTCGTAAGTCTCAATTTCGGTGGCCATTGTACGGAGAGCGGAGAAGTATACAGAAGGCTTATGAATATGATGTGGAGTAGTATGTCAATACCCTTCTCGTGTGTGAAGGGATTATTAAAGTGCTGTAAATGCAAACAAGCTATGAAAAATAATGAGAAAATGCTATTGGCCGGTGCAAGTCTGGTGAAATTTGAGCAGTTACGACTTCTGGAGTATGGCAGCTTGTTATAGTCTCCGACACTGTGCACTGGGTTGAGCTGAATGAATCAATGACTCTCAAAACTTTTGGGAGGCGGAACCTTGTTGAAATGAATTATGAAAAGATAAATCAAAAACTCGAAAATCATAAGTTTTTCAATCGCATTGTTTTCAGCCATTTCCAAAGCGCATCTCCCGAGACGTGAAGTTCACAGTCAAAAGGGCACCCAGGAGGTGTGAAGTGTGCAAGTGAATCTAAAGCCGGAGAGGTAAAGGACTTGAACGTACCATAAATAAATTAAAATTAAACTAAGGTATATAGGTTTCTATACACTTCTTCACTCTATCTTCTTCTCTTTTAAGATTTTCGATTTCATCATTTCATACCATTCATCAATACTGGTGGTTTTGTCGTAAATTGCAACTATGATCAAGGTCATATTGTCAAAGCCTATACCCGTGACGTTGGAGGCCATCGAAATGCAGTCGTTTAATATAAACTCGGTGATGTGTTGTAAAGACCATCCCATCGACAATTTGTCTCGTATAATTTTGATAAGTTGATCGTTCCTATAGCAGTCCCAAATCCCATCACAAGCCAACACTATGAACTCCGGCTGGTGAAGCTGCTCTATGTCGTATATCATCAAATCGGGTTCACAGCTGACTTGAAGCAACTCTGGGGGTAAATGAATTAGGTCGTGTTTGAAGTACTTTTTGTTTCTGGCAGCATACTTGTTGTGACAGCTGTCAAGTTCTACGAACGGCACTTTGAAGGTGAAATCTCCGAATGCTCTAGAGAGGGCCAACACTTCATTGACCCGTCCATTTATCACATACCCACCACTATTTTCGATCCTCACTCGTTCTCCCATATTAGAAGGCTTGTGGTCAAACGACAACGTCTTACAAGCGCCCCCATTCGTGGACAAAATGGCACGAGAGTCACCAGTGTTGGCCACTATCACATACTTATTCTGGATCAACACTGCCACAATAGCAGTACTTCCACAAAACGAAGACTTCTCCTGAGGTAGCTCTCTATCGATTCTAAAGAAACAGTTCTTGATGCAAGTCATGTAGTCTTTCAAGTGTGTAGACGGCAGCTTTACCATCTGATTGAGCTCCTTAAACAACATGGTAGGAAGCCTTTCGCAGACTATATCAGCAACCTCTTTACCTCCATGGCCATCGAACACGGCGAAAAGTCCTAAGGTTTCGTCCTCGTTGACCTTGACGGAGTGGGCATCCTCCATGGTCGCTCGATACCCTTGCATTGACCCGATGCAGTAAGACAACGTAGAGTGGTTGCGTATGTCAATGGTTTTCTCCTCTACTGCCTGAGATAGTAATTGCCCCATTGCTGACTTTATCACTCTTGTGACCTTTGGATAAGGCTTGAAAAAAAAAGGCTTTACTGGGTCCTAAAAATAGATCACACACAAATTGAAATTATTGGTGGATGTACAATACTGAGGATGTAACAATAGTCTCTGTGCTTTGAAATCGCTCTCGGTTTGATCCCAACTAGTTCAATTGATCGCTATCAATCCCTTGGTTATTTTTCTAGATGATTTGATAGAAAGGTTTTTTTCCCTTTTGGCGCGGGAGGGATGAACTGTTGCTAGATTGAGAATGGCTGGCTGCATGTCGAGATGATGCACACGGAGGCTATTGGGTCTCTATAAGGTTTAAGTTGGCATTGGGGATCCCCCGGTACTGTAAGTGAGCGCCATGTGCAAGAGGGCTGCGTAGAGCTGAAGCCGACCCACGTTTGCAAGCAAAGCTTATGTGCAGCGATCAGCTGTACGCTTGCAGAGACGTGCGTAGTAGGGGTGGTTTTATATGTAACAGTGGTTGTGTAAGCTGGTGTCTTGTAGACGGGAGACGGCCTCTGCACTGGTCGGCGGACTGAGAGGTCGTTTGGCAGGCACAAAGTTCACCCGAACTTCGCAGCAATTTGGTCCCGAGACAGTACTATATATTCTACTCGAGCTGTCAGTTTCCTCTCGCAGGTTCCCCAGATCCAACATGTCTACTGAAAAACACCCAGGCAAGAGAATTTGTCAAATCGTGAAATTGAAGCCAGAATGCTTAGAAGAGTACAAGGAATGCCACAAGCACGTTTGGGAACCTGTGGCCACGAATTTGAAAAAATACCACATCGAAGACTATTCCATTCACTACTCTCCTGAGTTCGAGTTGTTGATAGCAAACTTCAAGTACACCGGAGACGACTGGGCGAGGGACGGTGAGGCCAGTAGGCTTGATGAAGGTAACTTCAAGTGGTGGGAAATGACCGATAAGATGCAAAAGACTTTGGTCGATGGATCTACTGGTTCCAGGGATAAGAAGGGCTGGTGGGTTAATTTGGAAGAGGTTTTTCGGTTTGATCATTAGGCACCAGTATAGAGTCCACATTAATGAAATTTCAGAACTTCAGTCCCGTGTTTAGTTAATATAATCTAGGATCCTGTCAAATATAAGCCCTAGTTAGAGAGGTGCTTCGAAATTTAGTTCATGCATAAGATCGTAGAAGAGTCGGCCGCTTTCGCTTTTTCTGTGAGTTCCGCTTACTTTTAGTTTGACTATGGCTTCGGAGTAATTCCTTCTGTCATCATCCCCCAAGTATATCCCAAAGCTCGGTCAGTGCACACGTAATTTCTCGCTCCTACAAAATGTGGAGAATGGCTTCTATACTTTCAAATCTTGTAACTTTTGCAACTTTTAGAAAACGACAAAATGATGGTTCCACATATAAGTCAGGATAGTAGAGACGGAGACATCAACTATAAGGCTCCAACATCCTTCCCCATTGGGCCGACCTTTACGAAATATAAGAACAATCCCATATTGAAACCGAATCCCGATAACGAATTTGAAAGTGCTTATTTGTACAATGCCACTGCCATCGTAGTGGACGACAAGGTGTTCATGCTCTATAGGGCCCAGAATGCTGCCAAGGTGTCCAGTGTCGGCTTGGCGTGGCTGGAAGATGGGTACAACTTTACTAGGTACAACAAGCCAATTCTTTATCCTACCGAGCCTTGGGAAAAAGGAGGTGGCTGTGAAGATCCCCGAGTCGTCAGGGACCAGGTGTCCAAGTTATTCATCGTCACCTACACAGCCTATGATACAAAGACTGCCCGGTTGTGTGTGGCCGTGTCCCATGATCTCTTCCATTGGAAGAAGTATCCCCCTATCATCAGTCCTGACTCCAGCTGGCATGACATTGCCATTGACTCCAATGGTAAACAACTAATCAGGGAAGCGTGGCTGAAGTCAGGAGCAGTTTTTGTAGACCGTCATAAGAATGGAAAGTACTACATGATTTGGGGGGACTGTGCGTTCCATTTGGCTGAGAGTGACGACTTAAAGCACTGGAAACTTACCTCCCATGACTTGGGGTCCAACACTTTTGCCCAGGGCATTTTTCCCTGGCAGAACAAGTTGATCGAACCTGGTTCGGCCCCCATCAAAATCCAGTATAAGGACACCTCCAAAAATCACTACATATTGTTCTACAACTCTGCCACTACTGGAGGAGGTGATTACGCTAAAGACACCTACTGTATTTCCCAGATGTTGGTCGACTACGACGACATAGAAAACGGTCCTGTAGCACGGATGGAGAAACCAATGTTGGTCCCCGATGCTGCCAACGAAATCGAGGGCCAAGTTAACCGGGTGGTTTTTACCGAAGGCCTCGTGCAATATCACGGCAAATGGTTTCTCTATTTCGGCCAAGGCGACTCGGAGCTCGGAGTAGCCACATGTGACGTTTAGTTCTCAATATATCTAGTTGCACCGTACTGCAGGTCTATTCTCTTCGTATGCGCACCCCAGATTAATGGAAAATTCGATCGTAGGGAAGACACCGACATGGCATCATTCGTACGAAACAACCAGACTAACGGTTCCGAGCTGTTTCGAATCGATGAGCCCGTCAATATTGCATGTCCAATTCGTATAGCCTTGTTGGGAGGTGAAAAGACGGGCAAAACATCTATTGTATCCAAGCTCACAAACGGAATCTACACCGACACTTATTATCCAACCGTGCAAACAAACTCCAATTTATTCACCTATGTCCCCGAGTCCGAGTCCAGTAGAACTGTGCTTGGTAGCACAAGAAACCTCTTCAAAGTATCTGCCAACAATGTCATTTTGAGTCCCGTGTTGGCCAAACTCAAGAATGGAGTTTCGTCAGTAAGAAAACCACGAGGAGCCAGTGACTCAACCGGAGCAGACATCGTTGTTCTAAACAGCTCCGAATACTACAATAGCTTCTGCTACAAGTCCGAGTTGGCCAACAAACCCGCCATCCCACGTATCACCCCAATCCTCGTGGAAGCCATAGATACCCCAGCTTATAAATCTGACTTCATTCCATTTCTCGAATCGTCATTATACACCAACCTCGAGAAGGATGTGTTGAAAAATCTCGCTAATGAGCCCCGACGCCACGTACTGACCATGCCACTCTTGGTAGCCAGTGGAGCCGGCGAGTTGAACGGGTCCATTGATGGATACTTCTACATATATAGTGCCATACCCTCGTACAGCCCTCCCCTGTACGAAGACCATAAGAAGACCATGTCGGACTCCGACAGTGAAGACAGCTTGGCAGTGCTTCAGAAGATCAAGTCTTCAATTGACGAGGCCTGGAAGGAGTTCTATACTTATAAAATGAGATGGGAACAGGGCAAAGAAACTGATATCTATTCGGTTAAGGCAGCCATCAAGAACTTCTTAACCAGCAAAAATATCCGAGAGGAAGAGTCCAAGAAGCTTCGGAACAGAGGATTCAACACAAACCTACTTGACATACCCACCGACCCAGCTGACCCCTCATGCCCCCCACCCATCTGGATCATTTGCACTCATTCCAACAGTCCATTGGCATCTCCCAAGTTGATCGAAAATGGATGCAACACAGCTGCCAAATGGGGATGTGGGTTCGTTTCGATGGATATCAAAGACGGCTCCGTTGACTTCGTTCTTGCACTAATTATCCGGGAGATCATGGAACGGAAACGTCTTCAACGGCAGCGGGAGTCGGCTACTAGAAACTAACATCAACATATTACACACTTGAAATAATATACACTCGTAGCATAATCACTTGCGCGAACTCATAACGACAAATCATTACATAAGTGCACACTAGATACAATGGACGGGAGGCAGACGGGGTCTGGAAATCGCCAATGCCGATGTCCTATGTGTCATAAGCCCGAGGTGCCTGAAAACCATGATCTTCTCTGTGAAAACTGTCACAACGATAGGCTAGAAGAGATAAGGAAGTCATGTGTGGAGACGGAGATTCTCAACAGAGATAACAGGGAAGACATAGACCGGATATTTGCCATAAACCAAAGCATTCGAACAGCCAGAATCCCGGAGCTGGGACTATATTCGAAGCAGTCGATGACATCCATCAAAGTGCTCTCCTTGCAATTGCTTAAAAGAGACTTGATAAACCAGTCCATCAAATTACACAACGTTGATAAGTCCACCCAAGCGGCTCAACAGAGAGTTATACATCTCAACGAGCAAGTAGTCACCATAGAACAAGAGACAGAGGCCCAGAAACTGGCTTTACGGAACGCTAGGCGAAAAATGATTGATAGTTATCTGGCCCAGATTGAACGAGTGAATATGATGATTGAAGAAACACGAAGAGAGAAGATGCTTCGAATTGAAAAACAGGCTATTCAGACCCAATACAACAATTTCAAGGTAGTGAAAGAAATGTCACTTGCAACGAGACCGTCTGGATCCTACATGTCCAAGTTGAAGCATCTGTCAACGTTACTCTTCAACCAGCCGGTAATAAAGATAAGTGACATCTTTCAGCTTCACAACAAGCTCTTCCAGTTGAACGATTTCTTTGAAAACCTAATAAGACTACAGGTGCGCTTAGTGGAGGCATTTGACGAAGAGACGTGGAATTTGCCGTATTTGCAAGAACTCACGAGATATTTACCTGATACAGAATTCTATGATTTGGTGCAGCAGAAGGAAAATTTCATGATAAATGGGGGAGTGCCTGACCTGGAGGATGATGAAGACGATATAAAGACCGTTGATATCAAAGATCTACTGCCGACAGAGTCCGAGAAAATCGTGAAGTTGGGCAGCACCATAAAGCTTCCCCTTTCTTCTAAAACCATAAACAACCAACTAAGAAGGGCCAGTATGGCTCGCGTGTCACGGTTGCAACTGACACCCGAGCCTCCACTGTCTTTTGAGAATACAGAGCTGCCCCTAACTTCCGAAAAGGCAAACGATAGACGGCCACTGCTAAAAGCACACTTGTCAGGGAAAAAAGTAGTGATAGTGCCACATAAGATTCTAACAAAACCTGTCACAAAACTCACATCCAAGGAGTATCTACGGTTTTTATCTATCATCGTCAAGATAGTAGTGAACTTCAAGGTACTTTTCTCTTTGACTGTTGATACTATACCTAAAAATCATGGCATCTCATATACGCTTTCTGACACCATACATAATTTACGGAACGGGACAGTCTCTTCAGCTGGGGATGAAAAAGACCTTTCCCACCACAACTTTGATAAGATTATCCAGAAGGTTATTCTGATGAATGAGTACTTCGAGTATAAATTGGCAAGGCTTCAGCTTCAGAAAAACCAATCCACTTTGCATGAGACCCAGCGTGGGAGAAGCGACACCATAAACAGCAACAGCAACAGCAATATCTTTCTTCAAACCAGTGGACATGGCAGTAACGTGGATAGTCATTACTCCAGTAGCTCAAGCTCGATAACGCATTCCTCAGTAGCTTCTTTGGTACGAAACTCAGAGATCATGGAAATCAAACAAATGGCAGCCAATGACTTGAAAAATAACAAGCAAGGCTTCCGTAACATGTATAGAAATATCTTCAAAGATTCCCGATTGCATTCCACCAACCTGACAGGAAAGGACGGCAAGGAAATCTACGGGGCCCTTAGTGAGACTAATACCTTATCATCCGAACAATCGGAGGTACCACCACAAGTTACGCTGCGGGACTTTGCCTCCGAAACGGGGTTGAAAAGAATAATGCAAGATGTTCATCAGTTAATGGTCAGCGGGCTGAGCCGAAACCTGAACCGCAGTCGGTCTACTAAGGGCCAGCAATTGGACCCTGAAACTCTAACAATGATGGCCCAGTCGAAGGTAAAACTCGACGACTGGGACGTTATCAGTAAGATGTATCAATAGGATATCTCAATAAACATACTCATACGTGCAACACCTACACTTTAGAAAACAATCGTACCTCTAGTATTCATATTCTAACACTAAGATGTCGTACAGTTGGACAATCAGCAACAGCGGTTAACTATTATGTACATTCTTCCACAGGGCCTGTCATGAATACCTATGTTCTGTCTAATGCTTATCTCATATAACACTTGTGTAACACTTATTTCATACAACAGTTATTTAGTACAACAGTTTAATGCAACATTCATTTCATACAATACACATATAACACTTATTTCCAGGAAAGTATACTTCAAACAACACTCATTTTCTGAGCTCCCGCCCAAGTTTTTCTTGTTGTAAAACAACCAAGCTTAGTACAATATTACACGAGGCCACCGTCAGCATACGACGACAAAAGCGTATTAACTCACTTTGAATGCCCTCACACTTACAGCAATATACGCAAGACCCATATTCTACATCACTACCCGGCTAGCCACCATCAACTGCAAACCAGATAACTAGTCCTAGGCACACCCACTACCACATACCTCCCACTGACAACCCTACCATGCAAGTCCAATTGACCAAATCGGTGGGCTATGCGTAAACGTGGGCACGAAGTGCCGTATGTCTCAGCACGATTTCGGTCGTTGAAATTTTGAGAATTAACTCGATACTCGAAAGCCAATCTCGAACCCCTTATCATTGTTCATAGCAATTGCCATGTTATCCGACCAAGAATTATTCGAGTTAAACAAGAAGGCCGTCACCGAGGGCTTCAACATCAAACCAAGAGTCAACTATAACACAGTTGGTGGTGTTAATGGGCCATTGGTAATTTTGGACGATGTGAAGTTTCCTCGTTATAATGAGATTGTGAACTTGACATTGCCCGACGGAAGTGTCAGAGCGGGACAGGTTTTGGAAGTCAGAGGCAGTAAGGCCATTGTGCAAGTGTTTGAAGGAACATCTGGCATTGATGTAAAGAAGACCAGAGTGGAGTTCACCGGTAAGAGTATGAGGATTCCTGTTTCAGAAGATATGTTGGGGAGAATCTTCGATGGTTCAGGTAGGCCAATTGATAAAGGGCCCAAGATTTTTGCCGAAGACTACTTGGATATCAATGGTTCTCCAATCAATCCATATGCTAGAATCTATCCCGAAGAAATGATTTCTACTGGTATTTCAGCTATTGATACCATGAACTCCATTGCTAGAGGACAAAAGATTCCGATTTTTTCGGCTTCTGGTTTACCTCATAACGAAATTGCTGCTCAAATTTGTAGACAAGCTGGTTTGGTGAGACCAACTAAGGATGTTCATGATGGTCACGAAGATAATTTCTCGATTGTTTTCGCTGCCATGGGTGCCAACTTGGAAACCTCTAGATTTTTCAAGCAAGATTTCGAGGAAAACGGTTCTTTGGAAAGAACTACTTTGTTCTTGAATTTGGCTAATGATCCAACCATTGAAAGAATCATTACTCCTCGTTTGGCATTGACCACTGCTGAATACTTGGCTTATCAAACTGAAAGACACGTTTTAACCATTTTGACCGATATGTCCTCTTATGCTGATGCTTTGAGAGAAGTCTCGGCTGCTAGAGAAGAAGTCCCAGGTAGAAGAGGTTACCCAGGTTATATGTACACTGATTTATCCACCATTTATGAAAGAGCTGGTAGAGTTGATGGTAGAAATGGTTCCATTACCCAAATTCCAATTTTGTCTATGCCAAATGATGATATCACTCACCCTATTCCTGATTTGACCGGTTATATTACTGAAGGCCAAATTTTCGTCGATCGTCAATTGAGCAACAAGGGTGTTTACCCACCAATCAACGTTTTGCCATCGTTGTCTCGTTTGATGAAATCAGCTATTGGTGAAGGTATGACCAGAAAGGATCATGGTGATGTGTCTAATCAGTTGTACGCTAAGTATGCTATTGGTAGAGATGCTGCTTCCATGAAGGCCGTTGTTGGTGAAGATGCATTGTCCACTGAAGACAAATTGTCCTTGGAATTCTTGGAAAAGTTCGAAAAGAACTTCATTGCGCAAGGTGCTTACGAAAACAGAACTGTTTTCGAATCCTTGGACTTGGCTTGGTCCTTATTGAGAATCTACCCTAAGGAAATGTTGAATAGAATCAGTCCAAAGATCTTAGCTGAATTCTATGAAAGAGAACGCGAGCAAGACGACGATGAAGACGATGAGGACGAGGACAAAGATGATAAAGATGCTGACAAGTCCCAAAACTTGATTGATGCTTGAAGCAGATTAGACATTATCATCCATTCACTGACTACCTAACATACAGTTCACCTTTACTTCACCCATATACAAAAGAATATTTCATTTTTATATTTTTGTCATTAATACACTAAAAATACTTTCAAGTTGAATAGACAATGCTTTGTTCTATTAATGCTTAACTCTCTGGTTCTCTATATATACAATCGATGTCTATAAGTTGGTTCTAGCAGCCTGTTCTCTCTTGGTATTACCAATAAAGTTAATGGCAGAGCCAGCTTTGAAGAAGTCGATTTGATCTTTAGACATGGTATGCTTACACAATATTTCAAATTCGCCAGATCCGTCCTTCTTGGTTACTTTCATTCTCAAGGTACCACCGTTATTTCCGTCTTTGGCAACCATGTCCTTCAAATCAACAGTTGTCAACAAATCACCAGCGACGATCTTATCGTAGTCCGCTTCATCAGCGAAAGTCAAAGGTAACATACCTTGTTTTTTCAAGTTAGTCTCGTGGATTCTAGCGAATGACTTGACCAAGATGATGGAACCACCCAAGAATCTTGGTGATAAAGCAGCATGCTCTCTGGCTGAACCTTCACCATAATTGTGCTCAGCAACAACAATCCAAGGTCTTCCATCTTGTTTCCACTTCATCATTAATTCGGGAATACCATACTTGTCACCATTCAAATCGTAGGCAGTATTGACTTCACCGGTTTCCTTGTTTACGGCACCAATCAATGTGTTATAAGAAATGTTCTCCAAGTGCCCTTTATACTTCAACCATGCACCGGCAGCAGAGATGTGATCAGTGGTACACTTGCCCTCAACCTTAATCAAAACGTTGGTTCTCAACTCTTCTCCCGACCATGGTTCAAAAGGATCCAAGATTTGCAATCTGTCAGAAGTAGGAGAAACGTTGATTGACACATCTGGTTGTGGTTGAGGATTGGGGTCTGGGTAGAACTCTTTTCTTCCTGGAATGAAACCTTTGTATGGCAATTCTTCACCTTCTGGGGGTTGGAATCTGAACTCTTCGCCATTCTCTAACTCAATTGAGTCAGTTATAGGGTTGAAACTCATATCTCCTGAATAAATCATAGCTGTAACCATATCTGGAGAAGTCAAAAAGTTCATAGTGTTTCTGTTTCCATCATTTCTTGCTCTAAAATTTCTGTTGAAAGAAGTGAAAATAGCATTGCTTTCGCTTGAGGTCTTTGAAATGTCGCTTCTATCCCATTGTCCAATACAGGGACCACAAGCATTGGCCAAGACAACGGCACCGTTTTTTTCAAAGGTTTCAATTAAGCCATCTCTTTCGATAGTAGCTCTGATTTGTTCAGAACCAGGAGTAACAAAGAATGGAATCTTTGGTTTCAAACCAACTTCTTCAGCTTGTCTCATGAGAGAAGCGGCTCTACTCATATCCTGATACGATGAGTTCGTACAAGAACCTATCAAACCAGCGGATACCTTTTCTGGCCAGCTTTCCTTCTTAGCAGTCTCGCCAAATTGAGAAATAGGGGTAGACAAATCTGGAGTGAAAGGACCATTCACATGAGGTTCTAAATCAGACAAATTGATCTCAATTACTTTATCATATTCGGCACCAGCATCAGCTGTCAAAAAGTTGAATTTGTTATTGGCGATATCAGCCAAATCCGCAATAGGACCTCTGTTGGTTTGCTTCAAGTAACGACGGTGAGCATCCTGGTATGGAAAAGTGGAAGTAGTGGCACCAATTTCAGCACCCATATTACAAATAGTGGCCATACCAGTACATGACAAGGTTTCAACACCTTCACCAAAGTATTCCACGATAAACCCAGTACCACCTCTGACGGTCAAAATACCTGCTAATTTGGTGATCACATCTTTGGGAGAAGTCCATCCAGATAATTTACCTGTCAACTTGACGCCCAATACACGAGGAGCTTTCAATTCCCAAGGGGTTCCTGTCAATGCGTCCACAGCATCAGCTCCACCTACTCCGATTGCGATCGCACCAAGTCCTCCAGCATTAGGAGTGTGCGAGTCGGTACCTAACATCATCAAGCCAGGAACTGAAAAGTTTTCCAACACTATCTGGTGGATAATACCTGATCCAGGTCCCCAGAACTGTATTCCATACTTTTCTCCACAACTCTGTAAAAAATCAAACACTTCTTTATTGGTTGCAATAGAAGCAGTTAAATCATCGTCAGCACCTTCTTTACCAACAATCAAATGATCACAATGGATGGAAGCTGGAACAGAAGTATTGGGCATACCGCAAGTCATAAACTGCAACAAAGCAGTTTGAGCTGAGGCATCTTGCATAGCTACTCTATCGGGATTTAATTTGAGATAAATTTGACCTCTTATGTTGGCCAAGTCACCACCAGTGGAACCCAAATTATCTTCTGGATCACATAAGTGAGAATATAAGATCTTCTCGGCCAAAGTCAAAGGCTTATTTCCAACTATCTGAGACACCTTATTCAAATTATTTATCAACTTTTCATAAGGTGGAGCTCTAGATTTGAACTCTTCGGGCACATTAAAGGCACCAGTCACAGAGGCCAGTGTGGCCAATGCTCTTGCACATTCGAAACGTCTGAGGCTTCTAATCGAATGTCTAGCACTTAACATAGCTGCAGTCTTGAGATGAGCTTTTCAAACAACGATCTGAATTTGATTCAATCTCACTTTATGCTCCAGCCAATTGAAAAGATCGCGAATCTGCTTACTGCGACGAATACGGCAGATTATGACTCAAAGCGTGCGAGAAAATTCAGAGCTGGTTCAGAATTCGGAAGCCTATGACTCAAAGTGCGTTTTGCATGCATTGTTACACAAAATTTGTAAGAGAAACAAACTTAGGATGCAAAAAATTACGGTGTGGTTGATATAATACATTATTTCTGGTTGATATTCTAAATATACAAAGTGAAGTAGCTGCAGGTTAGCTGGAGTCACGTGGCTGGATCATGCAACTTAACTTCCAAGCCCTGTCTTCTTCTTTCTTATTTAATTGGCATACTTTCCAAAGTTCCAAAAGAACGAGCTCCTGTAAGCATACTACTGGTATGATGGTGTAGTCGTCTACACCATCGCCTGTGATGGTAGGTCTGTCGTAGCCAATTTGTAGACTTTCAATATCGGCGATAATTCTAGCCGTCTTCAAGTATTTGTCGATATTAATCAACTTCTTGTTCAAAAAGTCATTTGCCTGTCTGAACTTGGGATTACCATCAGTAACGAAAGTCAAATCTTGTAAGAAAAGAGGGAAATAAGGAACTGTCGGAATGTTGTACTCGTTTGCTACCAAGAAGTTCCTCAACTTGGTACGATAAACAGAGTAGTTTTTGTCAGGATGGATAATACTCGACAAATAGTCGTATAATTCTTTGTACTTTTCGGACAAGTCGGCCCATAACTTGGACAACCGAGTGAGAAGATGAGACTGCAAAGAAGTAATGATTGCAGCCAATGAGTTGAAGTTTCTCAAGTAAAGACAAGAAATGGCAACCTTGAGCCATGTCTTCACTATATTTAATCTCATTTTGTTGGTTATCTTGGGTTGCAACACTGATTCGATCACGTATCCCGAGAGGCAATTGGTGAATAAAAGCGATTGCCTTACATGAGGAGCTAACTTCAAATGTGCTCTTTTGGATGAAAAATTGTCATTAAGTAGTTCATCTGGTTTAATTGAACAAAATATGCTCGATTCGATTAACGTCAATTGCTTGGCAAGCTCTAATCCGTTGAAATCTAATAGGTTAGGCCTATAGTTAGATAAGACCCAGCTTTGATCACAGACACTGTACCACCTTGGTAAAAGTGTCTTTATATCCAAGGGGATATATTTCTTAGGGTTAATGTAATTGTTGGGGCACCAGCCGTTTCCAATAATAGCCCTGTAAGTCAAGATCAACTTTTCAATGGTAGTAATATTGGTCTTGGTCAACAACGAACTCGATGATGAGGTTTGATTTCCAATTCCTAATGGTAAAGGTGAGTTCATGGATTTTATTGAGCTGGTCGCAGATGACGTGGTGTTGATCCTACTCAACTCGTAGCCATCAACCATTGAGTATCTAGATGTTAAAGCATTTGAGGCTTCAGTGAGAGAATTCTTCCTGTTCAATCTTGTTGCAGTGATACTTCTGGTTACCAATTGTTTACCCTGTCTCTGCTTTCTGTTGTGCTTTTGGTCTTCCGTCAAAGGTCTCGAAAACAACTTGGAAGCCACCTCTAACAACTTCATTGAATCAAATGGCAAGAATTGTGAAATACCTTCGTTGAAGAAATTTATCAATGTGGGCAATAAGGGATAGTCCAACTCATGATTCCAATAGCTTTCTAACCATAATTGGAACATCTTAGATATCAATCTTCTTCTGTTCTTGATTTTCAAATCCAAGTTGATCTGTGTGTCGGAACGAGCATATTTGTGGTATTGGTTGGTGATGTCAAATCTCGAGATCAACTCTTCAATCAAATCCTGGCCTGATGCAAAACTTCTAAAGCAAATGAAGAATGTGGAAACAAAAAAGTACTCAGGTGGAGTAACCTCGTTGGTTAAAGTGTAAACCAAACCTTTGAAAGACGCTCCCAATAAGTTTCCTTTCGCATCAACTAACAATTCGTTCTCCATTTTAACGTCTTCAGCTGTAGATTCGGAGTGGGTGAACTTGGCAAATTCCTTATTCTTACTGAAATCTCCGTCAATATCCGTCAACAAAACTTCGTGCAATAAACCAGCTCCACCAGGTGTGAGTCCCAACTCTCCAGTTTTACCGAATCTCATTATAGAGAATCTATTACTGGCATTTCGCTCAACGGGTTTCATAGTCCTCAATTGGCGATTTCTGATGGTGTTCGATTTTGCAATGCCAAGACTGCACCGTCTAATGAATTCGGAGGGTTCAATACGCATCTCAGCATAATCAGGGTATGATCTTTGAGCATTTAACTTGAAATTTCCTGTGATATCTAGCAATCTCCTTATAGAAGATACGGTGACACCAATTGCCAACATCATTCTAGAAGCAATTTGAATTAACTCTCCTCCCTCAGGGGTGTAGTAATACTCTTTGTTTGTTCCGTCTGCTTTCGTGGAGTCAATGTGATACCTTTGATCTTCCATAGTCTCATTCAAAGTCTTGACAACCAAGCTTTTGACTGCAGTTACTAAGTCACTCACCAATGACAACAAAGAGTCTAGAGAGTTATCCAAATCAGATGGCTTTTCAGATGAATAGTCAGAGCCAGTTTTGGAAATGAATAGCAATTCTCTGAGGAGCAAGATGATATGATGGGTCAATGTTTCCAAAATGTCACATCCAACGGAATTGTGTTCAATCAAATCTAGTCTTCCTATGATCATACCAAGGTACGAATATAGCACACCATTTATTTCGGTCACTCTCTGCTTTGCCAATGGGGGTGTTTCTAATAGAGTATAACTGTTCATGTCGTTTTGTAATTTCCTTTCATTTTCCTTCTTTATGATTTGCTTACTTTCGATGGACCACAATTGCAAGAAGGCAATAGCTCTTCTCACTACTTGAAACACCATCAAAGTCAATATTTCAATTTTGTTATAGTTAGAGGTTCCCTTAAAATCATTTGCTTTTCTCATAAGATTATACCAGTCAGCTAATAAAATTTTCCTAGCTTTTCTTACTACGGGTCTCTTAGTGACAATCTCGTTGGATCTAGACAAGCAGTCTGTTTCCTCTAGCAAAACCCTCACGCCATCTCTGATGGAGTTCACTACTCTGATGGAGAAGGTATATTTACCTTTCCTGTTCTTGTGAGATAAAGGATTCACTAAGAATTTCCCACAAGCATTGAATAAGGGCTTCAAAAAGTGATTGTTTAAGATCCTACCATAATCCTCTTCGTCTGCTTCGTCGTCCATTTCATCTGAAGTGTTGTCATTCCCGTCATCTATAGCAAACTTGAAGTAGTTCATCGGCACCCAACCTCTTTGCAAACTTTCTATGAGAGTGACTTCTCCCCAACCAGATTCATCTATGGTATGAACCACCGCAAGATCATCCTTTTCGAATGCTAAACAAATAGACGCATCTGCTTCTGACTGCAAGGTTGATGAATCAAAAGGATGCATTGCTCTAACGAAAAGAGATGCAAGTTCTTCCTCCTCTTGTTGTTCGGAGATTCCAACTTTCGATACGGATTCCAGGATTTGGCTATCATCCATCGACACATTCAAAGCCTGTGTTAATTCGTTTGTAGAGTTAGCACTGGACTCATTGAAAGATATGTTTAAGCCAGATGGTTGACTTTCAAGTTGACTTGCAGCCTCTTCTTTGTTGGTTCTTCTGCTTACATCATTTCTTGGAAGTGTTTCATTAGCTTGAATTGGAACTGACTGGTTTCTTATAACTTTAAACGGTATCTGTTTGGTGTTACTAGGGTTGTAAGGCTTTGTTACTGGCTGTTTGTTAAGGTTGAAGTTTGTTGATTCTTGGGAAATTGATTCATTATCAAGATTGTGGGAGAATTCGTTGTCGGCACTCAAAAGGCTAGATCTATTACTGGTATTACTCACAGTACTCACATCGGACTCGTCAGCTAGTTTGATAATAGAGTTTTCTTTGACAATTTCTCTGCGTTCATCGTCATTCGTTTCTTGACCTTCATAATCGTGTTCACCAGAATCAATAGACTCATTGATCTTATTATAATACAAGCTGGTTCTGTTGTTGGTGCTCGTCCGGTCGTGGAAGCTGGACCTGACATTATTAGTGAATTTGTTCATAAACTGCTGGGAATCACTGGAAGAGTTCATGTTCGACGACTGAAGAGTCGTCGATAATCTCTTGAACTTGCTGCTCATACGTTGTTGAGGAAGAAAATTCACGTTGAGATGGCCGGTGCTTTCACTGTGGAAGATCGGGTTATTATCCAACACCGGAGTTCTGTCGTCAATGGTGTCTAGGTAAGCACTCACCTGCGGTAACTTCGGAGTGGCATCGTCGTCTTCATGAAAGCCGTCAGCAGAAGCAAGGCTTCCTGTCACATGAAGAGGCGGATCATTGAAGTTTTCTGTGCTGTCATTCCGAAACAAAGATCTGTTTATAGATGTGAAACTAGGATTACTATCGTTGAAACGTTCGGAAGCTGTCTCGTATAGCTGATGTTGTTCGTCACCAGTCTCTTCGTCCTCTTCAAGGATAGGACGTTCAGACGAGCTAAAGGCTATTTCTGAGTCGCCTTGTGAATAAACCGAGGAAGCTGTACTGAAATGACTGTTGTCAGGAAGGGCTTCTGCTCCAGTTCGAGGCTTGGAGTTGTAATTGTACATGTTGGTCCGTCAATAACCGTGTGGGAAGTGTCCTCGAAAGTTACGGTACTTCTTGTGTTATGATACAAATGGTTGTTTTCACGGAAAATGTATTAATATAAGGGCCTCGATCAAAACTTTGTTACTATATCTCCTTGAGCGAGCGAGGTTTTTTTTTCCAAATTTTTTAGATTGACGGGAACGCGTGGCGCGTTTTGGTAGAAAATGTTACAATTATGGATCTACAGAACACGAATGAGGGCAGCAAGAGCGCCCAGCTGGCGGCATAATGCGCATGCAATGAGCAAGAATGGCTGGACAGTACATGACACATATGCCCGAATGTTGGGATTTATTAGCTAGCATAACAGTGTAATCACTCCATCCAATTACATTGCCAGTTTGGGCTCCTTATTGTTTTGATAGTGGCACGGCTGACGAGGCGTTGAACGGTACCTTTTCTTGTTGTTCGAAATCCTTGTCCTGAGTTATCATTTTATTGTGTAGAAAAGTTACGTATTTCTTCTAAACTGTGGAAATGGAAAACAAACCAACATGCATTTTTATCGAAAAAATAATTGAGAAAAATAATGAAGGATGCGAGGTTCGAACTCGCGCGGAGAACCCTCCAACAGATCTTAAGTCTGCCGCCTTAGACCACTCGGCCAACCCTCCTATTTGTGAGGTGTCAAGAACGGGCATCCGGTTGGATATGACTGTTAACGACCAGTAACAATTTGGCTTGTTTTCTTTCTGAATGGAGCTGACTTACCCAAATAAGGCTGTCAAGCAGCTTGGCATTTTAACTGGACTACATTTGAAAGTTGAAACTTGGTAACAATAGTGATGTTGCTGGTATTGTTTGATCTCAATTCGGTATCTGCAAAATCCCACCCAAAAAAATTCCACGAACTTAGTGATGGATGAGTAATTTTCAATGAACACTGCTGCATTTAGAGCCCTTCCTTGTTTGGCACCCGTCTCTATTTGGCACTCTTCTGTTTGCATAGTTCTAAGCTTGTTAATCATCTGCACCAGAGCTCATATTAAATTTCGCAGTCGATGAACATTGAAAAATCTCTCTAAACACCCGAAATCCTGTGAGTACAAGCATGTCATCGATCGTCTGCTGTACGTGTAGAACGACACATAGCAGTGATGAAATACTGAAGCACTTGACGTCTACTCGTCACAAACAGGTAAAGTTTGCTCCTCTTGATGAGATTATTGAGTGTGAAAATTGCGATGACGATAATGTTCATCAGCTTCAAATACTTCGATTTGGTTTGAGCGACATGGCCCTTCTTTGTCAGTCTTGTTTGAACAAAGAAGAAAAGCCTTCGACTCAGTATTCTTTGTCCAACGGGTCTTTTTTCAAGAAAATCGACCAATATTACAAGTTCAGAGATATGGAGTGCTATCTCTGTCAAAATGATAAGCGTTTGAATGTGGCACAGGTGAACAACAAGCAATTTATTGTTTGTGATAAATGTGCTCCCTTATTCTCAGAAGAGTATCCACGTGCTAAACTCTGTAGCGAAAAAGATGAGACGTTTTTGACGGCTCTTTTGGGCATAACTGAGACATCTAAGACACCTTCTAAATTCAAAGGTAGAAGCAGAAAAGGTAAAACGGGACGGAAAGGAAAGTTCTTGAGTCCAGAGAAAGAAAAGGAAGCTCAAGAAAGAAGGGATCATTATTTTTCAAAGTTGAAAGAATCGAAGGACCTTAAATCCGGAACTATTGTTAAAGCTGTAGGGACAATTCAGTCCAAACCTCCCAAAGTCGATAACGGAAAAGCCTTCAAACAAACTGCAAAGGGAAGTACGAAAGGAGGGAAGCATGGCTCGGAAACCCAACCCAGGAGCAACTCTCAACACTCATCAAAATCTAGTTCAAAGACTAATAGTGCTAGACAATCAAGAGCTTCTACTCCAGTTGCATCTTCTGGTGCAAGAGACTTCAACTTTAAAAGTACTGGTAAAGGCACTTCATCTTCAAGTGGACCTGCTACCTCTTCTAATATGCAACCCCTCGGTGTAAGGCTGAGCAACAAGGAAGGAAGATCATTCGAACAAGCTGAGAATAAGAATCCAAAATCTGATGGGAAATTCAAGGCTGACGGCCATGGTAGGAGAAAAGAAGATAACACATCAGAAGGAAAGACCCAAAAAAAAAGTGTTGCCGTCAGTAAGAAAGGGGGAATTCAAGCTTTTACTAATAAAAGTGAAGTTGCAACTAGAAACAAAAATTCTAAGAAACCAAATTCTCCTGTTGGACAACTAAAGAAGGATGATACTAAGGCCAAAGAAAGGGCTAACGGGAAGCAAAAACAAAATACTGGGAATTACAAAGACACCAAAAGCAAACCGAATAAAGGAGGAGATAATGGATCCAAAAATACACCAAAGCAAGAAGTTAAGAAAGAGGAACCTGATTTGAAAAAATTGCCCCCTGGAATTGTTGAGTATGAGGCATCCCCAAAGGCAAGACTTAGTTACGATTCGATGGATTTATATTTGAAAGAAATGAGTTATAACCTCTTTCTTGAAGAAAAGTTAAGTATGGCTGCTAGTCAAAATATGTTCCTCGACTCAGGAGACCTTACCCTTTCATGGTTTCAGGAAAATGACAAAAAGAATAAGCAGTACCATTTGGAAATCCCGTTAACTCAAGAATTCAAAGATAAGTATTTGAGTAAGAGGATACAGAAGTTCAGGAAAAGTCCTTTTTCTGTTGACCAAGTAATGTTTTTGGTCTGTAATGAGGTTGTACCATGGTACGGAAAGGTAGTTCTTTCCGAAACCAAAAAGGTCAAGCGTGATGAAGTCTTGGAAGTTATTGTCGAACAATTTCCTTGGAACTACCAGCCTCTACCCTTGAGCATCAACATCAAATATCTTACCTTGTTGCCAGCTTCTGTTTCCATCTCAAGAGTGTTTTTGGCTATGGATAGAATTACCAATCCCAAATTCATCAGTATGTTATTAGGGTATCAACCTATTAGACAAATCTCCTTCAACAACTACGTGAATTTTTCGGATGAGTCCAAGTTCAACCAATCCCAAAAAGTCGCTTTACAATCGGTTTTAAATAATTCTATTACCTTGTTGCAAGGTCCTCCCGGTACCGGTAAAACGTCCACCATTCATGAAATCATCTTGCAATTATTGAATAATCTCAACACATATCCAATTTTGGTGGTTGCTGCTTCCAATATTGCAATAGATAATATTGCTGAAAAGTTGATGCCCACTCATGAAAATTCGTTGCTCAGAATTGTTTCTATGGAGAAGGAACTGGACTATAACAAATCGCATCCTTTAAGCTCTATTTGTCTTCACCGTAAAATTGACGGCATGCTTCCTCTCTCCATGAAAGAAACATTAGCAAAGTTGAGAAGTCCTCGTGCTAGTGAAGTTAGTATCAATCAGTATAAGAAGGTGAAGAGCAAGCAAGTTGAGTTATCCAATCTTTTGATAACTCAAGCTAGAGTTATCTTCACCACCAGTGTCATGGCTGGTGGAAACCAGTTGAAATCTGTGAAAAAATTCCCCGTTGTCATCATGGATGAATCTACTCAATCCTCTGAGCCCACAACCTTAATTCCTTTATCAATGCCAGGAGTTGATAAGTTTGTATTTGTGGGTGACCAGAAGCAGTTGAGCAGTTTCACTCAGGTTCCAAACTTGTCACTTTCTTTATTCGAAAGAGTTCTCTTGAACGGAACATACAAAAATCCTCACATGTTGGACACACAATACAGAATGCATCCAATGATCAGTGAGTTTTCAAGACACAAATTCTATAATGGTCTCTTAAAAGATGGTATCTCCGCCGAACAAAGAACAAAGGATCTGGTTCACAAGCCAGTTATGTTCTGGGATACTCGAAGCAAACATGAAGAGGAGCGTGTCAGAATTAGAACTAGAGAAGATAATGGCTATACATATTCCAACCCAGGAGAAATCTCTTATATTATTGACATCTTACAGGACCTTATTTATGACAAGAACATCGATAAGTCCTCGATTGGTATCATCACACCTTATCGTGGACAGAGAGATTTGATTTCGAAGAAATTGTCAGAAAATGACTTGATAAACCCAGAAAAGGAAGATATCAAAATCGACGTAGATAGAGATGATATCTACAATGACTCGAAACCAGTCACTATTCACACTGTTTCTGGAATCATGATTGCATCTATCGATGCATTCCAAGGCCGTGAAAAAGACTTCATTATCTTCTCTTGCGTCAGATCCAACCCTACTAAAAAAATCGGTTTTTTGAACGATGAAAGAAGATTGAATGTGGCCTTGACCAGAGCTAGGTATGGATTATTCTTAATTGGAGATTTCAACACTTTGAACGAAGACCAATTATGGAACGAGTACTTGACCCACTTGGGCAGTCGGGGCTTCATAAACCGCAGCCTGCAACTTTGGCCAACTGAAGTATAGCTATTTATAGAACACAATTGAATATGAGTCAAGGCTCTTCATTCTATCGTATCACTTGGGAATGGTGTCTCAAGCTAAAGATTGTTGGCGCATCATCCGCTGCATACCCTTTCTATTGTACGTAAGCACATGTGCGAGAATGCATCGTAAATTCTAATAACTTCCTTGTACAGAAAGCTGCCGCAATCGAAGCGAAACTTTAGCTAACCAACATGCAGCTGTCTAGAACAAGTGTTAACTGTAGAGATAAGTACAAGCCGTAAGTGCAAATCAGGCTCAATTGAATCAAGTATATCTATGGAATTTAGGAGGGATGCATGCTTCTACGCGTCGGACGGCATAAAAGCGCAGTAGCTTCTTACTACCATACCTGTTAAGAGCCATCGCAAATCGGCCAGCCCTGCTCATTAAATCCCTCTTTCCAGGTTAGTTCAAACATATCGTTGCATGGCAATGGCTAGTACTTCACCACTATACATATGCCAAGCCTACCAAATCATGTGCTCTACCCCCTTCGATATCTGCTTCTGGACGCTTTAGGCCTTGAATCAGAATTTCACTGGGGCTTCCAAAAATGGATTTACGCGCGCCACGACCCCGAACGAAAATTTTGTTAGCGAAATCATACAGCCATTTTTCACACAGTTATAGCACCATATCTATACGTCCTTGTCCACTCACGTTCAGTACCCCATCGTTGGAACTCGACCGAACGACATCCACCTGTATCCATAAAGAAACCACCCAACTAGTCTTGCATAGCTGAGTCGTTCTCTCATCATGATCAAGTCTTTTAGAAGAGGTAAAAGACTGTCGAGCACCTCCGACTCCAGTAAGCATATGATCTCCAGAATCACTTCGGGTCCTCAATTGAGGAACGGAGATAATGCATCATCGGTGTTACAGACTCCCAAGCTTGTTATCAAGGCTTTATACGATTACAGTCCCCAGGGCCCCGACGAATTGGCCTTTAAAAAAGGGGATTTCTTCCACGTCTTGAACGATAAGGACGAAAACGAAAAAAACGGATGGTATGAAGCAGTTAATCCCATGACAAACGCCAAAGGTATGGCTCCTATCAGTTATTTTGAGGTGTTCAACCGGTCCCGACCTAATCCTGATACCGATGTAAGCCCCAGTTCCAGTAGGGTTCTTTCTCAGGGTGTCACCGGCTCACATTCATCTTCCCAACGGAACTCTAGCCAGACTTTGTATGCCATTGTGTTGTTTGAGTTTAAGGCCGAAAGGGAAGACGAGTTGGACATTACTCCTGGTGAAAACTTGATTATTTGTGCTCATCATGAGTACGAATGGTTCATAGCCAAGCCTATTAACCGGTTAGGAGGTCCTGGTTTGGTTCCTATCAGTTACGTGAAGGTTGTAGACTTGGTGAATCCTTCTAATACCGTCAACACCAACGACGACTTGGCCAAGGTGATTGACACCTTCAAAATCCCATCTGTTGAGCAGTGGAAGGACCAAACTGCCAAGTACCAGGCCTCGACCATTCCCTTGGGATCCATTTCTAACCAAACACCCCCATCGTCTTCAAACACTCAATACTTTCAGAGGGATGGGGCTCCAATAACGTCTAATCGGTCTCTGTTAAGTTCCTCCAATACCATTATTGTAGAGGCTAGTGTGGATTCTTATCAGTTGGACCATGGCCGCTACCAATACTTGATTGTGGCCAAGTTGAGTAATAGTAAAGTGAGATATTTGTACAGGTACTATCAAGACTTCTACGATCTACAAGTGAAGTTGTTGGAGTTGTTCCCATTCGAAGCTGGTAAAATCGAGAATTCCAAAAGGATAATTCCCTCGATCCCTGGTCCTTTAATCAATGTCAACGACAGTATCTCTAAATTGAGAAGAGAGAAGTTGGACTACTACCTTCGTAACTTGATATCTCTACCTGCCCACATTTCCCGTTCCGAGGAAGTTTTGAGGCTTTTTGATGTGTTAAACAACGGGTTTGACAAGGAAGTGGTTGATCCATTTGTCAAGCAAAGACAACTGAAGCCTATAAGTCAAAAGTCTAATTATCAACAAGACAGATTGTCGCAATATTCTATTATGCACAGTCAACAAGGTGGTAGAACCTCCACCACACCTACATCATCCGAGTCTAATCTCAACCGATCCTCACAATCGTCTGTGAATCTATTCAACAATTTGCAAGACCCACAACAGCAACCCCAACAACAGCAACTACAAAAGTCATCAATCACACACTTACCTACAAAGTCCCAAACCTCTGTTGTTACCTCCGGCTCCAAAATAAAAGTAAAATTCTACTACCAAGACGATATATTTGTGTTGTTACTTCCAGCAGGATTGAGATTAGAAGACTTAAAAACCAAGCTCTTCGACCGATTAAATCTTAACGAAGAAGTACCCGAGGGCCGTGATCCAAATTCTATTCACCTTTATCTCAAGAATGATCTCGACGGGTTCCAAGAAGAAAATCACGTCACCGACTACAACTTCAACGTGGTTCAAAAATTACAATTGAACGAGTTTGAAATAGATGATGACGACAAATTTCATGAAGTCTTGTATGATAAATGTAAATTATGTATCTTAGCATAGTTCTTTATAGGTATGTACCTGTTTTGTAATGTTTCACTTGTTATGCATCATTTTGGCATCTCTCCCAATCTCCAACCCGGTCCCAAATGAAACGATTCTCGCAAATTGTAAGAGCTTTTTTTCCAGTGTGCAACTAAACAAGAAACAGAGTACCTGTTGATGCAGTTACTGTCGAGACCAGCAGACAGCCGGTTGCTCTCGTATGACAATGCGCCTAATTCTAGCCAGAAGAGGATCTCCTCGAAGTCGGGTAGTTTTTTGATGAACTACATCGTTCTGGCCGATAGTCTTCTACCGCCTACTCAATCAAGGCCCATAGACGTGTTCCCCGACGCAAATGCTGAACCAATTCGTGCTCATGGAACCACAAAGCCAGGGTCTGCCACAAAATCACAGCAGACGAAATCGACGGTCTCCAAATTATTCGGTTTCCTAACACGCATCACCACATTTGGCTCTGGAAAGCCTGACAATAATGAGACCCTGAAAAGCACTTCTCCACAGCAGCAGACCTCCCGAGTCAGCATCCCGAACCCAAATTCACCGTCACTAAATGTGCTACAAGACAGCCCCTTTTTCAGGAACAAGACTAAAGTTCTCCTGCCATCATTGCTGACTCCAATCAATGGAACTAAAAAGGCCCGTAGAGCTTTGGATTCGATTACCAACGAGAGCTTTGATGGCAATTTATCCTTTGCCAAGAGACTTTGCCTCGAAGACTCTTCGGTAAACATGCAATCGGAAAGCGACAGATCTTCGATCATTGTTGACAATTCTATGGTTTCAAATATTCACAGGTCCACGGGACAACACAAGAGAAAAGAGCGGGATTCAGTTCTTCGCAAGACCTTGGAGGCGGACCACAAGAAAGTTGTTTCCACCGAAGGTTCGGCTGTTAAACGGATATATCTCAACGTTTCAGATTCTGATTCTGAAGCTGATGAGTCGAGTAACAAAAGAAGAGCTTTTCCCCTGTCAATTACTCGTAAAGTCAACAAATCGAAGAATTTGTTCGTAGAGGAGGATACTCTGAAGGCTGGTGAAAGAGACAAAGCCCCAGAGGAGCAACACTCTTCCAAGTCTCTAGAAAAGACGGCTCCACCCCACGATGAATCTCTTCCACGAGAAGCTCCATTGAGACTCATTACTCCTGTCAGACAAAATGGTTCAACCGATACAGATGCTGTAGTGTTGGTGAAGTCTACACCTCAAACATTTACTCCGTCGAAAGAGAGGACAACAAAGAAAACTATAAAGTCTCCTGTGATAAAAGACTTTTCTACACCTGAAGAGCGTATTAAGAAACAAAGAGAGGCAACAATAATTAAGACCAAAGAGGGCTCAAAAGAAAAAATCACATCGTCATCCCAAATTTCCTCACAGAAGCCTACAGCAGCGAGTCCCATCCAAGGACCAACGTCTACGAACGAACCTACCTTTTTTGATGAACTAAAATCATCACATAGTGCTCCTGTCGGATCTTCTCTGAAGCGGCTTTCTGAGGTGGCTTCCTCGAAGGCTTCACCAAAAAGGATAGGGGTGGATAATTCAGTAAAGTCGTCCCCAAAGCCTGCGTTTAGCAGCCCAACGAGAAATCCTTCTCGTACTACCACAAATACTCGGTATAAAATGCCAGGCGTCGTAGAGGGATCTTCCACCCCGAATCAGAGAAGGTATAGCTTAAATATTGGTAAGGACAATGATCCTGCCAACACTTCATGGACTTGGATAATGAATTGTGTGGGCGATATGCCACACGAACTGCCCAAAAGTACTGATAAGGCATCCTCTGTAATGAACCAGCATAAGTCACCCACTGATTCTAGTTTCAACAAGGATGAACCACAGGTGCCTCAGCCAAAAATACTGTCAAATCGTAACAAGCCTAAACCTTCTAACTCCAAAGAGAAGGTGTATACACCACTGCAAGATCAGTTTTCCAAGAAAATGAAACCTGTGTATGAACAAGGCGCAACGCAACAATCTGCCCAACCATCAGAGGATGCTAAAGCGACAGGGAACAGCTCTCTTGTAGACGACGTTAGTCGTGTCTCCGAGAATCGAAAGCAGAGCTCTCCCAAAGCATCTTTGTGGACCAGAGAGATAACTGTGACTTCCAAGGTTCTTCTGCCCTATAATCGGGAACTACCTGTTCATGTTTTGTCTTCTACGAAAGATAATGAAGCACAAAGTTTGTCTCGTGTACAGTTTTGGAACGCACAAGTTGGAAGTGACCCAGCAGAGTCAGGTAAAGGACTTATCAGAAACATTCATAATGTGAAAAGCACCCCCGAAATAGTACGGGTACCATCACCCAGTAGGAGATACTCTCAGCAAGCACACTATAATGATTTACCTCCTATTGCGCACCAGGGTCCTTGTCTGCCTCCTTTATTCGTGTTTTCTGATTTCGAAGATGGTACGGACAAGGAGGATGTTGACAACGGGATATTCGAGCCGGAAAATGAGAGTGAAACAAAATTCAATTTGAACGGGGCACAAGGTTCCAGTAGCGTCGTTGGACACGAGTCTGAAAAAGAGCAAAGCACTGATCGTATACGAGAAAGAGAACAAGAACTTGAGCGTAAATTAGCAATTGAAAGTGAACGTGAACGTGAACTACGTCAGCAGGAGTTTGAACGTCAGCAGGAATTTGAACGTCGGCGTGAACTTGAACGTGAGCTGTATGAACGTCTATCTGAAATTAAACGTGAAGCTAAACTTCAGCGTAAACTTGAGGAAAAACGTGAGCTTAAACGTCAGCAGGACTTTGACCGTCGGCTTGAAATTCAACGTCAACTACTTGAAGGTCGATTTGCACCTCAGGACGAACAACAGGAAAAGGAAAGTGGATATGCATATCAACAATCTAATCCTAGAGTTCAAATGAACCCCCCAGAAGAGAACCTCGCTCAGCGTCCAGTTGAAGCACAATTTTTTAAAAGAAGATTTGGTGACAGTCAGGCAAATACTGAAGTTCAAGAGTTAATCGATTTTTTACGTTCCCGAGATAACGACAGGTCTCCTGCAAACCAGGGACAGCATCAGTCTCCCCCGGAGAACGGGACCTCTCTTCAAAATATGCAGTCGACCATATCTTCAAATATCAATCCACCGCAGACACAATCATTCGTTCAAAAGTTGCATACCGGCGATGCTCCAGTTCCACAAACGGTGCGGCCATTTCAGCCTCCGGACACTTCAAGCCATCTGCAGGTTCCCACCTTCCCTCAACAAACTCAACAGAGATCAATGCCTCCTCCACCAAGGAGAAAACACTCAACATCACTGCACCTGCCTAGTTTCAATGTTCAACAAAACCAACAGGCATCAGTTCCTTCACCTCCAGTGGCAAAGGACTCACTTACACCAAAGAATTCAAAACTTCCTCTCCGACCTCAAAGTTTGAGATCAACTCCAACCCCTCAGCTTCTATCCCAAGAGGGATTACCAAACGCAGCTCCAACACTGAAAATGCTCCGGTACTTGCAATCTCTAAGCTCTTCTGAGCATGTAGGGTCTTCCCTTGAAAAGCCACTCGGTGTATCGACATCGGAACCAGGTAAACTGATAGCCAAAGAACCTGGCAAAAGTCCACCAAGTTTGCAGCCAGCCCACCATCCAAGTAAGTCTCATCAGACATTGCCCAACTTGCAATCAACGGACCAATCTTCACCAGAATATTCTCTTCCATCAGCACCAAGCTCCATCTCACGGCCAAGTCCTCAACTGGCCTCCCAGGAAAAACAGCTGATTGTACAAGAAGTTATTCAAGAGTCATTGCCTAATTTGCAACTTAACCAATCCAACACAGTACCACCCGATGAAACTTCTCTAGATTCTTTAACGAAGCAACAGCCCTCTCAGGGTCCTTCTCTGGAAAATCGAGAAACGGTGTCTGAAGATATAGCTCATAAGGAAGTAAAGTCGATTTTAACAACAACACAGGCATTACCTCAAAAAGATTTGCAGGAAGTCGTTCTGGAGAAAAGGCTCTCTTCACAACCTCCTGGTAATAGAGGTGAAAACATCAAAACAAATACTACATTGAAGTGGACTACTTCCTCGAGCCCTGCTTTAGAGAACAAATCTACACCAGAAAGTGAAGTAGCACCTGCCCTCAGAACTCGGTCGAAGCAATTTTGGAAGGATCACCAGATGTATGAACCACCGAAGCGCCTCAGCACGGGTCCGAGGGCACAAACACTGGCAACTCTCGAGGAGTTGGCTCGTGAGCTCGAAAAACCTATAAAAAGACGCGATTATAATGATGATATTGTTGTAGATCGCTTTTCTACCTCATTGATGAGCATTTCACCTGTTGGAAATCGAGCAGGGAACCGTTCAGGTTCCAGGAATTCCCCTTCACGGTCTCCGCCTTCGAATGGTATGAATACTCGTCTATCCAGTGGGAAGAGATCGCTAAATGCTTCTGCCAGAAGTCCTTCTTCTGAAGCTCCATCGCCAATAATATCTACTTCAGGAAGCAGGTCCAGGAAAACCCCTAGCTCAGAACTCCTATCTCATCAGGGCACCTCTTCTGGAGTACTGACTACGAAGACGAGAAACAAGCTGAAGAGGCAATCGACTCGAACTCGAGGCAGACCAAGAAAGAATCGCACAATAAAACCTCAAAATTCAGGCAGTCCGATGCAACTTACCAGGTCGTCTGAAAAAAATCCAAGCGAAATCAGCTCTGATAGCCCTCCCAAGTCTGACCCAGTTGCTGAACAAGTGTCAAGTGATGATGACACACTGTACGGGGACGTAGGCAGCACCGAGTCCGAGTAAAAGTGGCTGCAAAAACAGTGCAGTTTGAGTTCCATTCTTGCCCGAATGGTTTGACCATTTCACATCCAAACTGACTGGGTACTACTCCCAACTTAGCATGAAGTAGTGTGTAATATATAAGGCATAATCGTCCATGTTTTTAGATTTTAGTTGGCACCACCTGTAACTCGATTCGAAGCAAACTTACGAACTGCACAATGTGGAAAATTAAGTCACCACAGTTTTAAAAGAGTAAGTCTCCCAACTGTTCATAAATTTCCATTTGAAGTCACCCAACTCTTTATAATTTCCATTGATAAACATGGTCTCTCCAAAGTACAGCAAGTCTCACCTTTTATACGCTTTTGAGCACTTTTCCAAGTCGGGAACCCCCCACACCATCCACTTGTACTTGGACTACAATTGTCCTTTCAGTGCTAAGTTATTTTTGAAGTTAAGAGAGTCGGTGATCCCAGCCATCGAAAAGAAATATCCCGGCAAGTTTCAGTTTGTATTCATGAACGTAATTCAACCATGGCATTCCAACTCTGTTTACTTGCACGAGTTTTCATTTGCGATTGCTAAGCTTATTAGAGAAAGTGATAAGGGAAATTCCAATTTATTTTGGTCAGTATCACAGTCATTGTTCGAAAACATCAAGAAGTTCTACGACAATGCCAATTCTGACAAGGGCCGTAACACCATCTACGAAGATATCTACAATGTGATCTCCAAGGATGTGAACTTGCCCTACTCCAGGGAGCAGGTGTTGGACAACATTGTGATCCCACAGGTCGAGCTGGAAGACGCCGTCAGTAATGGTGGCAATGCTGTCAGTGTTGATGTCAAGTACTTCACACGGTACCAGAGAACAGTTGGTGTTCACGTTACACCAACTGTGTTTGTTGACGGTGTCGTCAGTCCAAGTATTGAGTCAAGCACTGAGCCTGAAAAGTTAGTGGACATTCTCGAGTCGTATTTGAGTTAGTACTAAGTAGGTAAATGCAATTGTTTTAACCACTTTCATCACTTTCCTCCCAAAATACTTAGCAATTATACACCCAGCCGGTAGCACAGATGACGTCGAATGGTCGATTCAACCGGTCTCCATTAGTGATTCACCAATTGGAGTTGTAATTGCCGTAATACTGAAATCGCGTTCCCCATATTATTTATTTTTCACCACTGATAGCAGTATAAAGGCTAAATGAACAGAGGTCCTGAGTACATTGAGCTCTCAAATGTCGGCCCGGATACTGATTTGCATGGAGATAGGTCAAGCACAGACGAAAGGCTTTCTGAGGACCAAATCCGCTTCATTCTTTTGAGATTAGGTGTCATTAGTGATGATAGTTACCGATCAAAGATTCCACTTGAAGAGATAGACGTTCCTTTCGGGGCCAATTTCATGATCGATAAAATAAAGAGTTTGTCAGCTGAAGATGCGTTGACAGTACTCCGAGATGCCATAGTCAACCACCGTGGAGACGTTAATTTTTTGTCGGAGGACTATCGGTTACTTGAGAGACTAGTGAGACAAGTTCCCGTCGATTTCGGCAAAATATCCAACATAAATGAACAAGAAGTGGGGCTGAAGAGTGGCCCGGATGAGAGTGTCGATAAAGAGGTGACCATTGACTTTTCAAGCTTCAAGAACAAGACCTACCTCAACATAATAGACTGGCACCTACAGGTACGATTAGAAGCAGCATTGATAGAGTTCCATTCTCCATATCCAGAAATTAGATCCATCACTGATCCCTTCGATGATCCGACTATACCGGTGGACACTTTCAGAGCCTATGTAATTGGATTGTTCTGGACTTTCATCGGGTCAATTGTGAATAACTTCTTTGTTCATAGATTGCCTTCCATCTCGCTTAGCTCTCATACAATTCAGCTATTGTTGCTTCCGAGTGGTCGCCTATGGGAAAGATCTTTTGCATACGATAGAAATGTAAGAATTTTCGGTAGAAAGGTCAATTTGAATCCCGGTCCGTGGAATTACAAGGAAATGATGTTGAGTTCAATTATTTACCTGTGCTCGTCAGGGACACCATATGCCATTTACAATATATTTGTCATGAAATTGGACAAGTTTTACGGGCTCAAATGGGTCACCCTTAGCTACCAGTTATTGCTTATTCTTTCTACTCAATTCCTAGGGTTCGGGTTTGCAGGAATTATGAGAAAGATCTGTATCTACCCAGCTAAAGCATTGTGGCCCACTGTATTACCATTGATTGCTTTAAATCGTGCATTGATAGAACAAGAAGAAAGTAAGCAATCTATTTATGGTTGGAGATTATCTAGGTATTCATTCTTCTTTCTCGTGTTCATCTTCAGTTTTTTTTACAACTGGTTCCCTTCCTTCTTCTTCAAAGCGTTGTCCACCTTTAATTGGCCAACATGGTTGAATCCTAATCTGTTGCACTTAGCTAACATCACGGGTTCTAACATAGGATTAGGTTTGAACCCGCTACCCACTTTTGATTGGAACATCCTTAATGCGGCGGGCTGCTTGACGATTCCTTTCTATACGTACTTGAACCAGTACATAGGTAGCATGTTAGCATTTTTTGTGATCATTGTCATATATTATTCCGACAACAAATGGACGGGGTACTTGCCTATCAATACAAATGAACTTTTCAACAACAAGGGTAAACTATACAAGGTACAAGATATCTTGAATGAGAAAAATCACTTCGACAATGCTAAGTACCAGCAAATCGGTCCTCCATATTTCAGTGCTGCAAACTTAGTGGTCTATGGTGCCTACTTTGTACTATATCCATTTGCAATATTGTACCATGTGGTGAGTGAGTGGGATTCAATGAAGCTTAGCTTCAAGAACGTTGCAAACACCATGTACGAATCGTTCTCATTTAAGACTAAGAGCGTATACGGCCAGTTTCTCAAAGACCCACATTGCAGCATGATGGCTCGCTACGAAGAGGTACCCGATTGGTGGTTCACAATAATACTTATAGTTAGTACATTATTTGGCATCGTGTGTGTTTTGATTTACCCCACGGAAACCCCTGTCTGGGGAATATTGTTCACTATTGCTATCAACTTTGTCTTTCTTATTCCCATTACGGCCATTTCTTCGGTCACAGGCTTCTCGTTTGGGTTGAATGTATTAGTAGAATTGATCGTGGGTTACGCAATACCCAATTCTGGTCTCGCATTGATCACTTTAAAGAGTTATGGTACAAACATTGACCATCAAGCTGCGAATTACATTACCGACCAAAAGGTGGCACATTACGCTAAAATACCCCCTAGAGCCATCTTCAAAGGCCAAATGATGTCTACACTACTCAGCATCATAATCTCCTTAACAATAGCCAACTGGCAGTTGAATAATGTGGAGGACCTTTGCGAAAGACACCAAAAAAATAACCTAAGCTGCCCGGGAGCCAATACATTTTTTTATTCTAGTATCCAGTATGGTGTTATCGGGCCTGCCAAAGTATTCAGCGGAGTATATCCGGTTCTCAAGTGGTGCTTTTTGTTGGGGGTAATACTTGTACTCCCGTGTATTTTGTTCAAGCATTATGGTCCCCCAAAACTCACGAGATATTTCAACCCTACTGTCATTATCGGTGGGTTTTTGCTTTATGCTCCTTACAATCTTCTGTACTACACTGGAGGGCTCTACTTATCGTACACGTTCATGTACTACATCAAGAAAAACTATCTTTTGTGGTGGGAGAAGTACAACTACATCCTCACCAGTGCTTTATCGGCAGGTGTTGCTTTCAGTGCTCTACTCATCTTCTTCACGGTTCAGTATGACTCGATCGAGTTTGACTGGTGGGGCAACAACGTATCCAATTTCGGCGTCGAGGGGGACAACAAACCACTCAACTGGAAAGACCCTGCATCCGCTCCCGATGGATACTTTGGTCTCCGAAAGGACCAGTTCCCGTGACTAAATACATAGAACCTTAATACATAGAGACATCCCTGTACCGCCGCAGTTGCAGCCACCGGCCCGTTCGACCGCCAATATCCAGGAATGACGACATCGCGACAAATGTCGCCATCGCCCATTAATGAATCATCAGAGCCTGGAGTGAAAAATTACACCTGAAGATATAATCTCCAAACCTATTCAATGTTGAGTAGCAATATCCTTGGGAACATACGTAATACTGGACAAAGATCCTTCGTCAGAAGTAAGGTGACAAGTTCCACTTCAGCTTTGGCTTACAAGACTTTACGTCGGAACCAAAAAAGACCTCCTTTGCCAACCTTGGACACCCCAAATTGGTCTGCGGATGCAGCAGTTTCCCTGATTTTGTACGAGACACCAGCCCCTTCCAAGGCTCCTAGAAAGCAACACGTGTTGAATTGCTTGGTACAAAATGAGCCCGGTGTGTTGAGTTCTGTTTCTGGAACCTTGGCTGCCCGTGGTTTCAATATTGACTCATTGGTGGTATGCAATACCGAAGTGAAGGACTTGTCCAGAATGACCATTGTCTTGCAGGGACAAGATCCTGTTATTGAGCAAGCTAGAAGACAGATCGAAGACTTGGTGCCGGTTTACGCTGTGTTGGATTACTCTAATGCTGAAATCATCAAAAGAGAGTTGTTGTTGGCAAGAGTATCGATTTTGGGTCCTGAGTATTTCCAAGAGTTGATTGCTAGCCACAAGTTGTTTGCCGAAGACGGCTCTGCCATCCCAGATTTGGAGGCCCATGAGTCTATTTACCACCCTAACAATTTGGCTCCTTCCGAAGCTTTGAGACAGAAGCATAATCATTTGGAACATATTTCCACCATCACAGAGAAGTTTGGGGGTAAAGTTGTCGATATTTCTGACAGAAATGTCGTAGTGGAATTGAGTGCTAAGCCCTCCAGAGTGTCGTCATTCATCAAATTGTTACATCCATTTGGTATTTTGGAATTGGCAAGATCAGGTATGATGGCCTTACCAAGAACCCCATTGGAGGGCATTGTTGAAGAAGAAGAGGTTGTCGATGCTTCCGACGTTGTTGATGCTTCCCAATTACCTCCTGGTTAGTCTACTTGATTTCAAAAAAAATCCGACAGCTCTCGACTGTTAACCTTTTACTCTATTTACAAGCTTATTATTTAAGTTATTGGTGCGATTACTAGCCTTCCTGGGATAACCAGGCATGCTTAATTCCAGCAAAATAACACATTGTACAACTATATAAACCCCCGTAAACCCCCTGATTTTCTAGTCCCGTTCCTACCTTTGACATCCTTCTCTCGTCGTATTTTGCAGCCGCATTTGGTGTGAATTTACATTGGCAGATTCGCACGAACAAACTCAACGAATTTAGGGTTTATTCATCTTCGTAAATGGTGCCTATCAAGCCAGAAAGGGACAAGGAAGCTCGAAGTCGAGGTGACCGGCCAGACCCTGAGGGCTTACCGTACTTAGTTGGGTCTCAGGCCGAACAGGGCCAGCAAATGGGCCCTTATTATCCACCATATTACGTTCAGCAGGTGTACCAACAAGACCCTGCAGTGTTCAATCCTGGAGCACAGCGTCCGTCGGGGCAGGCCCCCGTGTTTTCTCTGTACCCCATCCATCCTCCAGATGGCAATGGGCCACATGGTATTCCGCTGTTAATGGTTCCGCCTCCTCCGCCTAATCAGGTTCCACAAGTCTCGCCTCCTACTGGAGGGCCGGGTCCTGGTCCTCAGATGGGCTCTAAGCCATATCAGCATCCAGGCCAGGTTCAGATGCCAATTTTGGCTCCCATTGCTACTCAACTTTATCCAGATCAGGATAAAACCTGGTTCCAAACTCCCCAATCTTCGTTGACTGGAAGCAACGACGATAACCAAAAAGACTTTTCCCGAGTGATTATCGAAGAGCCCTCTAAAAAGAAGATAAAGAGGATACAAACAGGAGTAAGGAAGCGTGCCCTTACAGCTTGTAAAAAGTGTCGATTGAAGAAGATAAAGTGTGATAATGCCAGACCACGATGTAGCTCTTGCGTAAGAAATGGTGTGGAGAACTGCGAATACAACAATGAAGATCAGTCGAAGGATGACGCTTTAGATCCTTCTACGATGACTATTTTGCTGAAACTAGATATCATTTTAGACGAAATGAAAACATTCAGGTCTCCTACTCATGAAAAGATTAAGACAACACACATAAAGGCAGTACGGAGTGGCGTATGGGACATGTCCTTTACAACTTTCATGCAATGGGGATATTTTGAGCAGAAAATGCCTGATCTAAGTGACGGAGTAGACGAAATAGAACGCCGTTTACTTGACCTCTATACACACGGAGATTTAAATCAAACGGCAGTTGACATTGACCAGATATTGGGGAGTTTGGGCTCCATCGAAGAGGTATTAATAGGATCATTACCCCAAAGCGTCAACTCATTCTTCGTCAACTGCCACAGTAAAGTTCCAATGATTGATGTGCTTGACTTCCTTGAATGTATTCAGATTTACAAAATACTCCAAAAGTCGATTGAGGGTTTTACGCTCAAAAAGCTTGCATCTGCTTATCACCAGTCTCGCAAGTTAAATAAGGAAATGGATGAAGTTTACTTGAGTGCCATAGAATCAAGTTCTATCAAGAATCTTCAAGCAAGAAAGGATGCATTAGAGAGCCTTTGTCAAAAAATCCCTTTGATACTTGTTGTTTGTGCATTGGGTGTACTTTCGTCTCCGATTCAGTTTGACAACTTTGCCAAGTACAAGAGTTCGATTGAAGAAAGGAACGATCTAACTACCAGTTGTTTAACGCTCGAAAGTCTTGCCAAGATCCCACCTCTGTTAAAAAAAGAGAGACTTGCTATTGCTAACGGCTTCGTCACCTATGCCAAAGTGATTGTGGACTTTTTCCCCAATATTTATCAAGAGTACACCACTAATTCTATCATCTTTAACGTATTATTGCATCAGTTTTCTATGTACACCATGAGACCTGTTGTGGCTTATAGGCATATTAATTTGGCTTGTCATGACGTTATGTACTTCTTTGAAAAGAGTCGTAAGGGTGACAATATTATGTACAAAGATGATGCTACCAAAGGGCTAATGGAGAGGGTTTTTTGGATATGCTTGAAGCTAGAATGTGAAATGAGGGTGGAATTGTCTCCTCGAGTTCCAGTATCAGGAATATTGGATATAGAGCCTCCTTGTAGCTTTCCTACGATCCCTGACCCTGTGATTAATCAAGCAGAAAGCGAAAATCATAGTTCGGAGTGTGTTCAAATTGCCACTAAATTTGATGATCAATATACTTGGTACTACTTTTTGACAGAAGTTGCAACTCGAAAGGTGGATAACGAAATGTATGATGAGTTCTATTCTTTAAGTGCTACCGAGTGCGGGTTATTTGACCAACCCACCTTCTATAAAGAGACTTTTTGGATTTCTTTCATTGGTTACAGTAACCAGTATAATGGTATTATCAATTCCTTAAGCCCCAGAATTAGAGATTTCGTACTTGAAGAAGTCGATATCACTCAAGTATTCAAGTCTATCTCTAAATCCTATGAGAAGAGACGTTCATTATATGATAGCCCGACTGCTCAAATCACATCCGAGAACTTGGACGATTTCTTGATAGACGACAACTTGATCATACAGGCACAGTCCGAGGCTATCATGTACATAAAAACAAGAATAATAGCTTCCAAATTAGTTCTATTCAGACCCTTGATATACCTAATTATGCAAGACAAAATTCCAATCGAAGACATGATGGAAGCATTGTTGAGCTTGATGTCAGAAGAGCAGAGTCAGGCTAGTGACATTGGCTCACGTGAAAGCACTAGTTCTTTGGACTTTCCATCCTCTTCTTACGGTGGTAATATTGGAATAAATTATGATAAAATTCTTGAAGCACCTTTGTATTATCAAAGGACTAATGCCCACGAAGATTTCTCTAACTTCTTCACCAATAGTGATGGTAAGCTGAGCAGTTTCAAAATGAATCTTCTAGGAGAAGCTAAAAAGAAAACTATCAGACTATTCATCCTCAATCTTAAATCAATGCCCAAGTTGAATATCCCTAAATTAGCAGGCCATAGGCATCCTGGTCAGTGGTATTATCTTCGAAATTTGTTAATAGGAAGTTTTTACTTGTTCCTATTGTTCAAGAAGCTCCAAGACATCCAAATTTTGGTCAAATCAGATGAGAATATCAGGTCATTGTTGTTGAATAATTCAATAATTCAATCTCTTGACAATCTATCAGAGGTATTCGATAAAATAGTCCCCAAAGAAATTGTCATTTCTACGTTGGAATACGCATTATTAGTCTACGAATACTGGAAAGACGAATCTAAAGATTGTGAAGTTTACGCTGAGATCATTTCAAGGCTTTTGACTGCATGTAAATAGTTCCAAAAGATGATGCCCAAGTCTTCACAATTATGAAATATTGTACATTATGCATTGTAATTTATTGAGAAAAAAGCCGTCCCATTTCGTAAAAAACTTCACGCGGACATTTTTTATCTCTCCGATCTCGCATTAAGAAGGCTATAAGAGTAAGTTCTTCATAGCAGTTTCGTCGTCTACAGTTTATCAGAATAATCATAAGAACACTACAGACATGGAGGGCTCAGTAGATGCCAACTGGACTAATGAGGATTACGAAATCAAGGAACAGGATCGTTTTCTTCCCATCGCAAATGGTATGTAGGGTGTTAATTGCAAAAGTTCCTATAACAAGATTCCTGTTACTAACTGGTTTCATTTAGTTGGAAGAGTTATGAAAAAAGCTTTGCCAGAGCATGCAAAGCTCTCTAAGGAATCCAAAGTCTGTATTCAAGAATGTGTGAGTGAATTTATATCTTTTGTAACCAGCCAAGCGGTTGATAGATGCAATATAGAAAAGAGGAAAACATTAAACGGGGAAGATGTATTATGGGCCATGTATACCTTGGGATTTGAAAGCTATTCTGAAACTCTCAAGATTTATCTTGCAAAATACCGTGAATTTGAACAAAAAGAAGCTGAAAAAAGACCACCTAGAAAGAGTAGGAGAAAGAGAACTGAAAAAGCTCAAGAGAACGAACTCGAATACAACTCAGAGGACTTTATTTCTGAAGAAATAAGTCCAGGAAACTCAGAGAGCCCTCTAAGTAGACACGCTACTCAGGAGGGATATATCAAAGACTCAGAGAACAACATTGAAGGAGGTGCCAATACTGAGTTCAGGTACGACTTCAATGACCCGGCATTTGCCAACTTCAATCTCAATCACCGACTGAACTCATTGAATTACATGCTTATGCCAACGTCTAGGAGACAGTCTACTATCAAACCAGAAGCGGACGCAGAGTTACCTAATTTTGAAGAGTTCGTCGAACGAATCGAACAGTAACAACTTGCAACTGTATAATGTAATATATAATTTTTGGGGAGCTTGGGAACAGTAGCACTAGCAGATGATGAGCAATTGCTGACATTTATCCAAGTAAGGTCTTCAACTATCGAAATCAGGTAAAGTGAACTTCTTTCAAATTAACGTCGATAAAAATCGAGTGCAGGTAACGAAGCTTATCAGTGTTTGCTAGGAAGAAGTTGCCTATTGCTAGTATGGCGTCCATCAAGTATACCCCTGTAAGAGTTTGCTTTGCAAAAAAATTACGACAACTGCAGGACTCGAACCTGCGCGGGCATAGCCCAAAAGATTTCAAGTCTTTCTCCTTAACCGCTCGGACAAGTTGCCTGAATACACGAAAATATAACTTCTTGTACTTATGAGCAGCGAACGATTACATAAGTAATTACGGAATCTTTTTATAAGAGGCTGGTCTGCAGAATGGCTGTTGAAACCTTAGCTTATTGCTAGGTATATCACCTTTAAGCAGTTCTTTGAATAGCAACTCAACTGCCATGTATACTCAGAGATGGGAGAACCTTTTTCCAATTTTAGTGTTTTTCACGATTTGCAAATGAAGAGTTAACGTTGTTTAACAGCCCAATATTAAAATATTTGGATCTGTAAAATCGAAGCCCAACCTTCATTGAATGCAGCGCTCTCAAATCCAGTATTGCTTATCTCGCTATTCTGTTTAGCAAGGGTAAGCTAACTGCTGGATATAAATCCAACAAATTCCACCTTCACATGCGTATGGGTCACATGATCGCAAGGTACCATGATATAAATATACTTCAATCCCCAAACCTCTTACTGGAATACACAATGACAGAAACAACACTAAAGACCAGAGAAGAACTAATTGAAATGTTCAGAAATGAACACATTGAGCTCCTTGCAATGATAATACAATGTGAGGGCCACGAAGAGCCATTAGAGTACTCGCAAGATATGGAAAACCCCCCACAAAAACTCTTTTTTATTCTTCCAGAGTACGCCAAGTACAGCTTGAAGATCAAGTATAGAATCAGGTCCAAGCCCCTCAAAGACCTTACATACCACCAAGTGGTAAAGAAAGCTGGGATTCCCTTCAAGAGCCGCAAAGAGCCAATCGCAGACACTGCTCATTTGAACGATGACAGTACTCCATTCTACACGGTGACATTTCCTCCCGATGAGATTCCCGGAGGCACCTTCGTTCGTGGAACCTATGCAGCCACTTCCACCTTCTATTCTCAAGGAAAGCCGGTTTTCTCCACCGACTGGGGCATCCAAGTGGCCAAAAAAGGAACGTCGCCAAGAATCGGATACTAGTCCCGTCCTATATATCAACGTTCAATCATTTGGACCAAACTCTTCAATCATGTACGCCGCCTCTTACAATAATGAACAATTTAACAAGTGGTTGAGTCGTGCAACATTGGCTGCAACTCCGTAGTGCAAACCCGAAAACCGGTCAGATGACTCGCACCGATTGACTGTCACTTGCATTTAAATCGCAAGGGAGACAACCACATTTATCAGCACAACAGCATGAGCTCGCCCAAAAGACGCATGGAGAAAGACGTCATGGACCTCATGATGAGTGACCATGATGTGCAACTAATTGACGACAGTATCCAACAAATGTACGTGCTTTTCCACGGACCCGAAGATACCCCATACAAGGGAGGAACCTGGAGGGTGAGGGTGGAATTGCCTGACCAATATCCCATCAAATCTCCTTCTATAGGCTTCACCAATAAGATCTTCCATCCCAATATCGATGAAGGATCGGGATCAGTTTGCCTTGATGTCATCAACCAGACGTGGTCGCCCATGTTTGGTCTTTTGAATGTGTTTGAGAACTTCTTACCACACTTGCTCAGATATGCCAACCCAAGTGACCCATTGAATACCGATGCTTCGAATTTGATGTCGAGGAACGAGCAGTTGTACAACCAGAAGGTTCGTGAATACGTGGAGAAGTTTGCAAAGAATATTCTGAATGATCATTCTGATTGGCAGGACGATAATGATCGGGACGACGACGAAAATGAGCTTAGTGATGTGGGTAGCTTATCGAGTGACGACGAAGATGTCGCAGGGGATATTGAGATGTGATAGCTGAGGATTGTCATGAAGTAAAGTAGGAGAGTGCTATGTCTTTTACAGCATTTATGTAGCGGTAGTATTGACTGCAGGCCGCTGGGGCATCTTAGAGTGCATTAGGTTCATATAAAGTATACAAATATACAAACGTCAAGTGGGGTGGGCATTTTGTGGTGAGGACACTGAGCCATTTGAGGTGTAACTGCTAAGTACGTCGTTCCAACAGCTAAGTACATGGCTCTTCAACTGCTGGACAGAGGGAGGCTTTTGCGTCCGTTCTGGGCCATCCAATTTGCGAGGGACATTCATGGAGGTCATTCATGCTCACGGAAGTCGGCCATGCTTATGGAAGTTAGTCATGCTCATGGAAGTATTAGTAATTATAAAGTATTAGCCATTTTCGCAGAAGTTATATGGTGTCGTATTCGTGCCTTGGCTATGGATTGATCTAGGGCACTGTCCTCAGGACATTGGCCAAAGATTTGGAAGCCCGAGGTGTTCTGTTGGCGTGAGCAACTTAGTCGGTCCAATACACCACCCCCAGATCTATCTAATGTATAGGAACAACCAGCGAATGAATAGAGCATATTTTAGTGAGTTTGTATCTTTTTGCAGCAATCGAAAAAATAGGTAGCCAGTTGTTGAAGATGGCCGTTAAAAAGGCGATAAAAAGAGAGAAGGCTTTATTTATAGTCAACAGTTTATAAGAGTAGCACAAGTAGTATTTTCTTCATGGTTCCACAGCCACTTTATTATCAATGTAGAAGCCTAAAGAACAAATTGCGACATTTGTTCTTAGATATTCTCTTCACAATGTGGGGAAAGCTGATAAGGCAGTTGCAGTGCCACCTGCCACCACCAAAATGTACATGCAATGATAAGCACCACTGTCCTGATTTGGCCAATTACAACAAATTTTGGGTATTCCAGAATGATCGAAAGCGGAGGTTTTCCCCAGACTGATTATGACTGATTAGGCAATTAATTGTTGTGGTAAGCTAGGAACTACGTGTTTGAGTTCTAAGCTTTATGATTTCTCCCAAGGTGATTTCACCCATACTACAATTTCAGCACCATGTAACCATACTTGGTCCCAATTATGCTCTCACAGCACTCTCTACTATGTCGGAGCTCGCATCCCACCTAGCACTTCAAGTGAAAAATTCCGCAACTCAACTTACTCTACTTCTACTGTTATAGCCAAATGTTGACTCGTACGCAAAAGCCTTCGACTACGGTGGGATTGGTAACCAGAAGATGTTTGACGGACTCTGCTCAGGTGATCAAGAATTTGAAGAATCCTCAGTTGTTCCAAACTCAAGGATATATCAACGGAGAGTACGTTGATAGTAGTACTAAACAGTCGTTTGATGTGAAAAATCCAGCATGTTTCCCAAAACCCGAGTCTTACATTGGCACTGTGCAGTCAATGTCTGCCGATGATTTTAACTCTGCCATTCAATATGCCGAGAAGTCTTTCAAGACATTCAAGAAGACCAGTGCTGAGTATCGTTCCGGGCTTTTAAGAAACTTGCACACCTTGTACCTTGAAAATCAAGAGGATTTGGCTAAACTTATTGTGCTTGAAAACGGTAAGCCATACACAGATGCTCTAGGAGAAGTCAAGTATGCTGCAACATTCTTCAAGTGGTATGCAGACATCGCTACTACTAAAACCGGGGATATCATCAATTCGGCTCTGGCTGATAAGAGAATTTTGTCTATCAAACAGCCAATTGGAGTATGTGGAATCATGACACCTTGGAATTTCCCAGCTGCTATGATCACAAGAAAAATGGCGGCATACGTGGCTGCCGGATGCACAGGAGTCATCAAACCTGCTTCCGAGACACCCTTTAGTGCCTTGGCTATGGGATATCTTCAAGAACAGGCGGGTTTTCCAAAAGGGGTTGTGAACATCTTGCCTTCCTCAGATGCTGCCGGAGTTGGAAAGCTTCTCTGTGAGCATCCAAGTATCAAAAAGGTTTCATTCACCGGATCTACAAATGTTGGAAAGCTATTGATGTCTCAATCTGCTTCTACGTTAAAGAAGCTTTCGTTCGAATTGGGAGGTAATGCTCCATTGATTGTTTTCGAAGACGTGGATGTGGACGCAGCCGTTGATGGTGCTATGGCCTCCAAGTTCAGAAGTAGTGGCCAAACATGCATATGTGCCAATCGTGTCTACGTCCACGAGTCAATTTATGACGATTTCAGCAAGAAACTTGTGGCTAAGCTTGAAGCTTCGGTAACTCTTGGAGATGGAATGCAGAGTGGAACTACTCATGGTCCTTTGATCCACGACAGGTCCTTCAAAAAAGTCAGAAGTCACATCGAAGATGCAATATCCAAGGGTGCAAAGGTCATTCTGGGAGGAAACCCAAGACCGGACTTAGGTGACAACTTCCACGAGTTAACAGTGTTGGCTGACGTCACTTCGGATATGGCCATCACCAAGGAAGAGACGTTTGGTCCCGTTTGTCCCTTGATCAAATTTTCGACAGAAGAAGAGGTTCTTCGGATGGCCAACGATACTGATGTTGGTTTGGCCGGCTACTTTTTCTCAAAAGACATTGGTAGAGTGTTCAGGGTTGCAGAAGAGCTCGAAGTAGGAATGATTGGTGTCAACACTGGTGCCGTTTCTGAGGCTTCTTTGCCATTTGGTGGAATCAAAGCCAGTGGGTTCGGTAGAGAAGGCTCTATTTATGGAATAGATGATTACATGGTGATCAAATCTATGGTCATTGGATTATAATATACATATTCTAGTTCTTACAGGTTCCTCTCACTATTAAAATTGACCGTTCATCGACGCATTGTATCCGTCATCACTCACAAACTCTGATAAATCGGCTGTATTTGTGAAGGACTCCAACGGAGCCTCAACAGGAGGCGCTGTGGGTTTAGTCTCGTAAGGTGTAGAGTCCAAGTTTTGCACCTGCAGTATTTCATCCACCTTTAAACGACTGGTATTGACCCTAGCCTTGGTCAATGCTGGTGGGTTGACAGAGAGTTCACTACCAACCTCAGTTTTGTAGCTGTTGAGGATCTGTTTTCCTATTTCTTCGATTGGCTGTTTTCTTGCAACGAGTTCGGTGAACTTTTCATTTATTGCAGTGGATTCTTCAGCAGATTTGGACACTGTCACTGGCTGTTGGCTCTTCAACTGGTCAATATCTTTTTGTAGGTTCTCAAGAACAGCCTGGCTATCAAAAGGTTTGGCCGTGATTCTTGTGAGGTCGTCAGGCTTATCGTGTAACAAGGCATCACGCATCAACTCGAGTTGTTCGGCATATTGTGTGTAACCAATAGATTTGAATGATAATGTCGATAATCCACCCTCACTAGAAATACCCACGTTCACAGACGAAAAAGGGTTTACAAACCTCTCTCTAGGAGTCTCATAGTTTCTGTCTTGTATAGAGGCAGTATTCTTCAACGAGTCATTGACTCTATCGGTGTATGAGGCCATTTTTATGGAGTTTATTGGTTTCAGAGCAGTCGAATATTTTTCTGAACAAAAACTGCGCGTTTGGGAAGTTTACTTTGTGCCGCGACTGGTGCCGAGACTAGGGCCAAAAGCGCCCTGCTCGCGCCGCTACAAGTTGTCAGAGTAGGTAACTGTTTATTCGTAGAGAAAACCATATAAAAGACTGAAATTATGTCATGAGCAACTTCAAGCTTTTCCACTTGCATTTTCCATCAATGACTCTTCTATGCCATCAATTAAGCAATCTATCTCATCAACGTTGAGACCACAACTCAAGCTAATCAACTTTCTGTACTTGTACATTTTATTGTCAATACCAAAAAGCCTGATTTTCTCCGTCAACCGGCGTAATAGACCGGATCTATCCAATTGTAGGTTGGTCAACTCAACTGCTAGGTTGAATTTGGTAGAGTCATCTCCAGATATGGAATCTTCAGCTTCGTTATCTGAGCTCGCCTCTTCATTGCCAGATACCAAGCTTGCTAACTGGAATGCTTGGACCTTTTCAAGGGTGTTGGCCAAGGAAGCTTCTTTATTTCTCATCAAAGTTTCTTGGTCCTTTGTAAAATTAGTTATTTGAGCATCTGCTTGAGCAAGGTCGGAAACTTCATCAATTCCAAGCTTTGTCAAGCTGTACATGTTGTGGGATATGATTTTTTCGTTACTGGATTCATTTTCACTGATTTTTTCTTTTATCTGGATCTTTTGGTTCTCCAAGTCCTTGATAGTATCCTTGTAAGAGTCGGCCAACGATTTGACCATGTTTGAAAGCATTCTCGAAATATCATCTGTTTCGAGAGGCCCCTTAGGCGTGGGCTGGATTATGTTACCGTTATCATCCAAGGTAAGAGGTTTGATATGGTATGATTCGGCTACATCACCTTGTGGCACAGGCTTGGATGCCTCTTGACTTTGGTTATCAACAGCCATAGGTGTGCTTTCGGCAGTCCTTTCAGATATGACTGCTAAGGGTTGATGCGTCGACGTACTCGACAAGTACGAGTTACCCTTGGTAGCCTGGATTGGCGTTGACATGGAGTCAAAAGGTTTCATAGAGTCGAGGAATATGTTTTCTTTGTCATCATCTACAGTATTGTCCTTCAACAAGTAGTTTAGCTGTTCCTTATCGACTCTGGCATTACGATGATGATCATCATCGTCATCATCCTGAACTGTTGTTCGTTGAGTGTCTGGTGTTTCTAAATTATGAGACCTGGTTTGTGTAGGTGTAGACATTTGTTTACTCTGCAGGTGTGAAGAGTTCGTATTGAGCTGTTCTTGTCTAGACTTTTGGTATGGTGAGTCGTTGGTAGCCAAAAGGTTGTCTCTCATGATTATCTGTTTGGCTGTTTCCTGATTAACATTGTACAAATCGTCTCTGGCACTGTAACTCAAAATAAACTTCACGAGCCTTGAACAACCAGCTTTAGCAGCCAAATGAAGACACGTATCTCCATTCACATCCTGATGATCTATTACATTTTTGAGAAGGTTGATGGACTTACTGCTGGCACTTTGATTGTTCATAGTGGTCAACTTGTTCAAAAGCATGCCCAAATAATACTTCAAACTATCATACTTTGAAGGCACTTTCGAGAATTGGCACAAATAATGCAAAGGTGTTCTTCCGTTTATATCGGTATTGATTAGACAGATCTCCAAGTCGTCCAATACCTTGGGAAAGTTTTTCAACTCATAACAATTGTTGAAAGAAATTAGCTTAGACAAAGGGTTCAAACCATAGTTATTTACCACCAATGGATTAGCACCCTTGGAAATCAAAAGATGGATCATTGAGTGGTTCCCTATAGATGCGGCCCAATGCAACGGAGTATGTCCCTCATCATCTATAGCCTCATTTATGTTGAAGTCGACAGGAGGATTATGTACGAAAAAGGGAATAGTACCGTTTTCTTCACTGAAGAAGCGGAGTAACTGAGCAGCGTATGACTCCTTTGGTTTCTTCAGTTCCTCATTGGACGACATAGAAGTGTCTGATTCTTTATTATTCTCATCTTGGGACCAGGTGGTTTCGTTTGTAGACTGAGAAGATGGTAGCTTTGAATGGTGGAAATTCCCCATGATTTGTGGATGAGAAAGAGGAGGCTGTTGTTGTTGTTGTTGTTGCTGGAGATGTTGCGGCTGCTGAGAGTACCCGTAGTTGAACAGGGACTGTACTGGCATTTGCTGTTGTTGCTGTTGTTGTTGCATTTGCATCTGCATCTGCATCATTTGATAGGACAGATACTCGTTCTGAACCGGTGGGTTCTGAGAAAACGCCAAGCTCTGTGAGTTCTGACCATAATCCGGATGGCCAAACGAGCCACTCACTGGATATTGAGCAGGCATAGAACCGGTACCAGAAAAGTTAGACATCTGCGAAGGCATTCTTGAGATCAGGCCATTGAAAGAGTCACCAGCATGGAAGTCAGGGTACTGGTCATCTTTTTTGAACTTCTTGGGGGTCACCCCTTCGGGCTTCTTCTTCTTGACATACTTTCTCTTGACCGGAGTACCATCTTTATTAGGGGCATCTTTGGCCTTTTTCTCTAGAGGAAAACCAGGGTTTGCAGGGTCAAAAAACAACACGGGTGCCATTTCGGCATTCATGCCGTAGCCAGTGGCAAGTCTTTGGGCGTCGGGAAGAGGAATCCATGTTCCTTGGAACCGCCCATACCCACCTTGGATCTTTTGATGCATGCCTTGTTGGACTCCTTTTTCCAAAATCTTGGTCCGCTTCGCCTTAGGAAAGTTACAACATTTAAGAATTTGAGTGGCATTGACCCAGTCATCCTTGCATCTCCTCATAAGAGGGCAATTGTTTATTATGGACTCATAAACTTCGGTCTAAAGTGGGTGTTAGTGAAAATTGTGACGGAGGCTCGAGAACGCGTCCTGCGACGCCGTGGAAACGGGCAGTTTCGGCGCCTGAACGGTATGGTACTTACGTTTGAATATGTAGCGAGGTACACCTGTGGATCCTCTGTGGACATGTTTGCGGGGCTGCTGTGAAATTGTGATCAAATACCACAAATCTGAAATTATAGAAAAGCAAGACCCTTATGTACTTGAGAAAAAAGAGAACAAATTTTTGACGATTTGAGAAATTATGAAGCTGAAAAATTTTTGTACGCGTGAGGTGAAAAATTAAGCTGGAAGCTCAGGAACCAGAAGGTGGCGTAGTCGGGAACAAGACTGAAGGGGCGACTTAGAAGGAATTGGAAGGCATGTAGACATTGAGATGTGATAAGAGTTTGCTGTTGGAACATTAGACTCTCGTAGAGGTCGTGGTGGAAGAACACCGGCGGCAGGCCTATTTACGAACCGAAAAGTTGCAGCCATTATAATTTCTAGCTATAACACTCCAATGGAATATATATATACTTTAACTAAACACAGAAATCAGAGGAGACCGGCAGCCTCCAACTTGGACTCGACAGCTTTGATGGAGGCGGCGGTGATCTCTACCATTTCGTCGACGTCTTCCTTAGTGATGATGAAGGATGGTGCGTACATGATAAAGTCTCCACCAACATCGCGAATACAGTCGTTTCCACCAATAATACTTAAGCCCTTTTGGTAGCAAGTAGACTTGACCATGTCGTTGACGAGCAACAGTCTTTCGAACGGTTCGTGAGTGTCTTTGTTTTTGACGAGTTCGACAGCCCAGAAGCCTCCAAGCCCTCTCACGTCACCAGCAATTTTGCTGGTAGACAATTTCTCAGCCAATTGGGCACCCAAGTAGTTTCCTTGTTCGAACATGTTCTTTGTCAAGTTGAGTTTTTCGATCTTCTGCTGAATTTGTAAAGCAACGTAACAGTTGAATCCGTGGGAAGCGTAGGTTTGTGCCCCCAAAATAGTGTTGGAACCGTTAACAAACACTTCTTTGACCTCTGGGGATACCAAGAGACCTGCAATGGTAACATACCCAGAGCCCAAGGTTTTACCAACAGTTTGAATATCTGGCCCTTCGTTCAATGGTAAGAAGTTTTCCCAGCAGTTGAGCCCCCCTCCGTTAATACGGCCGGTCCCACACATGACTTCATCTAAATGAAAAATGATGTCATACTTGGTGCACAACTTTCTCAACCCGTAAATGTAAGTTTTGGTTGGCCTTGGAGTTCCTAATGAGGTACCACTGATGGTTTCCACCGTCATTGAGGCAATAGTTTCTGGGTCTTCTTTCAAAATTATGTCTTCGTATTCTTTCAAGAGTCTTTGGGAGTAATCCTCGTCGCTCTCACCTTCCTTCTTATAGTGGTAAGGAAGATACTCTGGCAATTTGACGAACTGAGATTCAGGGTGCAACACATCCTTGAAAGGAAAACCACGGTTGTTGTGTCCAAGAGACAAGCACCCAATTGAGTATCCGTGATAGGAAGTGTATCTGGATAAATTTTTGATCTTTTGGGGTTTTCCTCTCTCTAACCAGTATTGTCTAATGGTCTTCAAAGCAACCTCATTGGCCTCGGATCCGGAAGTGGTCCAAAGGGCAGCCCCAAATGCTCCTGGTGGAGATCTGTTTATGTAGAATTCGGCCAATTCTTCGGCATATTGATTACCAATTACGGCTGGAAATTGATAAGTGCAGGCTTTTGCAGCCTTATTGATAAACTCAATTGCGTCTTCGTCACCCCAACCTAAGGCTCCGACGGCTGCTCCAGTCATACCGTCCAAAATTTCTCTTGTGTCATGGGTGACAGGGTCCTTAACTGTGAATCTGACACCTTTACCTCCAACAACCTCGGGAAGTCTCTTATCAATTTTAGCCTGGAACACGTGAGACACGGGAGCTGTGGCCGAGTTTTTGACGGAAGGACTTGGAGAAACCGATGTTTGTGGAGTAGAGGATGTGGTAGCCATAACTTTGTCTATTTGTTTAGTTTGTATTTCTCTAATACTGAAATCCCTATTCCGTGGCAGCAAAATGTTAACCTTAAATAGATACTAATCTCACTGATAAGGAATGTCGGAAGGAAAAGCCGACAATTCTCTAGCCCGAAACGGAAAGAAGCGCAACGGGTCAAATCTACTTGGAGTGTTTGCTCAGCGTACAACCTACGGTCAGTTTGCCAGGAGGCCTACGATACACACAGTAATGCTTTATAAGCACAATCGGAAGTGTCCAGGTGAACGTGGGAGCGGTGAACCGAGAAATTTGTGGTCGACAAAGAGACTTCGACGCTCAAATCATACACGCATTGCATAATTCTGGTGTTGGGGCCTCGATTTGCCCGAAGCAATCGGATCTGATAGACTCCCCGAAGTAAAGCATTCCTATTATAGTCAAGCCGCTTGGTGGAACACAATAGACGTTACAAATTTAGATGCTTTCGGAATTTTTCCGAAAGCCGCTAATTGACGGAAATCGTCAGCTAGCCGACCAGCCAGTTCGCAACTACTGATAAGAGATCTTGGTGGAGAGACTGCTTCTCTGTGGGTCCGACCCCATTGTCAATTGGGATTGTGTGTATTACAACTATCTTAACAAACTTCAAGCCCCAATCCATGCATAGTCATCTTCAATATTAGTAGCTTTAACTACCTGGACCACCTGGTTATTTGTCATGTAGATTCCCAACCGTTCTTGCATGGATTTGCCGTTCCACTTATTGCCCACAACCTTGGGCATTCCGAGTGCCTCTATAACACATCCACTGGCCAAATTCCCACACACTGCGGCCGCAATTGGATCTTTTGACATATATAGGCCCATCATAAACGCACCACAGAATGAGTTTCCACCACCTGTCACATCCACAACGTTCTCTTGGTGCTGGTGATATGCTGGGAGGTGTGAGGCGGCGTATTTGGTGGCCACAATACACCCTAAAGGTCCACACCGTAAGACGCATATAGGGGCACCTAAATCTACAAATGAACCAGCGATTCTCTTGATTGTCTCGACGTCTTTTGGAACAGGCAGCTCCGACACCAACGAACATGCTTCTTCTAAGTTCGGAGTGAACACCTCCAAAAGAGGTAGAAGCTGCGTCAAAATTCCCATATTCTCAGGCAAACAGTCCGACGGTAACGGCTCATATATAAACTGGGCTTTTGCATTTTGTTCCCTAATTCCCATCACCAACTCTGAGCATCGTTGTACCAGGCAAATGACGTGGAAGCAACAAGACCGCATTAGTTCAGGATTGGCAGTTAAGTCCTCCAACTCTATGCGCTTTTTAGGAGTAAGGTACTCGAAATGACGGATGTCGTTCTCGTCGTAGATGTTCCTACCACGAGTGGTGAGGCGAGAGTCGTCTCTACGGAACAACAACCCAGTGTCCCACGACTGCAACTCTCGCCGTACTGACTCCGGGAAGTCTTTGCCCTCATCGATAAACCCCGATACCTGGGGGCCTAGGCTGGCCGAAACCATGCGAGCCCCCACCACCGCATAGGGACCACCCCCTCCAACAATATCGTAGTCGGGCTCACGTGACGCACCCTTGCTGGGCTGTGGGGCGTACACGTTCTCGTCTATGATGAACATCCCGAGGCTAGTGAACACAACCATTACTGCCAAGGTATTAATTGGCCGCACCAATGTCCCCCACAATTATGGGTGCTACCGTCCCGTGGCCGACAAAACGGCGCGCACCGACCAAACTGCGGGCACGGCTGAGCGGCCCAATCGTGGCCAACTCCAAGATCCTCAAAGCCCCCCACCAATAACTCATCAACTTATCGAGTCTGAGCACCTCACCATGGTTGAAACTAGCTCTGTGGCGGGCGTAATTGCCGGTATGAACCCCCTTGAGTACTCCCCTTCGTCTCCTTACACGATCTTTATTTTCCAGACCATTTTCATCGTGGCCATGTGCAACATCGTTCATGTTCCCGTGAAGTATCTCCAACAACCTCGAGTGATTTCGGAGGTGATTGCAGGGATTTTGCTAGGGCCATCGGTGTTGGGCCATGTGCCCCACTTTACTGAAAACTGTTTCCCACCTGCCTCTATTCCCGGCTTGACGTTAATGGCCAATATCGGTATTATCTTCTTCTTGTTTATGGTGGGTTTAGAAGTTGATCTCGGTTACATTAAAAAGCATTTGAGGGCTGCTGTGACAGTTGGGTTGGTGAACATGGCCATTCCTTTCGGGTTGGGCTGTGCCATATCTGTGGGGATGTATGACACTTACAGAAAACACGACGAGGACTTGGCTCCTATCAAGTTTACCACTTATATGGTGTTTATAGCTGTGGCCATGTGTATAACTGCTTTCCCCGTGTTGGCACGTATTTTGACCGAGTTGAATTTGATCTCGGACCGGGTGGGTACCATTGTGTTGGCAGCAGGAATCACCAATGATTTGGTGGGTTGGATCTTGTTGGCACTTGCGGTTATTTTGGCTAATTCTTCAGCTCCTGTAAACACAGTTTACATTTTGCTTTTGACGGCTGCCTGGTTTCTTATGATCTTCTTCCCTATTCGTAAAGCTTTGGCGTGGTATCTCCGTAAATATACCAATGATTTGACTACAGGTGAACCCAGTCAATTCCTGATGATGTTGATTTTGTTGTTGGTTTTCGTATCGGCTTTTTATACCAATATCATTGGTGTGCATGCCATTTTCGGTGCGTTTATGGTTGGTATCATTGTGCCACGGGATAACGGATATGTCATTCGGATCACTGAAAAGATGGAAGACTTGGTGCATCTCTTCATGATTCCTCTCTATTTCGCCGTTGCTGGGTTGAATGTCAATTTGGGTTTACTTGACCGAGGAATTGATTGGGCTTACATTGTAGGAATCATTGGTTTGGCTATGGTAGGTAAGATATCCGGTGGTTTTGTTGCTGCCAAATTCAATAAGTTACTCTGGAGAGAGTCTTTGGCAGTGGGTGTTTTGATGTCATGTAAAGGTATTGTGGAGATCGTGGTATTGAACGTTGGATTGAATGCCGGCATTCTTTCTCAGAGAACCTACTCCATGTTTATTGTCATGGCCTTAGTGACCACATTCTTGACTACTCCATTGACCTTATGGGTTTACCCAGTCACCTACAGGGAAAAGGTTGCCAGCTACTTGAAAGGGGAAATCGCCTGGGATGGCACCCCTTTGTTGGCTGTCGACTCAAGTGATGAAAGCAAGACCTTCCGTACTACTGATATCAAAACTGTGTCTGAAATCGAGATTCCTAGAACGTTGGTGTTATTAAAGAGTGTAGACGTATTGCCTCCTTTGATGTCTTTTATCGAGAAATACTTCAAAAATGAGAGCAACCCTCAAGTCCAGTCAATCCACTTGAGAGACTTCAGTTCTCGTACTTCCCACTTGTTGGAAGCCTCTACGATGAGAGAAAATAATGAAGGTATGGAGTACAGCACTTCTGTCCTAGACTTATTCAGGATTTTCTCTCATTTGCTAGGTTTCCATGCTTCCTCAAAGTCGATCTTGACTACTCCAAAAAACCAGATGTTGACTCTTAACGACCAAGTGAAAAATGAGAATGAACTCTTGCTTACCTGTGACAAAGTGTCGAGAGTTTTACATGCCCACATTGTCGATGACAGTGCTAATGAAAGCTCTGATAATGCTTTGTACAGAAAAATCTTCAAAAGTGCAGAATGTAACTTCGGGTTGTTTCTCAAGTCTAGCACTGTTGATTCACATTCAAATGTCGCCTCCGAAAAAGGAGACAATCATACGTTGTTGGATACCGATCATCTGACCACGTTTTCTGTGAACGTTGTCATCAATAATGACAACTCATTGACCCCCTCTGACTTTTTGGCTCTCCACACTGCTTACAAATTAGCTGCAAATGCCACTTCGGTCAATATCATCATCAAATCATCTTCCCAATCTGTTGGAATGGACGATGAGCTTGAATCCTTGTTTAAAAACCTTGTGTCAAATATCACCATCTTGCATGTAAAGCAATTGAGCACCTTCGCTGACGAGATTCTTAGAATCAAACCTTCTTTGAAGTCCGATATTTTTGTCATTGCCAACAATTTATCGAAAGAATCTTATAGCGTTCTTAGCTCTGATGTGGCTGAGTTGGTCACTTTGGGAGAAGATGAGGGCTTTGATACTCTTGTGGTCAAATGCCCAATGTGATAGCTTTTTGTAGGCATACTTTTCAATATTACTTTGTTCTATTTTAATTATTGTCAACCGAGCCGTATGTATACTTGTAGCTATAGTCTATCTGTCTTCTGAGTATGCAAAACGGCTCTATTTGAAAATACAAGCAAAAACAAAGCAATAAGTTACTATCGACTCAATTTGTCAAAAAAACCCTGAGTTCGCGCCCGCTTGGCCAAGGGGTAAGGCACTCCACTCGTAATGGAGCGATCGTCGGTTCGATTCCGACAGTGGGCATCGCTTATTTTTTATTAACTAACTACGTTGAAGATTTGGGTGGTGGTGGCACGGAACTGTCTACGGTCTTGGGTGCCTGTGTATCTGCGTCTTTAGACTTCTGCAATTCCTCGTTCATGTAATCATTTAAATCAGCTACTGGACGAGCATGTTTCTTCTTCTTCCCTGGCTTGGGAGCAGGTGTCGTAGCAATAGGAGTAAACAGGTTGGAAGCTGCCAGTGGTGGTCCAGCGGCCGGTGTGAACACCTCGGCTCCAGCACCAGGTGGGGGAGAAAATTGGTATTGGATGTCTTTAGTCTCGTACAAAACATCCTCCGTGAGCTTCTCCTGGTCAAATTTTCCTAGCACTTCAGGAAGCCTGTGTAGTAAGCCATAACCAACATCACAGCCTAAAAGACCCTTGTTAGAGCCATCACCCCATGCTCTGGTGAGGTTCACCGTCACAGGACGTAAAATGTCGTAGTCGTGATTGTAGACATACAAGGTGATTGGTACGAAGTCTTGGTGGTCCCGTTCACTATTGAAGTTATAGTATCTCAGAACAGTTTGGGAGAGCAAAGCTTCACCACCTTGTGCCAAAAGGCCCTTGCCATAGGCGTCATCAGGAAAAGCAGAGTCACAGCCAATGATGTAATCGGAGTATGGTACAAGTTGGGCCTGGAAGGCTGGTGAATTGACATGTGTAGCAAGGATTCTCCAAGCGTATGTAGCTGTGTTAACATGCTGAGATTGAAGAGTCAACCCTACAGCCTTGAATGGGTCTGGCAATAACTTTTTGAAAGCAGCTTCGTTAGAGGCTTCATCTTTGACCAATGGCACTTTGACCTGTCTCAAAATACCTCCTTTGGCACTCCAAACATCGAGGACTACTTGCTTGGGAGCATTTTCGTTATTGCAAATGTTTTGGAACTCTTGATGAAGTAAGTCAAAACTTATGGCACCAGCTTGTTCGGGAGTCGTAAAGCCATCGTAATTGATGGTGCCGTCTTCTTTGATACTGTAGCTGTAATTCCCGAGAGCCGGAAACGCCATTGGCAAAGCGTGGCCGTTGACACCGACAATATAGTCAAACCAGGCTTCAAGTCCCGCATCGTTGGCAGAAGAATGGGGAGTCACTGCAAGAACACGCAATGCGTACCCACGATTGTTGATATCTAAAACATGCTTGAAGTACAGATCACGGGGTCCGTCGTGCCCTTCGAATCTATCCACAAGCTTTTTTGCAAAGGAAAACATGGCTTGGTTGTTTTAGATGTTCAAATTTCAATAAAACTGAGTCGACCACGAAACATTAGCTGCGAAATGTACAGTGAGATGGTGCGATATAATGGTCCTGTTAAGTGTACGGTGCAGGTATTGAAGCACCAAAGACAACTGGTGTCATAGAGACAGAGCATGCGTTCAAAATAATCAATCATTTTTACTATACAAATCGTAAACAAACATATCTATGAGGAATTGTAGAGACCTCCAGAGAAGGCTAAACTCCAAGTTCTACTCTGGCCATTGTCCAAGTAAGTAGATTTGAAATCATCCGACGAAAAGAAATCGTAAGAAGATTTTGGATCGAATAAAGCTTGGTTTAGACGAAGGATTCCTGCCCATCCATCTGACAAATCTGCAACAAAGCTGGAAATAGTGTCCTCCCATTCCTCTTTGACATAAGAGGTACCTCTGATAGAGGCAGCTCCGGCATCCATTGGCATCATATGAATACCATGGACGTATTGTGGGTAAGTGTCAGCATCTCCAAAGTAGGTTGTAAAAGCTATCTTGTTCTCGAACAAAATACCAGATACCTTGTTAGGGATCATCTCAGAAGGCACAACATCATTATCACTGGAGAAGTAGAAATACTTGTTCATAGCTCTGTTCATGACAGCCAACATCAAAGCACCTCTATCTTCCATGGAGTTGTCACCAATAACACTACCCCAAAGCTGCATACCGTAAGAAAAGTGGTAATCTTCAGAAGAGGACTCTTCGTTACGACCATCACCAGCAGAGAACAACCCAGCAGCCCAGGAGTGTCCAGCAAACCAGTCGAACATTCTTGAAACCGGGAAATAAGTATCATCTTCTGAAGGATTGGCAACATCTCTAATCAAACTGTTCACCCAACCCTTGTTGTCATCAGCCCAAGTTCCTCCCATCTGTTTATCGACGTAACCGACCACAGCAGCAGCATGCACGAAATAACCATAATGGAAGTGGTGATCATTGTAGTATCCAGAACCGTAGTCTGCACCCGTGTCACCACCTTGAGAAGCGGATGAAGTTACACCTCCAAACTTAGTATCATACATCAAAGGGTAGTATTGTTTGTTGTTCAAGAAATCATCAAAGGCATCTTTCATGTCTTTCAAAATATCAGCAGCTGAATCTTTGTCACCAATAATATCATGCACGACCAACAAAATGTTAGCGTACTTGTCGATAACCTTACCAGAGAAGTAGTTTGAATTCATGCCAGCAACAGTCAGTTTAATGTCAACGTTCAATTCCAGTTGAGCAGCTTTGGCCAACAAATCCAACTGGTCATCGGTGTAACTCAAGTCACCAGTCATTATTGGTGCCCATGGTAAGAAGCCAACATCGGAGTTGAGAGGTTCAGATAATTCAAGTTTATTTGCCAAGAAAGCTGTCATTTTACCCTTCGTTGTAGAATCCAAAGTAATAGGAGTTTGGTCAGAAGTAGAAGTGACAGATTCAACGTGATGTGGGAAGGCAAATATAATGGTATTTCCTGAAGACGAAGATCCTTTAGTAGCGTATGTAAACGCATAGTTAGCCGAAGATCCTGAGGAAGAGCCAGAAACGGAAGCTGAGACAGGATACATGCCTGCAGCCTCATCATAGTAACCATCATTACCCTCACTAGGAGCAAAAGCCATTTGAATAATCAAACCGTCTACTGACTTTGAAGCTTGTACATGGTAGGAGTCAGAAACTTTCAAGCTGAAATCGTCGTCAGCCTTTGGAAGAATGGCATACACGAGATATTCATAATCGTTGAACAAGGTGATACGATATTTCAAAACGTTTGAAGCTAAAGCACTGGAAGATTCATGGGAGACTTTGGAAACTCCGAAGAGAGTGTTTAACTCGGCAGTCAATCCACCGTGATAAATTGCTGAAACAAAACCCATTCCTTGGACCACAGGAATTTCAATGTAATCATCTCCCACCGTTTGCTGAGGTGATAATTTGATGGTAGCAGACATCATTTTCATATCAGAAACGCTCATGTAGTTGTTAGACTTGGTAAGAGTGGTAGCTGAGATAAGCAATTCAGCATTGTTTGTAGGGTTGTAAAAGTAGCTATCCCCTCCAGTTTGGGAACTCTTAGGACCAAATACTCTTTCAGAAGCATCAGTATGTTGAACACCAATTCCATAATAATCAGTCTTCTTCCAATACAATCCGTATGGATAAGACCAAATCATATCAGTCTGATCGTCTAAGAATAAATTCACGTAGAATTTGTTTGTTTCATATGGAACACCATCATTGCTGACACCACTAGGAATTGAAAGTGGAAGTTCTTGTCTAGCAAAAACAGAAGGAGGTGAGTTAGTGTCAACTGCTTCAAACAAGTCACCGGCTCCCACAAGCTTACTTCCACCTGAAGGTACAGCCGAGGAAGCTGTAGCTGAAATTGACTCTGAGGTAACTGAACTTGTTTGTGAAGAAGATACAGACGCAGTCGAAACAGCAGAACTAGAAGTGGTTGAGACGACAGACCCAGATGTAACGGAAGCAACAAGTGCAACAGAAGAAAGGGAAATCTCTGAAGCTGACGCAAGTTCAGTGGCCGATAATGAACCATTGGTGTAAGGATGACTTTTAGCCACATTCGGAGATGCTTGAGATAAAAGACGTGAAAGAGTGCTGCTTGGAACTCTTAAATCAATCGTCGTGATTGAAGACGAACCTTCAGAAGCCATATGGGAGGAAACTGGGTCAACAGTTTGAGCTGATGGTGAACCTGTAGACACTGGGTCTGTGTCAGAGAATGTGTGAACCTTAACAATACGTTCACTAGCACTACTTTTGGAATCACCAACAGTAATCGAATAATGAGGGCTAGCCTTAACTGTTGGTCCAGTTGCCAACGGATTTCTGGCCGTGGTAGGAACGGTTATAAGTTTAGTGCTTTCTTTATAAGTGGTGGAAGGAGACTTGGTTGCAACGAAGATATTTTTCGTGGTGGTTTGGGCAGTCTTTGTAATCTGCTTTAACACCTGAGAGTTGTCTGTTTCAGTTTCGTACTGGTAGATGGTTGACCTTCCACTCGAGGTTGGTTGTTTTGCTGGGGACTGGCTGTCAGGTTTCGTATCTTGAGTTCCTCCAGTGGTGGTGTAAACCACAGGTCCAGTAGTAGTGTACATGGTACCATCGGTGCTGACAGTATATTCCATGTCAGAAGTGGTGAAATAAGTTCTTTGAGCTCGGGTTTGGGGCTGGGACTGTTGTTCTTGTCCTTGCTGGTCTTGTCCAGGAGCCTGTTTTGGACTTGCACCAGGTGCGTTAGAACCAACATTAGGAACCGCTCCAAGACCCGGACCGAGATCCTGCGTTGGTTGAGAATCAGGTGTTCCATCAACTCCATCGACAAAAACAATCTCGATACCTTGGTTGATTCCTTGGGGCTGGGCAGCTAAAGCTGTCTGGATAGCATCCATAAACCATTGGGGAGTAATATAGTTGGTCTCAGTGATTGTTGTGACTACATCATCTTCGGCGTTGGCAGAATTGGCTAGAAGCAAGCTTCCAAACAATCCGTACAACACCTTTTTACTGTACATCATTTCTTTAACTTGTCAAGGCAGCTGGGATAGTAAAATGAAGGACTAAGCTGTTCTTAGCTGTTAAGGTGTGTAGTTATGTATAACAATTAAGTTTTAGAAGATGGGCGAAAATCGCTTATATATCGAGCCTAGCTACACCAAATACCAGCACTGGACAGGAACCTTAAGCCTAGAGTGTGCCGTCATCTGCTTCCAATACAATGGTGTGCTTCTCACTGGATGCTGGCACCTGTTTATTTTTTCGCAACAATTAGGTGCTGCAGCCAGCCATTTCGAGCAATGCACAATCAAATGCTGCATGAACAATGGAATTTAATACCCTCACGTAAATCCCGTTATTCACCAGTGTAGTTCTTTTTGATCGGGACCTCATCTGACTGATGTCATGTATTAATGTAGTGCTATTCAACTTGTACAATCGATCCTAAACGACTTTGGTTGTTGAAAGTTGATCAGGATCAACGAAATCAATAACTCAGACTTCCGTAATGCTTGCAAATATTTTTTCCGATGTTTTTTTTTTTTTTTGGTGGTCCCCTTTTAACACAAAACCATCGTTCCATGTTTATTAGATTCCTCTATGGAGACTATTTTTTACCCAAAGTAGTTGGTCAAGGAGATTAGATGTTAACTAAATCTAAAAAATAAATGGCGTGCGCACACCGCTTTACCTGTCGCCTCCCTAAAACAACGTTTGGAATCAGATAGGAGATTAGTCAAACTTTTTCATGGATGCATACCGGATTGTTGTTGTGGGTGCCGGAGTGAGCGGCCTCACCACCGCCTTGGAGTTGAAACGTGCCAACCCACTGTATGATATTACCATTGTGTCCAAGCATTTGCCTGGAGACTTAGCTCCCGATTATACCTCACCTAATGCTGGAGCCAATTGGCATTCGTTCGCAGCGAATGAAGATAAGGCCCTTCAAGAATTTGATTCCGAAGGCTATGATCGTTTAATGACATTGGCCGAAAACGTTCCCCAATCAGGTATCTGGGTGCTGCGCAGTTATAATTACAATGGTGAATATGCTTCGGAGTCGGACAGAAATGAAGTCCCGTGGTTCAAAAATAAAATCAAGGATTTTGCTAGTATTGCAGAACACGAACTTCCAGATGGAACGGTATCTGGTTTCAAATTTAAGGGCCTTGTTATCAGTGTTCCCATATATCTTAATTACTTACTTCAAGAAGCCCTTGGCTTGGGGATTTTGGTGAAGCGAATCAGTGCATTGAAGACTATTGATCAAGCCCTTGACTTGCACTCGTCACGTAAAAGGGCCCACATCGTAGTCAATTGCAGTGGGTTACTTGCCAATACAATTGGCGGATATGACGACCCCAACCGAACTTATCCAGTGGTCGGACAGGTCTTACATGTAAGGAACAGCTCTCCTGTTCAGTTTTCTGTGCATCGACTGGATGCCTCTGGTGAGCCATTCTACATCTTCCCCAGAAAAGAAGGTGGCTGTATTATTGGTGGATGCTTCAAAGAGAAATTCGATACTCTCGAAGAAGATAAAGAATTGACTCAAAGGATCATTGTGAGGGCCCTTAAGTACATTCCTCAACTCATCGACCCCAGTTTTGAGAACAATCCACCTTTTATAGACATTGTCAGAGTGAGTGTGGGGCAGAGACCGTTCAGAGAAGGTGGTGTTCGTGTAGAACAGGATCCACACAACCCATGGCTAGTCCACAATTATGGATGTGGTGCTGGTGGGTACCAAGGAAGTTATGGTTTTAGTTCCAAGACCGTTGCTTTAGTAGAAGTTGCTTTGAAAAAGTCAAAGCTCTCCAAATTGTGAGAAGAAATTGGTTCGTTTATTGGGAAAGAAAATTGTACAGAAATCTAATGATACAGGGAAATTGACAAAGATTCTAGTTGCATACTTGACGTATCAAAACATCGAAAATTTTCCTTCCGAACTTTTTAGCGTACTTCTTTTGGTGCTCCTTATCGGTTTGATTGGAGATGAACTCAGAGGCTTTATTTTGATGGGCTCTCAATGGGGTGGGTTTGTCACTATACTGGTGTGTTTTGATTTTAACATCCCTGTAACCTTGCTGGGCATCGAGGAATCCATCGTTTGAGGGTCTTTCTGGGATCGTCATGGTATGTTGAATATTTCGGCTTTTATTGCTGAACTTGCTATTTTATTTCATTATCTTTTCGCATCCTCGTGGAACCTGCACTTACCAGAAAACCGAAGCAATTTAAAGCTTAAGTGATATGGTCTTCTCAAGAAACAGCTCCAATTCAGATGGATACGACAGGGAATTAAATCATAGCCTCTTTAATACAATTCATCTCAGTAGCCTCCTGTTACCACTAAACTCCAGTATTTGTTGACGCTCCACGACTTTTGATGGTTTCACTTCTATTTGCTCGCAGAGAAAAAAAAGTGAAAAATTATTGAAGTGTGGAATGAAAGTCTCGAGTGTTTTAAACTTCCAGGCTTCTGTGACAGCCAACTTACGGAGACCATGGCAAACATTCAAAGACGGCCAGATATGGTACGGTGTAATGAAGCAGGGTACCAAGAGAGTGCCCTTGACCACCAAGCAGGGAAACAAGAACTTCTATAAGGGTACCAGATCTTCTGGGATTGGTAAGTTGAATAATGCCGGAAACTATATAGTGGACTACACCAAGGTAAGAACATACGTTGTGCCTGCTGACTTTGCACTGGCCAACTTAAAACCGTTGGTTTCCCCCAATTCTCCACAATTAGAACAGAGGTACGTGGGATATGCCGATGGCCCCAAAGACGGAGAACTTGCATGGAAGAACGTGGTGGACTTCATCGAATACGGAGAGAACTACGATGTTCAAGATTTGGAGGAGAATAGCTACAAGGAGGAATACGTTAACCCTAAAGTGGTTCAAAGTCATATTGAGCTTCCTGACGAAATCAAGCAGTAGCGAATGCGATGTTAATAGAAGGTAAACTGTACATAGCCAATGGAAAACGAAGCCCGTAACTCTCTCCGCCACTCTATGGTGCACTGCCAGTCATACCCCACGCAAAGCATACCCAAAGCATACCCTCTAAAGTTGTGTGGGTGTTAGGGCCCATTCGCGTGTATTTCTATGCGATTGGAACTGAAAAATCTCTCAATATTTATGTCTTCACCAATAGCAGAAGTAACAGATTCACAAGGGAGAATGAACGATACTCCCACCACCACGCCCCCGGCACCGGCCTCTGATTCCGAGTCTCCGTTTCCCGATACCACAAATGCTGAACCTACTCCAATGGAAGTAGACACTGCCGAACACGAAGTAGAAGACACCGATGAAGAAGACGATCCAGCCTCGCTTTCCTTGCCATTGTCAAAGGTCAAAAGAATCTTCAAAATGGATCCCGACTTTGTGGGAGCCTCTCAGTCGGCTGTTTTCGCCACGGCAGCAGCCACAGAGCTCTTCATACAATATATCACCGAACAGGCCTCACTCTTGGCCAAGATCGATAAGAGAAAGAAGATAGTCTACAAGGATTTCAGTACGGCCGTGTCGTCCCAAGACTCCTTGAACTTTCTCTCCGATACCATCCCCAAAACAGTTCCACTTCGTACAGTAGTTCAAACCAGACCAGAAACAGTTACAGCTGTTCGAGAGCACTTGGACTCGGATACTGGCACAGAAAACACTGAAGCCGCTCTCACTCCAGTAGGGGCAGCCCCTGATAGACGTAGAATAGATATCACATCGATGCTCCCAATACTGGCGAAGTCTGCCGGTGCTACGACCAATAAACCTTCCATTAATAGTTTGATGTCTAATAGCACGCCTGAATCTACGGCTGAGCCTGAGGATGTTGTGGTGGGTGAGTGAAAGTCCTGGGATTGGCTTCTATGTACATTAATCTTTAGTCTATATATAAGAAAAGACTCATTTTTGGTTCTTGATAACCCAAGCGATATTCCTTGCTTGTTTCCCTAGTGGTACTCCTTCAGTGCCTATAGACACCGCTATGCTCATGATTCGGAATGCAGTTTGGTCTGGAATTATTCTTTCGTAGTTGTTCAATCCCGTCACGAGGTATTTGGCCAATGCGTGCAAAAGTCGGACTCCGGTAGATTGCTTGAAGTCAGTGATCTTCACCAACTCCGTGGTTTGTCTATTGGGATTGAATCGTTGAAGCACTAGACTGCACAGGTCGTTAAATCTCTTGCTGAAAAAGGTATCCAGCTGATACCTGTCAGTGTCCAAAATCAATGTGAGGAGTTCGAGCCCTTTGATGGCCACTTCTTCTGAGTAGGTTCCTTTTTGGGGGAACAACGATAAGATATCGTTCCAATATTCTGCAGCCAACGGTAACACTAAAGAATAGTTAGTGCTGAGAATAGGATAGATGTCCATGAGAACCTTGAGAAGAAGCGTCTTCAATATATCTGAAGGGTGAGATAAAAGGCGTAACCCATACACAAATACTCTCTGTACAATGAAATAAATGTTCTTTGGCACTACGCTAGTCCACTTATCTTCCTCTTCTTTTGAGAACTTCTCCTTGTTTTCCAGTTCCTCTTCATCTTCGTCATCGGAATCGCTCAATTCACTGAAGGGGGCGTCTTTTTTACGATGAAAGTATTCTTTATCTCTGTTGTAGCCTTCAAACAGATCCACAAGTTTACCTGATTCGTCGACCAAAGATCTAACTTGTTCTATGCTGGTCATTCCCCATGGTTTGTACAAAGAGCTGACATGATCTAGCTTCTTTGCTCCTGTATCGGTGAGGTATTGACTCTTTATCTGGGCCACCAATTCTCCGAACACCACGAAGAATCCTTCCACAAGAACGGAGTATCCATGATAGGAGTCAATTAAAATGAAAATTTGGGAGATTATGTCACTTAACTGATTCGTTAATAACAATTTCAATCCTGAAACCTTCAAAATAATCAAAAGAATACCCGGAAGTGCTGGTGTCAATGCTCCAGGCAGTGTTAGTTTGAGACTCAACGAGTCTATCAAATAATCCAGATTATCGATGATCAAATCTGTTAATGAATCATTGTAATAATTCTTTGATATCAACGAGACTGTATTTTGAGCATGCAGCTGTATCATGGGGTTGGAGTTGAAAGTCAATGCTTCAAACAATGGAAATAAATACTCTATCAAAAAGTGTTCTTTGAAATCTTCTTTTGGGAGATAACTGGATAATACCCCAAGAGAATCAAGTGCAGTTGCATAAGACTTCTCGTTGATTTCATTCCTCAACATCTCCTCTCTTGAAGTAGAAACTATAGTCAAATCTTGCAAATATGGAGCCAAATCCTCAATGAGTTCTTGGGATTGGTTCACTAATAGGTATGCAATTTCTTCAGTTTCATCCTTGCTCTCCTTCATACCATCTTCCCAATTTCCGTCATTGTCATCAAAGTGGATAAACTCATCTATATCGAATGGTTTTTCTTCTTTTATGTTCACCACGAATCTATTAGCAAGCCACAAAGAGACTCCTTTGTCGAGATTTGAATATGAATCGTTCAACATCAATGCTTCGAGAGCGGACAATTTATCATTCGTTAAGCGGTTAAGGAAGGATAAAAGCTCACTTATCTCGTTTTCTACATCAAAACTGAAGCTATCTTCGAAGTATCTTAACGTTCTAATCTCCAGTCGAGTTGTCAAAGACCATGTTTGTGATAAGTGATGCAAATCGGATACCAACTCTTTCTTGGACAAAGCTGAACCTTTGCTCTTCACGCTTTTCAAATTATTGGCATTTACATATGGAGGCAACTGGATATCGTCAAGTTTATTGTCACTTTCAAATACTTCTGTATCACCACTATATGACTTGAAGAAGTCTTTCTTGTTTCCTTGTGGTAGTTTTCGACCATTGAAACTTGCTGCGTCTGCTAATGAAGCTTTGAGGTTATTTAATTGCCTTGTTATCAAATTTTGGAATTGTATGTTTGGGTCCAATTTTTGCAATAAGAGGAAATGGAATTTAATTGAAACAAAGAACTGGATGATCCTCTCTTCTGAGGCAGATTTCAACACGGCATCCATTTTTGCGTCGATTAGATTTTCCAATTTGAGCAATAGGAGCTTAACAGGAAGTTCAGAGTCCTGGAAAGAGATTGAGGGAGAAATGTGACCGATGATTTCAGCCATAATCTGGGTCTGTGATTGTGAATCAAATGCCCCAATATCAGGGTAACATCTTGTGTATGCAAGCAAACACAATACGTCGATATTCATGGCAAACATTTCATCGAAAAGAGACCAGAAGCAATGCAGAAGTATATCTTTGACGAAAAAGACAATTGAATCAGCCATCTGTTGTTTTTGTCCTATCTTACCTTTATGGGATTGAAACACCACAGATTTGAAAAAGGTGTTGAGTGACAATTTGAGCTTTTTAGAAGTGGCTTTCAACCACCCTTGACTAGTAAAGTCACTGCCAGAGTTGACAGATATGTTGGAAGAAAGCTGGTTGTCCACTCCAGAGTCCTTCCCACTCTCCCATTCTTGGTTCAACATTTGAAACGTGATTTTTTTATCCTCTGCTTTCACTCCTAGCGTCTTGTCGTCAAAAACCTTTACAATAAGTCCCCTCAATAGCTCTATAATCATCGATATATGAGAAGAATGCAAATTCTTGGACTCAGCAGAAAACTTGATCAACATGGAGGCCACTCCTGGGAAAATATGTGCAAGTTTTTTGGAGGAAATTCCCTTCACAAATAACCACTTCATGGTTCCTAGAAGGTCTTTAACGAAGTCCTGCTCCTCTTGGGAGCGTGGGTTGCTACAACTCATCAAGATATCCAAGAGTATTGACGTTGTATCTCCAAGCAACGAAAGGCGTTTGATGTCGGTTCCAGCAAAGTAGTCGTTGTCCAAGTTCCGTACAATGGAATCAAGACAACCGGCACTGGAGTGTCTAAATAGGACTGGTTTTGACAGTAGCAAGACTTGACTTTCAGTAGGACTTCCTTTTATTAAATAGCACACCACGGGGTAAAGCTGGTCAGCTAGTTTTGACGTGAATTGGCCGTTGGGTACCCAGCTATTCCGTATAAGAAAGGACATAATGTCTAGCACATTGGCCACAATTGGATCAGAAAGTTCACTTTGCCTTAGCAAATTAGAAAGTGGAAAAAACACATAGTCGGCAAGACTGGGACTCAATATATACGCATCTCCACCCAGTGTGTTCTCGTATCTGTGGTCGTACAAGGTATTTCTCAATTGACTAACAGCATTTATCAATGGCTGTGATAATGGATCAAATGGAGCATTTGCAGCGAGCACCAACTCTGAAACCAGCACACAAAATGGCTTTACCTTTCCAAACAATGATGCAGATAGTTGCCTCTGTAGATCCACCTGTATTTGTGGCAACCCTGGAACGTTAGGCCCGTTCATAATGTAACTTGTCTTGAAGGTAGCTGCGGGTATGAGAAATACAAAGGCCTCAGAAACTTTCGTCCCGCGACTTAATGAGAACTTTCAGTTTTCAAAGTGAAAAATTTTTATCCTCCAACCTTTACAAGAACATATTATAAAAGTATGTTACATTAGAAGAGAAAAGGTCCTTAAAGAATGAGTTTCTTCAATCAGAAGCGGCACCAGAATCCGATAGTCTTGGAAAGATTAGTCTAGAGAAAACAAGTCTTCAGAGTTGTGTCTCCAAGACAAGTTTTTTGCGTCAGCCAGAGCATATATATTGAGGTGTTTTCAACATCAACACCAAAACAGCTCCCGAGACTTCGGATACCTTGTGCCGCATTGACATTTATACTCATGAAATCTGTATTTCCATGCAGATACTCATGAGGGCTTTTTGATTCGAAGAAAATCATGTTCGATACTAACATGTGTAGAAATGACCAGAACTTCCGTCTTAGCTGATGCTTTAAATGCCATTAACAACGCCGAAAAGACCGGTAAACGTCAAGTGTTGATCAGACCCTCCTCCAAAGTCATTGTCAAGTTTTTGACCGTGATGCAAAAACACGGTATGTATAATTATTGAAGTTCAAACCTAACAAAACCGAATTGATAACTGGATGGATTGATCGGTGCTCAGTCCCTTTCTGTCTTTTAAGTATTCGGGATATCAAAGTCTAAGAGATTCTTCTTACACGGTGTGTGATCTATACCTACCCACAGACCGTTTATTTCTCTTCGACACTTGTTGAACAACTCAAAGTTCTAAAAACCTTACTAACATTTGCCAGGATACATTGGTGAATTCGAATACATCGATGACCACAGATCGGGAAAGATTGTCGTTCAATTGAACGGTAGATTAAACAAGTGTGGTGTCATCAACCCAAGATTCAATGTGAAAATTGGTGACATTGAAAGATGGACCGACAACTTATTGCCAGCCAGACAATTTGGTTACGTTATCTTGACCACCTCTGCTGGTATTATGGACCATGAAGAGGCCAGAAGAAAACACGTTTCTGGTAAGATCTTGGGTTTTGTCTACTAGACTCTTTACTCTTTGTTTATAGACCTGTTGTATAGTAATAATATTCTTGTTTGAGCTTATGCCTCCGAAAAATCTCCATCTTCGCAAACTGAAAAATCGCTTCTGCAACTATTGACCAGCTCGAGGTTGATGCGAGACAAAGCTAGATTCGTGGCCACTACGCTCTCGTGGACCCTAAGGGCCGGATGTGTTGCACATTTGTTACACGAGAACGTGTACGAGTTCACAGAGACACGAGGGGAGTCCATGCTTCCCACTCTACAAGCACAGCACGACTATGTTCATGCATTGAAGGCATACAAATTTGGACGCAATCTTGAAATAGGCGATTGCATTGTGGCCACCAAACCCTCGGAGCCCACTCAGAGAGTATGCAAGCGAATCACAGGGATGCCGGGCGATATTGTGTTGGTGGACCCGTCTTCGTCGTCTGAGCTCACGAATAGTCCCCTTGATGCCGTAGAACACGACGGGTTCAACAAGTTCATTAGAGTGCCAGAGGGACATGTGTGGGTGACCGGGGACAACTTGTGCCACTCGCTCGACTCGAGGTCCTACTCTTCTTTGCCCATGGCCCTCATCAAGGGTAAAATAGTGGCTGCCAATTCCATGGACAAAGGGTTCATAGACAATTCGGGTAACTTGGGTTTTTGGAACTTTCGTTGGATAACCAACACCTTTGTGGATGAGAAATGATGACTGTATACGGTGTATATTACAATACAAAAGAAACTGCTTAGGCCTTTCCTATTTTACGCAAGTAAGCCAAATGTCTGAAGGCTCTGGAGCCTAGGAAGACAGAGGGAATACCAAGAATGAAACTGTGGAACAAGGTGGTGAAGATGGAGGTGCCCAAGTAGTATCTGATAAACACCACTTCGAAACCAATAATGGTACTCAAGAACAAAACATTGTTAACAATTTGAGGTCCTGGAGTTCTCTTGACCAAACCGTACAAATCACCGCCAATCTGGGTGGCCCATACACCCAACAACCCCAAGAAGATTACGACGGCGACCCCTGAAAATGCAATAGGGATGATAGGCGACACGGTGGTTGGATCTTCCCTGAAAACGTGGTGGATCTCAGACTTGATTCCGATTCTTTCAGCCTTCTTATAGGCAACCAACTCTTTGAGACTGTCAGATGGTAAAAGCTCGCCCAATGGCTTGTACAAGTTGGCTTTATCTCCGGCATCGGCCACAATCAAGTTGATGAAAATCTTGTCCAAGTTCCTGATGTTGAGAGGGATCTTAGACACCGTAGTAGCCAATTTCAAAGCCTTTTTGTCGAGGTTAAATTTGGGGAAAAAAGCAAAGTCAAGTCCCTTGCCATCACCCAAAGTTATCACTGCCTGGTGTGGTTGGCTTTTTATATCGTTCAAGGAGATTTCAAACTCGAGCTTGTCTTTGGTGGATTCGAGTGTAAGCAGTTTTATTTCTTGGGTGGAGATTTCCCCAAAATGGATGGAGTCATCATTTACCCTGATGGTGGCCTCCTTCAATGAGATGGCTAAGGCCATGCTTACCCAGACAAACAAAGCTGCCAATTGTTGGATTTTCATCGTGTAGTTTTTACTGAAAAATCGTTGGCTACTTGACGTGTTCTAATTTTCATAATTTCGCACCGGCCGACTGGGAGCAGTCGAAGCGAGGCTGCAAACAAGAGAAACAAGAGAACGTAAAGGTGGAGAGAAGGGTCGTCAGAGACTGTGCGACACAAAGGTAGGTATGCTGTTTATGCCACGTTAACTGTTTTAGCTTGAACGTTATTGTGTATTAAATACTAGCTAGAATCGAATTCGTCTGTGTGAACTCTGTCACTTAGATTTATTGCGGAGGAACTGAGCATGAGCTTTCTTACATCATGGACCTCTTTGGCGTCCGAAGGCACAACTTGAAGGCCCCGATATGTGTTCTTGTAATAGTCCTGAATGCTCTGGCGTTTGTTCTTGTGGCAAATACGGAGGCTCTGGTGTGTATTCTTGTGGAGCTGTCTCTTGCAGTAGCACCTGTGGCTTTGGTCAGCAAGACAGCCATTTTCCCTCCCAATCCTTATCCTGGAGATCCTTCCAATTATATACAGCATTGCTTGTTCTGAGAAGATGACCGTTCTCTTTATCTGCCGTAACAAAGGCTTGATTGACATGATAATTCAACGTAGAAAAAGTACAATGCTATTGTTTTTGCAGCCAGTTAGTAACAAGGCTTCTATGTAAAATAAATAAGAATTGTGGATGCTTCCAAAAACCGAACAATCTGAGGATGCTAAGAAAAGACAAACGAGATGAAGTTGACTCTGGAACGAGATGTGGAACAAAGAGTTTACTAGCCTTTATGGATCAAATTTGTGGATTTTGCTGAGATTACTATAGGTGACGAGAAAGCATAAACTAGGCCCCATACACCCACCAGATAACCAATTGTAAAAAGCCTTAATATTCGTTACACTCCAAATCTACACCTGACTAGTCGATCACTGCAATTACCGCCCACATCCTTTATTAGCCGCCTGATAATTTATAAGCTCATCTCCATCACACATTAAATCCGCGTTGGATTTGAAATCAAATTTCCAGTTCTTACTGAAGATGAAGTTTTTGACCTCCAAGAGTTTGATCTACATAAGAGTAATTCTCCTCTTGACGGGTGCATTTTGGATCTCCACCGATCCGAAGTCACTTGTCCACTCGAATTTCGTGTTGCTTTTGGGAGAAGCTATGCGTTTACCCATCATTCCTGTTGATGATAAAAGCACTCTGAACGGTTTGATTGCAATGTTTGTAACCATCAATGCTTTGAGTGACTTGATTCCTTGCTTGTCTAATGACGTCCAATTATTTGAGACTCTCGTGCCAGCACGTTTGTTGGCCTTCTTTTGTTTCTGTGCTTACACTTACTTGATTGAAGACAGAATGTTCAGTAACAATGTGACATTTGTGTACTCCTTCTTGGAAATCTGGATAAACCTTTTGATATATAACAACTTGAGAGACGAGAAGTACGTGAGATTGAAGGAATACATCAATGAACACGGAGAAGAAATGCAAAGAGAGGCCGCAGAACAAGTAAGAGTTATTGAAGATTAGTTATGCTTTGTATTCACCAAATATATATATTTCTATGAAACTATTCGGCAAGAAACTTCTGGACAGACCAATCTATGGATTGGCCAACTTCTGTAAAGTCGCTGAATGTCATTTTCAAAACGTTGATACCTTTTTCATTGAGTGTCAAATTTTCAACTTTTTCGAACCGGATAATCTTTAGATGCAAGATCAAGTTGACAAAGATTTCACTTGTAGTCAAATCTATATCCACCTTCAAGCATTCTTTAGTCGATGGGTTCGTGATGACCAAGTCGAATCGGGAAATGGGCTTCTCGATGGACTTTATGAAAGGTGTGTCTATCTTGCTTAAGTTTTTTATGTTTTCGTACTTTTTCACCAGTACGTCGAACTCCAACTTGTCTTTATGTTTGTCCATGGTTTCTTTGATGAGTTTACTGAGATCGTTAACGTATGCCTCATGCTTGAAGTGGCCAATCAATGGCCTTAAAATCAAGGGGTGGGAGTTGTTTTGCTTGAATTTTGTAAATCTCGTAGGGATCTTTTGTTTCAAGTTCAAGTTGTACTTGAAATATCCACACAACATAATTTTTAAATAGTTCAATATTAACTGGCATTTTTGGTTGTTCTTTTGTGAATCTTCACTTGCCCCTAAGTACAACTCATCCTCGCTGTTTTCGTCATAGGCAATGGCTTCCACCTCTATTATCTCATTATTGACTTCGACGATTATTTTGTCTGCAATAATCAGCACATTGTAGTTTATAAGAGTTCTGGCTTCTCGCGTTAATTGAAAGAATAGATCCTCTTCAAAAATGAAGAACCGGGCTTTTTCAATGTCAGTAATGAGCCTTCCTGATAACTGATCTTTAATGTTGAATTCGAACTTCGACTGTCCTGTTAGCATGTACTCGTCATCGACCTTACTTAAGATCTTAACCTTTACATATTTGAATGTTCTCTTCACGAGTTTGTTGTTAGATTCCAAAACTGGTGCAAATGAAAGCTCTCCAGTCTTGGGGTTTCTTCGTAATATGGCTATGCCTTTGTCATGATAGCTGGACCCAGAGTCTCCGTAACCATACTTAACTCCTATGGCTTTGGAGTTGTCAAGAGGGTCTTTCATTTTAAGCAATATCTCGTTATTGCTCAACACTTCGTTGATCTGATTCCAATAGACCTTTTCTCTTTGACCTTGCAACTGCAATTCTTCTTGCTTCTTCTGGAAGAGAGTCTTGATCTTGCTCAAAGATTCGTATTTCCATCCCTGTCCTATTTTGTTTACATTAACGTCGTTCGAAGGGGCATTTTCCTCGGGTGTCAATCTGTCTGAGTGGAACGAGCCCAACGGGACATTCTTAGATAAGTGTGGAGATATAGTGGACTTGGCAAGATTTGGCTTGGTGGCACTTAAAAGAAGCGAAACAAGGTCAAGAGCCAAAGACGTTTCATTGAGGGCCAAGTTGATGTCTCTGCTAAGATTCATTTTAATGGTATTGATTTTATCGAGTTCAGACGAACCGGTTTCCTTTGTGTCTGTAGTTTCACTTGAACCTGTTTCAAGGTCCAGGTCTATGTCCATTGAAGACAGCTCGTGGCTGAGCTTCCCTGCAATCTCCTTCTTTAGTCCATCCTCTGACAATGCTAAAAAGCTTTTTCTCTCCAAGAGAATCTTAGGAATTATCTCTTCAATTGAAAAATCGTCCCTGTGAGCAATTAGTTAGTAAATGTGCACGAAACAAAACCTGAGTGGCCAAACATACTCTTTGTGTAAGAATGGGTCTTTTGAGCCATTGAACAATTCGTCTTCGACCTTGAGTTGTATAATATGATCTTCAGCCATGGCGACGGGGAAAGCGAAGAAAGAGAAAGATAAAACAGTTTCGCATTTTTTAAAGTATAGGAACGATTATTTATTTTGTATATATATCATCAACAGATGGCACCTAGTCCATGAAGTCGTCCAAATCGCCCTCTTCTATGGCCTTCAACAACTCGAACTCATCCTCGAAATCCTCTTGGTTTTTGTTGGCATCCTTCAAGTTTTCTGAAGGAAATCTCATAGATTTGACGGAGTCGTTGTGTAAGCTCAAGCAGAACTTTATTCTCAGGTCGAATTCGTCTTGAGGTAACTTGGTGGAGTAGATATCCAACAACTCCTTGGATTGCATGTAGCCTTTCTCGTGATTTATGGTGGCCTCTATAACCCCATCTCTAATGGCTTTGGCAACAATATACTCTGTCAGTTCTTCTGAGTCCAAGTGTAACTTGATGCAAATGTCTTTCAACGAGATTTTGGAGTAGGACAAGGAGATGATTCTAATACCCGTTTTGATGACGTTTTGGTGTAATCTGGAAATTAACGTGTAGTTGTCGTCCTTGATGAAATCAGCCTTGTATTTCTTCAACACCCGATCAAACAACTTCAAATCACCTACTTTAACGGCCCTGGTAACCATGAAATAAGGCTCAAAACTTGCACCATTGGTTTTGAAGACCTTCAACTCGGGTATATCACCCATCAAAAGCTCGATTATGATGCTCAACTTAGTGGCACTTTGAATGAAGCCCACCGAAAACTTGGTCTGAGGAGCCTTTCTTATGGCGGTAATACAGCACTCATTGGCCAACGAGTAGTTCAATTGGATGGCATGGATTCTGGCCACGTAGTAGAAGTATCTGGCACCCAAAGATGTGCTAGCATTATCGGGAAACTCGGACTTCTCGATCAAGTTCAATGCCTGGTCAATGTCTTTGGTCAACAAGTAGTTTCTCAACAAGATGGTGATGATAGAGGCCACTGTTTCGATGTCATGTCTCAAAGTTGCGGTTCTTAAGGCGTATAACAATTCTGGGCGAATCGAGTACAACTCGTTGACAAGCTCGGCACCTCTAGAGATATAGAACCAGATCTTGGCGTATATGAAATCCAACGACCGACGGTTGTACACCTTCATCAATTGAACCACTTTTCCATTGAACTGGTGAAGCTTGGCCGCTTGATCTGTGTCCAAAAGATACATTTGCACCAACAAGTGAAGATACAAATCAATTTCAGGAAGAAGCTGGTCGGGCTTGTACGAAGCCAGCTCCAGTTTGGCGGCCCGCTCAACGTAGTCAAACACGTAGGCCTTCAGGTCCACAGACCCGTACACATTGGAAACCACTGTCGATAAAGCACTGGCATCGTGCTTGAGCTTGCGTCTCAAGGTCCCCAACCCACGAAATAACTTGGTGAGGTATCTGTTGTCAAAGGTGGTGGAGACCTTGTGCAACAACAGAAACGACTGTTCAATTTCTGTTGCCAAGTTCACAACGTCATTGGAGTTTGGTTCTTTCATTTCGATATCTTTGACGTCGGACATTGTGGCGATGTGTATGTTGAACGACTTGCCACTGGAATTAATCAAAGTTGAAATCGCGAACGAGAAAACGCTTTACAATCATTTCCATTAAATACTATAGAACTAACAAATATTAGCAGGAGGCAAGAAGGTCCCCGTAGGTAGGCATATCCGTAGGTACACGAGGGCAGATTGGGAGGGATCTCTAGGCGCACGAGACTCGGTCTAGTGGTGATGACTTAACAGCACGAGTTGGATTGGTTGGAGTTCAACGATTGGCCTCTCAAGTTGACGTTGGACTTGTTGTTTCCATTGGCACTGGAGTTGTTATTGTTGGTCATCTGAGCCTTGATTTGTCTGGCCATGGTGTAGAACGCTTGCTCGACGTTTGTAGAAGACAAGGCCGATGTTTCCAAGAACGGGATGTCCAAAGCGTCGGCGAATTCCTTGGCGGCGGTGTACTCAACCACCTTTTTGTCGGACAAGTCAGCCTTGTTACCTACCAACAATTTCATCACTCCACCGGTGGCGTAACGGTCAATCTCTTGTAACCACTGCTTGACGTTGTTGAATGACTCTTGGTCGGTGACGTCGTACACAATGATAATACCGTGGGCCCCTCTGTAGTAAGAAGACGTGATGGTTCTGAACCTCTCTTGTCCAGCAGTGTCCCAGATTTGTAACTTGATGGTCTTACCGTCCAATTCGATGGTTCTGATCTTGAAGTCCACTCCAATCGTGGAAATATAGTCGGGGGTGTAGGTGTCGTCGGCGAATCTTAACAAGAGACAGGATTTTCCGACCCCTGAGTCTCCGATCAACAATAACTTGAACAAGTAATCGTATTCGTTATTCATTTAGAACTTGTGGGATTGATTTATGGTACAGTAAAAAAAGAACCGCGGGTTTTCTAGGAATAAATCGTTGTGTGTGAGGAACAGATCTGTATAATATGATGTGCTGTTGTCACTGAATGTATACTTATAATGTGTTCGTCGTTTCGATCTGCTACTTCCTGGTGTAACGTGGTATTATTGTAGAGATTGAATACTTTCTGGAACTCCCTTGATGTTTTTTTCTGCGAGAAAACGAAGTGAGCGAGAGGGGCGGTGCACGACCATTGTTGTGTGAAGCAGCTAGGTGTCAGGATTGTAAGTGGTGCCAGTGGGCGTACGGGGTTAGGGCCAGGCAGCACTTGTAGTAGGTCCAGGCAGCTGGGGGTGCAACGTTCGCAATACGTGTATTGATGAGAATAGTACATAGTTATCCGGGAGCACCAGATAATCAGCTGCGATAACACATAAATAGGGAGCTGCAGTGGCCACAGCTAGTCAATAGTTGGCTACAGCTAGCCAATGGTTGGCCACAGGCTCAGCATCATATGTTGTACTTTAGTCGATCTTCTCTGCAGCCTCTTTGGCCAACTTCTTGGTCGACTTGGTGCCCCGAATCTTTTTGGAGGCTATTCTGACCATCTTGTAAAACCAGAATATGTTCAAGCAGTCAAGGGAAAAGTTCAACGTCAACAAAACAATGGGCAAGATGGGGTGGATGAGTCCCCTTGTCCTGAACAAGTCGGTGGCCACAAGTGACACCGCATAGAACCCCCACAAGATTCTCACCGAGAAGAAGCTGACCAACAACATGATTCCGTTAACCACAACGACCTTGTCACTGACCACTCCGGCAGGAAGTCTAGAGGCAAACCAATTGACATTCACAAATGGAGTGGAGGCCTCGAATATCAAAAAACTGGCAGCCCATGGCAAGCAGAAAGGCTGGAGAGTAGCTCCAAATACAAATAAGGCTGCCAACCCATGGAGTAAAAATCCAAATCCAAACGACAGATAGTGTTTCAAACACACAAAGGTGTCCCAAAGAAAATAGCCAATTGCCAAACTACACACTAGTCCACCGTAAGGAAAGTAACCGAAAACCGATCCCACTGGGTCTTCCACCCTATTGGTGTAGAAGCTATTGTTCCACATAGGGGCCAAGCTACCAAGCGAAATAAAGCATTGAACCATGGAAACAACATGGATGTCGAAGTTGATCCTGCTGCGTTTACTGAGAGTTGTGTAGTGTACTCCCGCCCACTTGGTGCTGAAGTATGGCGAGATAGCCTGGATGATAAAGTAGAAAATCATCAGAAACACGATCTCGTGCCAGTGATTCACGTAGTGGTTGGAGGAATTTTCCTTGGGAAAAGGCCTATATTTCATGAATGGATCTTCATATGCACTTGGGAGCCACAGCAGCATTGTCACAATGTTTTTGGGTGTATTCTATGGTGTTTGCTTGGTGAAGCTGATTAGGAGTTAATCCTTTTCTCAAAAAAAATGTTGTGGAGCCCAAAACGGGAACCACTCAAAACGGAACGGCCGAAAAAAAGACAAAAAAAAAATGTTGAAAAACTATCAATTAATTAAACGTTATTTGTACAGTTCAATTAAAAAACGCACCATGCCATACGATCTTGTTTGTTTAGGAAACCCATTGTTGGATCTCCAAATTGATGTTGAAAAGGACATCTTGGAAAAGTACAACTTGAAGGACAATGATGCCATTTTGGCCGAGGAAAAGCACATGCCCCTCTATGATGAGATCATTAACAACCCAAAGTTAATTTTGGTCGCTGGAGGTGCTGCCCAGAATACTGCCAGAGGTGCCCAATACATTCTTCCACCTAACTCTGTTTGCTACTTTGGTGCTGTAGGTGACGATGTCTACAAGGAAAAATTGGTTGAAGCTAACTCCAAGTACGGTTTGACTACGAAGTACATGATTGATAGCCACGAAACCGGTAAGTGTGCTGCGTTGATTCACGAACACAACAGATCTTTGGTCACTGACTTGGGTGCTGCTAACCACTTCAAGGCTTCTCACTTGGACATTCCAGAGAACTGGGACATTGTTAAGAATGCTAAGGTTTTCTACATTGGTGGTTTCCACTTGACTGTTTCTCCCGAAGCCATCCTCAAATTGGGTAAGCACGCTGCTGAAACTAACAAGCCCTTTGCTTTGAATCTTTCTGCTCCTTTCATTCCCCAATTCTTCAAGGAACCTTTGGATCAGGCCATTCCTTATGCTGACTTTATCATTGGAAACGAATCCGAAGCTGCCAGTTACGCTGAAGCCCACGGTTTGGAAGCAACTGATGTTGAAACTGTAGGTAAGTACATTGCCAAGTTGCCAAAGGAAAGCTCTGCTAGGCCAAGAGTGGTCATTTTGACCCAAGGTACTGAAGAAACCGTGACTGTTTCTTACAACAAGGAATCTGACTCTTACGATGTCAAGAAGACACCTGTTATTTTGTTAGATAGTAGCAAGATCGCTGATACCAACGGTGCCGGTGATGCTTTTGCTGCCGGTTTCATCGCTGCTGTTGTTCAAGGAAAGACCGTCGAAGAAGGCATCCACCTCGGTCAATGGGCTGCCAAGATTTCCTTACAGGAAGTCGGCCCTAGTTTCCCATTCCCAAAGCAAACCTACGCTTAGGTGATCATTTAGTATTGTCTAAATACTGTGATCCTATCGCTTCACTTTAGTCATATATGCCATTTCATTTCAACATGTATTTTCTTTTTCAATTGGGTTTGTGAACGGTTAGGGAATTAAATAAATACTATATATAGCATTTAATTCAACTTTTTGCTCTATTGACCTTCAAATCACTCCTCTTTTTGGGCTCCGTGTGCTCTGCCTGGTCAGATGAGATGGTCTTCGCATTCGCTGAGTGAAAAATTATATTTAGAGAAGGTAGGCATTGGATTCTATTGAAGCAGTCAGAAAGCTTTTAGTTCACGATTACACCACATGGACGTCCTGAGAGATCATTACTATAAGCTCGGGTCCGAGCTTCCCCAGGAGCGTCTAGAGGCAGCTGTGGGATTACTCAAAGATTTGGGTGCTGCTAATGATCAAGAAGAGTGGGACTATGCTTTGAACAGACTCATCAAAGGTTTGAATACCACCAGACAAAGTGCTCGTTACGGTTTCTCGATGGCATTAACAGAAGTGGCCCAAGAATTGATCACCAGTAAAACCTCTTCTTTATCTGTCTCGAGTTTTATCGATCGGATCTTGAGCACCATCGAAGTCAAACCTTCCATGAAGGGAAGAGAAGAAAGAGCTGCTTTGTTCGGTCGTTTGTTCGGATTGCAGAGTTTGATCAACTCGAAAGTTATCTTCGACGACAAATACACCAACTTTGAAGACACTACGAAGTTCTTGCTGTGCCTTATGGATCTCGCAACCACTAAATCGTGGTTGAGAGAAACAGCTGTGTTCACACTTTGCTCTTTTATCAAGCAACTCGCTTTGACTGACGATTTGATTACTTTCATCCTCCAAAAGACTTCTGAATTGGGCTTGACGTTTAGCTCGGAGGGTGTTGCTGTCTATCTCTCGATTCCATACGATTTAAGAGCCAGAAATGGTCCAAAAGTCTCGGGTGCTACTTGGAAGAACTTTGACCCTTTATCCAAGGGCAATTTGCAAACCTTGTCCAAGGCTTTGAGGGACGTAGAGGTTGTGAATGAAGATGAAGACAAGAAGAAACAACAAAAGGGTTCCTGGACTCCTCGTGTTCATTTCGTTTGGGACTTGGTCTTCGAAAAATTTGTAAACAAGCGGGAGGAGTCTACTCCAACCAAGAAAAGAAAAACAAACAAGAACAAAGCTGTTAAAGAGGACTTGTTCATTTCACTCAAAGAATTCTGGAAAGTGGTGGTGGATGAGTCGTTCTTTGCTGATAAATCTTCTCATGAAAGAAAGTATTGGGGTTTTGAACTTTTCATAAAGGCATACCAAACTGCTCATAATGATCAGGTAGAATATATCATCACACCCAATTTTTTAAGATGCTTGATAAACCAATCTTCCCAGTCAAATAGAATGTTGAATAAGATTTCGACCAGGTGTTTAAACATAATCAAGCAAGAGTCTGTGACTAATCCTTTGAAGGCACCATACACATTAGCTTGCTTAGTCGACCCTGCTCATGGAGGATGTTGGAACTTTGACTTGATTACTAAAAGTAAAACCACGGAAGTATTACTAAGTTGTTTGAGTCAGAAAACAGGTAACGATGTGAAGGACTTGGTAGTTTTGGAAAAGTTCAAGGATATCTTAATTGATCAGTTCAACGCATCCTTAGTTGAAGACAACAATGAGTTAAAAGGACCTAATGATAATATACAGAAATGGTGTTTGAATCTGTTGCTTCAGTTGGTTCGAGGGAACAAGCAGTTTATCGGGTCTTGGATTGAAAACATTTTGACTCTACTCATAGAGCACAGTTTTTTCAGATCAACTGAAAGTCTAGCAGTATCCGCCAACATCAAAAACATGTGTCAAGATAGACTTAATTCTATTCTTGGAGATATAATTAATACCAAACGGAAAAGCTCTTCCTGGCCCTTATACTGCATCAAGCACATTAGGAAACTTGAAAAATCAAACGATTACCAATTTATTCTGGAACTTGATGAAGAGTTATCCCTGACAAAACTTGAGTGCTCCAATCTCTTGGAAAAGGTTGAAGAATTGAAGGCAAAAAACCCTGCCACTGATGATAAGATATACAGTTTTGAATTACTTTTCTCTATGGTACTTCTTCAAATTTATATGGGGGATGAGGATTCGTTTTCAGTTGTGGATGAGTTAAAGGTGTGCTTCGAAAGTACATTCAGCGAAAAAGAAGATGAGGATATCAATTCTGCTGTTGTGATGACCGAAATCATCTTGTCGTTCATTTCGAAGAAATCTGCCCTCTTAAAAAAATTCTGCTATATCATCTGGGAATCTCTCCTTTGTCAAAAGGATTCGACTGGGACCTTGAGGGTAAATGAAGAGTGCTTGGAATTGTTGTTCAGTGTATTGACTGCCAAAGAGAACAAAGAGGGACAAAAGAGCTTGTTCGACAAAGAAGGTGATTTTGCCGACGACAACGGTTCGAATGACGAAGCAGCAGAGGATGATGATGACGAAGATGACGAGTCTGATGTTGATGACAAAGAGTCCGAAGAGTCTGAAGAGTCTGAAGACGAAAAAGAGGATGAGGAAAGTGACACAGCAGATGTTGACAAAGACACCAACATTAAATTGGCTCAAGCATTAGGAATTCCTACCAACTACGATGGGGAAGTCAAGTTTGAGGACTTGAGTTCTGATGATGACGACTCCTCTGTACAATTGGACAATGCCGATGACGAAGAAATGTTTGCCATGGACGACCAGCTTTCCAGAATCTTCAAGGAAAGAAGAGACATTTTGTCATCCACTGAAACCGGAAACAAAAGAAAATCGGATGTTGCAGAAGCCAGAGAACAAATGGTCTTCTTCAAGCATAGAGCCTTAGATCTTTTGGAGATCTTCTCCAAAGCCCAGCCCGACTCGTTCCTCAATTTTTTGATGCTCAAACCTCTACTCATAGTCATCAATCTAACACTCGACAAGAATGTCGGAACCAAAGCACACAAGTTGGTTAAGAACAGATTGTCAAAAGTCAAGCTCGATGCTAACGGCCTCCAGAACAAACAAAAACTGGTCGAAAAGCTAGCCGAATTATTGGTGTGGGTCCACTCTCAAGTTTCAGAGACAAAGGCATCCAATAGCAGCCATATTTTGGCTTGCAATAGCGCATCTATATTGATTGCAAAAAACCTCGTCCTAATCGATGAAAACCAACTCGATGCCGTCATCGATGTCTACACTCAAACCATGAAAAAATGGGCTAAGAACTCCAAAAACAAAACCCAGCCATCCATTTTCTTTGATTTTATCAACTGGTTGACTGCCTGGAGAAAGTAAACCCCTCTAGCCCCTGTATATCTAATCCTATCGTCTGTACATATCATCAATTTTCATGGATCCACCGCGAAAAAAACCTCTATATGAATCGCGGTTAAGGTTCACGTAATCGCAATTCGTTGGTAACCTGGTGTAAGCGGAAGTAGCTCGATGGACGTATCGAGACTCGAGATCTCCACGGACGCAAAGAAGAAACGCATCATCAATGGCAAGCATCGGATATTACGGAAAATTGGACAAGGCCAATCGGGAAAGGTGCTACTAGCTGAGGAAGTAGCTGCAGCGGCCAATGATGCCACTTTTGTTGCAATCAAGACTATCAACCGGATTGATAAGACCAAACTTATAACTAAAACATACTTGAATCACATGACCAAAATCAAGCGAGAGATCCAGATCATGAAGGAGTGCAACCATCCCAACGTTGTGAAGTTGTACCAGGTAATTGATGACTTGAAGTACGACAAGATCCTTTTGGTGTTGGAGTATTGTGCTGATGGCGAGGTGGACTGGAAGAGATATAATCATTACGTGGAGAAGCTGAAAGGTGGTCGAGGACTCACCATCAACAAGATCTTGAGAGATGTGATCAATGGGCTTGAATATTTGCATGAGTATAAGGGAATTATACATCGAGACTTGAAACCTTCAAATCTCTTGATCCAGGGTAAAGACATTAAGATCAGTGATTTCGGGGTATCTTTGATTTTGGAGAACAACTCCAATGATGCCAAAGAACTAGGAAAGACCATGGGCACCCCGGCTTTTTTTGCACCTGAGTTATGTCAGTTTGTGAACAATCGTCTCTCGATGATACAAGACATCAGTACGAACAAAATCGACAACCGAATAGACATCTGGTCATTGGGGGTCATCTTGTATTGTTTGATATTCAACGACCTACCGTTCAATGGCAAAAATGAGTTTGGACTTTTCAAGAATATTGTCAATAAAGAACTCAAGTTTCCCAAGACGAAGTTCAGTTCGAGGTTTACAGAAACTGATCGAAAAGAGTTTGATTTGCTTTGTGACCTAATCTCTCAAATACTTGTTAAGGACCCCAATTCTAGAATTGGCATCAAAGACATCAAGGATCATAGCTTTACCACCTTCGATTTGACTGTTTCGGAATCGTTACGGTTCAAAAGATTTAACGATGGAATTATTCACGATCAGTTGGGTTTGACAGGGAAGATCAAAAAGTTCTTTGGCGGCAAACCCATGGAGAGTGTGAATCCAATTAAACTAGATGATGGTGCTGAAGATTACGCTAATTTAGAGCCCGTTGATGATTTACTTGATAGTTACTTTGACAGCTCTTCGATGGGATCGTTAGAGAGTGATGATGAAGTCGGTAGCGGCAATGAAAGTTTGGCGTCTAAGGCCAACGGCAAATCTAATGAGACCTCTAATGACGAGCGAAATGAACAGCATCCTAATGACATTTTTTTCAAGCTGGAGCTTGCCTCTTCATCCGCAACCACCCGTTTGAGTGAACGAGTTAAACCACCACCGTCATTGAATCTATCTATGATGAAGTCTAAGGCTCTTAGTTCTCCTGTGAAGATTGGGTACTCTGCCCCATTAGCCCCGGTTGCCACCCCATTGTCTGCCAGCTCGTCAGTTTCAAGCTCTTCAAGTATGATGAGCTCAAAAGTCGTGACTCTAGGTCCCCAATCTCCATCAGTGTTTTACAGCCCTACTCGTTCTTTCTTTGACAAACTCCACACAATGAACCACACCATTAGCTCACTTGCATCCCCTCCTGATACGAAACTCAAAGACACTAATGACAGACTTGATTTGGAGCCCCCCAGTATATTCCGGAGTCGACACTCGTCAATTTCTTCCAACACATCTAACCGCAAAAATAGTTTTGGAAGCCCACTAATGAGGATCACCAGCTCCAGTTCTTCACTTAATCTCAATGCTTATTTAACGAGTGATAATTTGTCTATAAATTTAAGAACTCATACAGGTGATAGTGAAGTAGAAAGCGAATCAAGCGATGATGGATATGAGTATGATCAGGCTAACTCCACCTTCGTATTATCCAACTCGGAGTTGAACAACTCGGAACAAGCCAAGTTCAAATTCAAAGACATGAGTGAGTATCTTGACAACTTAGACTAGAAATCAAAAATGCCAGCATGGCTTTACATAGACGAAAATCGTATATAGTGCATAGAAATTTAACTTGAGAAGTGCCTAGGTTTATCACTTGGTGTCTCCTGTAGCTCTGGCATTCCCAACAATGCAAGTTTCAGATCGACCCCAGCAGACTATTGTGCTTTTTCTTCAATGTACTCGACTAATGAGCTAAGCGAGAAGATATTCCGAAAAGGTAAACAAAATAATCGTAACGAAAGTCGGACTAAAAAAAAGTGAAAAAAATGAAACTCAATGTGACCAAAGGAACGTCGAGATGTCGATCCAAAGCCTAAGGGAAAGTTTTAGCTCAAGCTCGGAAAAGCTATATAATATCCAGGCGGTGGGTTAACGCGTTGGCACTATAAGCAACTAAAAGAAAATATTATTATCTAACGAGCAACCGCACAACAAAAGGCTTCAAATTCACCCGGGATTCTCAGCACCGGCAAATTGTAGAAGCTAGCGGCTTTCAGGTTGAAACTCAACATGAAACTTGCCCATGATGGGCTTGTTCTGTCACAACAAGAGAAGAATTCCAAATTCGCTTGCATGAAACAATACATGAGAGAAAAACTCGAGCTTCCCAAATGGGATATTGATAAATAAATAACAGGAATTTCTTAAAACACGCATTCAGCAAGAAATGCACCGACTTGAATTGCGGTGAATTAAAACCTTCTACGGATTAGGAACCGGAGATCCCCCTCTAAGGGTTTGGCACCCGAATTCCGCTATGGTCATTCGAGCAACTGGATTCTAATTGGCGAAATCAGCCGTCCCCTCGGACACCGCAGCCAAGAGCCTAATCATTTTAAACTCAATATTTGCATCTAGTCTTTCTATAGCCTGTATTCACTAGTGGTCCATTACGCAATACGCCTGCAGTAGCATGCCCCGTATTCCTAATGCGTAACTGGTTCCGCTAGAGGAAACCTGCCCAGCTGCAACCTCGGATTTCACCTGGGCAATGCTCCCTTGAGACTATTGTCTTTTGGAGATGTACGGCGGTTCTGTTTTGGGCAATGATGAATTTATTTATTTTGTGTGTACAAACTATGAACAAACTATTGTTTATGAATTACACAAAATCACATCCATTTAAATAATAAGAAACCCCCTTACAATCGCAAACATTGACTGAATTTATCATTCAAACACACATATACACTGGACTATATATACATACCCAGTCCTATAAACTTGGGAGCGTCCTTTTCATTTCGTTGATTTCATTCTTGTATTTTTCCTCACGTTTTTTTCATCCCTTCGCTTGCACGTCATAATTTCCGTTGCTCTGCATTTGCTTCTTTACATTTGTTTTATATGGCTAATCAAAAGTTGTTATCTCCCAACGTGTTTGGAGACAAAGTGGCTGTTCCCAAGAGGGACAGGCCCTTGAGCAGTTTCCTTGATAGTCCATCAGAGGACGTCAGTGTGTTTCTCCAGAAGCAGCAAAGGGCGGAATTCCAATACGACGACGAAGCAGAAAATGACGAGGCCGACCAGCATGACCACGAAAACCTCGATACCCCCATCAACAATCGAAAGAACCGCATGATCATTTCGTCTCCTTTGGTATCGCGTAAGCCGTTCCGTAATTTGTCCAATATGATGAACATGAACATCGACTCTGTCAAGAAGAAGTTCAATTCCACCAAGAGGTTCATCAAAAGATCCAAAGACGAAGACAATGACACCATTAACGAAGACTATTTTACTTGTCACCCCAACAAACACGATTCAGAGGTGAAGGCTGACTTGGAAGCTGAAATCGAAGCCAATACCACTGTTTCCACCATCGAAGACTCTGACCTCGAAGATGACGACTTCGTAAAGCATGTAGCCCCAGTGGAGAAATCCTCTCACGGATTGTCACTCAGAAGATTCCATTCAATGTACCAAACAATCAAAGAAAAAGATGTGGTTTTAAAGGATGATAATTCATTGCTCAAGCATTCTAACATCAAATATTACAGTGTGGAATCAGACTCAGTGCCAAGAATTGATCTGGAATCGTTCTTGAATCTTATCAATGGTAAATGTACCCACAAATTCGATGAAATTGTCATTGTTGACTGTCGTTTTGATTACGAATTCGAAGGAGGACACATCAAGAATGCCATAAATATATCCGATAAGCAGGATTTAGAAAACAAGTTTATCACTGAGGACTCGCAGTATAGAACCAACAAACGTTATTTGATCGTGTTTCACTGTGAGTTTAGTATCTTTAGAGGCCCAACAATGGCATCCCATTTGAGAAAAACCGACAGAATATTGAACTTGAACAATTATCCACATTTGAGTTATCCTGATATATTGATTTTGGACGGAGGATACAAGAGATTTTACGAATCTTTCAAAATCTATTGTGAGCCCCAAAACTATGTCGAAATGAAAGACAGCAACCACATCAAAAAGTGTTCTAATGAGCTTGATAAGTTCAGATCATTTTCTAAATTGAACGAACACAACAGGTCCAATAGTTACACAACTATCACTTTGCACTCTGAGAACTTGAAGATCTTGAAAAGACAAAAGTCGAGTACTGGCTTCAATAAACCGGCCGATATGAAACTCACCAGATCATCAACATTTTCTTACTCAAACGATTTGATCCAACAAGAAGAATTCTTACCTCCTATTACCAAGTTTTCAAAGTTTAATCAATCTTCTAATTCTATTAATTCTTTGAATAGCTCATTGTCTGAGTTATCAACATTTTCATCTAATGATTCAGCTGATTCGGTTTCAATATCGAATAGCCCAATATTGGAAATGAACGAGTTCTTTGAATCTAGTTCAACCAAAGCAACATCGACGTTATCGCTAAACTTAAGTGCTTCTAAACTCAAGATGAAGAAGCCCTCTTTAGCAGTGTCCAAGACCAGCTCACAGTTTGAGTTTCCCAAATCCAGTGGGCTTGGTTCTCTTCATAATCATAACCAATCATTTTCAATCAGTACTGGAAACAGTTCACCTTTTAACAAGAAGGGTTTGTCTATTTTGACAGGTCCTCATAGCACTGGAGCTAATTCTACTGCAAGCAGTTCGACCTCCTCCCATAATACCATTTCCTTTTCACTTCACAATAAGAGCACTTCAATCACATCACCTATCATAAGTTCTCCATTGTCTAACATGACACCCATACCCACCCCCATGTCCACAATCGATACCTCCGTTAGCCATCATAATCGTACAAGGTCTATTATAGATCCTATTAATGACACACCCGTTGATTTTCTGGTTCCCTACTACAAGAAAGCATCATCCAATGGATCTAGCTCTGGATCCATCGGTCTGCAATACTTAGATATATAAGAATTAATGCACATCTACGTCAATCACACAAATAAATAACTCATAGAATTTAAAGTACTCAAACAAACTACAAATTGGCCTTGTTTCCAAGCAATTTGATAGCGGCATTATTGATGGCAATGGTCTTTCTTTCGACAACATGAGTTTGGAATACAACAACATCACCTTGCTTCCAAGCCAAGACTTTCAAAGTCTCACCTGGGAAAACAATACCAGTGAATCTGGCTTTGATTTCATCAAAAGCACCAAACTTGTCCAACAATACCTTGGCACTCAAGCCGTATGTACACATACCATGTAAGATTGGTTTGTCAAATTTAGCACCAGCAGCAAATGCTGGGTCAATGTGCAATGGATTTCTGTCACCGGTCAATCTGTACAAAGAAGCCAAGTCCTCGGAAACTGGAATGGTGGTCTCGAAGTCTGGGGCACCTTGTGGAGCGTTGAATTGAGAAGTAGCAAATGTTTTTCTTTCCCCATAAGTCTTAGTCTCACCTTCACAGTTTCTGATAAAGAAAGTAGCTTCATTGGTGAAAAGAGTTTCACCAGTTTCAACGTCAACAGATTTAGATCCGTGAACAACAACGGTGTTGGTACCCTTTTGGGTAACAGCCAAAGGTGTGAAAGTAGTCTTCACTGTAGCCTCAGTTGGAATTGGGTATTGTTCCAACTTGATGTAGTGTTCACCGTGTAACAAAAGCATAGGGTTGAAGTTTTTCAAGAGCTTACTGAACGACAATTGGGAAGCAGTTGAGTTGAAAGTAGCCAAGTGACCGAATGTTGGAATAACTTGAAAATCACTGTCGTTTTCGTAAACGTATTTCAACTCAGTAGATTTGGCACCGACAGCAATGTTGTACAAAATGACCTCTTTGTCACCGTAAGTGAAACCAGCATCTTCTTCATCGTCATCGTCATCTTCTTCTTCTTCATCTTCTTCATCGTCTTCTTCTGGTTCAACGGCACTCAAAATTTCCATGGACGATTCACCAGTAGATTTTGGATTGGTTGATTCTGTGAAGTCGGTGATCTTGGCAAAGTTTTGCTTGATGAATTCTGGGGTAACAACTTTCTCTCTGCACACAACACCCTTGGATCTTTGCCATCTCGTGTTACCGATCCAACCACCGCCACCTTCGAATAACTCACCGGTACATGGAACATCATCAGAAGCCAAGAACACTAACAAAGGTGCTACCAACTCTGGCGGATACAAGTTCTTGTCGGTGTCAGAAAAGATGGTCAAAGTCATAGCTGTTTCAGCATGAGGAGCGACAACATTAACCTTGATGTTACTCTTAGCACCTTCAATGGCAATGGTTCTTGAGAAACCAATGATGGCACACTTAGAAGTTGCATAGTTAGATTGACCAAAGTTACCGTAAATACCAGAAGTCGAAGAAATGTTGATAACTCTACCAAACTTCTTTTCCAAGAAGTGTGGCCATGCCAATCTAGTCAAATGGAAAGTACCGTTCAAATGCACCTGTTGAACTTGATACCATTCCTTATCGGTCATCTTGGCAAAAGACTTGTCTCTCAAAATACCAGCATTGTTGACTAAAACATCAATAGTGCCGTACTTATTGATGACATTATCGATGATTTCCTTGTATTGGGTACCAACATCATGTTGATCGCCGTGAGCTTCACCACCAGCAGCTTTGATTTCCTCGACAACCTTGGATGGGTCAGCGAAATCATTGACGACAACCTTGGCACCATATTTAGCGAAAAACAAAGCATAGTCTCTACCTAACCCAGCACCTGCACCAGTGATCAAGACAACCTTGTCCTTCAAGGAAATAGGAGGAACACCAGAGGCATCATTTTCCTTCAAAGACCTGGCAGCTTCGTTCAAAGACAAGTAGTCGTTGAGCATATGAGGGGTCTGGTTCTTCAACAAAGCGGGTCTGGAAGAATCGTCGAAATCAGTGATTTCTTCGAACTTTTTAGCAACCAATTCAGCACTGAAAGTCTTATCAGGCTTGAAAAGAGCACCACCAGATCTTTGCCATCTAATCTGAGAATAGAAACCAGCAGCCAATTCGAAAACTTGACCGTTTGGTTCGGCTTCATCATGAGTCAAATACAACACCAAAGGAGCAATCTTATCAGGACCCAATTGTTCCAAAATGGATTCTGGTAAGATGTTTTCGGTCATTGGAGATCTGGCCAATGGAGCTATTGTGTTGGCAAGAATGTTGTACTTTTCACCTTCTTTGGCCAAGGTTTCAGCGAAACCAATCAAACCACTCTTAGCAGCCGAGTAATTGGCTTGACCAAAGTTACCGTACAAACCAGCTGGAGAAGCAGTGTTGACAATTCTACCATATTCTTGCTTTCTAAAGTATGGCCAAGCAGCCTTGGTACATTTGTAAGCACCGTTGATGTGGATATCAATAATAAGCTGGTACTGTTCTGGGGTCATCTTCTTGAATTGAGCATCTCTCAAGATACCAGCATTATTGATCAACACGTGGATGGTACCGAAGTTCTTGACAGCAGTTTCAATGATCTTTTCACCATCCAAAACGTTGTTGTAGTCAGCAACAGCCACTCCTCCATTGGCTTTGATTTCCTCAACCACCTTGTTAGCAGCCTCGGATACACCGTTTTTGAGGCCCAAATCGTTGACAACGACCTTGGCACCTCTTTTGGCGTACTCTAAACAGTAGTGCTTACCCAATGCACCTCCTGCTCCAGTAACAACCACAACTTTGTCCTTAAAAGATATTTCTGACATGTTTCTATATGAAATTCTTTTGCCTGTGAAACTAGGATTTTTAGCAAGTGAGGAAGCCGATGGTATTTATATTTGTGAGGCTCTGAAAAATTCCAATAGGATTTATTTTGCGGGGTTGACCAATAAAGATTAGTTTGTAAGTGACATGAGTCGTGAGTTAGAGCAAGAAACGGCCAACATAGATCACCGGTCGAATGGCAGGGCCTATGAGTTTCAGAGAAGTTTTCGTAGACAATCCGGTGATTCTAATGGTGCTAGAGCGGTCTATCTTAGAGTGAGACAACCGAGCGTAGAATTATGGTTGTGGGAGACTGGAAAGAGATCAATTGGCCCAACAAAGGAGCATGTATGGTTTCTACGAGGAAACTTATAAAGAGTGCTTTGTGGGGCAAATTATGTGGTTTATGTAGATGATAATCGTGATTATTTGCAGAAGATGGGGTTGTTTGCATCCATTTCAGCCGATCAGTGCGGTTGATTTTCAAGGTTCTGGTGAAATCGTGGCCAATGAGACGAGACTGCGTGGCAATTTACCGCGGTAGAACTGCTACAGTTGGCTGTAAAACTTCACCCTCGGCCCACGCGAGCACAAAGATTTGTGTCGCCGAACAACCGAGGTTTGATTTCATGTGCATTGGGAGCCACAAGAGCAAATCACAAATGGGAGCTTTTGTTGTAGTTTAGAGAATGGTTCTACTGTTTGGTGTTAACTAGTGGGTGAGACGTGCCAGGACAGACTATAGCAGAGGTATCCACCAAGAACACCTCTATCTGTCTGGGCACTACGTCACTTCAGCTTCTTGGGGAATTTTGATCACTGACCACACAGTTGCGAGTCAGCCCTGAGTCATGTGAGTCATCATGTGACTCGTTAAGTGAATTGATCCTCGATCACGTGAGAGGTAGCGTTGGCCACGGTTCGTATTTGCAGCTATGTGGAACACAGTGTACGTATGGTCCAAGAGGTCTTCAGACCTACCCTGGTGGTCTCCCTCTACTGCCAGCAAAATTGTTTGGCAAAGTCTCAGCCTACATAGAGTGAACTTTCACCTGTCATTCATTAAAGTATCAGAAAAAGAGGTGCTGACTCTCATAATCTTTCGACTCACTTGGCTAAATGATCAGAGTTCTTTCTGCTGAAGCAATGTCTCAGCCACTGGCCATCGTAGCCTCTTGTCAAGTGGAGGAATGCCGACTTCGTTTGGCCTACATTTCGTATGTGCGGCTCACGGCTTTATTGGCCATATTTCCGCCAATTTTCTCCTTGTAGAGGTGATTAAACTAAGAACATTGTATATAGGCTGCTAATCAATTAACCTAGATTGAGGGGCTAATCTTTGGTGCCAAGAATCTTTGAGCCAAACTCCATATCTGAAGCCAGATTCTTAGTCAAAGAGAAGGAAGCTTCGGTTGGCACTGAGATACAATGAGGCTACAGTCTAACGAAGTGCGAGATAGCTTGGTTTGCCCATTAAGACAACTGAATAATACTCGCAAGATCTCTGTCTCTCCCCACCTAGGACTGTTGAATTTGAATAGCCAAGACTGGTGACTGCCCACTGGCCATTGTTCCCGACTCAAACGTCCCCAAACAATCTTGAATTTAACCAATCAAATTAATTTCATGCATAATGGGAAAAAAATCCGGGGTATATTACGAAGACCCGCTTTATTACAGCCTACAATGGCGTCAATTGGTGATTCTGGTTTAGCCCAGAGAGTTCCCAACAATCGGGCTTTCATTGTCCGAACAACTTGCTCAACTTTATAAGAATGCTCCTTGTTGCCCCTATGCCTTCAGTATCTAAACATGAAAGATATGTGGTGGCTTTTATTGTTATTCTCACTTGTGAGAGCATCGATTCTTTTCGAGGAAGATGATAACACCATCCTCTTATATACCAATACCAGTTCTTCACTGTTATTGATTGACCCGCAAGATTGGCCTGGTGTGATTAGAGCTGCTAACGACTTGAAAAAAGATTCTGCTGCTGTCACTGGAGACAAAGACGCTTTGAGAATCACCAATACCAGTAGAGTTGACAATTCTACCGATGATTACTGCTCTGAAACTCCGACGATTATTGTTGGTACTATTGGAAACTCATCGCTCATAGATTCCCTTATCAGCGAGAATCTCCTCAACGTTACTTCCATAACTGGAAAATGGGAATCTTATATGATTATACCAATTGAGTCTTGTAATACTTTGGTTATTGCAGGAAGCGATAAAAGAGGTACCATATATGGTGTTTACACAATTTCTGAGCAAATTGGAGTAAGTCCATGGTATTTTTGGGGAGATGTACCCATTGTCTCTCATTCTGCCTTGTTCTTCAACTCTTCTGCCCCCATCGAAAAAGGTGAACCAAGTGTTAAGTACAGGGGGATCTTCATCAATGATGAAGAACCATCATTGACTGGATGGGTTAATGAAAAGTTTGATATGGGCAATTATACTCACTTCGTACATGAATTCTACTGTACGGTATTCGAGTTGTTATTACGTCAAAAAGCAAACCTCTTGTGGCCAGCAATGTGGAGAGCTATGTTCGCCCTCGACGATGACACAAATCAGTATTGGGCTGATTATTATGGTATAGTTATGTCGACTTCCCACACCGAACCCTTACAAAGGGCTTCAAATGAATGGCTTTACGAAGGTCATGGAGAGTGGGACTATACCAAGAACAAGGACAACATCACTGAATTTTGGAAAGAAGGAATTGCTCGGGGTAAACAGTATGAAGGAGTATGGGTGGAGGGAATGAGAGGATTTGGTGACACTCCCATGTCAAACGGTGTGGAATCTTCTCTACTCGAAGACATCATAGCCAGTCAACGAGATCTCTTAATTGAGGGTTTCGGTAACTCAACTAACATATCCTCGATACCTCAATTGTGGTGCTTATATAAGGAAGTACAAAGCTACTATCAAGAAGGAATGGAAGTTCCAGACGATATAATCTTGCTTTGGGTGGATGACAACTGGGGAAACATTAGAAGATTGCCTCAAGGAAATGAAACAGAAAGACCGGGTGGAGCCGGAGTCTATTATCACTTTGATTACGTTGGAGACCCTCGTAATTATAAATGGATAAACACAGTATCATTGACGAGAACTTGGGAACAAATGCATTTAGCATACCAAAGGCAGGCCAAAGATTTCTGGGTAGTGAATGTGGGAGACTTGAAGGGATTAGAAATCCCAATATCTTACTTTCTTGACTTAGCTTTCGACTTCGATCGATGGGGACCTGCAAACAAAGTGCCCACTTGGACTCGCAAGTGGACAGAGCAGCAATTCGGGGAGTATGCCACTGATCTGCAATTGAATGAGATCTCGGATATCATTGAGGAGTACAGCTTTCTAGCAGGAAGACGGAAGTATGAACTTGTAGATAGTGGAACCTACTCATTGCTCAACTACAATGAAGCAAGAACAGTTCTCGAAAGTTGGGAGAGTCTCTCCCATAGAGCTTGGACTGTTTACAACAATAGTCTCTCAGAGGATGCCAAACCTGCATTTTTCGAGATGATTTTGCACCCATGTCATGCTGGATACATAGTACATGATTTGCATATCACAGCTGATAAGAACAATCTATACTTGTCGCAGAAAAGAAACCAAGCTTCGTACACGGCTGATCATGTTAGGCAACGGTTCAAAGATGACTTTGAGTGGAAAGAGTCTTGGGACTCTCAATTAGATGGCAAATGGAAGCATATGATGGACCAACCTCATCTAAGCTATCTGTATTGGCAGCAACCCATGCGTGATTCCATGCCTCCGGTGGCCTGGTTTCTACCTGATACACAGGCAATGAGTGGGTCTGGTGGGCTTACAATTGAGGGTTCTCATGGAGTGGTACCTGGTGACGACCTTTCAAATGGTGCCCCCTATGACAATAGTACTTTGGCTTTTCCTACATTGAACCCTTACTCCCAGCCGACTTGGATCGAAATATTCAGCAGAGGATACGAGGATTTTGAATTTGAAGTCACCCCATGGAGCGACTATGTTCATGTTACGCCGTCCAAAGGTGTTATCAGTTCCAGCAATGATTCAATTTGGAATTCTGCTATTTTGAACGTGAGTGTTGATTGGAATAAAGTAGAGGAAGGTTGGAGCCTAGAACATATAAACTTCACAACTAACACGTCCACTTATTTTTATAGAATTCCTGCCATTTTGAACTTACCTATCAATAAAACTGGGGATTTGAACTCCTTTACTGGGTATGTTGAGTCACAAGGCTACGTTTCCATAGAAGCTGAGCATGCAACGGCTAACGTATCTCAAAATGGCACCGAATTCCTCACCATTGATCGATTTGGAAGAACAAAGTCAGGTGTGACTCTTTTCCCGGTCAATTTTGATTCCCAGACAGCAACCAACGAATCTTCTTACTTGGCGTATGACTTCTACTCGTTTACAGGATCCAATGTTACTAATGTCTCATTGATATTCTCGCCCAGTATGAATGCCAATCCATACAAGCCGTTACGTTATGGTGTGTCTCTTGATAATGATGAACCCCAAGTAGTTCAAATTTATGAGGACAATAAGGATCCCACAGCGTATCCAGATGGGTGGGAAGTCGCTGTTGCCGATAATGCTTGGGTTAAGAATACTACACACAATGTTGGATTCGGCCCACATACCTTAAAAGTATGGCTATTGGAGCCTGCGGTTGTCTTACAGAAAATAGTTATTGATTTCGGAGGAGCTAAAGAGAGCCTTCTAGGTCCTCCAGAGAGCACTTTCGTTGAAGAGTCAATTGTATAGCTTTAAACGTACGTGGTAACATTCAGCCAACTAATTAGTGTAGCTAAAGTTTGGGCATCAAGAGACTTTCTTTGACAAAACTCTTTAGACCTTGTTCGTGTAAATTGTCTTTTTCCATTCTCTCTTTAGTCACGAAAAAGCCTCTGGGAATAATGTATTCGAGCTCTTGGATCTTCTTGTTTCTCGTAATACAAGTGGCAATCGCTTTACCACTCAATAGTACTCTAGGCATACCATGACCGTGGAACCCAGCTACTATGTAACTATTCTTTTTACCTATTATATCCAATTCCCCCACATAAGGTAAGAAATCATTGGTAAAACCTAGTATTCCAGACCAAATCTTGGTTACTTCAGAATCTGTATTCTCCCAAGAAGAGAATCTTTTTTTCATGTAGTCCTTGAATTCCAACTTCGAAGCTTCAGACACAAAGGTATCATCAACACAATTGAAGAATTCTGATAAGTCGCCATTAGGTTTGATCATGCTCTCATCCCGGCCACCAACGATAATTACACCATCTGGCCTGTTTATAAGGTAGTCACTGTTTGGTCTCGAAGTGAAAAGACCGTAGGTGTTGGTCAAATGTGGAATGTGTGCCTTATCAGAAGCTTCAATACTGCAGCAAACACCCTTTTGTGGAACAATAACATCACTAAATTCGTCCAACAATCCCTTGGTGTATCCATTGGTACAATAGACAATTCTTCCACAAATACTGGCTCCACGGTCTTTTGTATGAACTAGCCATTTGCCATCTACAGTTGGAGTAACCTTGTTCACTAATGTATTGGTTTGCACATTTAAACCTTTGCCAACACACATTTTCAACAAGGATGTCATGAGCTTCCATGGCCAACAGCTGGCTGCTGGATAAGTGAATGCAATATCTGTGTGTGGAGATTTCGAAATAATTCTTGCAGCTTCACCATGAAAAATCTGGAATTGTTTTTTCATTTCAGGATGGATAAAGGGATTAGCTAACATCTTTTTTGCAGCTTCAAGGTCTTTTGTAATTCTTGGGTCTTTCTTGTCTGGATAAATATCACAAGCTCTAGTTAAGAAGAAGTCACAATCAATATCATTGTCATCTACGAGTTTCTTGATCTCCCACAAATGCTCATACTCAGAGTTGACAACTTCGGCTGCACCCTTTTGTCCCAACATACTCTCATAATAGTCATAATGCCTATGATAATATGGCTTTACGTGTCCTCCATTTCGCCCCGTAGCACCTGAACACAATGTTCTAGCCTCGTATAGGGCAACATTGAGAGTTGGATCTTGTTCTAAAAGAAAATGAGCAGTTGATGTTCCAGCGTAGCCTGAACCAATTATCAAAACATCTACCTCTTTGGGAAGTTCCCTTGTTGATCTAAAGGTCGAAAATTCGTCGCTGTCTTCTTGGCTCAACCAAAAAGATTTAGTATAGCCTTCCAATGGAAAATATTCCGTTTCACTCGGCATTTGCGACAAGCAGGAATAGGTTTAAAAGATTTCCTGTTAACTAAACTCCCATATATTTATATTTTGATGGAATATCGGAACCACCCCATTACCTTGTATTCTTTGTATATTCGGGAAACACTATATCCACCTATCAGTTGGACGAAGAATTCCTCTTGTTGTAGATAAGCGGATTTTTTTGGAGACACGGAATGTCTATGCGACGGAATTTCAAGGCACTTAGGCTATCAGTAGAAGTTTGGGGTGACAGCCAAACAAGGGCAATTTTAGACGATATTCATGTCGATCCCTGAATCTATATAAGCTTAAGTTTGCCAAAAAAACTTCAACAAGGAAGTCTAATGGTATCTACAGACATCAAAACTCCGGATAATGTCATCACGAGTGTCTTATCAGCCCAAGGTAAACTTGGGTCTGATGAAGAGATCATGGTGATAGTGTCACCAGGGGGCAAAAGGGTGAAGATAACTGGTGATGTCGATGAAGCTATGGAAATAGCTTTAGAATCACAAGGCTTGGAATTGACAGAAGAAGAAGATAAAAAATTGTTGTTCAAGATCGATTTGTACTTGATGCCTTTCTTCACTTTTATGTATGCAGTCCAGTATATGGACAAAATCACAAATTCTTTTGCTTCAATCATGGGTCTTAAAACAGATTTGAATATGGTGGGCAATACTTACTCTTGGTTGGCTACGGCATTTTATCTTGGTTATTTGGTATTTGAAATACCATCATCATTGATTTTACAAAGATTTCCTGTTGCAAAAGCGACCTCTGTTTTCATCTTTTTGTGGGGAGTTGTAGTTTGCCTCGCTCCAGCTGCAAATCTACCTGGATTCATGTTTCTCAGAGTTGTTCTAGGTATGTTGGAGAGTTCAATTACTCCGGCTATGGTGATCTTGACCGGTCAGTGGTATAAAAAACATGAACATTTCATGAGAACTACTGTCTGGATGTCAGCTTGTTCACTTGGTGTTATCCTCGGGTATGCCTTTGCTTACGGCCTTTATCTTCATGGATCCAATTGGCTGGTAGCTTCTTGGAAGGTTGTGTATATTGTTATTGGACTTCTAAATGTTGTCATGAGCGTTGCATTTTACTTGCACATTCCGGACAATCCAACAAAAGCATGGTTCTTAACGGAAAGAGAGAAGTTAATGGTAGTTGAAAGAATCAGATCCAATAACCAAGGTTTTGGAAACAAACATTTCAAGTGGGATCAAATGAAAGAGTGCTTGACGGACTACAGAATTTGGTTAATGTTTGTTTTCCAGGTTTTAGATGAGATTCCAAATGGAGGTTTGACTAACTTTTCATCAATTTTGCTTAATGATGACTTTGGTTATACAGTCGAGAAATCCTTAATTATGAACATTCCAGTTGGAGTAGTCGGATTTTTTGGGTCCATGTTGGTTGCAGGATTGTATGAGTTCAAAGTTGTCAAGCATCGAATGGCAGTGTCTACTTTTGCCCTTGGAGTAGCATTACTCGGGTCATCCTTGTTGGCATTCGCTGCAGACAAAAGGACCAGGTTAGCGGGGTTTTATGTTATGCAAATCTCCGACATTGGCTTCATATGCATGCTCTCACTCTATCAATCTAACGTGGCAGGCCATACCAAGAAAGTTATGGGTAATGCAATTCTCCTTATTGCTTATTGTACTGGTAATGTGATTGGACCCCAGACGTTCCGGGCTAATGAAGCCCCACACTATCAAAGCGCAAAAGGTGCTATTGTCGGTTGTTATGCTGCTTGTATTGTACTTGTCTTACTCTTGTACCTTTCCTATTACTTGGAGAATAAAAAGAGGGACAACAAAAGAGAGCAGATGGGCGATGCCTATGTGAAGCTCGAAAATATAGAATTTGCGGACTTGACAGACAAGGAAAACCCTGAATTCAGATACTCCCTTTGAGAGGTTTGTAACTAGGCTGGTGCCAATATAAAACAATCTAGACCAATAATGAATCCTGAGTTATTGCGCTCTCATGCAGTGTTTGATGCAAAATTATAATTACTGCATATATGTTGGCGGCTTGACTGACAGAAATGTCCGAATCTTGCCATTATGTAGTTAAAATGACAGCCCAAGAGCTTTGGGAAATAGGCATCGAGTTCACAAACCAGCATATAGTTAACAAACCAACGTCTAGATAGCAAACAGACTTAGGGCTCGCAAACCGAAATTGAGTAAACCCAACATTAAGTGTGAGCATCCCTTAAACTCCCATCCCATCCTCGCTTTCAAGTTGATTTTCAAAATTCATGTGGGGGCACGTCTCGGAGAAATCATATGAAGGCCGTGAGAACCCGAATTACGAAAAGAGGAGATTACTGCTATATAGATGGCAGTCTGCACCACTAGCATATTTTAATTCAGTCAGTAATACCAACAGAACATTTTCCAATGACTACCTACACATTGACAAAAGAGTCTCATAGAGACCCAGAGAAATTTCGGATCAAGTATAAAGATGCAAAACTTGTGCTTGATGAGAAAGAGGAAAGCAAATGGGCTGTCAATGAGTCTCTTCCGGTCAAGGAATCATCAAGTAAGATTGCTATTATTGGTGGTGGCTTCGGTGGTATCGGTGCAGCAATGAGTTGCATAAAAAAACTTAAGGAAGATGACTTTGTCATTTTTGAGAAGCACGAACAGTTAGGTGGAACTTGGTGGGCCAACACATATCCAGGATGTGCTAGCGATATTCCTGCTTTGTGGTACTCGTACCATGACGAATTGGTGAAGAATTGGTCAGAATTGCGTCCCCCACAGTATGAAATGCTTGAGTATATACGAGCTGTCGTAGCAAAATACGGCTTGGAAGCCAGAACTAGCTGCAGATCACAAATTTTGAAGGTTACTTTCAATGAAAAAATAAACAAATGGGATATTGAAGGCTTTAATTTGATCACTGGACAGCGTTTCAAGCACACGGCTCAAATCATATGCAATTGTACCGGAGGCTTGGTTGTTCCCAATAGGTTCGAACCTGAAGGAATGGAAACTTTTAAAGGTAACTATATGCATTCAGGAATTTGGGACTGGTCCGTGGACTTCAAGGACAAAAAGGTGATTGTGGTCGGGAATGGATGCTCAGCTGCTCAAGTTATACCAGAATTGTTGAAATTTGAGCCCGAGTCGTTGACCCAGCTTGTAAGATCACAGCACTATATCGTTCCTCCTCATCCAAAGGCTTTGTTGCACTTGTACAATTTTCTTTGCAGATGGAGAATCGGCTTGTTGTTAGTTAGGTGGCTCACAGTGGCAGTGGCAGAATCAAGATTTCCTATGTATAAAAGTGGAGGAATTTTGGGAAGGTTTATTAGGTGGATGAATACCCGTGTTAGCATTAACTACATGAAGAGCAACATACCTGAAAAGTATCATGATATATTGATCCCGAAGTACAAAATAGGCTGCAAGAGGTTAATTTTTGATTATGTTTATGCCCCCTCCTTAAATGATCCCCGTATCGATGTGAAGGCAGAGCAGATTGCTAAGGTAAAGGAGCATTCTGTCATCTTAACCGATGGCCGGGAACTCGAAGCAGATATTATTGTGGCTTGTACTGGATATAACCTTTCTAAAGCTATGGCCCCTTACACGATGATCGGTAGAAATGGTACCAATATCACAGAGTACTGGAAAGAGAACGGAGTGTCAGCTTATGAGACATTCTTGGCTAAAGATGCACCCAATATGTTTTTTATCGGAGGACCTAATTCCGCTACCGGCCACTCATCCGTGGTACAAGCCATCGAAATTGGCTGTGGATACTTCTCATTAGTAGCACTGAAGATTTTGGACGGAACATACGATTCTGTTTGTGTCAAGGATTCAAAGTACTTTGAATGGTTTGAAACCATTCAGAAGGAGTTGAAGACATCGGTATTTGGAACTGCATACGGAGGATGTGTTTCCTGGTATAGCGATGCTAAGTTCAACTCTACTGCTTACCCATACAGTCAATTTACATATTTGAAGAGAGGCACCAATGTGAAATGGAAAGACCTTGATTTGGTTAAGGCAAAAAGCAGCTGATTTAGAGACTGTGATACTTCAAGAGTGTATGGAATAATTTTTTCTATCTCCACATATTAAGAATATATATAAGTTGCCACTTAGTGGATCTACGTTCCTCGTAAGCTTTCTGTGATTTCTCTACATAAACTGAGATTGAAACTTTTAAGTGATAAATGTATCTAGTTTTTCTCATTAGGTTTTCCTATAATCCATAGCACATAGAGTTTGCAATCATGAAGTTCTTGCGGGAAACTTGTCATACGCAAATTTTGTATTTTTCGCAACCATTACCCAGTGTACAATAATTCAACGAAACAATTGGGGAAGAAGATCTCTCAGCAAGCCCAGGTGGCTATGTAACACAACCAATGCAAACAACTATGCCCTCAGAAACAACGAACCTCTTCCAAAGCACAACGCTTCACACAGACAAAAATAGGGTATAAACCCAGTCGTGCAGGCACAATTGGCTTCCATTGAATTTTTTCGCAAGAAAAAATTACTCACATCCAAGTAGTTCAAGATTATTCAATTACGCCAGATATCTAAAGGACTTATTCGAACGTTTAGAGCCAGTATGTCGACTACCCAGAATACAGTCCCATTTTCTAGGGACGCATTAGAACAAGTTTTGAAGAGGAGATTTTTCTTTGCTCCTTCATTTGAAATTTACGGAGGTGTGTCCGGTTTATACGACTACGGTCCTCCAGGATGCGCTTTGCAAGCTAATGTTGTTGATACATGGAGAAAACACTTCATTTTGGAAGAAGACATGTTGGAAGTCGACTGTTCCATGTTGACTCCCCATGAAGTGTTGAAAACCTCTGGCCATGTTGACAAGTTTGCCGATTGGATGTGCAGAGACTTGAAGACTGGTGAAATTTTCAGAGCTGATCATTTGGTCGAAGAAGTTCTCGAAGCCAGATTGAAAGGTGACAAGGCTGCTAGAGGCCATGCCATCAATGAGGGAGAAGAAGACGAAGATAAGAAGAAGAGAAAGAAGAAGGTCAAGGAGATTAAGAACATCAAGTTGGACGATGAAGTGGTCAAAGAGTTCGAGTCCATTTTGAACCAAATTGATGGATTTTCCGGTCCACAATTGGGTGAATTAATCACCAAGTACAATATCACCAACCCCGCTACTGGAGGTCCTTTGGAACAACCTGTGGAATTCAACTTGATGTTTGAAACTGCCATTGGTCCATCTGGTCAATTGAAGGGTTACTTAAGACCAGAAACAGCTCAAGGTCAATTCTTAAACTTCTCCAAATTGTTGGACTTCAACAACGAAAAGATGCCTTTTGCCTCTGCCTCTATTGGTAAGTCCTTCAGAAATGAAATCTCCCCAAGAGCTGGTTTATTGAGAGTTCGTGAATTCTTGATGGCCGAAATTGAACATTACGTTGATCCAGAAGACAAGAGTCACGCTAGATTCGATGAAATCAAAGACATAAAATTGAGCTTCTTGTCAAAAGGTATCCAAGAAGCCGGTTCCAACGAGTTAAAGGAAGTCACTATTGGCGAAGCTGTCGAATCTGGAATGGTTGACAATCAAACTTTAGGTTACTTCCTTGCTAGAATTTACTTGTTCTTACTCAAAATTGGTGTAGATAAGAATAGATTGAGATTCAGGCAACATTTAGCCAACGAAATGGCTCACTATGCTGCAGACTGTTGGGATGCTGAGTTGCTAACCTCTTATGGTTGGATTGAGTGTGTTGGATGTGCTGACAGATCCGCTTACGATTTATCTGTTCATTCAGCTAAGACCAACGAGAAATTGGTCGTCAGAAAGGCTTTGGATGCTCCTATTACCGTTGAGAAATTCGAAGTCAATATCGAAAAGAAGAAGTTTGGTCCAAAATTCAGAAAGGATGCTGGTAAAGTTCAAGACTGGTTAACAACCAGAACTCAATGTGATTTGGAAGACTTGGCCAAGGAGTTGAAGGACAACTCTAAGATCGTGTTCAAGGTCGAAGGAGTTGACGGTGACATCGAATTAGATGAAACTTTTGTCAAGATTGGAAAGGTAACCAGAACCGAGCATGTCAGAGAGTTCACACCTAATGTCATTGAGCCATCTTTTGGTATTGGTAGAATCATCTACTCCATTTTTGAACATCAGTTCTGGTCGAGACCAGAGGATGTCGACAGATCCGTGTTGTCTTTACCTCCTTTGGTTGCTCCTACTAAAGTCTTACTTGTCCCATTATCTTCAAACGCTGAATTACAACCATTAGTTAAGAAAGTATCTAGCTACTTGAGAAGAGAACAAGTCCCATTCAAGGTTGACGACTCCTCAGCTTCTATCGGAAAGAGATACGCCAGAAATGATGAATTGGGTACTCCGTTTGGTATCACCATTGACTTCGACTCTATCAAGGATGAGTCCGTCACCTTGAGAGAAAGAGATTCTACAAAACAAGTTAGAGGCTCATTCGAAGATGTTATCAAGGCAATTAAGGATATCACCTATAGCGGCGTTTCCTGGGCTGAAGGAACAGCCAAACTCACCCCATTTGAATCTTAATTTAGTGTGTAATCTTGTAGTTAGCTATATCGTTGTCATATACTGATATGTACGATTTGTGGAATCTGTATAATCTATTCACCTAAAAGCTCTTTTAAGAATGCCATGTTCGTAGGTTTTCTACCCAACAACTCTACTAAATTGTCCATGACGTCTCTCGAATTTCCTCTACTTAATATTATGTCCCTGTATCTTAACCCACTTTGCACATTCATAGGATCTTCTTTGAAAAGAGAGTAGAACATGTCTGCTGCAAAGGCCCTCGAATATAGATAGCCATAGTATCCAGACTGGTAACCTGTAGCAATATGCCTAAACGAAGCATAACCAGGAGTTTCTAGGTTATCGGCAGACATCAATGAGATTTCAGTTCTCATTTGGTTCCAAGTAGTTAAGATGTCAAAAAAATCAAGGTCTTTCTGATTATCGATAGTATGACATCTCATGTCGAACAAGCCCAAATACAATTGTCTCAAATTGTGTAAAGCACTGTTAACAGACTTAGAATCTACTAATTGTTCAACCAATTGATCACTTATGGGTTCCCCAGTTTGATAATGTGAGGACAAATCCTTCAATATGTCTTTGGACCAGATCCAAAATTCTAGCATTTGAGACGGGGCTTCTACAAAATCCCTTGGAACTCTTGTGCCATGAAATCTTGCGTATTTTGTTTCAGCCAAAAGACTATGAACACCGTGTCCCAATTCATGAAAAAATGTTTTGAGCTCCCCGTGTTTCAACAAGGAAGGCTTCCCCTGTGTAGGCTTGGTAAAATTGCACACCAACACGGTCACAGGAAATTGTCTTGAGCCGTCACTCTTTTCGAAACCCGGACCCAAGTTGAAATTAGCAGCATGTCCATATTTACCGTCTCTAGGATGCAAGTCAAAGCATATAAAACCAGAAAATACTGGATCTCCTCCACTGAGATCCTTGAAGACGGCAAATTGCTTCACATCTTCATGCCATGTGTATTCAGGGCCAAGGTGTTCAACCTTATGGAACTTGATGTCAAAGATGGTTTCGTAAATGGAAAACATTCTTTTAATGGTCGAGTCCAAAGGAAAATATTCCTGAATCTTCTTGTGATCTACTTTATATTCAGTCTCCAATAACAAGTTATCGTAGAAGCTGTTATCCCAAACATAGAATTCTTCTTGCTCTGGAAGTCCATTCAACTTTAAATCTCTGTTCTTGAAATCTTTTAAGAAATCCAATTGCTGTTTACCCAAGGGGGCCAATTTTTGTCTTAGATCGTTCAAAAAATTCAATACGTTTTCCAGAGTCTCAGCCATTCGTTCTTCTAACACAAAGGCTGAGTAGTGCTCATATCCCAAGAGTTTTGCAAGCTTGTATCGCATCTTAAGTATATCTAGGAGAATATTTCCATTGTTTGCACATTTGGATTGGTTTCCAAGGTATGCTATTTTACGAGTTTCCTGCTTCCTAGCATACTTCATAACAGGAAAGAAATCAGTGTACTTGTATGTCATTTTGTACTTCCCATCATCAGTAATTTCGAATTGATTCACAACATCATCAGGGACCCCCTCCAACTCTTCTTTGTCAAATTCAATGCAATCCGTGATTTCATTCAAGGACTTTCCAAATTCAATACTAAGCTCAGAAAGTTGGAGCTTGTAAGACTTTAAGATCTCTCGTTTGTCGTCAGGCAAATCCATTCCATTTCTTCGATAATGCTGGAGGGTTTTTTCTAAATAACGTTTGGTCTCAGGATCCAAATCAGAGTCCTTGGTAGCTTCAGCCAATTTTCGGAACACCTTGTATACGTCCTTCCTCTGCATGGCTTCAATTGAATATTTGTCCAATTTCTTCACGACTATGTTAGCAGCATCTCTCAATTCCTTATCCGAAGAAACGGAGCGATGAAATGATAATTGACTCTCTAAAAACCAGGTATCATGAAGCACCTGCACGTAGGGCTTCAAAACATTTTCAATAGTCGGTTCGTTCACCGAAGAAATGTAATCTAGCGACTCTTCTTGTAGTCTAATGATCTCGTCAGCCTTCTTAAATATTTGATCCGGTGAAAAATTCCATTTCGGTACTTCGACCTTTTCAATTAGCTTTTGGAAGTCAATTTTGGACATTGAGACAGACTTTTCAGGGTTTGCTTTAGCTGTGCATTAGGAGACAGAAACACACGCAACTAGGTATTTGAAGTAGGAACGAGTGGAGTGCCGACCGTATTTTCGAGACGAATATGGCGTCTATTGTCTGAAGGTCGCGAGCAATAAGTTTATAACTGTTTACTATCAAGGCAGAGAAACACTTTGCTTGGATTCAATTGAACGTCATGGGAAGTTACAGGGTAGATATGGATGAAATTATACAATAACATGTTGAAACAAACAGTGAAGACACTGAAATTAGATACTCTAATCTCTCTAGAAGGCTAGGATGCTGTAGAAATATAATGAGAAAATCAGCCACAAGGCAACCTTACTTCCTCTTTTCTACCTTTGAGTACAATGTACCAAATCGGAGTACTTAAGAGTTTCGGCTTAAAACAGCATTGTACTCCATTTTCCTGATGAAGAATTGGCGCCAGATCCCTCCGTAGGGCAAGAAAAAAAGCTTCAAGCCGTAATAAGCGATGACACTCAACGTATTTAGTTTTGAACCGTCAAGCATCTGAGGTGAAATCTCTAGTGGCGTGTCAAGTGGAATGGGATAGAAAAGTCACAACAGTACTGGTTTTACTTAAGATTGTCCATCAGTAAACCGTAATCCGTATCTGTAACCTTGCTCCGTGGATTTTCAAGCAAAGCCAAGCAGTCGGTAGTAAATTCACGAATGCTGCAATACTCACGAGGATGAGCCCTGGAAATGGCTGTTGAAGAAGTAAAAATCCAACAGTATTAGTGATAGTGCCCTTGATGATTTCACAGAATAGCTTTCTGCTTCTTTGTTTGGGGACCACGCATATGCTGTGAAGAGGGCACACAATACAGAGTATATAAAGTACAGTAGAAAGCGGGTAAGTGTAGTTTGTGAATGGCATTAATAAGAAGAACTCACACTTCGTACAACAATTGCTTCTACTTGTGGAAGCTTGTTGTAATATTCTTCACACTTGATGCAACAATTGTTATAAAAAATGGTTGCAAAATCACAATCCAAGGATGCGAATGTCTATTAAAGAATGCAGAACTATTTAAGTCACAAACACCTCCACCAACTTGCCAAAGTCAAGACCGTCTCCCGTATTCAAGTCGAAGATATTGAGGCCATTTAAGTTGAAAACTCCACGAGAAAGCCCCATGATTTTTATCTGGGTTTCAAACACACAATTGTGCTCCAATGGACTAATTCGAACGTCATTATCTAGCAACAACACCCCGATGTTATCGAGTTTGAGAGAGTTGTAGAGCGAATATAATGCAGGCTTCGTGTATGCTGGAACAAGATCCAGCAGGTTTTGCGGTTGTGCAATTTGAGGGGTGGAAATGGGTATATCCTTTTGGCCCTGGAGTACAAGCGAGAGGTTCATGGTTGAGTTGGAGCTGTTAATAGCCTGGAGCTTCCATACAACAACCTGTCCCAATTTCACCGTCAATCTCCCATTGAAAGTGAGTTTAAGCCCGAATAGATTGTTTGAAATTCCAGGATTGCCCAAATTTACAGTCATTGACGAATTGGAAGAAACCTTTCGGTAAAGCACTGGATTATTGCTTGATTTCTTGAAGGAGACAGTGTTAGAGGAGCCATTAGCTATGAGCTTCCGTTTGGATATCGTCTGTGGCTGCTGTGACTGCGATAGCACGGACTTGAGTGAGTTGCTGATTGGAGGTGCCACCAAGCTAAAGTCTATCACAGGGGACCATGTTGTATTGATGACGTTACAGTAAGGCACTTCTGTGTCATCAAAGACCTGGAGGTTTAGAGTGATGTTCACCTGCTTGGTGTTGTCTCCAAAATCATTGTTGATGAGTTTGAAATTGAGATTTATCGACTCTTCCACCCCAAAATCAATGGGAAACTTGTATATGCTTTCGTTTATGTCGATTATTTGCCCAGAAAAGTTAACCTGGAACTCATTGAGACGGATTAGAAGCGAACCGGCTCGCAACTTGATCAAGTGGTCAGATGCTTCTACACTGAAAGATGTTAGAAGCTCGTTGTTCTTTCCAGCTGGCTTGGTAGACTTGAGCCTGATAACCAATGCAGAGTGTATAGGAAAGCTAGTACTGGCAGGAGGCACGGAAACACTTCGGGTGACCTCAGCAGCCATAACAGACACCTCCGGTTCTGGTGTATCGTTGGTTTGGTCTCCATCAATGATCGAGCTGGACAAGAAAAACCTGGTGTCGGTGACATCCAACTCTCTAAGGAGGTTTCTCAGAGACGATGGATGGAAGTCCACAAGAGTATCGGAGTTGCATATCTCATTGACAGTTTCCGTGAGATTTAGGTTGACATTGAAGACGATTCTAGGGGAATTAAGCTTCTTCTTGGGATATTTGATAGCGTATGTAAACTTGTACAACTTGTAGGCCAAGCCATTGACCTGGTCTTCTTTGACAAGGTCCCTGACATGGAAAGAGTCTACCACGAATATGCTGGGGGAGTATTTGGGGTCGGTGTCCATGACATCTCCGGGGATGATACTAACGTCAAGGAACACCTCAAAGTTGGAATGGATGGATATGTCTTCGTTTTGGTCTTCTTTGACAGTTATGTAACCGTGAATTTGCTCATCAAAAAAAAGCACATCACGGGGCTTGTATAGACGGTGGACAATCAAGTCTGTATCTCGTATGTCAGCGTTCTGGCTGGGCAAGTCGATAAGAATGTGCATTGTTGAAGTGAAAAATTCACCTCGTCGCGCTTTGGGTGCAAAAGGTAAAGAAGTATGAGAAGTATGAGAAGTATGAGAAGTATGAGAAGTATGAGAAGTATGAGAAGTATGAGAAGTATGAGAAGTATGAGAAGTATGAGAGGAGTAGGTAAAGATTAGGTCCGAGAAAGATACGGCTCTGGTTTCGCTGTTACAATTTGGCTTCGCTTGGTAATTTTGTAATAGTATTATGAAAGACATCATGGAGAGAGAAGACTCCGGGAGGGAAGAAAACATCTGACATACAGTAAATGGGGAGCGACAAGGAATCTCCATATACGGTAAGCTAGTGAAGTCGGCTCTTCGGTATCACCGTCTCCATCTGACACGAGCTAGTACTTGTAGAAGAAGTTCTGAATCTAGTTGTATTAATAAATAATGCTAATTAATCATCTGTTGTAGAAGAAGTTCTGAATCTAGTTGTATTAATAAATAATGCTAATTAATCATCTGTGCTTTGAGAAGCAGTCCATCACATCCTTGAACACATGATACAAAAACCCACAGCAGCAGCCAATTGTCACAACTACAGTGGTGACACCGTAGATGGCCCCCACGACTTTGAAGGTCTCCATGTCGAACAACCTTCCGAGCTCTGTATTACTGATAGACATGGTTCCCAACGGGAAAGTCATGGCCCAGAAACCTTTGTTGAAGCGAATACACCCGTTAAAAACTCTTTTCCAACCAGAAGTGCCTTGGTATACATGGTCGGGGTTGGGGACCTTGGTGAAGACCTTGGACAACACCGAGGCGACGGCTATAAACGTATTGAAGTAGCCAAACGAGATGAGGAAAAGCCCCACTAGTGAACAGGAAATCAACATTATATTGGCTACTATGGCTGCCAAGTCAGAGGGCGACAGTTGGGTCATATTCTGGGTGAACGGCAAACTGGAGATTCTGGAAGCCATCTCCGGTAACAACCTCTGCAAGTTGTCACCGCATAAAAGAATAGAAAAGGCACCTTGCCCCAAAAACCCAATGGGGATGAAGGTCGTGAACACCATGGTGGTGTTGGGGATCTTATGGACAATGTACTTGTAGATGATCAATGTCAACACGATAAAGGACATAGCCATTGCGTTGGCCCAGAGCACATAGCTGACGACTATGGTGAGAAGCTGCAAGTTCCTATGAGGGAGGTCCATTGCAAAGAGCTGGCCCGCCGAAGAAGTAACCGTCAACGCCACGATGGGCAAAAGAAGAGTGGCATGGAAGTTCTCCGGGTGCAAATGGCGTTTTGTTTGGGTCTTCACCAAAAACGTGAAGTAGAAGATGATGAATGCGGTGTAGATGCAAAAGAACACCGATATCCACCAGAGCACAAAGATCCCGATGATCCAGGAATCTCCGGTGATGAAATAGAGCATATTCACCAAGGAGTTGTACCCCATGGCGAAGCACCCCATGAACGGGGCCACCTTGGGGTCTGTGTGGAACTTGACGAAATTGCGACGGTTTGTCATGGAAATAACCATAAACAAGCACCCAAAGCCAAAGAAAAAGATTCCAACGGCCCAGATGATTATGGCCACCACCCGGAGCCAAGGAGCTGGGTATGGGAAGTTATAAAGAATGGCAGCCGAGATGCCGGTGGCCATTACGTTGACAAAGTACGCTGGCAAGAAACCATCGATCAACTTGTTATTAATTTTCAGCTTGATTCGGTGCACCACCGAAAACTCCAGTTTTGGAGGATGCGATGCCTGGGAGTCGAGCTTGGTAACATCAGTTTCGAGGTCCGATGCGTTATGGCATTTAGCCTCATCAGGAGGACAATGATGGGGATTTGCAGCCATTTGGTATACTGCAAAACTGTGGTGTACTGTAAAAACTGTGGCGTACTGTTAGATGTAGGAGCATAGAAAATTTGCAGCCAGGCGGGAAAATCTGCCAGCAACAACGGGAACTAAGTGGAAAACAGTACCAGTGCTATTACTATACAAAAGGGTGTCTAAACTGTGAATGTGGACTGGAAATGGGGTGATATTGATGGATGTTTATAGGCAGATGAAAAGTTTTTTCCAGAGGAATGACGCATCCTAGGCGGGTCACATAAAGCGCACCGGAGGTAGATAAGGGCTGCGAAGGGGCGATCGTTTCCCAAATAGGAATAAAATGTCGACACGGCACGTGGCGAGAGCGGGATTTCTGTGGTGAAAGCGGACGAAAGCGGTGCGTCCGACCAATGACATGGAGCGGCAGTCGTAACGGACACGTCATCGGGGCCGCCTGAGCAAATTTGGTGGCCCAACTAGGAAAATAGCCTGCAGATAATCCAATATTCTTTATAGCGGGGCCGCTTCCCGGCGGGATCCTGTTGTTATTATTGGAAGCGGGCCCGGCCATAAACTAGCTATTTAACGCCCCCATCGCCGCCTCCGTTCTTTTTTTTTGTACCGTAACGCAAAAAACTCTACACATTAATACCATGTTATCGACCCAAATATCTATTCACGGGGCTTTCTCGTCAAGCCACCAGGTTCCAGCTGCTATCACCGGGCCTGCCATTGCTAACAAAACCACTGCCGCTTCGACTGACTCAGAAGCAGCTGGTTTCGCTACCCCCCGCTATGTTCCAGACTTCGATGCAGAGGAAATCCCCGACAACAGTTTCGGGGATTTGATTCATAAGCTCAAGGCTGCTTTGGGCCCGGACAAAGGCTTGTCATCGGAGGACATTGACATAGAACATATCAAGAAGCTCATGGAAGATTACGATGCCAAAGACGAAGATTGGATCAGGTATGCTTTGCACGACCCTAGCCGTCCCTACACCAGAAACGGAATCATTAACCTTAACGGCAACGCAAATCTCTTGATATTGTGCTGGTCTCCTGGAAAGGGAAGTGCTATTCATGACCATGCTAATGCACACTGCTGCATGAAGATCCTTAAGGGCAAGCTCGTAGAATCTTTGTATGAGATGCCTGAAACCGAAGGAAAGCCATTGGCACTTAAGAAGGAAACCGATTTGCATGAACAAGAAGTGGGATACATTGCAGACACCATTGGGTTGCACAAGATTTCTAATCCGGAGCTGGAGGTGTCGGTATCGTTGCATTTGTACACTCCTCCATATGCCTCGATGTATGGATGCAGCATGTATGAGGTCGGATCGGGAAAGAAGCACCACGTTGACATGAGCAAGTATTACAGTTGGCAGGGAAGAGTTGTGACTGTTCTGGGAGGATCTTCGTGTTGAGGCTTATGTAGTGATATAGAAATGAATTACGACGACAGACACCGTAGAGAGGAGATGACTGGTTGCAGTGACACAGTTGGTAGAGTTGATACAGTTGACACAATTGGTAGAGTTGTTTATACGGGCGCAGTTGACACCATTAGTGCAGCTGGACCGCATTGCAGATGATCAAGTACGCCTGTCTCACAACTCTGGCTACAGCACTGAAATAGTTGGTACAAATAACACAGTTGATTCAGTTGAAACAGTTGTTACAGTTCACACAGTTTATACAGCTGATGAAGTCGATAAAGTTAGACAAATTGAAACAATTGATACAATTGATACAGTTCATATAATTGATACAGTTCGTATAATTGATATAGTTCTAACAGTTAGACACAATTGATGGAGTTGATACAGTTAACAGTTTGACACAATTGGTGGAGTTGATACAGTTAACAGTTTGACACAATTGATACAGTTATAACAGTTTGACACAATTGATGGAGTTGATACAGTTATAACAGTTTGACACAATTGATGGGGTTGATACAGTTGATACAATTGATGGGGTTGATACAGTTGAACAGTTGAACGGTTGAACAGTTCCTACAGTAACACAATTGATAGTTCCTATAGTCGACAGTCGGACACCTGCCTCGCAGTAATATTTCCTCTGGTGCCATTCTGCCGACCCAGTGGCCCCAGTGGCCCCAGTGGTGCAGCCCGCTACCGCGGTGCTGCCCCTGCCGCGGTGCTGCCCGCTACCGCCGCAACGCTATCTAAACTCTCTTCGCGAAAACACTTCTCCATCAACGTCCCATGGTACTATGCCCACCGATCAACCATTACCGTACCAGGGCCCCCGAAACCTCCAGCCTCTCAACCACCTGATGCGTCATGGCTTCGAACTCGAATACAACTCGGAAAACTTCCTCTCCACCCTTGCAAATACCTTCTACATCTACTTTGACGATAAACGGCACAACACCAATGGAAACCCTATAACTGCAGCCATAAAAGCATCCCCCGAGTACGCCAAGCATTACCAGCCCATAACCGACTGGAAGATCATGAAAGAACGCCAGAAAACCGTCAGTGCCATGCTCATGCTCTGCTTAAACTTGGGGGTTGATCCTCCCGACATCATGAAAACTTACCCTTGTGCCAAACTAGAGTCTTGGTGTGATCCCACGGCGTTCTCCGACACAAAGAAAGCCATCGAAACCATTGGAAAGAACCTCCAGTCTCAGTACGAGACCCTTACGCTTCGAACTCGTTACAAGCAGCTGCTCGACCCAAGTGTGGAAGACGTCAAGCGGTTCTGTAATACTCTTCGACGGAATGCCAAAGACGAGAGAATCCTCTTCCACTACAACGGCCACGGAGTACCGCAGCCAACGCTGTCGGGAGAAATCTGGGTTTTCAACAGGGGCTACACTCAGTATATTCCCATTTCTCTATACGATCTTCAGACGTGGCTTGGAGCTCCGGTGATATTTGTGTTCGACTGTAACAGTGCCGGCCACATTGTCCACAACTTCAAGAAGTTTGTACAAAAGAGAATCGACGACGACAACGAAGGAAACCACGACATTTCGTCGCCGCTGCCCACGTCGGCGTACCTTGATTGCATCCAGCTCGCTGCCTGTCGCTCAAACGAGTTACTTCCCATGACTCCTGACCTTCCGGCCGACTTGTTCACCTGCTGCCTTACATGCCCTATAGATATTAGTATCAAGTGGTTCATTATGCAGCTGCCCTTGAAGAGAAGCTATTATGACCAGCTTCCTCGTAACTCCATTGGCAATGTGGTGATTCCTGGGAAGTTGACAGAGCGTCGGACACCGCTCGGAGAGTTGAACTGGATTTTCACCGCCATTACTGATACCATTGCTTGGACTTCTCTCTCAAGACCTGTATTCAAGCGTCTCTTCCGTCAGGATTTGATGGTTGCGGCGTTGTTCAGGAACTTCTTGCTTGCCAAAAGGATCATGCCACTATTAAACTGTAACCCCATATCAGACCCACCACTTCCCGAGTCTGTGCGGTTCCACACTATGTGGGAATCGTGGGATTTGGCAATTGACCAGGTTCTTTCCCAGCTCATTCGAGATCAAACTATTCCTAAACTGATGCCTGCTGTTCCGATTACCAATGGCTCAACAAACGGCGTGGTTGCCAATGCCAGCTCCAGCCCAGGTCAACATTCAACATTCTTTGAACAACAGCTCACTGCATTCGAGATTTGGCTCAAGTTTTCGGCTCCCTCCACCAAAGAACCACCTGAGCAACTCCCGATTGTTCTTCAGGTGCTTCTTTCACAAGTACATCGTCTCAGAGCTTTAATTCTCCTTTCAAAGTTTCTTGATTTGGGTCCTTGGGCGGTCTATCTATCACTTTCTATTGGTATATTTCCATATGTGCTCAAATTACTTCAAAGTCCCGCCCAAGAGCTTAAGCCAGTTCTTATATTCATATGGGCAAGAATAATGGCTATCGATTACAAAAGTACTCAACAAGAGTTGTGCAAGGACAAAGGGTACAATTACTTCTACACAATCTTAAATGGCTCTAATCAACTGAGCGGTGGTGGGCCTCTCATAAACGACGATCATAAAGCAATGAGTGCTTTCATCCTTACTCTTTTCATCAAAGACTTCAAGAATGGCCAGAGATTATGCTTTTCCGTTGAACTTATAAACAACTGCTTGAAGTATATGGCATCCAGTGAAAACCCGCTTCTCCGTCAATGGTGTTGCTTGCTTTTATCTCAGCTTTGGCGTAATTACCCTGACGGGAAATGGATCATTTATAAGGACGGATACTTGAGCAAGATGCTCTCTATGGCTAGTGATCCTATCCCTGAAGTTCGTACGGCTATTGTGCTAGGAATGACAGCCTTCTTATCCGATGGAACTAAACAACAAAATCAGCCCCAACTGCAGGGCCAACAACTACAACAGCAACAACATGGGGTTGCCAACGACATGCGTAGAGACGAACTCCGTCAACAAGACTTGAGGTTGGCTAACATGGCTTTAGGCCTCTTAGGAGACGGTTCGGCAATGGTCCGCAAGGAGATTGTGTTCTTCATCAACAAGTTTGTGGCTAACTACCATATGTTCTTTTTGGTGGTGGCCTTCAACCAGTTGGAAGAGGAGGTTGTTTTGATCGATAACTCAAATCAATTGAATGACTTCCGTAAGAAATCGCCTGCTTATGGGCTGATATTCAGTTCAGTTTGGAAAGCATTGTTGATTCTTGCTGAAGACCCCCATCTCGAAGTTAAACAGCTTTCAGAGACATTGATAGACACGGTTATGTTGCAGTTGAATGAGAGCGAGTTGGGTCCATTGGTGAGAGACATGCAAATGTACTTATTGAGTAAGTCCAGTATCAACATAAGTGAGAGTTTCAGGCCGGCCCAACCCATCGTTAATAGGCACTTGGGTGGAGCATCCAAGAGGCAGGTTTCAAGTGCTCTGATGATCCAGAGAAATAACAACACTCTTACAATCAACGGTTCAAAACGAGTTGCTTCTGCTTCTCAAGTAGACTCATCGAGTGTGCATTCAGATTCGTCGTTTTCGGAGACACTCGCTAGTCGTCTCAAAGGGCTTTCTCTTGCCAAACTTGTTCTGCTGCTCCATATCTCTGATGATTCTGAAGCCAACAACTTCACCCGGATTCTTAGTTCAAGTCCAGTCAGTACAAATTATCACTCCGAGTACCGCCCCAAACCTCCTCGCTTTGTTCCCAGAGATTTGGATCCTGATATCCGGCTTCCAGAGGAGTCGGGGTTCTTTGAGTACAGCTGTGAATACTTCCAAGAACCTCAAATGAGTAAAAGTGAGCTTGATAAGCCGGGTTCAAAAGAGTACATCGAAAGACTTTGGCGTAGAAACCGTAACGAAGCCATCATTCAAGAAACACAACCTCAAAAGCAAATGGCCATTCGTGGTGACTGGGGACGGCCCCCAATGATTCTCGACAACAAGACGCAGCCCAAATTAATCAAGTTCACCCAGTTCGAAAAGAACTTGGTGGCCTGTGATGATAAGGATAATATCACCGTTTGGGACTGGGAGGCAGCCAAGGTGGTCAAGAAGTTGAGCAATATGAACCCTACTGGTACTAAGATCACTGATATTAAGTTTTTGAATGAGGATGATTCTCCTTTGATGCTTGCCGGGTCAAGTGATGGAGTCATCAAAATCTACAAGAACTTCACTTCTGAAAGAAGCAAACCAGAGCTTGTGGCCCTGTGGAGAGCTCTTACCGACCTTCTTCTTACTGCAAAAAGTACCGGGCTAATCTGTGAGTGGCAACAGTCAAGAGGATCGCTTTTGGTGAGTGGTGATGTCAAAATCATCAGAGTATGGGATGCTCCACGGGAGTTGTGTCTTGTAGACATTCCTGCCCGGTCAACCCTGGGTATCACGTCTCTTACGTCCGATCAAGTGGCTGGTGACATATTTGTAGCCGGGTTCGACGATGGAAGCTTAAGAGTCTACGATAGGCGTCTTGATCCTCGTGAGTCAATGGTATGTACCTGGACCTCAACCTCACAGCTGCTGCGGGCACCCACAAGATTGGGAAGCCCTATTCGTAATGTCCATATGCAAAGAGGAGGATATCGTGAATTGGTGTCAGGAGCTGCTGATGGGTCGGTTCACCTTTGGGATATCAGGGCCTCGGAGCTGGTTCTTTCATTCTCGAACGCTGAAAAGTCTCTCAGATGTATAGAAGTCCATGAGCATGCTCCTTTTATCACTACTGGCTCCAAATCGGTGAATATCTGGACCACCTCGGGAGACATGGTCTACAACTTGAAGAACCCACATGAGCTGTCTACGTACTTGGGTAGCAGGACTCTGAACTATCTTTCTAGCGTGTCTCTTCATCCACACCGGATGATGTTGGCCTCCAATTACAACCAAGACGGCAACATTAACGTGTACTCTTGCGTCGACATCATCCAAGACTATTAAGATCTTGTCATAGTCTAGAACAATGCTCCATCGCAGCTGCACCTCCGACTGCCACTCTTAGTAGAAACTTGTCCATACTAATACACGTAGCCTAACTTTAATCGCAACTCCGACAGACAGCCCACTACCTTGGTGCAGTTTTGGAAAGTCTTAATATCGCATCCTACAAGTATATACCCTCCAAAAGCGCTAGAGGTCCTAGAAAAGTCCAAGTTTAGCACCATCTCTCAAGCACCCCGTCCTCAGCAGTGCTTCCAAATCCCAAACTGTCTTCTCTCTCCGTCTTCGGATAATCATCACCATTTTCGCAAACCTCAAAATTTTGCATCTTCAATCATCTTTAAGTCACATAACCCAACACAATCAAATCCATGTCGTTTCTGTTGACAAAGTCTCCGCTACATAGCGAGCGATTCCCCGGAGACCCAGATACCCCAGCTCCTACTGCCCGGGCTCTGCTGGCCTCAGACCTCACTCTCTCCCAGAGAATGTTGAGTGCAGGTACAGGCTCCATCTTGACAGCCTTTGTATTGACACCCTTTGACGTGATACGGATCCGAATGCAGCAACAGGAGATCATGCCGGAGTCCAAGCCGTGCTGCTCAACCCACTACCAGACCAACTCGTCCGCCAGAAACACTTTGGTGCCCAAGGCTTCAGGGCAAGGTGCTCATGAGGCACACTTGTTCTGGTTAGACAAAGACTACTGCAAAAACATGAAGAACTGCACAAGAATTGACTCGACTTACCAGGGGTTTGTCACCATCGCCAAAAACGAGGGCTTACCGACGCTTTGGCGAGGAATATCCTTGACTTTGGTGATGGCTATTCCTTCCAGTGTGATTTACTTCACCGGCTACGAGTATATTCGGGACAAGTCTCCCATCAATGGGCTGATAAACTCGTTGATGTGTGGAGCTGCTGCTAGGCTTATGGCTGCAACGGCCGTGGCACCGTTTGAGTTGGTCAAGACGAGATTACAATCGATTCCTTCATCTCGTGCCAATCCCAGCATGCTTCGGAATGTTTTAGGCGGTGCTTGGGCCGATGTGCGCACCTCGGGGGTGTCCACTCTTTTCAAGGGTCTTCAGATCACCTTGTGGAGAGACGTGCCGTTTTCAGGAATCTACTGGTTATTATACGAGACTTGCAAGAAGGAGTTTGGCCGTATATTCCAGGCAGATTTTCACAGGGGAACCCATTCTGAAAACGACTCTAGAGTATTTGCTACCAGTTTCTTATCAGGGTCGATTTCGGGTACTGTTGCGGCCATCTTCACCCACCCATTTGATGTTGGAAAGACCAGACTTCAAATTTCCCAGGATGATTCAAGAAATGCAAAGCACTCGAACATGTTCAAGTTTTTGTTTGATATCTATAGAAACGAAGGACCCAAGGCTTTGTTAGGTGGTTTGGGGCCCAGAATTATCAAGGTGGCTCCAGCCTGCGCTATTATGATATCCACCTACGAAATCACCAAGATCTTTTTTAAGACCACCTGAAACTATTCTATTGTTCGGATAGTTATAAAGAATCATGTACATATAATGACGACTTACTGCATATATAAAGTTAATAGACGACTTTAATTCCAAGCTTCATGGGTGCTTGACTCCTCGAAACTGGCCTTTCTGTATATATCCCGTGGCTCAATTCTAGTGGCAGCTGGATAACTCTTTTTCTCTTGGTGATACTTACAAGAACTAGCTTTTCCGAGCTCTATAGAGCATTTAGCACAGTGGCTAGAGATTGCTGAGTGGACATTGACTTTTCTATTTTCAGAGAAGTTCGAGGAGTTGATGTCTCTCATTGCAAGTTTTGCTGGTGACGAAAACTGATGCTTGTTCCTGACTTTCTCTTCGAATTGAATTGCTTCGGACTCAAAGCTCACTCCAACAGCACGCATTATCTGAGCGTATCCTTGAATAGCCACCATAAATTTATCAACAATAGCTCTGGCATAGTGGCCCTCAGAGATAAGAATGTTGGCCCCATTGGACTCCAAGTTCTCCTGAGCTTTTTGGGCATTGAAAGACTTATTGCCGTAATTGGCAGAAGTCAGTCGCCAGTGCGCCAATAGCTTGCGTCTGCTATCCCGAAGCTTCTTAACTGCCTTTTCTTTATCAGCAACCACCAAAAGTGCTTGACGGATTTCTTCATCACAAGTGACCAACACCTGGAAAGAAGATACCTGGGCCTTGAAAAGATTCGAGGACTCTTTCAAGATTAACTGACATTTCGGGTCAATCATACATTTCCCCCAGCTATCCAATTCCTTCTGGAATTCATTATGCATTTGGAGCAAATACTGCTCTTGCTTCCTAATTTTGACTATTTTGGAATGAAGCTTTTTTGCACTCATTGCACACACACCAAAGTCATCTTCAAAGTCAGACTTAACAGACTCTACGGCTGACGGTGGATCAAAAGAACCACCCAATCCTGATAACCCAGAGATCTTGCCAATGACTCTATGGAGTGCAGATACTGGTCGTTCGACAAAAGACAGCCTGAAAATGCTTTGGTTTTCTGAGTGGCCATTCGGATTGGCCGTGGCGTACCGGGACTTGGAAGAGTCTTCTTCCATATTGTATATGGGATACTCTTCCAACATAATTACTTTCAATTCTGTGAAAAATACGACAACCACAAATTTGCAGTAATTGAATCGCACCCAATGATGAAATAAACAGTTCTACGTTTGTATATTCATGCATTAATATGAGTTTGTCTGTACGTTACTTTTTGGTGGCATCTTCATCCAAGTTCAAACCAGTGTACTTTTTGATGGTATGTCTCAAAGAGCCCACCATCGAGCTGACTTTTTGCTGACTTGTTTCGCTCGTCTTCTCGATCTGGGACACCAACTCCTCTGACTTGAGAGCCAACGTCTCCTGTTGTTTAGCAACCTCGGGCAACTTCTGTTGTTCCCACCTCCACAACAAGTTGGTGGTGCTGGCAAAGGTTTGGGGCAAGAAGTACTTAAAAGACCCCAATCCCAATATCACTGGGAAGGCCACTTTGGCCACTACCGATCTTTGGCGGGCCATTACAGTTCCCGAAAGAAATGCAATCACTATGTACGCAGAATTTGGCAACAAATCTTCCGACTTGTCGTGCAATTGGCTCACGGTAGTGGTGACCTTTTCTTCGGCTTCATGGTATTTGGAGTATCCCAGGTTCACAAGCCCAATTGAATTGGCGTAAGTGTTGTAGGCACCTTCTCTGATAGTCTTGAAACCCGACTCGAGTGTGGTTGGCGAATCTACCAACACTCCGTTGTAAAGTTTCTGTTGTGGAGGCAATTGGATGTTAACAGTTTCCTCCTCAGCACCGGTGGAAATAACGATTTTTTCATCCTCATAAAAGTTCCGTTTGGAATCATTGAGTACAGGCGTTGTAGTCCCATGGTAGGCGGCCATTACGGCAACAAAAGCACCAACGTTCCTTGTAGCAGCTCTGGAAAACATCGTCTTCTTCAATTGAAATATTCAGTAGTTTTTGGTTGGACAAAAAGTCAGTGCGGGATTGGGCGCGCACGACGCACATTTAACTTTTTAAACAGTTATAAGCTACGGGAAGTGTTTACAGATAAAAGTCAGCTGGTGATGCTATCAACGTCTAGACAGTGTGCCAGAAATATGACATGCAGATGTCTGGTGCCATTTTACCGGAACTTACCGCTACTGTGGGCCAGAAATAATTCTAAAAATGTGTCTAATCGCAGCTCATCGCATCAAGAGTTTGCGGCCAGTATTTCTTCCTTCCAGTCTATCACCAATAATGGCAACCTGTCGGGTGAAATATTCGGTCATATAGTGAAAGGAAATGATGATAATGAACGTGTACGCCTGAAAGATGGTGCTGACGTCTCTCCGTTCAGAAACAACGATGGTTCGTTCATTAAAGGCCTAAATGCTGAGGAGGCCAGACTACACGATAATACTCTTACTGGAAGGGCACACCACGGGGTGATCAAGTTGCCTGAGATCATTGCCACTACAATCAACAATAACATTTTGAGGTTGTCGTCCCCAAGCCGTTTAAGAACCAAAGCAGCCGAGATATACCAATCTTTGCTGAAGGACCAATTACAGTCTGCTCCTACTAATTCATTGGAAGCAAATGCTCACATTGCTGCATTGTTCTTACAGGACTACGCCCACTGTTATCAAGTTCTTCAAGAGTTGAAGAAGAGAACAGGAGAGGGATTCAATCCCAAGAGAATATTGACTGTTGGCTATGGACCAGCTACTGGAATGGTGGCTTTGAATGAGGTTATGGGAGACGATTTTAACCCCGAAACTAAGGATGCCTACATTATAGGCAGACAGAACCTGGAGATGAAGAAGAGAGCCAAAATCATCTTGTCCAGACAGTTGAACGAACAACCTGCCGGCGAGCTCAAGCTTGAAGAAGTTGAGGTGCCAGTGGAGGAAGAAGTCGAGGTGCCAGTGGAGGAAGACATCGAGGAAGAAGTCCTTCTACATAAGTCAGAGTATGTGGGCCCGGTAGATACCAAAAGAGTCCATATCAGAACAAATTTGAGAGACTCCTTACCTACTTCAAAGAGATACGATCTTATCATTGTGAACCATTCCTTGTTGACTAAGGAACATCATTTCCCAAGAGATGTGGATATAAATATACACATGTTGCTTCGCTTATTGGATCCCGAGGGCCACATAGTTCTTGTGGAGAGAGGAAATTCGGTGGGATTTGAAACTGTTGCCAGGGCTCGTCAAATTATGATCAGACCAGAGTCGTTTGAAAATGAGAGAGGTAAAATACCTCGTCCCTATATCAAAGGGTCGTCCATCAAACCACAAAAACTCAGACATGAGGACCAGATAATTACCGAGGAGCATGTCAAGCACGAAGAGCAGATGCTTGAGAAAATTAACAAAGAGCTCGAGCAATATGACCAGAGTGTTGAACCAAATATCAGTGAACTAGAACTTGAGATTATCAACAAACACGGAGAAGTAAGCGAAGCAGATTTGAAATTTGAGTTTGAAGATGACAAGAGGTTTTCGTTGCAAGAGCCCAAACAACCCGAAATGAAACTTGACTCGGAAAGCGTGGACTACCACTTGGAGATCGTGGCACCCTGTGCCCACCATTCTAACTGTCCATTGCAACTAGGAGATCCCAAATATTACAGGATCCCTTCCCACAAGCATAGACTCAATTTTTGCTCCTTCGACAAGATTATCGAAAGACCCAAGTATACGATGGAGTTGAAAAAGGGAAAGAAATTAGCCACAACCTGGGAGAAGGGTGCTGAAGATGGGTTTGGGTTCGACAGAATGAAGAAGAGCCAGCGTAAGAAGCTCTCAGGGTCGGGAAGACCTGGTGGAAATAACACGGAGAGTGGGTCTTTTACATACTTGATTGCAAAAAGGGCCTCCAATAAGCTCGAAGATATCAAGAAGATCGAATACGAAAGAGAATACAGTGATTCCGCCACTGTGGACCTTTCAAACCCCACCAACTGGCCTCGGATCATCGATCTTCCTGCCCGTGTGAAGAATAATGTCAAGCTCACCACTTGTGCTCCTTCTGGGAATATCGAAGTGTGGCAGATCCCAAAGAGCTTAGGCAAACAAGAGTACCACGATGCTAGGAAAGTGGAGAGAGGAGACTTATGGGGACTTGGAAAGAAGAGTGTCTTAGTGAAGAATCAGCTCAGTGACAAAGTCAGAGACAAACTAGACATTTTGTCCAAAACTCAAAAGAAGACGTTCCAGAAGGAACAAAGAAAGAAAGTATGGAAGAAATTGATCAGTCAATCTGAACAGGATTTCGAAAACGACATCGTGAAGTTGTCCGATACCATAGCCACCAACCTAGAGCAATCCAAACAGTATAAGACCAAAGGTAAAAGGGCCAAATTCGACGTGGACCCCACATTGTATGACGGGAAATGATCAAATCGCATATAGACAAAGAGTAGCACTTGTACATAAATATATTTATTAACTATAAATGACGACTGGAAATCGTCTCGTGTTATTTTCTGTTGTTTTTGAAGTGCTTAAAACCCCCGACCACTAATATTTGTCAATTAAACTTGGGATCTCATGATATCAAATGTTCTATAGTATACAAAATTCGAGTGTAGAACTCAAGGCAGATCGTGAATCGTAATGTTGCATTTACTTTCTTCTGAAAGAACATCCTTCGGTCAACTTAGCCTTACCACCGGTTGGAGTACACAAAACAGTGGAACAGTTGTCACAGGTGACGGCAGTTTGGGCATGGGAGAACACGGTGGTGATGTTCAAACATCCTTGACACTTGACGTCCATGAAATAGGATCTTGGAGATTGGACCAAAGCCTTTTTCTTGTGCTTTTGAGCTTCAGAAGCTGGAGAAGGGTTTAATAAATCTTGAACTAAAACCATGTTGAACTAACTTTGTGATGTGAGAAGGGAAATTTTTCATGAGGAGAATGAAAATTTTTCACTTCACCACTTGGTCTGGCACACGACCACAAACCCCATCCGAGACAATGTCGCGTGAGTTAATTTTGCAGCTGCGACATTATATCAATCCAGTAATCCGATTGGGACCTTTTGGATACCGATTCTACGATGATACTATCATTCTGTTTACAATCAGGGGGTCAGGGTTTTATCTGTATACATCACGTACCCACTTTATTTGCTCAACATCTCTGCTTCATTTTGGATCAATCAAGTTCGGCTCACGTCCGCTTATAATCAAACGGCGAGAGTGCAGGTCGATGTGCTCGATTCTTATCAGTCCAAATGCCTTTGATTGCGAAAGAATTGCCTCTCTCGTGCGTGTTCTAGCCCCTTGTTGGTCTCCTTCGACTTTCCATGTTGTCCCAGTATTTTGGGGATTCTGGTCCCTCTTTCAACTAGTTTGGGTGAGTTCAGAAAAAAGTCTATTCCCCTTCCCTGGTAACCTTGTACAAGATTTACTCACGATGTTATAGAATTCCTGTTCATGTCTCTTTCTTAATCAACTCAGAATGCTCATCTAATGCTCTCTCAAGGGTTGCAAGTATTTACAAGGCCATGAATTATCTATCTCCTTTCTTTTCTTCGACTGATTTCACCAATGATGGGAGATATGAATAGAAAGAATTCTGAAGTTGATTAGCTAACTAAGATAGCTCTATGATATGGGACTTGTGAGGCTTAATGGAGCAGGAGAGGGGCTATATAAAATTGGTTTTGGAGTATTCTAAAACATTCGTATAACAGATAAGTCCGATCTGCATGAATATGCATGTACGATGCCAATTCGTATCTTAACTTTGTTCTATTCCAGGCTGTTTGAATACCCTAGAAAACAACAGGATAGTCTATTGAAGACGCTTTTTCATAGACGGTAGTGCTCTTCTTGTACTGCACCTCAAAGTGTACTTGATACCTCGACCTCTGATTCTCACATTTTGGCACATAGTAGTTTCATAATTTGGACAGAACTGTAGTCAAAGTAAGTGATCTCTTACCTCGGGGATGTCTGGTACATACTATACATAAAAGGTCGTTGTGTCCTTCAAAAATACATCATTCAAGTACATTGGCCTTGTTGGGCAAAACTGCAGTAGATTCGAAAGAAACTCACTTTTTGGACTCCGATATTACTCTAACTACATGAGTTTTGGCCGTAGAACAAACCTATTTTCAGTAAAAGCTGTAGTTAGCATGGATAGATACTCTAGTTACAAACACCACCCAACAATACACTCAGCCATCCCCTAATAAAAGCCTACACCTGTAACCCGCTAACTGTTATCACCGATGCGATAAACTAAGTTGCAAAAACTGTATCACATTGTTCCGTAAATTACTTTCCATAAATACAAACTAATAAGATAAAGGCACAAAACAGTCCAAAATAAACACAGGAAAGTAATAACCAATATGAGCTCTCCAAAGAACAGAAGAAAGTCCCAAGAAAGAACCTTTCACCCAGATGCCAGTTTTTCAAGGATCAAAAAAGATGCTGAAAGTGTTATAATACGGGCCAAACAAGAAAAGGAGCAAGAGGTCCACAAATACAAAACCGTGGGCCACATCACGTTTGTGGTGGCAATACTTCCGTCTATTTTGGCGGTGTTGGTTCCGGTGGTTCCCAATTCACCTTCCAGTAATGATGTTGCAATACTTATTACAGATGCAATGATAGTTGTTCTTGTCACTTGGGTGGTTCACTTTTTAGTTGAGTGGCCGTGGAATTGGCTCGAGCAGGTGAAGCGAGCAAAGTGTAGGCTTTTGAACCGAGTCAATTCCCAGTTCTTGATGCACAAATCGGCTGACGTCCAAGGAAGAAATACGGAGCTAGATGAAGGATTGTATCTTTTGAAAAAGGTTATCAAAACAGAGAAGAAAGTGCTTTCGTATTGTTTACTTGGAGTGTTACTTGGAGGCTGCTTGATGCTATACACACGGGTTTTTATTATCGTAGAAGACTCTCGGAGATCTATCGTATTTTCCAACTTGAACGTCAGCATCTACGTCTTGTGGGGGAGCTTTCGGTGGGTGATTTACATACTCGAGCTCAACAAAAAGCGGTCCCTAGAAGATTCCAAGAATGACGAGTACAACCTCATCAACGAGAACAACTATCTCCAGTTTATGATTCAGCTGACGTCTCATTCAGCCAGCAGATCTGGTGGCTTCATGAGCCGATTCTCAACGTTTTTGGCACCAATATGGGGATCCAATGCTGGGGCTCAAGGGCTTGAGCTAGAAAAGCTCCAGGAGAAAGTGAATGAAAGTAACCGACTAGTTCAAGAATTGTCTTCCACTCGCAAGAAAGACATGAGAGAAATGCAAGACAGCCTCTTGAAGTTGAGAGAAGAGGTTCTCAAGCCGAAGAAGTCCACTGCTGTTGAATCTTCTTTCCGTCCTTTTCCTTTGAACTTGGACATGTCAAACGGGGTTGAAGCCCAAGAAGCGTTCACCCATAGTTCTCTCAGTAATCTGGTCCGAACGAGATTGTCTACGATATTTGAAGATGATGATCACAGTAGCAGGAGAAGTTTAGAAAAGAGACGCCGATACCCCCAAACGGAGGGTAACTCCTTGCGTAGGCTGAACTTGAAAAGTAGGTCAACCAATGGAGAATTTGTGGATGGATTGAACCCAGATACAAGGATAAATAACCCGACCGAGAAACAGCTTACAAAGGACACCGACAAACAGGTTGTCAGACTAGTTTTTGAAACTATAAACCTAGTAAGAAGAGTTAGAAGCAAATACGGTTTCCTCCACATTTGCTTTCATCCCTCTGTAATACCCACCATCGTTTCCCAAGAGATTAAGCCTTTTTTGAACTCCAATGGTTTCAGAGTCTCTGAGTTCCAACACAAGCTAATTCTTTTCAAAATTGTTCTTCTCGAGCTGCTGAGCTCTCATGTTCAGTGGAACATAGATACATTAAAAGAATATGTTGGAACATTGTACCAAAAACACGCTACACTATTTGTAAGAGCTGAACTCAGAGTGTTCAAATCAATCCTTAAAGTTCCCTACATGGTATCAAGGATATGCTACAAAGCCATTCCTTTTACACCCAGAAAAATCCTCAAAGCCCTTGTAATTAGTCGGCTTGAATCTCTCATCCACAATAGCTCATCTCCCCCACTGCCCATATTTATGTCCACAGGTCTCCGGGAATCCCCAAATTCACAAGACTTATACAGAGAAAGTCGAGGTGAAAGCGTCGTACCACCCATGACAGGCAAGCGGGAAACGATTTTGACACCTATAAAGGTGAATCAAGAGAGCACCCGAAAATTTGGTGGTCTAAAAGAGTTTGTCATCAACAGGAAAGCAGGCAGCACCACAGAGGTCACCTGAAGAATGTCCCACCGTGTCGCATAGAGTCTAATCGAATGCGGCTCCAGGATTCCCTTGAATCGTCTCTTGCTAGCAGCGTATTCTGACAGTTTCGCATCTTCAAATATCTTATCTCGAGCAGCATCTTGATACTCCAAACCTTGTACAGATCATCACGTTTCCAAGATTGCTAACAAACGGAGACCCAAGAAATACCGTCCGCCGTACAAGCGGTACGTGTATAAATCCGACTTCACTGGTGCTAATAGTAGCGATGAAGACAGTGAAGATGAGGACAAACTCAATAAGCAGCAAAGAGATGAAAGCTACAAGGACTTTCTGAGGAAGACCAATATCAACGTCAGCTCAGTATACGTCCTCACAACACAGAAGCATTTCAAGGGTCGAATATGGCCAATGTCCCAGTTTGAGAAGGTCGACGTTCTTCGATGCTGCTTGGAGAAGAGAAACCTAGATTACGAGATGACAGTCAAAGTGATCGATGAGCAGCGTAAAGAGCAAGGACAACTCATGAGGTTCCCTATGGAGATAGTTGTCCGTATTCTTCGTATTCTTTACTACAGAGGCAGACTTACACCTAAGTATTTGTGCCTCAACAAGATGTTCTATCGCTTGGTTCTTCCGATGATCTATGGCTACCCAACTTTAAAGGCCACCAACTTCTTCAGCTTTGTGGAGACCATAAGTGCAAGCAAGAAGCTCGGAGATCATGTGAAGCAGCTTGATTTGTCTTACGTGATCCAATCAGGTAAAAACTCTTTTGTTGCAAAGCTCTTGAAGAGATCAAAGAAGAACCTCGAAATATTCATTGCACCCCAAACCAGCTTTGGTCTAGCTCCTTTAGTTGCATTGAAGAATTGTGAAAGCCTCCGAGTACTAGACTTACGTCTCGTGAGCGAAACCCTCAATCTATCAGAGCTTTTCAACTCCATCAGAAACCTCGATAAGTTGACCAATCTTTCATTCCCAAGATCATCGATCGAAATGGACCCTAAGCTTGTCCATCAGATCCACTGGCCCCCGATGTTGTCATCTTTAAGAATATCTGGAGGTATCAGTGACGACTTTCTAATGAAGTCCACTTTGCCCTCAACCATCACCAACTTAGAGTTTGCTCATTGCCCCCATATAGAGGATGAAGGTATCAAGTCATTGCTTTATAAGTTCGGCAAAAACTTGAAAACCCTTCGTGTAGAGTACCCCATGCCCAAGCTTCGAAATGACAGCTTGGACATCATCTTCGACTACTGCCCCAATCTAATAGTGCTACTGATATACGTGGACTACGTCTCAGGGTCGTTTTTCGATGATTTCAACTTGAGATACTTGGACTACGAACGCCCGTTGAAAACTCTATACATCGACAGTAGTGGGATGCTTGGGACCTCCACGAAACTCTATCCGCTCGACTTGGCCATTGCTTTGACCGACAAAAGGCTCCCCTTACTTAAGTTCGTGAGATGTACAGCCAAGCTTGGATGGGATCCTAAATCCGATCTTCTAACCACTATTATCGAAGAACTAGAGGAAAGAAACGGAGGGCTCTACCTTGGCTACTAGTCCTTGCTAAAGGGGCTCCTCCAGGCCACAACGTGCCCTATTTATAGAATTGTATACTAGCATATGTCAAGAATATGAAACCAACTTAGCTTCCGCGTAAGCATTAATTCTACATAACATTAATTTTTCACTTCAAATACTCACCATGCCTGAAGTTAAGCTCCCTCCGGGCTACCACCAGGGAATTGCCCGGCCCTTCTACACCTCTAAGCCCATAACGGCTGTAGTCGGAAAGGCTATACTCGGGAACGTCGATCGGTTTTGTCTTTTTTTCTTGTTGACACTTGGTGTTATTATCAGAGCATACAGACTTCCATATCCAGCCGAAGTTGTATTCGATGAGGTCAATTTCGGGGGATTTGTACACCAATACTTCCACGGTAAGTTCTTTGTGGACGTCCACCCACCGTTGGCCAAGTTGATCTACTATTGGTTAGCTATACTATTTGGATACAACGGAGAGTTTGACTTTGGTCACATTGGTGAAAAGTTTGATGATAATGTCCCCTATATTATTATGAGACTCTTTCCTGCGGTTTGTGGATTGCTTACGGTGCCAGTAACGTATCTTATTCTCCGGAACAACTATTGTGGTTCTGGTTCTGCTCTCTTTGGTTCATTCTTGGTGTTGATAGAGAATTCGTTGGTGACTCAGTCAAGGTTTATCTTCTTGGACTCGCCATTGATTTTGTGTATGGCTTTCACCATATTGGCATACAGTATATTCAGAAACACAAACGTTTTTTCCAACAGTTGGCACTTATACTTATTGCTTACAGGTGTCGCCTTGGGACTCACGTGTTCCGTGAAGTCTTCGGGCCTTCTTACATTTGCATGGATTGGAATTTTGACGTTTTTGCAGCTATGGAATATCTTGGGAGACTTGGAAGTTTCTGATTTTGCTTGGTGGAAACACTTGGTGCTTAGAGTGGTTTATTTGATAGCGATTCCTCTCACTATCTATACAGCCTTCTTTGCAGTTCATTTCCATTATCTTCCTAATGAGGGTGCAGGAACAGGGCCTATGTCTCCCCGGTTCAAGGCAACACTCCGGGGTCTTGATAAGATAATCAATGAGCCCGTCGAGGTAGTTTACGGTAGTACTGTCACCTTGAGACACAATGAAGTTGGCAAGTACTTGCACTCGCATGAATTCGACTACAAAACAGGATCAAAGGAACAGCAGGTTACGTTGTATTCATCCCACACAGACTTCAACAACGAATGGGAGATACACCCACGAAACAAGCGTACCGATGCCCGTCTTTTTGATCAAGCCAATCCTATAAAAGATGGTGATTTAGTCAGGCTTTTCCACAAAGCCACCGGCAAGTTTCTCCATGTGAACAATGTGAGACCCCCTATAACAGAAAAGGATTATGCCAACGAAGTCTCATGCAATGGAACTCGAGATTTATTGGGTGATATCAACTACGAATTCAAAGTTAAGATTGTAGACAAAAAACCACACTCAAAAAACGACTTACCTAAAATTAAACTAAGAGCTACCGAGTCTGTTTTCCAATTATTTCACCAGGGTACTAGATGTACTTTAGTGAGTCACAATAGTAAGCTTCCCGGGTGGGCATTTGGACAAAATGAGGTTCTCTGTATCAACGAACCCACGATTCCGAACACTCTATGGTACGTCGAGTACAACAGCCACCCAGTTCTTGATAGTGACCCTGAACGTGAAAGAGTGGACTTGAGAGGATACTCATTTGTCGAGAAGTTCATAGAGTATCAGAAGATCATGTGGAAATACAACAGCCAAATGGGAGACTCACACGAATACAGCTCCAGGCCCGAAACCTGGCCGTTCTTATTCAGGGGTATCAATTACTACTCCACAGAGGCTAGAATGAAGTTTCCAGACGAAACAGGAAGTCACGTATATTTCCTCGGAAACCTTGCCATATACTACTTTGGTATCATGGCTGTATTATTTATTGGGTTGAAGCAAGTTTTGTACTGGGTGTCCCATTTGAACCCGTTTGTGCTTCAAAACGAAACGACCAATGTGACAATGTTCTACCAGAGGTCGTTGGAAACCATCATAGGCTTCGTAGTCCACTATCAGCCATACTTCATGATGGAGAGAGACCTCTTCTTGCACCACTATTTGCCGGCTCTTTATTTGTGCATATTGACATTGGCTCTTTTCATTGAGTACCAGGTATCCAGAAGAAAAACCGTGGGTTACCTGATGATGCTCGTGATCGGAGGACTTGCAACCTACTGCTTTGTGAGCTTCTTGCCGTTGATATATGGCACAGAATGGTCAATTGACGGCTGCAGGGAGTCCAAATGGTTCGACTCTTGGGACTTCGATTGCAGGAGCTACAAGAAATAGTGTCTTGAACACCACAAACACTTGGACTACAAGTTAAGCACGTGCTTCAACACCTGGATTGCAAACTAAATGTCCGTTCTATAATACATGCTATTCTAATACACACTACTTGGTCTTGGAAATCCCCGAAGCCACCTCCAATATCAACTCTTCACACCATTTCAAAAGCTCGTCCTTTTGGTGGGTTTTCTGGATTCTTTCTGCCTCCACCGCCTGAAGCTCCTCCGACAATTCCTTTATCAATTTAAGCTGGGTATCCTCCGAAATCCCTACACCTGGTAGAGAGTCGATGAGCATGGAGATCTGCCGAGATTTGAGTATTATGTCGGTGGACAACTCGTTTATGGTATTCTCGAAGCTGGTTACGGCTTCTTCCCGGTCCTTGGCCGTTGTGTGCTCCGATACACCGTTGCTTGTTTGGCCGGTCTGGGCCTGCTGCTGTTGTTGGCCAGGAAGTGGGGCACTGGCTGCGATGTTTGTGATGGAATTCGGGTCCTGGTCTAGAAGGGCCTGCTCGCTGTGCACGCTGACGTAGTTCACGGCCGCATTGAACTGTTCTATGAGCTGGTCCACACAGATTTGGAGCTGGGTAAGTCTGTCAGACATGTTGGCCTGAAACTGAAAAATTATTCAATGTGCGCGAGACACAAGTATGGAGAGAGACGCCATACAAAAGCAGCAGGAGCCTTGGAAAAACGGCCCTGGAACCACGAGTCCGATGCAGACTTACGAGCCTCCAAGCATGTCCATTCGTGGTACCCCCAGTCCCCAACTCGTGGTGGTGGTGGACATCTCATGGGATCCTTTCGCAGCCGACGCCGGCGCACGACGCCAGCTTTGAGGATCACCAGCATCCACAGCTATAAACATCAGAATCTGGAACCAAACTGATATAGAACACAACCGGATGAGTGAGACAGAATACGTGCCTCGTTGGCAGCAAGATTCCGACGCTTCGGCCTGCTTTCTCTGTGAATCTGCCTTTACGTTTTTCAATAGACGGCACCACTGCCGAAAGTGTGGAAGAGTTGTTTGTGCCAGCTGCTCGGACCAGATGGTCCGTTATTTTCCCCAGACGATGATAGCCAACTCCACGGGGGCAGTGGTCCGGCTGAGGGCCTCGGAAATTTACAAGACCTGTGATGAGTGTGCCGATGAGATAAGAATGATAAGACGAGCATTGTTTGAGGGAGACGGTGGGGAGGTTCCCGAGAACTGGTCGTGGAGCAGCTCTGCCAGTGGCAACGTAGATGGGAGCCGGAGACCAGCTGGACCTGGACCTGGACCTGGACCTGGAACCGGAGAGCCCCAGCTCCAAACTGACGATAGAAGCAGTATGATGAAGTTCTCTCGCACACAGACGTCGACCCGGGTCTTGGACTCCTCGACCAACTCGTCCACCACCAACCTCACGAGCCTGCGGGACGACACCAGCGACCACAACTTGTGTCCTGTGTGTGCCATCAACATGTTGGACAGCTACATCAAGACCCACAAGAAGAACATCAACGACATCAGCAACGAGGACTTTGAGAGCTACAAGGAAGACCACATCAAGAGCTGTCTTACGTCGTTTGACTTCGACTACAACCACTCTCGGTTCACGGGCGAGTCCACGTCCATGGCTGCCGGTAGTTCTCGCCGGCATCCTCGCAACAAGATGTTGGTGTACAACATGCCACCGATTCCCATGCCTCAGTACGAAGCGATCCCAAATGTGTCGGGAACTTCGTACGATACAATTAAGCAGATGCAATACGGGTCCGATGAGAGGCAGGGTTTGTCTCAAGAACAGGCCTTCAATGTGGGATCAGTTACTTCCAACAGCACCGTGCAACAGAATGAAAAGGACGAATTCAACAACGGGCTCGAGGACGGTGATAACGAGTGTGTTATTTGCCTTGAGGACTTGAAGCCCGGTGACAAGGTTGGCCGCTTAGAGTGCTTGTGTGTATTTCATTACAAGTGTATCAAGGACTGGTTCAACAAGAAGGGCTACGGTGAATGTCCAGTGCACTATTTACTGAAGTAGCTGGTTACGATATGGTTTTTTGGGTGGTTTGTAGATTAGTATATTGGTTTATGGAAACGTGAGATTATACCTCTATCTTTCTTCTCTGTCGTGATCGTCTTTATGTCTTCTGGTGCCTCTTTTCTCGTGAATCTCTTTCATCTGCCTTATGGCTTCTGCCACGGCTCTATCTACATGTACATGCAAAGTGTCCAATACTTGCTTGGAAGGAGAAGGATCTTTGGGAAGCTTCTTCCCCAAAACACTCTCGATCCTCAAGTATAATTCCAAATCGTACTGAGTGACAAGAGAAACCGACTTTCCAGACTTACCAGCTCTTGCAGTTCTTCCAACTCTATGGATATATGCCTTGGAGTCTGTGGGAATATCATAGTTTATCACTACATCCACTGATGGGATATCCAAACCTCTAGCAGCAACATCAGTAGCGATCAAGATATTAGCCTTCCCGGATTTGAACTTATTTAAGGCTCCCAATCTCTGAGTTTGAGAGAGCTGACCGTGTAAAGGAACGGAATAGAAACCTAAAAGCCTAGTTAAGATTGCAGTTCTTTGGGAGTTGGCAACTGTTCTGGTGAAAACGATGATAGACTTGCCCATGAATTCGTTCAATAAATGCACCAAAAAGGTGTTTTTGTACCCATCACTAACCAACATCATTGATTGCATCAAGTTATCGGCAGTTTGGTATTTGTTAGAAACACTCACTCTTACAGGATTCTTCAACGAGGCCCTTTGTAATTTGGCGATCTTATTGGTCATGGTGGCAGAGAACAAGTAGGATGTTCTTTCAATGGGTATCACCTTCAAGATTTTGTCCAACGCTGGTCCAAAATCCATATCAAGCAATCTGTCAGCTTCATCCATCACCAAGTATTTCAAGTTTTTCAAAGAAAACCCTTTTGTATGCTCCAAATGATCCACAATTCTTCCGGGTGTTGCCACAATAACATGAGGTTTACGCATTAAATCTCGTGCTTGGTCCATCATATCCATACCTCCAACAATACACACCGAACGTAAACCCATGGAGGATCCAAGAGCATCAAATGTCTCTTTAATCTGGAAAGCCAATTCTCTGGTGGGAGCCAACACCAAACTGAAATATGGGGTCTGTGCATGCCACAAAGCCTGAAGGATCGGGATGGCAAAAGCAGCCGTTTTACCTGATCCGGTTTGTGCCAAACCAATGATATCCTTACCATCTAAAGCATGTGGAATAGATTCGGCCTGGATTGGTGTTGGTTTGGTGAACTTCATTGCCTGAATGGACTCCATAAGTTCTGGGATCAAGTTGAACTCGCTAAAGCTCTTAATCTTGGTTTCTTCCGTGGCATCAACTACCTTGTCTACCACCAAGTTTGAAGAAGATTGAGAGGGCTCTTTCTCCTCCTCAGCTGATTCCAGCTGCTTTTTCTTTAAAGCATTCCTCTTTATTTTTTCGGCCAAAGCCTGGGTATCTAGGGCCCCCAGTGATGATCTAACACTCTTGCTGCTTTTTTTGCTGGGGTCTTTTTGTTTGTGAGACATAGTTATTCAACTAATATGTTTTGACTATATAGAAAGATTAGAAGTCTTCGCGATGAGATGAGACTTTAAATTTTTCAATATAGCATTAACATGGCGAAGAGAAGACAAAAAACCAGAACCCATAAAAAGCTTACTGAAGAAGAGTTGGCCAAGATCCCAAAGTCGATGGTCCTTAGACTCGGCTCTTCCTTGAGGAACCACTCATTGGGTCAGTTAGTCAAAGATTTCAGATATGTGATGCAACCTCACACAGCTATCAATTTGAGAGAAAGAAAGAGCAATAAGTTGAAGGATTTCATCGTTATGGCAGGTCCCTTGGGTGTCAGTGATATGTTTGTGTTTAAGCAGTCTGAGTCCACTGGGAATGTTTCCCTTAGAGTCGGTAAAATGCCTAGGGGCCCATTGTTGCAGTTTAACATAAATCTGTACTCTTTGATCAAAGATGTGCAGAAGATTTTGAAACACCCAAAGACTGTTGGAAAGGATTCACCCGAGTTTCTTAATCCTCCATTGCTTGTGTTGAACGGGTTTCTGAACAAAATGAACGAAGCTCCTCCTCATGAAAAGTTGATGGTGACGATTTTCCAAAATATGTTCCCCCCTATTCAGCCTCAACTGACAAAAGTCACCAGCATAAAGAGAGTTTTGATGATCAACAAGGATCCCGAGACACAAGAGATCTCATTGAGACACTATGCCATAGACACGAAACTCGTGGATACCTCCCGTAACATCAAGAAGTTGATAAACTCCCACCACAATATAAAGAAAAACCTTCCAATTATGACGAAGAACGACGATGTGAGCGATTTGTTGTTGGATCCCTACTCAGTTGGAGGAATGACCTCCGATAGTGAGGTTGAAGACGATGCCATTGTCGATGTAAATGAACAAAACAAAGCCACCATGAACAAGAAGCAAAAGGAGCTGCAAGAACAACAGGACACCGAAAACACCAGAAAGAAGGCCATCAAACTTACTGAATTAGGACCTAGGATTAACATGAGTTTGGTCAAGATTGAAGAGAAATTGACTGGTAGTTCCAAGACCATTTATCACTCCAAGATTGTCAAGACTCAAGCCCAGTTGAAGAATTTGGAGAAGCAAGCAGAAAGCAAGAGAAAGTTGAAGGCCGAAAGAAGAGCCAAACAAATGGAAAATGTACAGGCTAAAGAAGACAAGAAAGCTGAAAAGAAAGCAAGAAAGAAAGCTAGAATTGCTGGTGAAAATGGAGAGATCGTCACCAAAGTGGAAGAAAGTGACGATAGTGATGAAAGTGATAGTGACGGGCCTGATGTTGATAAGTATGAGATTGACAGTGACCTATACAGTGATATAGATAGTGATGCTTGATGAGTAAAGTTCATATATACTTTTTAAAGTTCCTCTAGTTGTGATATGATGGAGGATATTCTTCTTTGTAGATTAACCACATCGACCGAATTCTTCAATGCCTTATCGAACGAATTCTGTGCTTCTCGTAACTGATATGGTACTAAGCCTCCGAATTGGTTTATGGGGTCCTTGAGCTTGACGGTTTGAATTTCCTCTACTGTCCCCACATTGTCTGTGGTTTTACCATTCACACCTGAAGAATATCCTACATCTTGTGGTACAGTTTCTGTAACTCTTTTGGAATTTCGGGTTGAGGTTCTCTTCTCCTCAACTTTTCTACTCTGAGAGTCAAGTAGATCCACTAGTGTGAATGTGGGCCCCGTTTGGACGTTCTTACAGGCCATATAGTTTCTTAAGTCAAAATCTTTTACTCCATATGTGCGAAGACCATCTGAGTTGAAGTTGGCTCGACTAAGATTCAAAAATCCATCGATAAAGCTGGACCGAAAACCACCGTTCACAAGCGACTCGTACTGGTCAAGGAGAACCAATAGCTGCTCCGTCAACGAGTCTTTAGACGAGGAAGCGTACGGTTGGTTGCTGTCCATGTTGGTTCCAATGCGCAATAAAATGCTGCGAAGAATCAGATTTATGTACGATCTAAATAGTTCCGTTTCAAGCGAGATATTGACTATATACGATCTATAAGGATGCTTAAATTTTATATAGCCGCTTCAAACGAAGAAACTCTGTGCGAGGCAAGATATCGTTGAAACCAAATTCCCCAGGACGAGACCGATTGGCAATCAACTGGCTTTCCTCGTTGGATCTTTGCTTGGCTTTCATTTGGTTGCCATGGTGCCAAACACTGAAGATGAGCTCTTCCTGTCCGATTTCCGAGTTGACGGCATTGTTGGTGTAAGCCACGTTGGCAAGATCATGGAGAATGTTGGCAGTCAAGCCCCAAACGTCGTAGATCTTCTCGTTTGTTTCAGAGTGGCGTCTTGATCCCAATCTTCCCCAGCTCTCTAGTTTCTCCTTCTTACTGGCTTTGGAGTCTGGGGCTTCAGAAACCAAGGCCTTAGACTTGTCCCCAGATCGCTCTTCGTTTTCGAGGGTGTTGTCCTCGTTTAAGAAACTCTCTAGTTGCGACAGGCTTTCCTCCCTCTCGAGTTCCACTGAGTCTTCGTCCAGCTCCGACTCAGACAAGTTCTTGACGTCCTTCAACCAACTAGCTTCTCCAATCACCAGCTGGGGAAACGTGTATGTTCTCAAGGACCCCGGAATGCCTCCCCACAGCATGCGGAAGCTTTGTCTCTCGATACACTCCAAGGGATCTCGGCCAGAGATCGGGTACAAGAAGTCTTGAAGAGGGCAACTGAACACCGAGGAGCTCTCGCCAGGATTCAAATTCATCTTCAAGTTGTGGATCAATTCACTAGTGGAGACGTCGGGGGAAAACCTCATGAACCCTATACACGGCCTTACAGCCAGGAAGGTTCTTGATAGATAGCTGGGCATGACATTGATGTGCTCTATCTCAAATCCGAAGTTTTTGAGCAAGTATTCGTTGTTTGCACTCAAGCCTATTTCCTCTTCCATTTCTCTTCGAGCAGTCTGCCACTCCGACTCCAACCCCGTGTCACTCATACCACCAGGGAACGAGATATGGCCCGGGAAGTTCCTTAATTTGGACGATCTCTTGGTGAGCACAACTCTTAGTTCGCCTAAATTGCCCAAAAAAAGAAGCACAAACACTGCCGAACGCCTCAGAATGGGTAAACGGTTCCATACAGAGTGAGCCTGGTTCTGATAATTGACGAAGTTGTACTTGGAGATCGTCTCCAAAAAGTGCAGCTCGGACATTACGATATTCTTCCCCAGAAATGCTTATGAAAGATGAGTGAAAATTGTGGAGCTGCGCAAAATATCAAATTTGATTTGATGTCGATACAGTGAATCTATAATTCTATTTTAATTACACCTTTGGCTTCCAATAGACGGTCACTCGTTGACATTCGGTAGATGATGCTATAGGTGGCTTCGAAAACAAGAACCTCTCGTATAACAAATGTGGATCTGCGAATATATGAAGTCTAATTTGATTTCTATGTATTTCAGTCTATAAATCTATAATAATTACACCTCTAAGCTTCCAATAAACCAGGCAATTCATTGACATCCAAGTCTTCGTAAATCACCTTGTAAGTGGCTTCGAACAAACGGAACTCTTCCTGCAATTTGAAGTTTTCCAACAACTCGTGCACCTCTTTCGCAGTCAAGATTCCCTGGGACGATTGTCCATTCAACAAGATCTTTTCGGCTTCCCATGCACTCACGCCGTGTTCTACCATGTATCTAGCGACTCTGACATTTCTACCCCCTGAACAGGTAGTGATCAAGTCCGCCACACCGGCTGACTCTTCGGTGAAGGTAGAGGGCTGTGGAGGTAACGAGGCCTTAATACCGAATGTTTCATAGTAGGAAGCAAACTTGATTGTCTCCTTAATTCCGATTCTCATAACTGCAGCCTTAGCATTGTCCCCCCATCCGGCACCTTCAACCAAACCGGCTGCAATGGCAACCACATTCTTAAGGGCACCAGCAATCGAGGCTCCAACCACATCCTTAATGACATTGACGTGGAAATAAGGCCTATGGAATGCTTCTCTTAAAATGTATTCATTTATGTCGTTTCCTTCACCTTTGAAGTCTTTAGGCAAATCGTATGCAATGGAGGTCTCGGACCACTTTTCTTTGGCAACTTCGTTAGCAATGTTGGCTCCTGATAACACTCCACAGTGGATGCCTAGAGTGTCAGTGATGGATTGTGACAAAAGCTTGCAACCTTCAGGTCCGACTTCCAATCCCTTCAAACAGGAGATGGCTCTTACAGAAGGCTTGACTTGTCCCACGAGCTGTTTGCATACTCTAGGTAAAAATTGATGAGGAATGTTGAATACCAACAAATCGGCATCTTTGACGGTGTCAACCACGTCAGGATTAGCCACCAAGTTTTCTGGCAATGTTATACCGGGCAAATATTTGACGTTTTCGTGTTTGGTGTTGATGATATCTGTCAATTTTTCTCCTTCGATGTCTTCCTGGAAAACCCACATATTGACGTTCTTTTCGAACACTTCAGGTTTCTCTCTGGTATTTTCAGCGACGAGCTTGGCAACGGCTGTTCCCCAGTTACCTGAGCCAATGATGGCGATTCTGAACGGATGAGCGATTTTAATTGGTGTGGTAGTCATTATTTGCGTGTGTTAGCTAGTTAGATAGTGCTGATTCAAGTCGGACTGTTGAAAGACTTTATATAGTTTTCGGAGAGGCAACTTTCTTTTAGGTGGACAAGCGAGATCCGGCCATCTAGATGCAAAGAGCGCCCCGGGCTCGAATGCAGGCCATGGTGTACAGGACACCGCAGGAAGCGACGTCGACGGTTAGCGGCTTATGTGACAAGGACAGCTGCGGTTGTATATCTACGGGGTTTGGCTTATGCCGCATGATGTCATATCAGTGGAGGACCAAAGAGAATCTATAATACATGTCTGCTGCTCGTGAGACCTACAGAATTCCGGTCGCGGTCGGTGTTCGGACTTTTCCCAACATTTTTGGATTGGCTCTAACTCCAGCCAAGGCCCTTACAACCATTTACAGGTGCAGCCCGATACGTAGGGGGTCCCTTCCAGCCTGCCTATCTGTCCATAGCATGAAAGGAAGCAACACCTTTTCAAAGTGGACTCATAAGAACTCGAAACTGATGGGGAAGGGTTATTTTCTCAAAAATATACTAGTTTAGTACAAGATTCGTACTATGGATGCAATCAATTACGTACGGGCATTTATGGTGTGTCTTGGTTTGTATTGTGGAAAGATGGTATGATGTAACAATGATATCATCCCCTGTATAGCACGAACTTTATGTGCGCTGATTTTCTTTTTCCGGTGTTTAGTGAAATATGCTCACAAAAGCAAGTTATAACAGCAGTTGCTTTTCCTGTACTTCCAAATAGGTTGAAGCTTTTGCACTCTATATGCTTAACTTGACGCTAAGAGGAACATCAACAGCTTAGGCTAAGAGAAGAAAGTTCGGCTAGTTTACTGGGGCCATTTGTGTACCGTTTGGGTTTTGAGATCGTGTAGATATATAGCGATGGAAAGAATAAAGTATTTTTGAAAAGAAATGCAAATTTTGCAACCAAACCAACCTTTGCAAAATGTTTGAGTTAATCATTGACTTTTAAATTTGTGATCATCAGAAGATGGTTCAATAGTGGAAAGGGACACCCTAGTAGGAAGCAGTCCAATGGGCAGACCGGGAGGAGGCAGCAGGTTACTTCGGGTCCTACATTTAGCCTTATTCAAGTTTATCGGCCAATATTTATATGCATCAACGGCTGGTACGAGCGAATATCCAGCTTCAAAAGCTGATGTGACCATCCGATCAGCTGCTTTGGTGCATATGGGTACACGGTCCACATTGTTCACAAACTCTATCTTTTGCAGGAGTTCAACCAGGATACGACACCGACTAGTTCAACTCTAGTGTCAGGCCTCACTACAAGCGTCAGCTAAAATTAAATACAACTATCTAGCACGAACGAGCATTCCACACTGCTGATGGTACGCCGTACTATCTGCTTCGGTGCATAACGTTACACGGACCTCTTCGTTGGGGTTCCAAACACTATAGCCAAAGTAGTGGACCTACCACTCAAATGCTTCTCCGGCCGCACATCTTGGCTGTACAATTAATGAACGGTTACTAAATGTGGAAGAGGTTTCTCTTCGTAGCTGTGTTATTAATTGCATATTTCAAGCCATGGGAACACATATTCGTTGAGTGGAATTACATAACGCCTAATCAGGGCGTGGGGATACTAAGCAGTGTGCTTCTCTTGCAATATTACCCGGCTGAGCTAGTTTACACAACCTGTAGTCCGATGCTGGTTTCCTGTGGCTTCAGCATTGTAGCCTGGCTAGCCGAAGCGTACGTCATGAAAGGAATTTTGTATAGACTTTGACGTAGTTCTGTTAACTTACGATTTGAACGAAGGAACATTTTTGTGCCAACCCAGTATATATACAAATGCATATTTGGCTATATGAGAGACCACAACTGTAATACTCTAAATACTACACCATCAAGAGCGGAATGGTCAAACTCAGTTTTTCTATAGAATACCACATTCTGGTCTAATGTTCACAAAGTGAAAATCCACGAGTATAAGGTGCCATGTCATCGTCTTCAAGAGAACTTCTTTCCTTCATTAAATCAGATCTCACAGTTCTAGCCTCCTCCAAATCCATAAGCTTCGCCAACTCTGAAATCTTGTTACGAGTTTCATCATCTATAAGACTCTGCCAGTCAGCACCGGGCTGTTGGGGTGGTACATCTTTTGTAGTTTTAACTATTTCATTGTAAGGGTCCACAATGAAGAAACATAAAATCTTTCTATGTCCAGGCTTTGTCTTGTCTTGTAATTGAAACCAATCCACGTGATGCTGGTATCCGTTGGGGAAAATTAAGAGCCTGTTTTTTTGGGCTTCGACGGACCCAAGGTCTTTGGTCATTGGGTCTTCATCCTCAAGACCAAATAACTCCTTACAATAGAAGCCGTCACTTTGCTCATACGGCGGATCCTCAAAGGAGCACCTAAATGACAACTTGGACTGGGTGATATTCTCCATGTCATAATAGTAAAGTACCGTGGCTACAATGTCCTCATTGATACATCCTTCTAAATGCCACGAACCTCCCTTGTACGTAGGGTTTTCTGGGGTTAACTCGATGTTAGCTAATTTGACTATCACCTTCACGCGATTGAAGCTTTTGAGATCAAATCCAACAGTTTCTGGATCATTCTCATATTTTATACTGATAGGAACTTTGTACTTCCACTTTTCGTTCTCCAATTCTTCGTACATATCGTCTTCTTTGCCGCTGTCGTCTCCAAAATCCATCTCGAAAAATTTCTCCATTTTTTCGTGGTATTCCTTGTTGTAGAAGTCTGCAAATTGGGGATAGGGGACTTTCACGACATCGGGAGAGGCATACCTCGACAAGGTGTAATTCAAACCAGGGACCGAAGCGTTGAATACTTGTTCAATGGTGTCGTATAAGTGACTGTAGATTTTTGGGTGCAAATTGTTGATGTAAGACCTGATCTTGAACTCATTGGTTTGTGAATCAATTTCAAATTCACTTGGTAGCCACTGGAAGTTTTCAGATAATCCCCACAGGTCGACCTCTTTTTTCACCAGCTCAATGGCTTTTTTGTCAAACTCTACTACTTCGAGTTTGCCATCCTTTTTGATGACAGTCTTGCCATACTGTAAAGGGTACAAGGAGGGATGAACTAGGTCCACCACCTGATTATCGGTATTGGGATGGTAATCCAAATCATCACCAAACAGCTTGTACAACTCATCTGTTTGCTCAATTAACAGGGTCTGGGTTGCGCTTGGAACAGCAATGTCGCTGTGGCAGATCTTATCGTCAAATCCAATAACAAACCCATTTTTGGAGAAGCCATCGAATTTCTCCGGGAGAGTTTCGAACCATCTCAATTCGTGCCTCACGTACTCGAAAATGGGGTCTATATTGGATGCGGCAATATTATTTTGCTCGAACTGAGCGGACAATTCGGACTTCCACTTGCTGAAAAGTTCGGGATTCTTGTACTTCGTTTGCCAGTGAGGCTTTTCACGAACCAATTTGGACACTAAATAGATGGTCCACTCATCTTTGATGCGTGGTTTGGGACCAACTCCGGCGAATGGCGTCCACCAAGGGGTGGGAAATATTGACTTTGTCATTGGGGTTTTCATGGTTAGCTTGTGGCAGCACAATGGCTACTTAAATAATGGAGAAGATCGTTACGAAAAACTCGTAAATTCTGTGCTGGTATTTGCGATATTGTCCTACACACAGTATCACCAACGTTCACGACATTTTTGCTGTAACTGGTAGAGCGCTTTGTAGTGATTTGGCATATAAATAGCGATTATATATTACGAAAATGGCGTGCCACTACGAGATCACTTCTTTTCTAACTCTGTCACATGGACCTGATCAATTCCGGCAAGCTTGAGCAATTTGGCAGTAAGTAACGGCTTTTTCCGTGGCTCATCTCGATCTCTAGGATCGGCAGTACCGTCTTCCAAATATGTCGTCGAGGGTCTATGAACAATATTGTCATGGGACCAATGAGTAGTACCACGCTACCTCTCGAAGCACTTCTTTTTCTCTACAAGAGCCCCTTTTGTAGCAAAAAAGTGAGGACTATAAGAAACATACACTACAGTTCTCATTTCAGAGCTAGTCTCTTTTGGCTCCATTCCCCAGTGAACTGTCCTTGAATCCCACACAATAAGATCTCCCGGCTCACAGCACGTCTTGAATTCTTCACACCCACGATCTGTGAACCACTTGAGCTGATCTTCAGTGAACATGAACCGATCGAGAGGCACCCACATTGATTTATCGACTTGAGAGTCAAAAGACTCTCTAAATAAGTTATGAGATCCTTTGTATACCACAAGACCACCATCATTAGGACCATGCTTACTCAAGGCAAGCACCCCTGAACACATTGAAGTCCAGACTTCATAGGGGATTGGTCAACATGTTGCCATTTGCCTTTTTGGTCTATCCCTACGTCCAGGGAAAGTGATATTCAAGCTGTCGAATGAAACCAAAAGCTTATCAGTACTGTACAATTTGGCGAAAGCATCCATCACACCATTTTCTTGTCTTATATCCCACATGAACTTCTCATGGGGAATGCAGTAACCTGAGAAGGTGTTAATTTTACTTTGCACAGGAATATTTTCATTGATCCAAGTTTCAGGATCACTGATGTCCAAATCTGTTCTGAATGATGTTATCCAATCAAAGGCTTTATTTCGGTAATAGTTGGCCTTTTCTTTTGTCAAGGCCCCTTTAATAATTGCGTATCCGTCTCATATCAAGTCATCTCTCCAATCTCCATGAGATACGGAGGTGATTGTTTCTCCATATTGGTGAACACCTCACTATCGACTTTGGCAGTCTGTAAAAGAGTTTCACCTTGGAGCTTAGGAACGACATTGCTGGGTTGTACAGTAGCAGTGGCGGCCATATTGTTGAATGTATGAGTGGTGGATTTGAAATTCGAAGATGCAATAAAGATTAGGAACAACTATAGTGGATACTCCCTAAAACCAGGTTACTTTCATTCGTGGAGCTTATATTTCGGAGTCCACCGATGAAATTTGACAGCTACTTCCTTTTTGGAAAAAGACAATAGGAAGAGCTTTTGAAATGATAGTCAAGTTTCTAATAATATGGCCTACTCAAAAGGGTAAGCTGAAAACAATTCCGAGTGGTTCTTTACCGCAGCGTCGCCCGACTGCTCCCCCATGGGCTCGGTACGGATTCTGATAAGATAGCGAAGATTACGATAATGAAAAACGGAATTTGTTCGGCAATTCCGACACTTCAGAGTAAATGCTGAATGTGAAGTCCAAGCTAGTTTCTGGCCTTCATGTCGATACGAGCTTTACTTTAGTACCGGATAGCTGTCACTCTGACACGAAGTGGGTAAATATCGTTACTGTTATTGTCTAAAACCTATATACTTGTCAGCTTATCATTCGTAGTCATCATCGTGTCTGTAGGCATCAAATTCCTGTTCACGCATCTGATTCAAACTAACGCTACTCTTCGTGATAGGGTTCAACCCGTCTTCAGTCATACTAAAGAAGTCATCTTCTATCCAATTGCTAGCTTTCACTTGGTCACCACTAATGATTCGAGCTGCCTGAAGTGGTTCGTTGATATTTAAGAGAGCTCCATCTCGAATATGGCCTAAAGGATCAGGAAGGTGGCTACGTTGTTCGGGAGGAGCTTCAGCTTGCGCTTCGGCCTCTGGCTGGCTGTATGTATCCGACATGGAGTGACGAGTGAGCACGGGATTGGGACCATGGCTAGGACCAGGTGGCTGATTGTAAAGATGCGCATGGTGCTGGTTAGACTGGTGATTATTTAGTTGTTCTTGATACAGCTCTGTCCGGTCATGGGCGAGAGAAATGTCCCGAATATCGTTGCCGTGTTGGTCCACCAACTTGTCACCTTGTGTCGATAACTCTACCCGGCGATTTGATATTGAGTCCATGAGTTTCATGAACTCAGAGTTCTTCAACTTGTCAGCCATGTCATTGCCCTTGTGCGTCTGGTTGCTCAAGGAGTCATGGATCAGCCGGGCTGCTTCAGCAAACTCCTCTTTGTCTGTAGGGTCCATAGCAAGCTCTTTCTCAATATCCTGGAAATGCTGCTCAAACTGGTCATTTTGCTGCTCCAACTTATGTACTTCTTGGTGCTCCGTCATCCCCGCAGCATTAGGTTCGTACTTAGTGTGAAGGTTACTACGAGTGTTCATCTGGAAGTTGGTGTAGTTGGGCACTATCCGTTGAGAGTGAGCAAACTGGCTCAGTTGCATGCTGGGATTCACCGTCTGTGGTTGCAGACCCATGAACTGTTGGTGCCAGTCGTTCTGATGTTGGTGTTGATGTTGATGTTGTTGTTGGTGTTGGTGTTGCTGCTCCAAAGACATGTGAGAAAAGTCATTCACCCAAGCCTGCTGAGGCATATGACTGGCCTGCTGAGGCACGTTGGCCTGGACCAGGTGTTGCCGCTGGACGGGGTTGGGACCGAACCGGTTTATGAACTGAGAAGCAAAGGCATTGTTGGAAGAGCCGTTGAATTCGTGAAACTGTTGATTCAAGTTGTTATCGATGACATTGGAGTTGCGGAATGACTGCTGGCCCACAGGGGTTTGACGACGCACAACGTCGTTCTGCACCGAGTTGTCTCTCTGCGAGTACTGGGCCAAGTTCTTCACGGCGTTGGAGGGTCCACACGAATCCATGATGCGATGAGTTGTGAAGTATCTGATAACTAATCTGGGGAATTTGAATCCGTCGGCCGCGATGATTTGTGGAAGCGTGCACAGGCAAGAGATAACTTAGGTGTTGAGGTGCATTGGTCATTGGCCACTGGGCCAGGATATTCCCGGCCTGAGGTCCTACTGTAGGGTCACAATTATGAGGACGAGTCTTGCTGTATGAAGCAGTCAATTTGCAGGCAAAAGCTGCAAAGTTCCAATAATCTAAAATGAATGGTAGTATTTGCATCTTAGGGCTATTTGTAGGGCAGAGGTCCATTCACTTCGCGGAGTTAAAGCTACAAATGCCAATGTCAGCAGCATATATAGAGCCAATTGTCCGTCTTGGGCATAAATAGTATTGATAGCTAGTGTGATCTCGATTTCATTGAGTGTGTAAGGAAGAAAGAGCCACTAATATGCTCGACTCAAAAAAGGGTCCATCTTTAAAAGCTTTCATAGGTAACGCGGGGATAGCTTCCCATACACTCATACACCCACCCATGGTTAACCACGAATTTGAGCTTCCAAACCCATACTGGGATGATTAGCACATGAGTGAGATTGCTTATCCTCAAATAGACAAGTACATGTCTTCCAGAAAAGCTGGTTTTCTAACTATGCTACTACCAAACTTGCGGTAATCTACTTAGCTCACGAGCTTGCCAATCTTTGTCCTAATATTAAGTTCGAGGTGTACCAATCCAATCCTGCAGAAAGCTACCCAATGCTTTTAGAACCTTATTTCACCTTTTCAAAGTATATCAATCTCACATTAGAACTGCAACCTTCAAAACATTTAAAACCTTACTTTACTTTTTCAAACTATTTCAATCCACCTCTTTATTAGTTTCTTGCTTACAGGTGCTTGCTTGACTTTTCGCTCAGATCAAAACGTTGAGTTTGTGGGACAAAGTAGGATACACGGGTCCTCGACTGAATCTGATAGTAAGAAGAGAGAGGATTAATTATGGTGCTTTCTTGGCGAACTCAGTGTATAGTGATTCGTAAATTGGTTGAAGTTTCATACACCAAAATAGTGTCCTTACCAATTTATTGAAACAAAGGCCAGCGAAACGTAACGGTGTAGTGTACAAACCGGAGTTCAATTATAGTACTGCATCGGAATTTAGGTGACAGGATGCAGAAGAAGAGACTACGTGGTCGAAAGACCTAGCAGCAAAGAACAGAACTCTTGTTCCAGTTAAATGCGGCATGACCCTTAAGTTTTTCTGCCCTGGTGAGGAGAAAAGTACAACCTGGCTTTGAAGTACTTTGTTCTGGGGTCCTCTATAACAGCGTTAAGTTCCATGTTTTGTAGCAGTGCTTTGAAGACAAGTACTTGGGCCAGTAAATCAAGTCCACAATAAGGCTTGTAGGGGTTAACGCAAGGGGTCTAGACCGCTTAAACAGATAGGTGACTTAAACTGTAAACGACTTCTGTAATCTCCAAATTTTTTTTCACAAATTTCATATTTGACAGCAGTAGAAGAATTTTCACTTAATAGTTTTTATACAAGTAGGTATTGAAGTTCTGAACATCCTGTAAAGCTATGAATCGTAAGAAGTATACCAGAACCAAAACAGGGTGTTTGTCTTGTCGAAGAAGAAAGTACGTATAAGTTGAATAATGCCTTTAACCGTATATTCCATTATACTAATTACTAGAAAAAAATGTGACGGGACCAAACCTAGATGTAAAGCATGTACTAGGCTCAATTTGGAGTGTGTATACAATTCGAAGCTAGTATGGAAGGTGAACTCAGTAACGAAGGAAACTTTCGTCAGTGCCGGTGATGCTAGTGCTTCTTCTTCCCAGGGCCCTCCGGAAATTTCACGGACACTGTTTTCGGATCCAGGTCCCCTTGAGTATGATTCAAAGTTAGACGGAACACATCAAGAAATACCAGTTGATTTGCTATCTTATAGCTTTGATATGCCTCAGTTGCGACGCAGCTACGAGACAACATGGGATAGATATCAACTGCCGGGTTCAATGTTTGTTGATCAACCCAACGAAAATTCAAATGCCAAAGCACAGCCTAAAACAATTGAAACCTGGGGTATGAATACGTTCCATGTTAATGATGACCTTTACACGTATTCAGGGATTCTAAATTTCCAGGGGAAGGCTCCTGATACCCATTATACGACCCAGAATAACGATTGGAAGGCCTACCAGCCAAAATGAGGGAAGCTTATGAAGTAGACGATTGTATGTATTTTAATGAATTAAATTAGGGGTCAACAAATGTCAATCATACTTCACTGAGCATCTGCTTTTGAATGATATTCAAATCATCAACGTCTCTTAGTCCATCTTTGACCAATGCCCTGATTCTCATTCTCTCGCCCCAAAGAATCAACACTATTGCACAACCGAAGGCTCCCCAAAGTACAAAAGCAGTGATGGTACATGTCCAGCCAATACCTATGTTTTCTATACTTGTTAAACACGATGCAGAAGCAGCAGCAGCAGCAATGTATCTGGAGAAATAACTACTGCCAATTCCATCGCCACCTAATTCTGGCATTGAATCAACACAATATGCGTTTGATGCTGGAAAAATGCAAGTTTGGGCTATACCTCCAATGAACAAAAAGACGATGGGTACAGCCATTCCTCCTTTTTTGAACTCAATTGCCCAGCCATAAATTAATACACTTACAGGATACATGATACCCAATGGTATTAGTACTGTTCTCAAACGATCTTCAGGAACTCTTCTTCCTTTTTTCTTTATGTACCGCTTGACGGTCCAGTCGGCCCATGGTCCACCTATAAAGCTTCCGATAAGGTAGCCAGTTCCTGGAGCCAAGTAAAAGAGACCACTGTAAAGAGGAGAGGTCAAGTGAAAACGAGGCTCCAAGACTGCACGAATTGGCGTCTGAAGCAGGAACATTGTGTACAATGTTGCAATGGCGATGAACCCATCAATTGACAAGTTAGGATATTTTAAGGCCTTCATGATTCGGAGAGGGTTAAAAGGAATGAAAATGAACCTTTTATTGGGGTTTGTTTTATGCTCTTCTTCTAGTATCATGGAATGTATCGTTTGAACAGATGTTTCTGGTAAAAAGAATACAGCCAATACCATTACCATTACCCCAGCCCCCATTAACACCCAAAAAATCACCCTCCATGAGGTGAAGTTAACGATAATTCCCCCAATAACTGGCCCAAAACCAGTACCAATTTGAGCTCCGGCAACTAAAGATGCCATAGCTCTACCTCTTTGGGTGGGACGATATATGTCCCCGACTATGTGTCCTCCTATGCTAAAAAAAGACGTTCCAAAAAAAGCCGAAACACATCTGAAAACGAAAAACATAGCCAAGTTCTGAGACACAGCTACTACTGCCGAAGCAATGCAATATGCAACAATGCATAATAAGAATGTAGGTTTTCTTCCATAAATGTCACTACAAGGAGAAAAAATACATGGGGAAAGTGACATGAAAATACAGTACACTGCGTTGGAAACGTTGATTATCTCTTCGGTTGTATTGAACCTTGCAGCAATTTCTGGAATGGCAGGTAAAAGTGCCAAAGATGACAAGGGAGCTAAAAATCCCGACATGCCCGATATCACAAGACAGATCAGTTTAGTCTTATTAGAGAATCTGGTGTATTTGGGGTCCAATTCGGATTGCGTTTTTTGCATTTGTTCACTTTTTAGGGACCCTTCGCCCTCAGTTGTGCTTCTTTTCGATTGTATTCGAGATATTTGTCTGGAGGTGGCATCTGAGGTAACGGCTCTCAAGTCAAGTGGAACATCTTGTAGTCCACCGACATGTATTCTATCTTGTCTCAGTTCGTATAACTCAGAATCGATATCGGAAGGTAGTGAGGTCAACGATTGTTCATCAGATAAGCTTATATCGCTATTATCTTCTGGCTTCACCACGTCCGATTTGTTGTTGTTGCTATCATCGTCTGGATTCTCCATCTGAGATCTGCTATTAGGACCCATAATGCAATAGAACTTAAGGGCAAGGAATTGCTTTCGAATTTGAATGAAAAGAACAATTTCTTTTTAAACGTCTGCAATATGCTTATGTGATGCTTGTGTATGCACCAACTAAAATCAAGTTCGAATTCTGATAATACTTCTTGATATGGAAAGTAGATTTGTTTAGAGTGTAGGATAATTAAACGGGTTTCAGCCGCTGATATATTTCTTGCCGTGAGTCACCAGATAGGCTTTTCCAGGATCTAAACTAAAACAATCGGGAGATGGCACCGCGCGGGCTCATATATTTCCTGGATTTTGGGAAATTTTATTCCGTGTAATCGGAGCGATCTTTGCGTTTACATGATGCGGCTGGAACTGATCATTCATGCAGCAGCACCAATTGATGTGTCAAGATGATATATCCGTTTCTCGAGGTTGCAACGAGACGCTTTCTGTCAATCCCCAAGGCTGAATGCAATATCGGATAACCCCACACTGCTGCTACAATTTCTGTCTTCAGTTTGCATCGCGGAGTGTTACGGCCTTTTTAGAAGTCATCCCGACAAGTACCCCTAGCAAATACAGTAATGGTAGATTGTAGGGAAATACAGTAGTACATCTGAAACAAGTGACAACACTCCCTTCTCCTTTTTAGAGTTTGTTATGGAACAAACAGTCATCCGCAGGTTAGTATCGAGCAAGGAACTATTTCGGAGGCCATAAATTTATTAATGAGGAAACCTCTTCGACTTAATGTTGTTGGATGGCCGCTGCTACATTTTGTGGCCAACTACTCCCATTTAAGCTAATTGAAACAGGTAGATTATTAAATTGTATACCGATAAATAGCTACCACTATTTTTTAATTGACGATATGTAAGAGCATTTAAGAAAACTCTACTATTCGTTCGTATTCAAATGGTTGTATTTTCACCAACTAACAAAGCCAAACGGCACTAACGATAAAATACTATATAAAAGTCTCCAATGTTACGGCTAGCATCTCTCTTGAAATTCGTCTCAGTTAAACTCTAAAAACGACTTTTTCAGCACTAACTTTGTCTTCAAACAACAAGGTAAGAGCCTTTTCGGAACTTTCTAATCCTGCCTCCAAAACGATCAAGTTGGTTGTCTTCATGGTAGGGATAACAGCTGGTGCTACATTGTTCTTGAAGTCCAAAAAGGCTTTGATCATCTCAGGGTTGGTTTCAATTAACCTGTTGCCTACTGGGACACTCTCATTCAAAACGTTGTACAAAAGAGTGTAACCCCATCTGATGTTTCTAGAGTCACTTTCAGTATTCTTGAGGTCAGACTTTTGCTTGTTTAACAAATTGTCAATAGCAACGGTGTCCGAACCAATGGTGGAGTCGTAGGTTTGCTGAAAAGTTTCTAAAGAAGCGACTGTGTCCAAAGCATAGGCGATCTTTCCTGCTGCAAGACCCTTGATCTTTTTAACAACATCTGCATCATTGTAGTCGAACACCGCCTCAGCTCCCAAGGATTTCAAGAATTCGGCGTTCTTGGGAGAACAGGTGGTGATGACCTTCAAACCATATGCTTTAATGGCAAGCTGAATAGCCAAAACCCCAGTGGCAGTGGCACCACCCCAGATCAAGAGATATTTATCCTTGTTATCCTCCTTATTCTTGGAGATACCAAGATGGTAACTGTATGACAAACCAACAGTGAAGAAGCCAAGTGTGAAACTGGCAATGGCTTCAAAATTGGTCAAAGAAGACGAAGGATACTTTCCTGGTTTTAACACTTTTTCGGCATCGAACAGTGCCTTGTCAAACTTCAAAGTACCATCGGGATGGGCAATGAAATACTCGGCAAATCTGCCTCTAACAAAATCAACATTTCCATGGTCAATGCTTGTTACAATATCACCTTTTTCATATCCAGTGACATTTGCACCTACTTCCTCAACAATACCGCAAGCTTCTGAGCCTGCAATACCTTTTAATCCCATACAAATGTGCTTCCAGTCGGTGGGATTGACAGCTGCCGCTACGGTTTTGACAAGAATCCTATCATCACCGATGGTAGGCTTTTCAATGTCATCAATTCTGGTGAATGGTGGCTTGTTATTACCTGTTGTGAGAACTGCTTTCATTTTACTCAATGATATGAACTTGAAAAAGTCATTGCTTTATAACAAAAGATCGGCTTAGTAATACTGCTCCGAGGAACCTAAGCTCCACAAAAACTTATTGAGACTCAGGGCTTTCACTCCACGTATTGTGCCGACACGGTAATATAATCATTTCTTAACATTTCGAACCGGTTCTACGGAGAGTCTTCTATCTAGGGCTTCGTTCCAAGTCTATCGAATGAAGCAATGCTATGTGAATTCAAATGAGTCTCCAAATATTTTTTCGAGTTTAACGTAAAGTTCAAATCAGGGCCGAAACTACGAGATCAGTTGCAGAATGCGTCACAAACCACAGGTACGACCCTGCAAGCATCTTATAATGGAAATAGGGTTTTCAAAATGAAGATAAAGGCACCAGATCTTAGACATTCAATTGTAGTACTAGAGGCATGGCGCAAGTATTTCAGAAGCCATCACACGACGGTGTTGATGGTGAGAACCTTTCGGATATTAAACTCATGTTCTGATATTCAACTTCGGAACAAACAATTTAGTTTCTTGTGCACATTCAAAATGCAAAGACAAATTGAAAAGTAAAGGATTCGTTGTAGAAACTCGAATTCACTAGAGATACTTTGAAGAAGCATGTCCAAGGCGAACGTGGATTTTCCAGACGTATCTCCTACTACTGTTCTTCATACGCTTTAGAGAATCTCTTGCCTACTAATAATGAGTATTTCATCTGTCACTATAATCCACAAACCACCAGCAGATTATGTATCGGTGCAAACCAAGAGTTATTACTCGAAGTTTACCGAAGATCCGCATCTGGTCTATCTGATTTCCATCGAGGACAGACTCGTGTTGATGATGAGCAATACTTAAATTCTTCTATTCTTCTATACAAGCTATGCTAAACCAAAACCTTCGTGACCCTCTGTGATTGCAAGTAGCAAAGAGCCTCTTAAAGTTTCGTAACTTTCGTAAGCAGGCAAATCAATTTGGTTGAAACAAGTATGCGATGATGGCAACCTGTCTATGCTACCGTAATCTCTGTGGATACTGAATTTGGAACCGTCATTGGCCCCCTTCAATTCCTTGAAACCGTTCAACGGGACCTTGGAAGTACCCGTAGCGAATTGTAATAATTTCGCTCTCTCTTCGTTGTCGAACGATTTGACTGCTCTCCAGAACCATTGAATTTGGAGTGACGATGGAGAGTAGTTGTTGTAAATGGTGTTGTTCTGCCAGTCCTGAACATCTATATCCGGCAAACCACTGATCAATAACTCTAATTCTTGTTCATCGAAGATAGAAACCAAGTCCTTTGGAATCATCTCGTGGAACCCAATCAAGAAATTATCCATTTGCTCAGATACTGACACTTGCAACCTGTATTCGACAACCAATCTAACATACTCGTGCTTATTGTCTTCGGTCACAGGTATGTTTCTTCCATTTGGAACCAAGTCAATGATCTTTTTCTCACCGTAGTCATCTGTTTCTACCAGGAAATCTTCAGTGATGACATCTGTGATATCATTTTCTAAAATCCAAATCAACGATTTGAAATACTCCAAATCCAGTGACTCAATATCTTTAAGGGACACACTTCTGCCTAGGATTTGCTTGTAAACTGCTCTGCTAAAGTGGCAGTCCAAGAAACATCCATCGAAGATTGCCTTTCCAATTATCTTACCAACAAATTTGAAGAATGATAAATGTTCTGGATTAATATAGGAGGTCCTATTAGGGTGGTAGGTGTTCGAGTCAGAAGATACGGGAGTAAACAAAGCATAATCCGGATTGAACATCTGTCTCGACAAAACTTGATACCATTCCCGTGTGACACCACCAGCATCTATACCCGATTCACCTTTGAAGTTTACATCAAGTCTACTGTTCTTGAATTCGTCATTAGCTTTAAAGAACAATGCTCTATAACTGTCCAAAAAGACTTGATCACGACGGATATTGATAGTCAATGCTTTGTCTTCCTTCTTATCTTCATGCAATTTCCGGTCAAAGTAGTTCTTTTTATTATCGAACTCTAAAACTTTCGGGTTGCTGACCAACATAGCAAAAGGACCACTCATCAAATTTGGATTTGTCCTAACCATTTGATTCAATATTTTCTTGTGTTCATCTGTGAAAGAGAAGAATAAGCTTTCAATAGGCTCTTTGGTGAAATCCACCTTTTTTGCTTTGTACTTCAAGGCATCTTTAACAGGTATCTCCCGGACCTTGCTATGTTTACACACAACCATTAGGGCTTCAATCAACGGCAATAAAATGGTTGCAATATTCGACAACTGTGTGTTTGCTTCTAAAACATCCAAACAATCACTTAGAGCATCCCATAAAGATCCTAAAGCCAATCTATTGTACAAGTCGGCCAACTCCTCACCATCATGAACCATTTTTTCATCCTTCTTCTCATTCGTCTCGAACATATAGTCCAATGCAGTCAAAACTCTCAACAATTTTGCTTGATCAGAGCTTGAAGCATTAAACTTCGAGAATGACCTACTTTCGCCATCATACTTTCCACTTTTGAGTTCTTTGGTCAATAAGTTCAAATCCCCAATGATTGACTGCCCGAGCTTTGTAGCTTGGTCACTCAATTCAGCGGAGAATATTTTTTGAGCATTCTCCAAGTTGGTGAAATTCTGCATTGCAGCTATTGCTCTAGTAAAAGTGGTATTAGGGCACTCATTAGACGTCAACATGTTGACCATCTTGTTGAACAAGTAATCGGGTATATATGGTGGGCTGAAAGGGATCGTTTTATTGGATTCAGCACTCTTTTTCAATAATTTGAGTGGTCTAGAAGTTAATTGAAGAATTCTAGACAAAATGTCCATGAATGGTTGGTCTTCTCTCAAAGTATTGTTGTCTAGTAACTTCAAGAGGTAGTTAATCTGGTACCTATCAGTTTTGTTGATCAACTCTTTCCCTTGCTTCTTGGTTTTAGTGAGATATGGATTTTCATGTTCAGCCAAGAAGAAGTATCTTAATTGACTGTTATTTTCCAACAAGAAAAGCAACAAGTCAAGTACTTGGTCAGCCACAACGAATGGAGAAGCATTCAATGGGATCACAGTTTTGATCTTACCTGGAAAATCCTTTTGAGACTTGACAGTCAAGTGGTGGAAGATCTTCTCATTGGGTTTCCTATTAACCAAGCTTTCATACAATATAAAGACAAGTAAGTTGACAATTTCAACACGCGTCTGCTTATTATAGCATAAAAATTTCAATGTTTGATGGATGTTGTCACGTTTGGACATACTCTGGGGAACATACAATAATCTCACCAAGGATGCAGCACCTGGCTTGTCAATCAAGGGAGTAAAAATGATCCTTTTCTTCGGCTTCTTTTCTTTCGGCTCTTCTTGTGCTTGATCACTATCAACAGCCTCGGTGTATCCATTGTCGCTTTCAAAATCATCCACTTCATCACCACCTTCTTGGTTCAGGTAAGAATAGCTTTCCATAGACTCTTGTTGAAGTATTTCTTCTCTAATTTGATCAGGAAGAGCGTCCAAGAAATCTGGGTCGATTTCTCTTGCAGTGTCGGATGAACTTCCCCTTCTTGCATTGGCTCTGCTTTCTCTTACATGGTGAGTGAATACCTCCTCTCTCATGTCTTCAGGTAGTGCCTCGAGGAAAGCTGGATCGATGTTGGTACCACTGATATCAACATCACGATCTCCAATGTGAACAATAACAGGATCTAATGAAGGACGTGGATTGTTTGCCAAATCCGCTTCTTTTTGTCTAGCCACTTTCTCTTTTCTCAAAGCTTCTTCTTCCTCTCTCTTTCTTCTGGCTTCTTCACGCTCTTTAATGGTTTGCATCAATTTCTCTTGCCTCTTTTTATCCAATTCAATACTTGGTTCAGCAATCCTGTTCACAACAGAAGGCATCAAGTTGGATACAAATTTATTTTTATTTTTTCTTTGGTATTCCAGAAGAGCATCCGACCATCTTTCTGTTGTTGACCTAATGTAAAGATTTTGGAGCGGATCAGAACTGGAATTATCATGCTTGGCAGCCATTCCAAGTAGTTCCAGAGCTGCATTATCAAAATGTACAACACCGTGACGTCCGATATGAACAACACCCCTTAAACCCCCATTGTCTTCGACGGTGTTAACTAAAAGTCCCCCGAATACGTCCGCTAAACTCCTAGACATAGCGGGACGCAAAGCGTCAAAGAAAGAGCTGGCAAATTCACCTACTCTTCTTCTGCTAGAATTGATACCAATACCTTCAAATTCATCGTCATGTGTGGATTCCACATCGGATTCCAAATTATCTTCGTATGAACTGTTCTCAGGAGCCGGGTCCCCATCGTCAGTCACTAGACGATTGGAACCGACGTTTCGGCCTTCGCTTCGATTTTGAGCAGCTTCGTCTTCTGAAGCTTCACTATCATCTAAATCTTCGATCCAGCCATCTAATTCCGCTTCGTCATACTCGCTACTGCTTCTATCTTCCTGACCATCTTCGTATTCTTCAAAGTAGTATTCTGAATCGTCACTGGCCAATCCGACAGCAGTTGTATCAATAATCTCGACATCCGAATCGTTACTGTCAAACTCGCTTGAGTCGTCGTCATGGTGACCATGTTCTGTAAAATGGAATGACTCCATCATTGACGCATCATCTATGATTTCGTCTTCCTCAACCTGGTCGCCGTCTTCTTCCATATCATCATAGTCATCCATCGCATCAGAATCTTCATCCATCTCTTCTGAATCACCTTCTGCTTCATCACTGATTTCATCGCCTGATAGGACATCCAACTCCCCATCATCTCCATAGTAGTCCATCTCATCTTCTTCACTGTCATAGTCAACATCATACATACCTAATGTGGAGTTCTTGAACAAGTCGGGGGTTTCTTCTCTGTCATCGTCTTCCAAATCAGGAAGGTCGTCCTCTTCCTGTCGTTCATCCTCGAAGTTCTCTTGGAAATCTGTTTTCAACTTACCCAATAAACTCAAAGGATGTAATGAGGATTTGATTAGCTTATCCACATCAGGAAAGTTCAAATCGAATGTTGCAATCAAAGAAGTTATTTGAGAAGGAATCTGGTTATCAATGAAAGTTTTGGCGATGAAAAATGCATCCAACTTCGTAGCAGTAGGGTTCAAAAGAGGGCCAGCAACTTGCCGGAACTTGTTGGAAAGCAACGCACTAATTAGATCAAAAATATCCATCAACTTATTATACTTGTTTTGAAAAGTGTTTGAGGAGTTTGCAGTTTCCTTCAAAGATTTGATTATAAGGTCAGTGCAGAACTTTCTTACAAAAGCCATATCAGGATTTTCTTTCTTAGCCTTGGGTTCACCTTTTTCATCAATCACGGGGGTCGACACCAAAGCTAGAATAGCAAGTTTTGCAAGCGATGATATGGAAGCCTTTCTTTCGTGCTCGATGCCTGTGGAAGAATTCAACAGTTGAGTAGGTATTATTTGATGAATCAAAACGTTAAGGGCAGTAGATCTTGGTTTAACTTTGTCGATGTTTTCCTTCTTTGAATAAGTGATGAATTCAAGTTTACAACGCATGTAAGATCCTAACAACTCGGTCAAAAGTTGTAAAAGATAGCAAGCATAAGCGAAGTCAGGATTCTGGAAAAGCTCCACTATCTTTTGGTCTTTCTTCTTGTCATTCTTCTGTTTAACAAATTCCTTTGGGGTGCTCAAGATGTCCCTTTTACAAACAGCAATGAGCTCCGAAACTATGAAGTGAATCACCAAGGTTGGCTCAATAGGTGGAGAAACCTTTGGTTTTTCTACCTCTGACATCTCAACATCCTCCTCTTCATCTTCTTGGACAATAGAAATAGGCATCTGTGTAAGGAGAAGGCGAGATCCATCGTAATTGTGTAGTCTGACTTTACTAGAAACAAGGTCGGTGAAAATTTGTGGATTTCGAACTGCAAGAACATGGCTTTCCTCAAGCAAAGATGGTAATTCCCTCTTCGCTCTTCCAAACAGTAATAATTCAGATAACTCTGATGCCATGTTAGCTTTGATCACATCAGGAGTTTCAAAACAGCGTCTCAAAAGAGCTGCAAGTAACAGTTGTGATTTCTGGTTCTCTTCCGTATTCGAAGCAGTGAACACAGAGCCAGCAACGACAAGTTGTTTGATGAGTGAAGACCTAGAAACTGATTCCCTCTTTTGCTCATCCTTTGTAAGAACCAAAAGTACACTTACCACTGCTGAAAGTGATTTCTTATTGGTAATTGATTCAATACTCATCAACGTGGTGAACAATATTTCTTGCAAGTCGTTTTCCAAGATACCAGTGACAACAAAATCATCCCTGACAGCATTTTGGAGTGACAAATGTTTCAGAGTCTCTGGTACTGGTACATCTTGAAAAGCAAGAACGTGAGCAATTATATCAAGGCCAATTGCACAATAGTCTTCATTGATTACATCTTTATTTTGACTTAACATGCTGATTACCACATGACAGATATCACCGTATAGCTCTCTGCTTGTGGGTCCTAACAGGTACAGAGCGTCTTTCAAAAACGTATCAAGAAAAGCTTTGACCATAACCATAGATGATTCCAAATAGTTCAAAGCATCTTGGTCGCTCATGAGCTTGGACCGGATAGACTCGAAGTTCTTCTTCACCCATGTATAAGTGTGTTCTCCGTCTCTAGCCAAGAAATCGGCGACTGCTGCTGCTAGACTTGAATGACAATTTCCAAACTCGAACCACATTTGCATATACATTTCAGGTTGGTGAGGCACAGGTGGGACATTGATTATTTTGATGCCGCTGCTGCCAAAGTCCCTGCCATCGCTCGTGATACGGGAGCTTAGCTGATCTAGTTTCTCCTTCTCGATATTAGACGTTGGGCATGGCCAAGCACCCACAGAAAGGGTATGTAGATCGCTTGAATGTTTGAAGTAATGAATAGCGTTAGTTTCGTCAAGACCAATAGATTTCAAGTACTCCACTTGTTCGTAAGGTGGTGAAACGTTTTTCCAGTCCAAAGGTATGAAAACTTCCAGTTCATCGTGATCCAGACTCATAAATAGTTGGTGAGCAATGGCGATAATCTTTTCGGCAATCACAGTAGGAAACCTGTAAGGGAAGTTTCCTGGAGGCTTATACACATTGTAGGTGCACATTTTCAAGACATTGTATGCAATTGATCTGTTGAAAGTTAACATCGAAGTAATCAAGTTGAACCTGGCATCAGTAGTATGGTAGAAGTAGCCAGGATTCTGCAAATTGGGCAAGAAATTAGGGTTCGTTATGGCGGCAAAAATTGTTAAAATGCATTGGAAGGTGTGAACGGCAATGGATTGGAGGTTTTCATCGACTAAAACATACTTGGGAAGATTAACGTCAAGCAGTTTGAAATCAATAGACACATGGATGGACCGACAGATTCCAACGAGTTTCTCGAAAACACCAGCCTGAAGAAAACTTGCGATGAGGGGTGTGTGAAGTAAGTCTTTACCTCGATCTCTTTGATGCAGAACGTACCAAAGGATTCTACTAATGATGAACATATAATTTTGGTAGCCAAAAGTCGTAAAGTCGTCAGGGTTATGGTTCAATAACTTGTTGAATATAGTACCCATTTCGGTGGTAATTCTGACAGCATTCCTCCTGGCTTGCACTTGGGCATACTCTTGGCGTCTATGCATAGCAATTCTTCCAAAGTAGTAGAAGAAATCTGAAATCAGGTGGGTAAGGTGGAAACAAAGAGACCTGATTTGTAACACATTTTTGTATGTATGGCTTTTCTTGATATCGTTATTGGGCTTTCTATCAGCAGTGGGATCTATCCAGAAGACCCTGATCTTGGGGTCCTCACTATCTTCGTCTGGTGGAGGATTAGTTTCAATAAGAATCTCCTTGTCGATATTTTCCCTGACGAATATTTCTTCTACTATGAGCTTTTCTAGCAACTGTCCCATTGATGTCAAAAAATCCAAGCCATCGTCCTCTCCAAACATTTGAGTCAAAGTCCTGTACCTTTCATGAGGAATAACGTCCCACTTATGATTGTTGGCACTCATGTAGATATTGAAAGAATTTAACTCACGCAAAAATCCGGTAAATTTTGTGTTATCCTTGGAAATCAAGTCAAAATAGGAGCTGTTATTAGGGTGGTTCATGAATTCTCTCAAGAGCGGCATTTTGAGTTTCAGTTTCAAACGGCCACAAAATACTGGTAGATCTTGCTTATCTTGTTCATCGTCGAGGAAGGCATAGAAGATATCAAGAATACTGTTGCATTCAGATGCAATATCATATGGGGACCCCGGCACTTCAAGCAAATTTAACCAGTCTTCAAATTTGACACCACTCATTATCTCACTACTCCAATTTCCCTCTCCAACTAAAGCCTTCAAGAACGTAGTGGTGGCTTGATACACGTATCCATATTCTGTATTTGGCCATGTTTCTATTTCTGTATCCAGCTCTGATTCTGTGAAGTATCGGACGCCGAGAATATTCTTATCTACCAATTGAGGGATTTCTCGAACAAGTTTGCCTACTTCCTCGATGATTAGGGGCTTGAAACTATTGAAGTGTCTACCCAACTCATCAAAAGACTCCCCCAAGCTACTTGCTCTGTAATTTTGCGACATGATCTTAGCATACTTGGTGTCTCTGAACACTCTGAAATATATCTCAAAGTAGTTCCCATTTTCGATCTTGCTCAACCCCTCTTTATTCAAGGCTATAGCTCCCAAAACTTCTGGCAAAGTCATCAATAAATCGCCACTAGGTAGGAACAAAGATGCAAAATTGTCGAGAATAGTATCGATGACATCGGCTTCGTTCAAAATGGCAAAAGCAGTTGGCTCGTTATCTATGATGTAGAAGATAGAATCCAAGGTTGAACACAATATGGCAGGACCAAATATTGAAGGATTTAACAAAATTTTGTTGAAACTTTGCAAGATGGGGGAGTCAAACAAGTTCCTTAAACGATCTCCACTATCCCAACGAATCAAGTAGTTTACCAACTTGAGCAACTCTCTCATGAAATTGGCCTTTCTTAAATTGATCCGGTAGTAAACTAGTGCATCTTTGGGAGGACCACCCCCAAAATTTGGATCAGCAAGGGCTTGAGAAACTTCGTCTCCCACTATCTGGATCATTAGATCAAAACCTTTGCTATTTACAAACTCATCCAATGAATCTGGAGAATTATATAAAAACGATGATATCAAATGAACTGCTCCAGTCGCCTGCCACCAATAGTTTTGAGGTTCATGCAAGAACTTCATCAACTCCTTTAAAAGGCCTCCCGATAATTTTGTGTTCAAAGTAATCAAATTACCAATCATGTTGAAAAAGTAATTGTATGCTTTGGGATTGCAATCAGCATCTTGGTTAACTAATTTCTTATGTATATGCCTCAAGGACTGGTAAAGTATACCATGGTTGACGTTACCACCCAAACACCTAACCAACTCGTTTCCCCATGCCTTCTTCAATGAAGTGCACGATAATGTCTTCACCACCAGGAAATAAACGTCACCTGGAAGCTCATCCATGCGAAGGGGATGAATCATATCAGCAAGGAAAGTGAAAATGTATGGCTCAGGCTCAAACACTTTGGAGGAAATATATTCTTCGCCGGAACTGCAGATTATGAAACAAAGAGCATAGAGTTTGCAACGTAACAAGTCTTGTCTTAGTTTTATAGCGTCGTAGCTGTTTGAATTGAATGACTTAGCCACGTGACTGTGGAGCCCGAACTCAAACCATAACTCTTTGGGGATAACTTCCGAAGCCTTATCGAGAATTTGCTCCAATGACAACTTTCTTGTATTTTCGGCCGAAATGGAGAAAGTGCACAAGGCTTCATTAGAAGGCTTCAGTGTCTTCTCTTTTTTGGGTGATTTATGCTTGGTAGGTGACGGAGTTGCACTGGCTTGAGTATTAACCTGTGATGTCAAATAGCTTTGGGGCTTGGTATGAAGCTTATAGTAGGGAAAGTTTATGACCTTCCATTCTTCAGGGTATGCAGAATCCTGCTTGAGGGATTCGGTGAAACAAAAATGGTCCCCAAGCACAATAGACTGGTCGTCTGCGTTTCTTCTCTTGTGATTTTTCTGGGAGAAAGACGACGGGACCAACGGTGGGTAGCAGTGGAATATCTGAAGCACCTTCTTCTTCACCTCTTTAGGTGCCGGGTACTTGGAATTGGAGGTAATGTATCGGCTTCCTAACGAAGTTGCAACCTCAAGAGCTCCCAACTTCACCGACAAAGTGGGAGTATTGATCAAGGCAAATATCCTTTCGATACTATTGTACAAGGTTCTATTATCACAGTGCTCCAACAACGTGAACGTGAACTTCAAGCACCAAACCGTCAACTGTTCATCCGCCGAATCCATGAGGTTCAACATGACAAATTCCTCCTCCAAGCCATACTTGGCCACAATTCGTTCAAAAATCGTATCAAACCGGTTCAAAAGATCGATCCAGTGATAAAGGTCACCCTGCGGTTTGTTCCAGTCTAAATTTCTCTTCAATTTCTCCACCAACTGGGCCTCAGAGCAATTGGATAATTCGTTGATGAAGTCCTCCAAAGTCTTAGTCATCTCCATCTTCACTTGATGATCTCTCCTCGATATAATCATGTCGTGCAATCAAAAATACAAGTTGCTTTGTCGGCTAACTTTATAATGAACTATGTGCTGATATGCCGTCAATCAATGATACCAATGATACAATTGAATAGCAGTTATCAGGTCTCTTATATTTTTCAAGTCCTAAAAAATTGCTTGCGCGAAACACTGGTAGATGCTGTTGATGACATGAGCACTAAAAACCCCAAAAGAATAAGGCAAACGGCCGGTGACAGGTCGGAACCTGACGACCGAAACAACAAGAAGGCTAAGGGAGGTTTAAATGTGGAAATTCACCCGTTTCTCAAGGATATAGTTCCCATTCCCCAGCTTCCCAAGAACTACAATCCACTCAAGAAGACGTCGGGAACTGCGATTGATTCGACACAGGTGAACCCGTACCTCGATGCCTCTGGTCCACAGGCAACCCGGAGGTCCCGGAAGGGGGCGTTTGAGTTCAATCCCCGTGGGAGGTACGTGGAGATGGCCAACCAGCTTCGAGAGCAAGAGGCTGCCCAGAAAGAGGAACAAGCGAAGCGATTGGCCTTGGAGAAGAAAGGGTTAGTGGCGAACGATGAGATTGGTGAGTCGCTTTATATGGACGAGTGCCCAACAGAAGATGCCGTGGAGTGGTGGGATTCGTTTTACATCGATGGAGATGGATATGGAAGCATTGAGGATCCCCTGAAGGTCATATTGGACAGCGAAGAGGCCCCGGTAACGGTTTACGTCCAGCATCCAGTATTCTTGAAGCCTGCTTACGAGAAACATTTGCCGGGCGAGAAGCCATTGTATTTGACTAAGAAAGAGTTGAAGAGGAAGAGGAAGAATGAGCGTCAGGAGAAGTTTAAGCTTCAGCAAGAGCGGATTCGAAATGGGCTCGAGGCCCCGCCGCCACCTAGAGTGAAGCTTTCAAACCTCATGAGTGTGTTGACAAACGAGTCAATCAAGGACCCCACAGCGGTGGAGAAACAGGTGAAGAAGGAGGTGGAGGCCCGTTTTAAGAACCACATGCGGCAGAACGAAGAACGGAAGCTCACTAAAGAGGAGCAGCACAAGAAGCTTCATGAAACCAGGGTGCGAGATCTCTCTAAAGGGTATTTCCGAGCGGTCTACAAGATCAATAGACTCGTTGATCCACAGCATTTCTTCAAGATCGATAAGAATGCCCAGCAGCTCGAACTAAAAGGGTTGTGTATTGTTCATGACAAGATGACTTTGGTGATAGTCGAAGGGGGAAGCAAATCTCTCAAGTTCTACGACAAGCTTGTCACCAAAAGAATCGATTGGACCAGGTCCAATCAGCCAGAGGTGGATTTATCTGGAAACAAAGCCTGTAAAGTTTGGGAAGGGCAAATAAAGGACCTTCAGTTCCAGAAGTGGTCGATATTGAAGCCGAGAGATGACGAACAACTTTCAAGTATGTTGAACCGGTTCAATGTTCAGAATTACTGGAGGGAGTCGCTTCTATTATGAGACGAAAGGTTGGCTGTGGCACTGTGGGAGATGTATTATAGAGTATAGGAGGTAAAAGTTCAATGTACGATAGGAAGTTGAAGTGTCTATAAGAAGTAGAGAGTTTAGAGGGTAGAACTGTGTGCAGTAGCATTGGAAGTGTATGTTACTGGAATATAGTGTACACCATTGGAATAGTGTGTACACCATCAGAATCAGTACGCCATTAGAAGTAAGTTTACGCCATTAGAAGTAAGTTTACACCATTAGAAGTAAGTTTAAACCATTGAATAGAGTGTACATAGAATCAGTATACCATTAAGTGTATACCATTAGAAGTAAGTTTACACCATTAGAATCAACTGTACACCTTTAGAAGTAAGTTTAAACCATTGAATAGAGTGTACATAGAATCAGTACACCATTAAGTGTATACCATTAGAAGTAAGTGTACACCATTGGAATAGTGTGTACACCATCAGAATCAGTACGCCATTAGAAGTAAGATTACACCATTAGAAGTAAGTTTAAACCATTGAATAGAGTGTACATAGAATCAGTACACCATTAAGTGTACACCATTGGAATAGTGTGTACACCTTTAGAAGCAAGTGTACACTATTCGAATCAAGCGTACATTATTAGAATCAAGTGTACACCATCAGAACTAAGTGTATATCACTGGAAGTAGAAGTATATACCATTGGAATAGAGTGTACAACATTACAATCGAGCGTACACCATTAGAAGTATGTATACACCACTGTAAATAGAAGAGTCCCCATAAAGTTTGCACACACTTCCCAAACGTGGTCGTGCCCCTCCCTCCTCCACTCTCGGATTTTGCGACTGGAAATTCAACCAAATCCAATCATTCCAACACTTTTCACACACAATGGGAGCTGCTTACACTATCTTCGGAAAACAAGTCCCTTCTCACATCGTAAGTCCACCAACACAATTAAGTAAACCGGCCAATCCCCAACCAATTGAACCAACAGAACCCAGAATGTACTAACCAACCTAGCTCGCTATTTTGACATTGGGCTCAGTGGCCGGTGTTGTGGCCTTCCCTCGGTCCAAGGCCGACCCTGCTCCAGCTCCTGCTGCTACCCTGGCCCCTGCAGTTGCGGCCCCTTCCAAGGAAGAAGACTTCGATTTGGAAAAATTCATCAAGTACGTATTAGCACGTGATCGCGTGCACGTGATCCTCGTTTTGTGACGGACCTTACTAACTGTGTAGTGACTTATCCAAAGAAGAATCGAAGTAGACAATACATGCTACAGCTTTTGCCTTCCTGCTTTACTCTTATCTCTCTGCCACTCTTCGCTTTCCATACTCTTTGTGTTTGAAAACTCTTTCCTTTCACTCGTTGCCTGTTGCAACTGTCCATTGCATGCTGCTTGTTACCTGTTGTGTCCACTGACCGATGCCTCTATCCACTGTCAGTTGCCTGTATCCGCTCGGACATGCCGGTGCAGCCTGTCTGTGGCTGCATCCACAAACGGGTACTGATAACCCACTTTCGCAATTGTGCTTACACGTCTGTGCTGCTTTGGGAGATTGTAAACAAACAAATGGGAGGATTAGTAAGACGTGTTGCTATTTCAGATGGCTGTCACGTCCACGTCCGACTGCAAATAAACAAATGCCACATCCCAACCTCCCATTTACATCTGGCCCTAGATCCAACTACGCCCTCTACAGCACCCTCCTCCTCCACACTCTTGACCACTCCCAACACCTTATATCCTACCCTTCTCCGAACACTTCGCTACTCCCACCTGCCCTACAGTTCCTCCTTCCCGTCCCGGCTTCGATCCATTGTTCCAACTTTTGTGGCACGTACACGTCCCATAATAAAAACATTAAAATTTTGTACGCGGATCGCGTACGACTATATAAACACGCCTAAATTCCATCACCGTAGTTTTTTTTGTTCTTTTTTAACATACCAACAAGTTTATCATGTACGTTTACAAGAGAGGCGGCCACAAAGAGCCTGTTAGATTTGACAAGATCACCGCTAGAGTGCAAAGATTGTGCTACGGTTTAGACAGCAAGCATGTCGATGCTGTTGCTATTACTCAAAGAGTGATCTCCGGTGTTTATCAAGGTGTCACCACCATCGAGTTGGACAACTTGGCAGCCGAAACTGCGGCCTACATGACCACGATCCACCCTGACTACGCCATTTTGGCGGCCAGAATCGCCGTGTCCAACTTGCACAAACAAACCACCAAGCAATATTCCCAGGTGTCCAAGGAATTGTACGATTACATTAACCCAAAGACCGGTAAGCATTCGCCCATGATTTCAGAAGAAACTTACAACATCATCCAAAAGCATGCCAACGAATTAAACTCGGCTATTGTGTACGACCGTGACTTTAACTACAATTATTTTGGTTTCAAGACCTTGGAAAGATCGTATTTGTTGAGAATAGACGGTAAAGTGGCCGAGAGACCACAACACTTGATCATGAGAGTTGCTGTTGGTATCCACGGTGACGACATTGAAAAGGTCATTGAGACCTACAACCACATGTCTCAAAGATACTTCACTCACGGGTCTCCAACCTTGTTCAATGCTGGTACTCCAAGTCCTCAGATGTCGTCTTGTTTCTTGGTGGCCATGAAGGATGACTCTATCGATGGTATTTACGACACCTTGAAGACATGTGCCTTGATTTCCAAGAGTGCTGGTGGTATTGGTTTGCACATTCACAATATTAGAAGTACTGGTGCTTACATTGCTGGTACTAACGGTACTTCCAACGGTATCATTCCTATGGTCAGGGTATTCAACAACACTGCCAGATACGTCGACCAAGGTGGTAACAAGAGACCTGGTGCTTTTGCCTTGTACTTAGAGCCATGGCACTCCGATATTTTCGACTTCATCGACATCAGAAAGAATCACGGAAAAGAAGAAATCAGAGCCAGAGATTTGTTCCCAGCCTTGTGGATTCCAGATTTGTTTATGGAAAGAGTTGAAAAGAATGGTGACTGGACTTTGTTCTCTCCAAATGAAGCCCCAGGTTTAGCTGATGTTTATGGTGATGAATTCAAGACTTTGTACGAGAAATACGAAAGTGAAAATAGAGGTAGACAAACCATCAAAGCCCAGAAGTTGTGGTACGCAATTTTGGAAGCTCAAACCGAAACCGGTACTCCTTTCATGTTGTACAAGGACGCTTGTAACAAGAAGACCAATCAAAAGAACTTGGGTATCATCAAATCTTCTAACTTGTGTTGTGAAATTGTTGAATACTCAGACCCTGAAGAAGTTGCCGTCTGTAACTTGGCTTCTATTGCTTTACCATCTTTTGTTGAAACCGATGAAAACTCCACTTGGTACAACTTCGAAAAGTTGCACGAAATTTCTAAGGTTGTCACCAGAAACTTGAACAGAATCATTGACAGAAACTTCTACCCAGTTCCTGAGTCTAGAAGATCCAATATGAAGAACAGACCAATTGCTTTGGGTGTCCAAGGTTTGGCTGATACTTTCATGGCTTTGAGATTACCATTCGACTCTCAAGAAGCCAAGGAATTAAATATTCAAATCTTCGAAACCATCTACCACGGTGCTGTTGAAGCCTCTATTGAATTGGCAGTTATCGAAGGTCCTTACGAATCCTACGAAGGTTCTCCAGCTTCTCAAGGTTTGTTGCAATACGATTTGTGGAACAGAAAGCCAACCGAATTATGGGACTGGGATACTTTGAAGCAAAAGATGGCCCAACATGGTTTAAGAAACTCATTGTTGGTTGCTCCTATGCCAACTGCTTCTACTTCTCAAATCTTGGGTAACAACGAATGTTTCGAACCATATACTTCTAACATGTACTCTAGAAGAGTGTTGTCAGGAGAATTCCAAATTGTTAACCCATACTTGTTGAAGGATTTGGTTGATTTGGGTCTTTGGAACGAATCCATGAAAAACAACATCATTTCAAACAACGGTTCCATTCAAGGTTTGACCAACATCCCAGATGAAATCAAGGCTTTGTATAAGACGGTATGGGAAATCTCCCAAAAACATATCATCGACATGGCCGCCGACAGAGCTGCTTTCATTGATCAATCCCAATCCTTGAATATTCACATCAAGGACCCAACAATGGGTAAATTGACCTCAATGCACTTCTACGGTTGGAAGAAGGGTCTTAAGACTGGTATGTACTATTTGAGAACCCAAGCTGCTGCTGCCGCCATCCAATTTACTATTGACAAGAGCTCTATTGGACAAGCCAACGATACCGTTGCCCTTTTGGAGAAGTTGAACAGCAGAAAATACAAGCCTCAAGGAAAAGCTGCCACCATAAGTGATGCTGATGCCGAAGCCGATACCTCTATATCCACCAGATCCGCCTCTACCGAGCCATCGTCGATCGAGAACTCCATTGCTGATTTGAAGGTGTCTGATGATAAGAAAGAAGATGAAGTTGCTGCTTCTTCCGAAGCTGATGCCGATGCTGCTGCTGAAGGTGGTGACGCTGAAACTGAGGCTGACATCTACAGTTCCAAGGTGATTGCTTGTGCCATCAACAACCCAGAGTCATGTACTATGTGCTCTGGTTGAATACCAGGAATTGTGTTTTTTTACTACGCTGGTGTTTAGTTTACGTCGGTTTGTTTGGGTTACTGTATGTTAATTATGTAAAGTTTAATAAAGAAGTTTTAGATCGATTGTAGATTTAAACTTTGCAACAGAGTGGAAGAAGCACGGGTCCAGCTGGTATTCATCATCCCGAATAAAGAGATATAATACAAAATACGCTTTTCTGACAATGGCTGCAAGTATAGGTATATCACCAGCTGCACTATTTTGACAATGGCTGCAAGTAGAGGTTATATAGCTGCGCTGTCCTGACAATGGCTGCAACTGTACAAGTCGATTTCGAAACACCTCGTAGCCCACCAGAAAGTCTGTCTGTATTTAGTGAGTGGACTCTGACTGGACCGTCGTTATTGTCGTCTGCCCCACGAACTAACTGAATCATAAATTGGCCAAGAATTGGTACCACCACCTCGAGAGCATCGCCCCAACGCTGCACGGTGGCCCGCGAAGGTTCCGCGTACAGCGTTTTAAAAATATTTTAAGGTTAACAGGGTATACCTAGGTGCTTTTCAAAACAACAAAAGAGTTGTGTAGTAGCATTACACCACAGAAGGGCATTGCATGGTACACACATCCAGTTTGTTGTCTCCAAATTAAACCGTTTCGTAAGGATAAAAAACCTTCACCCGATATCTTTCCTAAACGGGCACTCGCTATGCCTTCATCCAGTGACAATATGAAAGACACTCCCTACTCCGAGGCAATACCCCTTGAAAATTTGGCCCGGGGTGACTCTAAAAATACCGAAGCATACCCCATGCCACCATCGGATCCCGAAGCTGGCTACGGCCCTCCAGACGATCACCCTGAAGATCCTCTTCTTGACCAAGAGATAAGACATTTGCAAGATATTCAAGCCCCTCGATATAAACGGATTTTCAGGGCTTTGTGGGCTGGGCCTGACGAAACTAGTGACGAGCCTCCCAGTCGTTTTTCACACTCCTTGCTTGCATGGTTCGAAGAAGTTCCCGACAAGTTCCACCGACTGGTAAGCTTGAAAGTGAAAATTTCACTCTTGACGGTTTACTTGATACTATGGTATTTATGCATCCACAGCATTTTATTCCCCTACTTCATGTCACCTCCGTTCGTGAGGGACGGTGACCGTAAGATTGAGGTACGGACGTTGGGCTGTACGGACCAGCTATGGAGAGGTAAAAACGGTGCATGTGGTCTAGATGGTCAGGACTGTGTTCCTGAATCATTGGACAAGGACGTTTACGTACGGTGCCCTGCTTTGTGTGACCGGAGTTGGACTTACTCGCTAATTCCAATGGGTGACAAAAGGGTCAAATACCGTGGCTACTTTATTGGAGGTGGTGACGACATTGATACCAAGTTCCCCGTGGAGGGACAACTCTCGAACCCTTATAGAGCAGACTCTTTCATTTGTGGAGCAGCAGTTCATGCCGGGATAATCCTGCCATTTACTGGGGGTTGTGCTCGTCTCTCCTACCGAAGTGGGGCCCAGAATCTGTTTGGGTCTGCTAAAGGACACTATGGGGTAGACGATTCGTTGGAATTTGATTCGTTCTTTCCTTCTTCGTTCTTCTTCAGAAAGACCCCTCCATTGACTCACGAATGCTATGACCCACGGATACCCTTACTAGTCATGAACATAGTTTTGGGCCTCCCCATCGTCTATTTGGCCAGTGGAGCCGTTATGTTTTGGGTGATCAATATAGTTGGATTCTGGACCATCGTGTTGGCGACAGATCCGCCTGTGAATGTTGAGTCGGGCCATATAGAGTCCACAGCCTCGTTGCTATCCGTTGGGCTCGAAAGATTCCTTCCATCGTGTTTCATTTTGTACGTTCTTTGGACCGTTTCAACCAAAAGGACCCTCACAGCCCCAGAGAACTTCAAGACGTCGTACGTCAAAAGGGTGTTGTTGTTCTATCCACTCTTCTGGTTGGGTGTGTTAAACAACATCAGTTTTGATAGACTCCCTGTGGACAGGTTTACAGTAAAAGACTTGAAAGAGCAGCCGGGAGGAGCTATTGCGGTCGGGTGTATTGTACTTCTTGTAACTACATGTGCTTTTGTACAAGCTTATAAGATCTGGCAAGCCGGTAAGTTCGTCAAGTATTTGTTGATCTATCTACTGTTTGCTGCCGGGCTAGTTATGGTATCTATGATTCCCGGCTTGACACTAAGAGTGCATCACTACATTCTTGCCATGCTCTTGATTCCTGGCTGCTGCACTCGAGGCTCAACGGCCATTGCATTCCAGGGAATATTGTTGGGGCTCTTCCTCTCTGGGGCAGCTCGGTGGGGATTGGCTGCCATAGCTGAAACGGATACGTCGCTTCGCCGTGATGATCCTAGTGGGAAGGTTCTCCCCCCAAACATCACAGGCTTTGATCTCTCTACAGGCATGCTTACGTGGAACGATTCGAACACCAACGCATTATTCAACGGGGTGTCGATTCTCATCAATGACATTGAACGGTACGTGGGTGCAAACTTCAGTGCCGTGAATCTCAAGCAGCTCTTCAAAAATTCTACCGACTTGTCGAACTTCATTGACACTGCTCTCGGAGAAGGCCACGAAAACACCGATATACCTCTATATATACGTATTGGAAAGAAAATCGTTGGCACACAGAGATACAGCGACTTTTCCAATGCAGCCGTGGTCCACTGGCCCCACGGACACATAGACCTCCCCGATCCCGGCATCACTTAGGCTCTATAGATCATAGGCTCTATAGATAACAAAATATGCTGTATGAAATGGCTGCAACCGAAACTCTACGCCCGTCGACGCTGAAAAAGGGCTCGCATACGCTGGGCCGACGAATCTCCCTCCTCCCGCAGGTCTTAACATCTCTGAGCTAGCTCGGCATGGCTGCTGTGTCAGGGTTTTATGTTGAGCCTCAACATCCTCACCACGCACACGAATATTTAGCATTATTGCTGCTGCAACCACCACTATATACGCCAAATATGATCCTGTTCAAGCCTCACCATAGGCCCATTGGGGTGTCTACGAGGCTCAGCATCCAGACAATTCTATCACGCAGCAAGCCCTACACAACGTCAGCCCGAGTGACGTACGAGAAATTCAAGCAAGACAAGATACCAGAGGCTACTATCAAATGGTACTATGCTACCGACGTGCCGCTTTCCAAGCCCAAATGGTTCAATTACAAGAAGACTTTGGTTGCCAAGAAGTTCATTCCGTTTTCCGATTACGACTCCCGAAGAATTGAGTCCCAATACCACAAGTACTTCGAGAGGACATCGGAAACCGATGAGGTATCACCGTATGTGGAGGTGAGTGAAGACCGGTTATTTCAGGTGAATGTGAGAAACTTTGACTTGTCTCCCATATACTGGGAAGGTCCTGTGTACGAGATCCGTCGGGGCTTGTGGTTTGGGCTGGATGGTATTCCTCTACATGATGTGATTACCCAGGAAATAGAAATAGGCTACCAAGCCAAAAAACCCTACTTGTTTGATGAGGAAAGGAAGAAGCTCTCTGAGAGCAACAAGAAGAAACCCAGCAAGGCTGAACTTGCGAGGTTTTCTTCGGAAGACATAGGAGATGAGGTGCTGGACCTAGAAGAGGTCAACGACGATGTGGTGATTTTGGGTGATGGCAAGGCCGTGATATACTTCAACAACAATAAGGCAGCGATATTTTCCGAGTCGATGATCAACAGCTACCAACTTCCCATAATCCGTAAGTTCGGGGCCTCTTCTGTAGCGTTGATGGGAGTAGAGCAGATTCAGAGAGGGTTCACTCGGGAGTTGACGGAATCTGTGTTTGACAACTTCACAAGAAAGAACCCCATATCCTCGATAAATGACATTCTTCCCGACCCAGGATACATTTTTTCGGGACATGAGCCGGTGAAGAAGTCTGTAAACTATTCGAATGAGAACGATGGCGACCAATCGAAGCAGAATAAGCAGATGAAAGATGTAATAGAAAAAGACTTTGAAAGCAGCACTAGTGAGCAATATTCTACCAAAGAAATCGACCATTTGGTGCTTTGTGTGCATGGCATTGGACAAGTGTTGGGCACAAAGTATGAATCCATTAACTTTGCCCACAACATCAACATGTTGAGGAACACTATGAAAGCCGTCTACAAGGAAAACAAAAAGTTCCGAAACCTAGCGTATGATGATATCAAAGACTCTGATAAGTCCAATAATAATCGTATACAAGTGTTGCCTATTTCTTGGAGACACAGGGTGGATTTCCACCCTAAGAAGTTGCCGATTGGAGAGAGTTCTGACGATCCCAGATTGCCCACTTTGTCACAAATAAATGTAGATGGGGTGAAGTCTTTGAGGAACATTGTTGGTGATGTAGCTTTGGACATTTTGCTTTATTACGAAAGCAGGTACTTCAACCAAATCCTCGAGGCTGTGACCCAGGAATTGAATAGGGCCTATGAACTATATATCGAGCATAATCCGGGTTTCAAAGGTAAAGTACATATCTTGGGACATTCTCTAGGGTCAGCAATTTCTTTCGACATTATATCAAGGCAGTTCAACCAAATTCCAACCAATCCAGATCGTTCTGTGGATCTCTTGTTCGACGTTGATACTTTGTTTTGCGTGGGGTGTCCTGTGGGTGCCTTCAAAGTGATCAGTCAAAAGAACTTCATCAGCAGAAAGGACTTGCCTCAAGATTTTAATCCTAGAGACCCTTCTTTATTGTACTCATCTCCCAAGTGCAATAACCTCTACAACTTATTCCATCCTTGTGATCCCATTGGTTACCGGATGGAGCCATTAATCAAACCACGTTTCTCTGAATTCAAGGCCGAGGAAGCACCTTTTGCGGTTGACGGTATCAGCTCTCAAATCAAAGGCTTGGCCGTGTTTACAGATGAGCTTCTGGACCGATTCTCAAAAGCTACCAATTGGTTTTTGAAGACGAAAAAGACAAAGGCTTCACAAGGGGTGAGCGATCAGTACATCGATGAAAACGCATTAGGAGACATCATGAGCAGTATCGTAAAGTCTACTGATGGCGATGCATCTGATGAAAATGAATCTCTGAAATCGATGCCGAACAGAGACTTGGAAGAGTTGCTCAAATTTAACAGAGAAGGAAGAGTGGATTATTCTTTACCTATGGGAGTGTTTGATATATCTTTGGTTTCAGCCATTAGTGCTCATGTATCATATTTCGAAGATCGAGACACTGCTGGGTTTATTATGGGCGAACTACTTTCTCTAAATAAACCTCCGGTGAAATCAAAAGATGTCATATATAAATCCGATTCGTGATTGTACATTACAAGTCTTCTATACCTTTGTCGAAGTCTTTCTCGATCAACTGCAACATTCCCTTGGGTAATATTGGGGTGTCGGTGTCATCGAGTATATATCTAAACGGCATCTCTGTTGACTCGTATTTATTGAACTTGATCTCTGGATAGTCAATGAACTTAATATCTTCGAACTTGATCTGCTTGTCGACAATTCTCTGAGTAGTTCTGATGGCCGTATCGGTAGTCATTTGAAGTTCTCCGAGCCTTCTTCCCGCAAACCCATACTTATCTCTGAGCAAGCCTGTCCTATCGACTCTTGGATGAGAACCCAAGATTCCTCCGAAGACAAAATAGTCAAATTTCTGAGCATCTTCCGGAACCAAGTCCGTCTCTGCAGCTGGGTCGAGGAGACAAACTCTGGGACGGTCCAATCCTCCATCAATATTAATGCATTCTTGAGTTGTCCACTGCAAGCCCAAGTCTAAAAGTTGCTGAGGAATATCTTTTTCTGTGGTTCCTTCAGGCAAAGAGGTCAACACTAGGTTTTCTTTACCCACGTCCTTGATAATCTGTGAATACTCAAGAACAACCCATTCCGAGAAACTCGGTTCCATATGCTCTATAACGTACTTCATAATAGCTTATCGAATTTTTCAAGTTGGATTTGCGATGAGATGCGATAACTTCAACACATTTCTGTACTATTATTCTATACACATATTCACTTTTTAGAACAGCAGCTTCCGAACCCACTCTCGGAAGAGGTCTTGTTGAAAGCTAATCTAGACGTTTTGTCCACGTTTAAAGAGCAAGAGTCAATGCCTGAAGCACCAGTTCTGACTTGAGATGAGGACATAGCGTAGGAAGGCTTGACGTCAAGAATAGGGTTTTCACTGAAGATGTGTCTTGGTCTCAACATCAAGTCAAAGATTTCGGTTGGCATGACGGGGAAGTCTTCTGGAGATGGGAAATGGGTAATACCGAAGGTGTGGAAAAGAACGATATCTGTGTTTTCAATCTTAGCGGTACCATCACCAATCCACTTTCTCATACCTCTCAAACCGTCTCCACTCCATTGAGCAACATGGTCACCGGATGGATATAACTTTCCGTAACCGAAGTCTTCATCTTCGTACGGAACAACCTCAGTGGTGTATTCTGCCCATGGAGCTCTCTTCCTCACCAAAGAACCTGGTTGAGCTAATACTGGAGGAGTGAACATCGACACCAATTTGTAGGAAGCTGGCTTCTTGGAGTACTTATTAATTGAATTGGGGTTGAATAAGTCCCAGGTTCTAGCGTACTTAGATTCAGCTTGGGTCAATGACTCTTTGACTGTCTTGAAGACAGTCTTTTTGGCGTAGAAACCGTTACCGTACATATTTTCTTGAGACCCAGTTGGGAACGGAGAAGGAACAGCATCCGAAGTGGAGGCTGAGTTTCCATCACCATCGATTCTTGGGTGGATTCTCAAGGAGAACAAATGCTGGTGATTGTGGGCATTGACCTTTGGATAAACAACGGTTCCCCATGGTCCAATGTCTTCGTCTTCGTCACAAACATAGGTGTTCAAGATACCAGTTAATCTGACTTCCAACTTGATGGTACCATCTTGTCTCAAGATCCAGTACAAACAGTATTCGTAGTTGGCAGCAGTGAAAATTTGAGAGATGATCAACTTCTTACCTCTAGTATTGATAGTGGTTCTAAAGTCATCTCTGAAATCAGAGTGCTTGAACAAGATCCCATCATCCTCTTCGTGAATACAAACGGCATTCCTGACAGTCGATGGGTCACCAAACTTGTCCACAAAGTGGGCGTCCAAGTAGTGAATAACACCTTTACAGTCGCAACCCAAAGACAATGGGTTAGTACAGTTACCAGCACCATATTCTCCAATATCCAAAGCATGTTTTCTCTGATGAGGAAAGTCAGGGCAGCCATATGGGACAATCATCTCCGCCAAAGAGATTCTGTGAAACAAGGGTCTAACGTTTCCGTGGTCATTGTAGGTGAAGTCACTCAATACGATACCTTCTCTATAATTGAAACCAATGTGGAATTTGAAGTTGGACCACTCCATAACATTTCCAGTCATGTTGAAAGAAACTCCATTTGGTTGGGTGATATTGATGGGCGTATCATCCTGTCTGTAACCAGAAGGATTTTCCTTGGTTCCATACTTTTCTGCTACATCTCTGGGGTGGAAACCGGTATGCTTCTGTTTGGAAATTTTTCTTCTCTTGGTGGGAATATCAATGAAGATGACCTTCTTAGAGTTCATGTCGACAATTGGGCAAAAGTCTAAAGGATGAGAGTAGTGGCTATCGTCTTCGTGACTTCTCCAGTACATCAAAGCCTGTTGTAATCTTCTGGAGGCACCCCATCTTTCATCATAACCAATTGTCCAGGCATCACAGTAGATATTCTTCATTTCACTCTTGTCTAAACCGGAGATTTCCACCTGAGCAATGACATTTGGATCGTTTCTAATGATATCTTCAGTGGCTTGCAAATCAGCAGCAGTCAATATTGGTTGCACACCCTCAGTTTGTTTCAACTGAATAAACTGGCCGGTGGGAATGTCGACAACTCCTTCATGTACAGCAGTGAGATCCTCCACAATAAAGACAAAGTATGCCAAACGGGGAGGTAAGGGGCCGTTTTTCTCTTTCCAGTTGTAGTACACGTTCTTTGGAGGCTCTTTCAAAGTGACGGTGTTAAAGTCGATGGGTCTTCCCTTGTACTTATCTTTGATAAGAGAAGTAACATACTTAATCTCTTGCGGCGATAAGGGGTCCAAAGGATGAGCAGGTGCTGCGGGGGTGGACCCGGCAGATGTGACCTGAGTAGCGACTTGTTGCAATCTTTCCATTGATACGTTGGTGAAGACCTGCAATAACAATTGTGAATGAAAAGCTTTTCTTTCAGGAGTCTTTTATATCTGATCTGTTGGCCTCTTGCAGAGACTAAGAACCTTATCAATTCGTATACCAAATTGAGTAAAAGGTTCCTGCGAGTGTGTTAACTTCCTCATTGGGAAAACTTTTCCGAGGAAAACTCACCGGTACGGTAGGCTTCAAGATTATATACCTGTCCAATGGTCAATCAATAACACTACTGCTGGACCTTCCGAATTGGTACTTTCTACGCATGAGCTGCCAAGTATGTGATCTTAGTTAGTTGCAAAAAACAGATGCAACGTACTCAAACATACTCTTATTCACAATATACATAAAAAGGAAATAGTGTAGCGAATCGACTCCTATTCTTGTACTGACTACAACCAGTACACAAATTTTCCGACTGAACGGCGTTTGAATACCACAGTGTCGATTGGAGTATGCCGCAATCACGTTAAGTCTCTAGTAAATGATGTGGCATTTTATGGTGGACGAAAATGTTGGAACTAGAAAGAGAAAGTTCTTGGAATCTTGTTTTGAACTAAATATAAGCTTTTGAATGATGTATACTAGAGCAACTCTGAACGGTTGGAGATTCCCATATATTAGTGCTGATATTTTGTAGAAGCTTATACACTAGTTACGTAGTTCCCCTTTTCTTCAGTGGAGTTTCAATAAGAACAATCCAAATGATTGGTAACAAAACAAACCCTGAGGTGCTCAAGACAATCAAGCTGTTGGCAAACACGTTCTTGAAATGAATGATACTCTTTGCCATTACCTCTATTCTATCCGCCTCTGTGCATACTTTATGTAGGCATTCACTGTCACTAATATGACAGAAAAAGTTCATCAACATAGACGTAAACACATTAATATTATAGTCTTGAAACTTGAAATCTTGTCTAATTATGTTTGACATCACTGTGAGCAGATTAAGAAGTATGTCACGGAACAATACCATCAAAACGTCTCCTGTGAGAACGATGATTACCTGGTAAACGATAATGCAGTATGCTACGAATTCAATTGTTGTAGTTTTTCCATATTGGATGGAGCCGGAAATTCTGCTTATAGCCGTAGAAATAAAAATAGCATACACGGCCCAAAGTAAATGGTCCGCTTTGAGGGTGAAACTAGATCCTGAATAAATAGTGGAGGAGGAGTTGAGTAGTAGGTTCTTTGGGATAACTACAGCCATGACTGCAACTGTGCACACAAATCCTACTCCGTATCGAACTATCTTTTTCACCACAATGCTCTTCGCAACCACAACTTCCTTAGTATCTTTCAACTCGCCCACAGCTTTCTCAAGATCTTCAGAGACTGTGTCCTTAAAGTGCTCCACGATATTACATGCCCCGTAAATGAAAAGCCCCAAAAGAGCAAATCCTTCGACTACAACCATACAATTGCGTAAGTCTTTGAGCAAAAGGTAGCCATTATGTCTGGTCACAAATGCACTTATTGGGTCCGACACCAGACCACTTACATCTTCTATGTGTTCCATATCATAGAAATACTGTTTAACAGAACTCATGCTCATTATAACATCCCCAGCAAAAAAGCATATTAGCAGGTTCCACAATGCTAATAGAACAACTGTATATGTGAACTTCACAGAAACATAAGTATCCTGAAGCTTCAAATACCTTGATATATAGAAACCAATTGCCAACAGGGATAGCACCACCAGTAAGTCTCGATATTTGCTATCAGACATGTTCATTTCATACTGTTCAAGTTTTTCAAACGACAGGCTGTACATCTGAGACATCGATGAGCTCATCGAATTATGAAGGACGATATGAAGGACGGTTGTAAACGTAAAAACAATTCAGGCTCAGTTCTATTTTGATACAAGCCAGCTACTTTGAATGATAAAGGAAACAGACTCTAGCAACACCTTGGTTTTGCTTGAAGTTTTAAAAGAATAATTTGTAACCCGACGCTTGGTATTACTAATTGGACTTTTCAGTGCGTATATACGAGTTATCCGACAGCAGTAGACGGAGCAACACTAGAGGACTAGGGAGTTGTTTTTTGACCGGCAAAAAGTAGAAACAAATCTGAAATACCCAACGGTTGATTATAGCAATGCAACTGGTATTTATATGCCACCGTCGATGGTATATAGCTTTCCGTTCACTAGCCGCTTAAACCGGCTGAACCGCATCTTGTCATAGCTCTTGCTCGTGTGCAGGAAACCCTTTACTGGTTATAGAATTATAATTGAGTGCAGCCCGCGGCGATCCCATAGGTACATAATTCAAGACACTCTACAACATTGATGATTAAAATAATCATATGTTATTAAGCTATACAAACAAACAAACAATTGGCTTATAAAAAAAAGCTGTTCAGGACACTTAGACACTTACAACTTGTCGTAGTATTCTTCGTAACCTGGAACATCTGGTTTAAGACCAGCACGTTCTCTCTTTTCCTTGACAATTTGACCTGGCTTGGAGGTTGGGTCAGTTGGGTCACCTCCCAAAACGGCCCAGTGATCAAAGATCATTTGTGGGAAAGCTTGACCACCAGTAGCTTGTCTCAAGTCACCGGTGAAACCGAAAGATTCGTTAATTGGCAAGTAAGCCTTGATGGTAAACAATGGAGTACCTGGTCTTTGTTCTTCAGAGACAACTTGACCTCTCTTCTTGTTCAAAACAGAGTAGATACCACCAATGGCGTTTTCTGGACATTGGATTTCACACAAGAAAACTGGTTCTTGGATGGCTGGTTGAGCCAACAACATGGAAGCGTAAGTAACTCTTCTCATGGTTGGGATGATTTGACCACCACCTCTGTGAATAGCATCAGCGTGCAAGGTAACATCCAAAATGTTAACTCTGAGGGATCTACAGTTTTCACCGAAGATAGGACCTTCCTTGGTAGCCCATTGGAAAGCAGCAACAACGGAATCCTTGATTTCGTTCAAGTATTGGACAGCCTTAGTTTGGTCAACAACCAAGTTAGGACCGTTACCATCTGGACCGAAACACCAGATCTTTCTAGCATCAGTGACTTCCCAACCGTGCTTGTCAGCCAAGATTCTGGCTCTGGCCTTGAAGTCATCTCTTGGGTTGATAGTACCGTTTTCGATATCAAGAGAAACTTCTTCATCCAAAGGTTGAGCCTTAACGTAAATTCTGTTATGCTTGTTTGGAGACTTGGACAAAGCAACCATAGAAGATTCACCTTCAACGGTTTCTCTGTAAGAAACAACTGGTGGGGAGATCTTCAATGGAATACCAGCGTGATCGTTTTGCAAATCCAGCAAACAAATTTCCAAGTGCAATTCACCGGAACCGGCAACAATATGTTCACCAGATTCGGACATGTAAGTCTTAACACATGGGTCAGACTTGGACAATCTCTTCAAACCTTCGACCAATTTTGGCAAATCGTTAGCGTTCTTAACTTCAACGGCAACTTCCACAACTGGGGAGACAGAGAACTTCATAACCTTCATGTTGTGAGAAGATTCGTTGGTGGTGATGGTACCGGACTTCAACAAGAATTGATCAATACCAACCAAACCAACAATGTTACCAGCTGGACAGTCATCGATTGGTTCAACGAATCTACCCATCATCAAAACAGTTCTTTGAATAGCCTTGACAAACAAATCTTCCTTCTTACCAACTTGGTAGTTTGGACCTTGAATTCTGACCTTTTGACCAGACTTAACGGTACCAGCGAAAACACGACCGAAAGCGTAGAATCTACCCTTATCAGAGGTTGGGACCATCTTGGAGATGTAAACCATCAAGTCACCCTTAGGGTCACAGTTCTTGATGGCTTGACAAGAAGCATCATCGGAGGGACCTTCGTACAAGGTTTCAGCTCTGTAAGCTTGAGCAGTAACTGGAGATGGCAAGTGAATGACAATCATTTCCAACAAAGCATCGGAAGCTGGCAAGAATTTTCTCATAACGACCTTCAACAAAGCCTTACCTTCTAATTCCTTTTCGTCACCCTTCAAGTTAATTTCTAATTTTTCTAACAAGGTTGGGATTTCAGCCTTCTTAAAGTTCATGATAGCATCGAACAATCTGAAAATTGGGTCCAAGATGAACATGTTGAAAGCTCTTTCCAATTGCTTACCATCAGCATCTCTGTCCTTGTTGGTCCATTTCTTGGTCTTTGGGTTGAAGTAAGAGTCACCCCACAATCTTTCCATCATCTTTTGTCTGTCAACACCAAACTTCTTGGAGTATCTAGTGGCAAATTGTCTGACGGTAAAAGCCCAACCGTGCAAACCAGAAGCGAAAGCAACGGTACCCTTGTAAGGGTAGACTTGACAGTCACCCAAAACTGGGTCAACGTAGGTAGAAATAATAACGTTAACGGATTCAATAGATCTGGAGAAAGATTGGTACAAATCTTCCTTGGTGACTTGCAATTCCAACAAAGCTCTGTCAATCTTGTTAATAACCACAACAGGTTTAATTCTTTCACCCAAAGATTGTCTCAAAACGGTTTCGGTTTGGACACAAACACCTTCAATACAGTCAACAACGACCAAAGCACCATCGGTGACTCTCAAAGCAGCAGTGACTTCGGAAGAGAAATCAACGTGACCTGGGGAGTCGATCAAGTTAATCAAGAAAGAGTTACCTTCGGTCTTTTGTTGAATTTCCTTGACATCATCGTCTTCCATGGAAGCATATAAAGAGATAGCAGTAGACTTGATGGTGATACCTCTTTCTTGTTCATCCTTTCTGGTATCAGTGAATCTAGCTTCACCGGCCTTGGCAGCAGAAATAATACCAGCCTTTTGGACCAAAGAATCGGTCAAGGTAGACTTACCGTGATCGACGTGAGCAATGACAGACATGTTACGCACATTGGTAACCTTGTCCATCAAGTCACGGATCTGTTCAATTGTGAAAGCAACTACATCTTTAGTTAGTAACAAGAAAACGTTTCTGATTATAAATCGAATGGCAAACACTACATTGGTCTAGCAGTGATCTGTCGCCGTGCTGGCCGGTCCTAGCCAGACCAAGACTCAAGTCGGTTACAGAAACAACGACATCTTGCCTCCCGTGCAATTCGAGCACAAATAGCCTCTAATTGAGCACCGCTTCCGTTGTTAGGGAGTCAGGAGAAACCTTGAGGGTTGACCGCATAAACCACTTCTTTTCCGGCGGTTTTTGACGTCTCACTTCTACATCACATTCTAATGCAAGTTTATACCACCATCAATTTCATATATTGTACATACCCATTTTGTATTAAGTAATTACTAAAAGTAGTGGTTGTATAACAAGTTAAGAAGAGAAAATTTTTTTCAAAAAATTTTTCATTCCCATGAGGAGCCCAATGAGAAAGTTGGTATAGGCACACTCATTAATTAGAGGTATAGATAAAGGAACACAGGGAAGTGAAGCAGGGCAGAGGACCTGGACGGGGTGTAGAGTGGCGACTTGTTTATGGAGTATGTGGGGTTTGGGTACTGAGGCTACAGGGGGTGTTTGTGGTGGGAAGACCCTCAATCGCCGGAAATGTATGTGCTGGCCTGATACCAACGGCCCACACCCGATTCTTACAACCAAGATTGGGGCAAAAATTCCCAGAAAAATTCAGGTGGTCCAGGCAGCCTACGTGTTGCGAGAGCATCAGTGGACGGGCTTATCGGCCGCTAATTTGGTTTCTTGTAGCAGCCGTTTGGTTAGCTCTCGGAGCTCAAAGTAGGGTAATCCCTAATTGCCAATTCTCAATTGGTGATATCAGGAAACCACATCAAAAGTGCTTGAGAAAACTCCTGAAAATTCCGCTAAAAGCCCCACAGCTCCCCCAACTATGTCCCCTCCGTGCTTATTCCCCAAAAGTACCAGTTCACCTCCTCCATGCTGACAGCCCCGTCCCCTTCCAGGAACATTAGAACATACACGCCCCTCTTGTCTCGTTTCCGCAACAAGAATTACCCGGTTTCCGAAACTGTAAGTGAAAAGTTCGCACCCAATAATCCAGAGTCAATCTCAACCACCATGAAGCTCATCACGGTCCTAATATCAGGATCCGGGTCCAATCTCCAAGCCCTCATCGACGCCGAGGCAGCCCAGAATCTTGGGGGACACATCACCCGCGTGGTGTCGTCCAGCAGCACTGCGTATGGCCTCACCCGTGCGAAAGAGGCCCAGATCCCCACCACCGTTCACCAACTCAAGCCGTACTACAAGGGCATTCCTAAAGAGAACACTGACGAACGGTCCCAGAAGCGTCAGCAATTCAACGTGGACTTGGCCAATCTTTTGATCTACGGAAACATCGAAGGAAAGCCCGATCCTCGCCATACCAAACCCCATTTGGTGGTGTGTGCTGGATGGATGCTAATATTGTCACCCCAAGTATTGGAACCGTTGGAGAAAGCGGGAATTACTATCATCAATTTGCACCCGGCATTACCAGGAGCATTCGACGGCACCCACGCCATTGAAAGGGCCTGGAAAGCCGGCCAGTCAGGAGAGATCACTGAGGCCGGAGTGATGATTCATCGGGTAATTACTGAAGTGGACAGGGGCCAGCCAGTTTTAGTTAAACGCATAGACCTTCGTAAAGAAGAATCTTTGGAAGCCTACGAAGAAAGAGTACATCAATTGGAGCACGAAGCTATAGTAGAGGCAACCAATATAGTGTTAAAGGAGCTCTGAAAAAAAGTACCTTTCAGGTTTTATTTAAATAAAATGATAAAATAAAATAAGTGTATCTCTATTACAAGTTGCTGATCACCTGTTCAGTGAAGTGTTGGGTAGAAGCAGTTCCTCTCAAATCACCGGTTCTGTTGGCAGGACCAGAAGCGATAGTCTTCTTGACAGCAGCATCGATCTTGTCAGCAAAGTCGTTCAAAGACATGTGTCTCAACATCATGACGGAAGACAACAAAAGAGCAGTTGGGTTGGCCAATCCCTTACCGGCAATATCTGGGGCGGAACCATGCACGGCTTCGAAAATAGAAACAGTGTTACCCATGTTAGCAGAAGGAGTCAATCCCAAACCACCAATCAAACCAGAAGACAAGTCGGACATGATGTCACCGTACAAGTTTGGCATCACCATGACGATGTTCTTGTAGTCGCTTGGGTCAGAAGCCAACTTCAAAGAAGTGTTATCCAACAACTCAAAGTCCAAGGTGATATCTGGGTATTCCTTACCAACTTCCTTGGCAGTTTCAACAAACAAACCATCGGACAACTTCATGATGGAAGCCTTGTGGACCACCAAAACGTGGGGCTTATTGACACTTTTGGCGTATTCGTAAGCGTATCTGATAACTTTTTCAGAGGCTGGCTTAGTGATCAACTTAATGGATTGGACCACACCTGGAACAATAGTGTGCTCGATACCAGAGTATTCACCTTCGGTGTTTTCTCTGATCAAAACGGTGTCGACGTTCTTGTAAGGGGTTTCGAAACCTTCGACACTTTGACAAGGTCTGACGTTGGCGAATAAGTTGAAGGTTCTTCTCAATGTCAAGTTCATAGAAGAGTGACCTTTACCAACTGGAGTGGCCAAAGGACCTTTCAAAGCAACCAAGTTTTTGTTGACAGAGTCCACGGCAGGCTGTGGCAAGGTGGTCTTACCGTCAATCAACAAAGGAGTCACATCAACTGGTTCCCATTCGATTGGCACGTTGGCAGCAGCGTAGATTTCCTTGACAGCTTGAGAAATTTCGGGGCCGATTCCGTCACCTTCGATCAAGGTAACCGTGTATTTTCCGTTGGCATTCTTGGATCCGGTGAACTGTCCTGGAATGTATGATCTGGTGAACTTTGGGATCACGGCGGATCTTCTGGTTAATTGTCTGAACATGTTGTTTCAAAGGTGAAGAAAAAGATGGAAAGAAGGAAAGAGATTTTCAAAAAAAATTTGTTCGGAGTTGAGAGTTGAGGATTGAAAACGATTGTCCAATGGGATTAGAGGAATTCGGATTTCGGGTCCTGGTTTGGCGTGGGTCGCGGTGTCGCCACGGGTACTACGGCGACCTGAGGGACAGCCAAAACGATGGGTGAGAGGACTGGTGAGATGTTATAATGGCAGAGGCAGACAGTCAGAGGAAGTTGGGGTACTGTTGTGAGTTGGGATATGTTTGCATTCGATCGGCTACATAAATACTATATTCTGGACCGCTCGCATCGCGGTGGCATCTCGGCGAACGCTGGCACCGTGGTGAGATTTCACCGCACCGCGAAAATCACCTCTTGTGAAACCGTACCGCGGTGCCACACCACCACGGAGGGTGCCAGACCTGGAGCCCCACTAGAGTTTCATGTCGTGTGGCTGCAGTGTCCGTCCAGAAGCCGGTCTTTACAATTCAATGACGGCACGGATACAGTCACCATTGTGCATGTCTTCGAAGGCAGTGTTGATCTTTTCCAATGGGTGTCTGTGGGTGATAAAGTCATCGACCTTCAATTTACCTGCCATGTAGTCTTCAACAATACCTGGTAATTGACTTCTTCCCTTGACACCTCCAAAAGCAGCACCTTTCCAGACTCTTCCGGTAACCAATTGGAATGGTCTGGTGGAGATCTCCTTACCGGCTGGTGCAACACCAATGATAATAGAGGTTCCCCAACCCTTGTGACAAGCTTCCAAAGCCGATCTCATGACATTGACATTACCAGTACAGTCAAAAGTGTAGTCGCAACCACCATCAGTCATTTCAATCAACTTGTCGACGATTGTAGTACCTTCTGGCAATTTAGAAGAGTTGATAAAATCGGTGGCCCCGAATTTTTTGGCCCATTCTTCCTTCTTATCGTTGATGTCAATCATGATAATCTTAGCACACTTTCTTTGGACGGCACCTTGTACAACAGACAACCCCACGCATCCCGCACCAAATACTGCAACATTGTCACCTTCTTGGACATCACCGGTGATGGTGGCTGCTCCATAGCCGGTAGTAATACCGCATCCCAACAAACAGGTTTTCTCGTAATCTGCTTTAGGATTCACAGCAACAACAGAAATATCGGCCACAACCGTGTACTGACAGAAAGTCGAACATCCCATAAAGTGCAACAATGATTTTCCCTTACAGGTAAAACGAGTAGTTCCATCAGGCATCAAACCTTTACCCTGAGTGGCTCTGATCTTACCACACAAGTTAGTCTTGCCACTCTTACAGAACTTACATTCCTTACATTCGGGGGTGTAAAGAGCAACCACATGGTCGCCTACCTTCACGTTGGTGACTCCTTCACCGACACTTTCCACCACACCAGCACCTTCGTGACCCAAAATAACAGGGAATTCACCTTCGGGGTCAACTCCACTTAAAGTGTAAGCGTCGGTGTGGCAAACACCGGTATTGAGGATTTTGATACGGACTTCGTGTGCTTTTGGAGGAGCAACTTCAACCTCTTCGAGGCTCAAAGGCTTTCCAGCTTCCCAAGCAACAGCAGCTTTACATGTAATGGTCTAAAAAATGATTAGTACACGTGGAGCAGTCTAAAAGAGCCCATTGGCGATTTGGTGTCAAAACTTACTTTTCCAGTGGTGTCAGACATAATTTAATGTTATGGTTTCGTAGATTCGGAAGATGTAGCCCTTTTTATATCACTTAGAACCTTGAGCAATTCCTCGTTTTTCATTGCCTATTTGGGACAGGTGATATTGGGCCGTTGCACTTTTCGCTGAGACATGCACGATAGCTTTACAAATAACTGCCTGTGGGACATGTATGGGTAGCTAGCAGGAGTATTTGGCTGTGGGGATGGTGTTCTGGTGTTGGATTTGATCCTACTCCAGTGGTAGTAGGTCGACAATTGCAATGCTGGTTGGTGATGGCCTTGCGATCGAGGTTTAGGTTGAGATAGCCATTTCTTATTCCGAGCCTTTTACGGCCGTTTTCCAGGTAATTGATTAAACTTTATTTCAAAGCATGACTCGTTAATGCCTAGAATGCGTGCTTAATTACTAATAGGCTTGTGTTCATTGTAGACCCAAGGACTAATGTTAGTTTTACAGATGTAGTGCCGGAAGATTCCTAAGATACAAAATGTGCAAAATTCACGCATTTCGATAGACTCTTGCCAACACGATGGCCGATGGAGATACAGATGAAATGCAAAGAGTTTAGAAGAAAACGATTATAAACCCACCAGTTTGAAACTAGTGCATCGTTCCCGAAGCTTATCTAAGTGGTTTAACATTATTGACATATATCTGATATAGCCTTTCCCCCTCAATCTTTTTCAGATTAGGGCTCGTGGTACAGTCGTTTGAATTTACTCTGCAAATTCTCAGTGTAATACTTGCTATGTCCCTATTGCTGTTTTGGAGGAAAATTTAGGGCGTGTGGTCTAGTGGTATGATTCTCGCTTTGGGTAGTATCGCTGGCGGTAATTTGCCGCCATGCGGTGGTAGTACAAATATGCGAGAGGCCCTGGGTTCAATTCCCAGCTCGCCCCTACTCCGTGTTAACACACAATTTTTTTTATTATACCATTTATCTCTTTCGTATTACGTATGACTTCATGCTAAACGTCCGAGGATTTATCGCTTTTTGTTATATCGGAAAGTGGTCCAGGCTAAGTACGAATCTAAAAATGAGTTACATGGAGATACACTGCAAACACCAAAAATATCTGCATTAATGCTTCTACTGCCACTTGGGTGGGTGTCTGGGTCTTAACCTTTCCTCACGCTCACTAGTACAAGTAAAGTCAGCTTAGGGAGACATGACCTACTTCGTGCCGGAATTAGGTGCATTTATCACGGGGACTTTATAAAGAGAAGTTTGTAATTTACGGGGAATGAGTCGAGATAACAAAGAGTTGCATAGCAAAGTTTCTTAAACATGTATTCTATATCATTCGAGCACAACACTTCAGAAGAGTAGTAGACTTCAATAATTGATGACTTTACCATTTTCTTGATTTCATTACCGGGATATGGCCATCGTTGGTCGGCACGCAGCTGTTGTGTGTGCACTTTGATACCAGGTTCGAACCATCGTTTCACCAGATCCGATTGTGCAACCTGAAGAGTTCAACACAGAACCTGCTCTTCGTCTGGCCTTTCACTGAACCCAACTTTGTTATGGTCGCTACGATCTTGAGGACTTCATGCCAATTGGCCCTGACCTTCTCGATCGTGTGCAGTGCAAATCGAACGATGAGTGTCGATACACTTTACGATTGCCCAACGAAGCTGTAGATTGCAAACATCTACAAGTACGTGAAAGACTGGAAGAAGTAGAAAGATACACCTCAACAAAGCCCTTTCCCAGAGAGTCTTCAGTATAGAAGCTTAGAACCTATTTAGTCTAATTGAAGGCACGCAAACCCAAATGGTATTAACGAAACGACAACTATCAGAAAAACAAGAAAGAACTAACCAGCTCCAACAGGCCGTGCCCAATTAGAGGCTAGAAGCAGCACCTCCTCTACGACTGGTTCACCGATCTTCATTATTCTCATGCTCTCGCGCACTACTTCCCCCACCTTTTCCGATCTCACCTGAAGGGATGAGATTTCACAAGCATTTGAATAATTGTATAAAGCAAGCGACAATTTAGGTCGAAGTTTCTCACCATAGTATGCCACCATCTGCCGAAATCAAAAGAGAAACCAAATCCACTGCTTCAACCAAGTCTAGTGTTAAGTCTAGTGTTAAGTCTAGTGTTAAGTCCAGTGCCAAGTCCAGTGACGGATCTACTGGGCCTTTGAAATACACTCCCATTGAGGATATTCCCCAGAATGTGAAGAGATTAGTTGATAATTTTCACGAGAGTCATAAACTTCACTCGATCCAGAACAGAATTAACCAATTGAGAAATGTCTACTTTGCCATCAAGGACAACGAAGACTTGCTCTGTGAGAGCTTGGAAAAGGACTTCTATCGGTCCCCATTTGAAACCAAAGCTTTAGAGGTTTGCGTTCTCTTGACAGAGATTTTACACACGATTTCGTCTTTGCACAAATGGAGTCGTCCTGAAAAGGTCCATGATTTGACGATCAATGTTGCTTCACAGCCAGTTTACATCGAGAGAATTCCCTATGGTGTGGTTTTGGTGATTTCGCCATTCAACTACCCACTTCTTCTTACCGTGTCATCGATCATAGGTGCCCTTGCCGGTGGTAACAATGTCGTGGTGAAGTTGCCTGAGTCAACCCCCCACTTTTCGCTGTTGTTGACGTCGCTTTTGTATGACGCTTTGGATGAAGACATCTTTTACGTGGTCAATGGAGCCATTCCAGAGACCACAGCCGTATTGGACCAGAAATTCGATAAAATCATCTACACTGGTTCCACGGCTGTGGGTAAGATTGTTGCCAAGAAGGCGGCCGAGACATTGACACCAGTTATCTTAGAGTTGGGAGGCAAGTCTCCTGGTTTTGTGTTGAACGACGTCAAAGACTCTCAGCTTGCAACTGTTGCCAAAAGAATATTATGGGGGAAGTTCAGTAACTCCGGTCAAACGTGTGTGGCTATCGACTACCTTTTAGTCGACGAAGCAGTCAAGGACAAGTTGGTCAAAGCGTTATTGGAGCAGGCCAAAATTATGTATGGCAATGTCACTCCTGACTCAGAATGGACCCACATTATCCACGACCGTGCCTTTGACACTTTGACCAAAACCATCAAGAGCACCAACGGTAAGGTGATTTTTGGGGGCGAAACCGACTCGAGCTCAAGGTACATTGCTCCCACCATCATTGATGGGGTCGACTTCAACGACTCTACCATGAGACAGGAGAACTTCGGGCCTGTGTTGCCTATCATCACCTACACCGACTTGAAGCCAACCTTGAAAAAGGTGGTTCAGTCCCATGATTGCCCATTGGCCCAGTACATCTTCACCGGAGGAAACACCAGCTGTAAGAACCCCCAGGTTGACCAGATCTTAACCTATATCCGCTCAGGTGGTACCGTTATCAACGACACCTTGGTCCACGCTGGGTTGCCCAACGCTCCGTTCGGAGGAATTGGAAACTCGGGTAGTGGCTCGTACCACGGATACTTCTCCTACAGAGCGTTCACCCACGAAAGAACCACAATCGAGCAGGCCTTGTGGAACGACTTTGCCTTGAAGTCTCGTTACGCACCATTCTCAGACAAGAAGGCTGCCATCATAAAGGCATCAATGGCCCCCCAAAGAGAATGGTTTGGCCGCACCGGCAACGTCAATCCTTCCGGGCCCTCGATCTTCTATAAAATCTACGACAGTGTGGCCTTTGCCGCCACCCTCGGCTACAATTTGGTGGCCAACCGAGAATAGTTAGTTAGTATAATGAATGAATTTTTCACTTCTTGATAACGCGAAATTTCGCCAGATTGTTGCCACTATAAGTAATTATCATGGTGTTTACAGGTATGTAGTGCACAAACAGGCCCATTTGTGTCACCTGGGATGTATAGTATGGCCGAGTCTGACACAGAAGCCGACCAGGCGAAATTGAATACTAACACACTCAGTCAAGATCAAGAATGCCGGAAAGACTCACGATATCGTCTTGGAGGATTCGGACACTGGTGCTGATTTCAAGGCCAAAATCCAGCAACAAACCAACATTCCCGCCGACAAGCAAAAGATCTTGATCAAGGGAGGAAAGCTCAACGACGACTCGTTGGTCAAGGACTTGAACCTTGCTCAGCCGGTGATGGTTTTGGGAACTCCCAATAACGACATCAACAAAGTGGAGATTCCCAAGCAGGTGTTTTTGGAAGACTTGAACCAGAACCAGTTGGTGAATATTGGAGACGAGCCTTCCGGGTTGGTCAACTTGGGAAATACCTGTTACTTCAACTCGTCATTGCAGAGTATCTACCGCATCGGTGATATCAGAGAAGGATTAAAGACAGCTACCTCTTCCAATCCATTTGTCAATTCGTTGAAACGGTTGTTTGAGATGATGTCCAAGAAGCAGGAGAAGATAAACCCAACGTTGTTTCTTAGCAGCTTCAGAAATAGTTTCCCGCAGTTCAGTGAAAAGGACAACCACGGATTCTACAAGCAGCAGGATGCAGAAGAGAGTTTTTCTCAGATCTTGAATGTTCTAATCGACAACATGAATATCAAGGATAACTTTTTGATAGAATTCAACACTGAGTCCAAGTGCTTGGCATTGCCTGAAGAGGCAGCCGTAGTGAAGAAGGAGGATGCCTTGAAGTTGATGTGTCATATCGACATAAAAACCAATTTCTTGAGAGACGGGTTGTTGAACGGGTTGAAAGAGTCTATAACCAAGCGCAATGACACTCTAGGCACCGATGCCGAGTATGAGATCACCAAGAGGATCATCAGAACTCCTAAATACTTGATTGTACACTTTGTCAGGTTCTACTGGAGAAGAGACACCCAGAAGAAGTCGAAGATTTTGAGAAGAGTGCAATTCCCCTTCGAGTTGGACATCAGCGAAATGCTCGACGACTCCATCAAGTCTAGCAAGTCCAAGTTTAGGGACGATTTAAGGAAAATCGAGAAAACGAGCCTCGAGATGGTCAGAGACTTCAAGAAGGCCAAGAGAGACGACACTTTGAGTCCGTTACAGCAACAAGAGGAAGACCAGTTGAAGGTGGAATCCATAAAGTCCAAGTTCGAAGACGACTACAACTCGTTATTGAAGGAGCATAACATTGACCAACAAGCAGACCAGTTGTCGGAAAACCCCTCGTCTGTGTATAAGTTGAACTCTATCATCACCCACGCTGGTTCTTCTGCCGATAGTGGGCACTACCAGTGCTTCGCCAAAGACGAAGATGATCTTGAAGAAGAAAACTGGTGGAAATTCAATGACGATAAGATCTCCAAGGTTTCGAGAGACAAGATCGAGCAGTTGTCTGGAGGGGGAGAAAGCGACAGTGCGTTGTTATTGATCTACAAGGCAAGTGGTCTTTGAGTCCACCACCACAGTTCTGCGTCCGCTACTCGAGGTCCTAGGTTATCTCAATGTATTTAAATGATTAAGTAAATATATACGTTAGGTCAAATGTCCTTCACCAATTGGTTGAATTGTTGCACCTCGTCCCAGCAGTTCAAGGGCTTGCCTTGGTTGTCCTTCAAGCACTTAACCAAAGTTTCTCTGGAGGCCTTGATCAGATCGGTCACTTCCACAGTAGTCAACGCTATGTTTTTTTGCATCAATTGCTTCAAATGGTGGATTTTCTCGTTGCTAGCAGGAACAGAAACAGAAGTCTTGTCACCGTCATCTTTGACAAGTGCATCTTGAGTGGTTTGCTGGAAATGCCTAATGGCCTCTGCCTCCAATTTCTTCACCTCTTGGGCAACTCTATCTTGTATGTATTTTTCAGTGTACTGGGCCCGGGAGTAGTCCGATTCGGTGCTGTTTTCCAACTGTGACAAAAACGACGCACTGAAGTCAACAGGGGCCAGAGGCGTGAACACTTTCTTATCTGGTTTCGAAGCAGTGGATCCCATGGTACTACGAAGTTGTCTCGAGGTTTTATTGGTAGTTTGTTCAAAAGTGGGTCCGCGAAAGGTCGTGGCGCGCAGCCAATCTCCCGGCTCAAGAAAAAAAATTTACCTTGCAAGCTGAACAAGATCATTAAAGATGCCTCCAGTCCAGCAACAAAGATATGTGCAACATCAGCCATCGAACTTTGACAAGTTCAAGATGGGAGCCATGATGGGGTCTACTGTGGGGGTTTGTGTGGGAGTTTTGTTTGGAGGCTTTTCCATTTTGCAGAATGGACCTGGTCCCAATGGAGTAATGAGAACTTTGGGCCAATACATTATGGGAAGTGTGGGAACTTTTGGTTTATTTATGTCGATTGGATCGGTCATCAGATCTGACTCCGACTTCCAAGCCTATCAGAGAGCTATGATGTTGAGCCAGAGACAGAAGATTGCTAGCATCACCAACAATTGAGATCACTTTGACTACCCAACCAATATCCATATGTATATAGAAGCTTTTATTCTAGTGTAATTTATACTCGACATCTTGACCAATGTCAAAGTAAGTCACGTCAAGCTCTGGAGCTCGGAAGTATTTGAGTTTGTGCAACTGGAACGAGAGATTTGTGATACCTAATTGATTGTGCTTAATTTTTTGTGTGTACTCAATTGATCGTGATGCCTAATTGATATTCATATGTCTACAGAAGCTTTGTAGCGTAATTTATACTCGACATCTTGATCAATGTCACACAATGCCAAACTCCAGAGCTCGATAGTTTTCCGGCTTTGCAATGTTTTGCGATGCCTAACATTCACCTAATTCCAATTGTATATAGAAGTTTTTCTACTGTAATTTGTACTCCACATCTTTCTCAACGTCAAACAAGTAAGTCATACCAAACTCTGGAGCCCGGTAGTACTCGAGCTTGTGCAACTGGGATGAAAGTTTTGTGAGTAAGTTTTTGGGTTCAAGAATAGGCTCGCTACTCAACTTAAAGGTTCCCCAGTGAACTCCCATCATGTACTTCGAGTTCGTTTGCTGACAGATCTTGATACACTCTTCTGGAGAGATATGACGTGGCTTTTGGTGCCACGAGGGACAATATTGGCCAATTGGAAGGAGTGAAAAGCTGATAGCTCCGTACTTCTTGCCAATTATATCGAAGAGTTCTTTCGAATACCCAGTATCTCCAGCATGATACACAATTGACTTGCCATTCTTCCGTAGTATGTACGAGCACCAGAGGGAGAAATTAGCATCTACAACGTACCGGCCGCTCCAGTGCATCGAAGGCACACACACCACCTCATACTCGTCCTTGAGGTCGGCTTCCATATACTTATTGAGATTCACCCGATCCCACCAGTCCATTTCTATCACATTATACACTCCCTTTCTGGCAAGGGATTTTCGGAGGCCCATGGGCACGATCCAGGTGCTGGAGTTACCGAATTTGCTAATCAAGTCGTTTTCCAAGTGGTCGGGATGGTCGTGAGACACGAGAATGAAGTCTAGCTTGTTGCTGGTAGCGTACTGAATGTCTTCAAAAGTCATTGGCGACTTGTTCAACCTCTTGGGGCCAAAGTGTGGGGTTAGGAGGTGATCACTGAGGATGGGGTCGGTGAGAAAGTTGATCCCCGATACTTGAATCAACGAACAGGACTGGCCCAACCAGGTGAAGAGCAATTGATTATTGAGAGACGGCAATTGGCCCGACAAAAGCCACAGCCTGGCCTGTTTGTGCAACTGGGTGTAGTTGTTTGTGGTCACACACAGCTGGAGAATCTGTGAATTTTTCCTGAATATTTCCAAGTCAGGTTTATGGACTTTGAGGTGATCTTCTACCGTATGATGATCTGGGAGATGATCGTGCAATTCTATTTTGTTTCCATAAAAACTTTCCACAAGCTCAAGAACACGCACAAAGAGGAACTCAAATCCTGTTTGTGGTCTATACTCTTCGAACGGGTTCACGAACATCCCTGCTATCGTGACAGATGAAAACTTGGAGGTGTCTATGTCATCTCCAGTAAGATCTGCTGCTTCTGCTATGTGTTTTCTGGCTCTGATTACCAGCTGTGTTTGAATATGGAGATACGCTTCTGAGGCAGCGTAGAACGTCAACAAGCCAGCCAGGACTCTGAAGCCCCGACGTTGGAGTGTGGATTTCCACATGAGTGTAATAGAATTTAAATGTTGAAATCGCGATGCCTTCGTATATGGATTGACTATTTAAGATAAGGTAGTGTGTGGCCAGCGTACAATCAACTTATCGGACGACTCGTGGTGCCGGCTAATGCTGTCTGACTACACCGGCCTTGTCAGCCTGCTTCAAAATGGTCTTTTTGTAATCCTGGATGTTACCAGGGAACTTCGTCACACTTTGCTTCTCGGTGACCCAGATTTCGCTACAAACTTTGTCAATAATGGCAACATCGTGAGATACCATCAACACACCACCTTTGAAGTTGAGCAAGGCGTCGGCCAATGCGTCCAAACCTTGGGTATCCAAGTGATTCGAAGGTTCATCAAGAATCAAAATGTGCGGCTGGTTCAAACACAAGGCAGCAAATGCAACTCTGGACTTTTGACCTCCAGATAATAATTGCATCTGCTGCAAACCCAAAGACCCAGTGATACCAAACGACCCAAGGTGTCTTCTATACTCTTCATCCGATTTTCCAGGGAACGTTTTAGACATCCAACTGACAGCACTCAATGTCAAATCCATGGAGTCAACGTGATGTTGGGCAAAGTACCCTATTCTTAATCTTCCGTTTTTATTGACAAGACCCTTTATAGGATCGAGCTGGCCCAAGATCAACTTCAACAATGTGGTTTTACCTGTACCGTTACCACCGACAACTGCAATCCTGGAGTCCATTTGCACGTCCAAGTCCACATTCTCAAGAAGTATATCTTCAGGATTGTACCCAAATGTGACCCCTGACAATTGTAATATAGGGGGAGAGATACCGTCTGGATCCGGGAATTTGAATGTGATGGTCTTCTCATCTTCAGGTGGTTCCAAAACTGGCAACTTCTCCAATTTCTTGATACGAGATTGGGCTTCTGCTGCTCTCGCAGCATTATACCTGAATCTGTCGATGAAACTCTGTAAATGTTCACGATGGGCCATTTGTGATTCGTATTCTCTTCTTTGATTCTTGATTCTTTCTTCTCTCGTAGCATAGAATGAGTCGAAGTTGGCACCTCTGTAGTAGTCCAATCTTTCGGAATGCTGGTGTATTATGTCTGTTGCTACTTCATTCAAAAATGCTCTGTCGTGGGAAACAACCAACACTGTTGACTCATAGGTTTGCAAGTAGTTTGCCAAATATGTAATGGAAGGAACATCCAACATATTAGAAGGTTCATCAAGTAATAATAAATCTGGTTGACAGAAAAGAGCTCTTGCTAATGAAAGTCTCATTCTCCAACCACCAGAAAACTGTTTAGTAGGTAAGTTTTGGGTCTTGGTAGTGAAACCCAATCCATGCAAAATAGCAGCAGCCTTACTTTCGGCTTTGTCACTCTCCATTTCGTCCAACTTTTCGGTAATTCCCATCAAATGAGTCTCCAAGTCGTCTCTTTCATTGTCCAATTTCTTAACCTCTTGACTTTCTTCTTCGAATTCCTTTCTGAGGGCTTCAATTTCGGCAATTCTTTCGTTGATTTTGGACTCTTCCTGTAACAATGTCTTTCTCCACACATCGGCATCCAACACACTTTGCAAGGCAGGGGTATCGTCTCCCCTGATTTCTTGTTCAACATGCAAAATAGTAATGTGCTTAGGGATATGCAACTCTCTTCGAGACAAAGCCTTCAAAAGAGTAGATTTACCAATACCGTTCTGCCCCACCAACCCGTATCGCCTTCCATAACTCAACGTTAAGGTGGCATCACTTAAAATTCTTTTAGCGTCTCCCACGTATAAGTCAAAGTTCTCGATCTTGATATCCTTAGACTTACCAGCACTGGACCCAAACTCCAAAGGATTTATTTCAAGGAAAAATGAGTCGTAGTCGTCTTCTTTCTTTTCATTCAATAATTTCGAGGCTTCATATTTGACGAACTGGTTGTTTCTCTTTGCAACCTTCTTTGCAATCTTCCGCTCTTGCTTCTCCAACTTCTTCTTGTCAACTCTACTTTCCACCAGTCTTCCGGAGTGTTCAATGTCACTACTGGCATTGAGTAATGCAAGGGAAGAGTTAATATCTCTTTTACTATTGTTCTGTCTAAGCAAGTTGATATCCAACAACCTCTTAGAAGTGTCCCCCGTGAGCTCGAGCTTTGCCAAATTGTCCTTGAGCTTCTTAGTTAAGTCGTCCATGATCTTCTGCGTTAAGTTCGTAACGTTTTGTTCGGATCCTCCTGCATCAACTAAGAGTTCTTTCACATACTGAAGCTCTCCGTCGATGTCCAACTGCTGACTAAGAACAATGTCTTCGGTGGAACTTGAGACATGTTGTATGTACCCAACTGCATAGTCGGCAACAACTGGGTCGATGGCCGGAACCGCCTTTCTAACTTGTAATCCTATGTTAGACATCAGTGCTCTATATAAAAATTTTCACAGTTTATTTTGGGTGCGATTAGATGATGCCAATAGGAAGTGCCATCGGCCATAAGACATTCTGTGAGATCAAGAGAGACTAGAAACGGGCCACAAGTGATACTTGTAACGGGGGATTGCGGCTGGCCAAAACTCAGACCAAAACGACCAATTGTTAAAGGGATATCCCACTCAATACTGGAAAGATCCCGAACTGGAAGTGCCAGAATTGGAAACTGTCAAAATCGAAAACACCGTAGGTGTACAAACATGAATATATTTCTAGGAAATTGATATCTTTCTATGGAAATGTAATATGTCTACAATGCAGCCTTGATTTTAGGAGCCAACTGGTCCTTGGAGTTCAAGGACTGCAAGTCGGAGTTTCCACCAATATGTTCACCAGCAATGAAAATGTTAGGAACAGTTCTTTGGCCAGTGAGTTCTTCCAAAGCGTCTTGGATTTCAGCCCCGTCACCGATAGTGTCTAATTCGAGAATATAGGCATCAGAAGTGATAGACTTGATGGTGTTCTTGGCAGCAGAACAGTAGGGACAATAAGTCTAAAATAATTAGTAATGAAATCGGACATGAGTTGTACATGTAAAACATACCTTAGAAGCAATAAACACTGGGTGCTCTTTGATCAAAGCTTGGACTTTTTGAGTGACTTGAGGAGAAACCATTTTTGTAGAGAATTGACGTTTCAAGAAATGGAACATAAAATATATCGAACACACCAAAAGCGAGAGCGATAGCAAATCCATTTATAATTTGGGGATGAGCAACTGAAAATTAATAAGCTGTGGTGCTCTAGACGGTGGCTGCAAGAATGGGTCACGGATTGTAGGAGGCTTGTGGATCGGCACTTCGACAAAGGTAAGTATGGCCTATGTGATGTGGGAGAGGAGAGTGGCGATCTGACAAGGCGATAGGAAGCCGTACGTATCGTAGTGGCAGTGTATGAAGAGTGTGCCCGTTTTACAAGCTCTATTTCCTTTTGTGGTCGCGAGTGCTTTTGTACCACGGTACGCCTATTATTCTGGCAATGCGCAGACCAGAGACGGGCACCTTTCGCGGTAAGCTGCACCGAGACAGACGTTGCATCGTTTATTGGTAGCCCCTATTTTCATTGCACCGTTCATTTGTACCTTCTGCTATACAATTACACTAGTTGTGGGAGCACTTGATGCAGTAAAACTGACTATAAACAATCTTTTTTTAAGTTGCCCGTCAGTGGGTGGCACAACAGGCCTGGAGAACTTCCACTCGTTAGCTGTGTTTTGGGCCATCGAAAACACATTCCGAACGTCTAATTCGTGGTTGTTGTAGGTGATCGTAGTGTTAAAATTGCAGTACATTGTTATAATCTAGAATCCTCATTTAATATTACCATTATCACAACTAAAATTCCTAAATAAATAGATTCAGTACACCCTTACAACTTAGAGTCACTAAATAGATCAGAAGGTATAATCTCAACACTGTACCCATCTGGATCCCTGATAAAAGCCAACTTTGGAGTGGTGGAACCGGTTCCCCATTTCACGGACCAATCCAATTCATTTCCGAATGAATCTTCTAACTCTTTACAGAACTTCTCAGGATCCTTGCAACTGATGCAGAAATGGCCAAATCCCCGAACAGCACCATTTTCAGTAGAGTTTCCATTATGATACGTGAACTCAGTATCGTCCTCAGTGCCCCAGTTATGAGTCAATTCTACCAAGGACTCCCTACTGTGTCTATCACGAGTCTCAATGGTGTTTTCTCCTACCTTGTTAGCATGATCGTATCCTAAGAAGTAGAGACTGAACTTTGCTTCGGAGAAATCAACTTTAGTTAGCAACTTCAAACCCAACTTCTTGGTGTAGAAGTCAACCGACTTTTTAGGGTCCTTTACTCTTATCATACTGTGGTTCAACCTGTACGTAGAAGGGTCGGTTTTGGATTCAACTCGATTGATTTGGTGCTCGACCAACTCGATCCAGTATCCATCTGGGTCCAAGACAAACGCAATGTTCTTCTGTCTACCGTCACTCAATTTCTTCTGAAACTTAGCACCTTGGGCCAAAAGCTTCGCTTCACACTCTTGAATGTTATCCACAGATACACAAATATGACCAAAACCCCGGTCTTTTTCACCATTACCGTTATTAGTCTGGTACGAATCATCATTCTCGGTTCCATGGTTGTGGCACAACTCCAAAACACCTTCTCTGGCACCCCAGGGCAAGTGTTTGTTAGCATCAGTCTCGAAACCTAACATGTACAACGAATAGCCGTCGAGGTGCAATTCTTGGATAGTCTTCATACCGAAATTACTTTCATAGAATGCTTTGGACACCTTGGGGTCCTTAACACGGAAGCAGGTGTGGTTCATCACGAACGAGTCATCAATTGATACCATTTTCGAATATTGTCTTGTTGGATAGAAATGACTCAATTTGAGAGAGTGAAAAATTCTTTTGCTATTCAAGTTAATTTCGGAGTATGAGGAAATCACACGAACCATGAGGCTACGAGACTGGAGTGCTGGGACGGAAGAAACAGAACCAACACAGACCGGAGTAATAGCAGCATGTCTAAGTAATGAAAACAGACGGCTAAAATTGTGCCCTAGTGCTATAACCTTTTTGCATTTAGTCATCTGAATAATATTGTGCAAGGTCCTCGGACCGAATATACGAGACGCTGAAAAATCTGAGTTTTTCCAGTACTGCCATGTTCAGAGGTTTTGTTTCACAAAGATTGCTTTCAACGTCGTCTGTGGTACACCTGTCGTACAAACATACCATAAAGAGAACCACCGTAGCAGACATCTTTCTGTTATATCGGGAAAAGAAGCCCATATCTGTGGTCACCAGTCATGATTTCATTACTGCAAAATTTAGTGAGGAAGCTCGAATAGATTTAAATCTAGTAGGGGACTCGTTGGCAATGGTTGCGTTGGGATACGAAGACACAAACGAGGTTTCGTTGGACGAGTTTCTCTATCACGTGAAATCGGTTGCCAGAGGAAACTCCAAGTCTCTCTTGATAGCAGACCTTCCGTTCGGCACATATGAAATATCACCAGATCAGGCACTTGAGACGTCAATAAAAATGGTGAAGGCCGGAAGAGTCCAAGGAGTTAAACTTGAGGGTGGAAGAGATGTGGCACCGGTGGTATCCAGGATCGTGGGGGCAGGAATTCCTGTGATGGGCCATGCGGGCTTGACTCCACAACGTCACAATTCGCTCTCCGGCTTCAAGTTGCAAGGCACAACAGTCGACGGAGCCATGCGGATTTTGGAGGACTGTTTGGCCTTACAAGAAGCTGGTGTCTTCGCCATTGTGCTAGAGTGTGTTCCCAATAAGCTCGCACAGCTCATTACTGAAACCTTGGATGTGCCTACTATTGGTATTGGTGCTGGCCCCTCCTGCTCTGGCCATGTGCTTGTTATGGCCGACTTGTTGGGAATGAATGGGCCCAGTGACACTCCCAAGTCCAAATTCGTCAAAGAATATGTGAATTTCTACGAGTTGGCAGTGGAGAACTTGCAGCAGTACAAAGCGGATTTGGCTTCTAAACGATACCCCGACCCTGATATGCATGGCTACAAGATGAAGAAAGAGGTGTTGTCTGAAGTGAAGGACAAGATCAAGCAGATCTTGTGAATGAAATATTTACTTAGATTATACCAATATACGATAAGAAAAAGAAACGAGCGATTCCTCTGAAAAATTAACTACTACTCTCATGACTATTGACTTGCAGCCCAACTTGGACGAAAGTGTGCTCCGTATATTCGTGGTCAGGCACGGCCAGACTGACCACAACCTCCAGAAGATTCTTCAAGGCCATGTGGATGTGGACATGAACGACAACGGAAGAGACCAAGCAGAGAAGGTGGGCCGTATGTTGAAGATGGTCAAGTTCGACAGATTTGTGACGTCTGACTTAGTGAGATGTGTTAACACGACAGAGGCTATCATAAAGCATCAGTGTGGTGATGTAGATGTGAAGACGACGTACAACTTGAGGGAGAGAGAAATGGGGAAGGTTCAGGGCATGCACATCAAAGATGCACTTGAACAATATGGTGAAAATTTCAGGAATATGGGTGAAACTTTGGATGCTTTGCTTGGGAGGGTAGAAACTGAATTCGACTTAATAATCAAAGAAGGTATTAACAGAGGTGACAAAAATGTTGGAGTTTGTACCCATGGAGGAGTTTTAGTCAATTATTTCAACCACTTGCACAAAGATAAGCACTATAAATTGAGAGAAGGATTGGTGCCTGAAGATTTGAAGGTTCCGTTCAACACCTCGGTCTCTGTGATAGATATAGACAAAGCCACCGGACGAGGCTTGATACAAGCTTTTGGTAATACCAAGCACTTGGGAGCTGACTTGAAGGTCACCAACCAGTTGTTACGTTAATAGAAAGACTTCGTATAGATTTGTTATGATGTATAAATATTTAGAAAGGACAAGCCCCAGAAATGAAAATAGATACACTACAGTCAGCTGTACAACAGCAGCTATTTACTTGAGATTCGGATCCATTGTGTTAGATCTGGAGAAGGATGCATATCTTTGGAATGGGTCTTCTCTTTCCAATTCATATTCGGGATTTTGAACCTTTTTCTGTTGCCTTCTCTTGTACAATCTCTTCATCCATTTCCATGCTTCAGCTCCTGCAAAGAAGCAAATAGAAAATCCAACCGCAACACCCCACTCGTAACCAATAGGTTTATGCAAAAACACTTTGGTGTTGATAACAGGAATATAAACGACTGGAAACACTGTTACAATACCAACAATAACAGACCAGAATAAGAACTGATTGCTCCATAAGTCGATAGCAGTCTGTTTCCACCAAGGATTGTCAGTGTCTTGCCTCATGTAAAACAAGGAGTTAGTAGGGTGTATGCATTCCCAGGCTAAGATCAATGCACACCATGTCATATTGGCAAATGAAGCAGCTCTACCTCTAAATACCAAGCCACAGACATCTGTGTTTGCTGATGTTGAATTACAATCAACTCCCAAATAACCATCGCCCTTACCGAACACAATAACCACGTAACATAACAAACAGGATACGGCCATCCAAAAACCGTAAGCTATCATATCGATGATGACTTCCCAAGTGAAAATGGTGTTATTTGGGGGCTGTTCCAAAACATCTTCGGATGCCTTCTCTTGACCCAACCCCATAGCAGGAAAGCATGAAGTAACAACTAAAATCCACAAAACTTCAACTGGTGACAAGGGAAAGACTGAAAACCCACTGTCGTCGAAAAATGCTAATCCAATCATCAAGTAAAATGCTTGGGCGACATTTTCAGCAAGCAATTGTAATACAAACTTTTGAATGTTTGCAGCCATTCTACGTCCTTCCTCAATTGCATTTAAAATGGATGCAAAATTGTCATCAGTCAAAACAATGTCCGAAGCATCTTTGGCAACATCCGATCCATTAAGACCCATGGCTATTCCCACGTCCGACTTCTTCAATGAAGGTGAGTCGTTAACACCGTCACCCGTCATGGCACAGAATTTTCCACGACGATGTAAAGCATCTATCATTCTAACTTTTGTTTGTGGGGCACATCTGGCAATAACCAAAGGTAAAACAGGCAACAAGTCAATTTCATCGTCAGATAAAGCATCAAATTCAGAGGCTGTCATAACCATAGCCTTCACAACCTCTTCTGAGTAATGGTAAAGGTTATGGGGAATAATACCCACTTCTTGGGCAATTGCCTTTGCAGTTCCTGGATGATCTCCCGTCAACATGTGGACATTGATTCCAGCTCTATGACAGGCTTTAACAGCTCCTGCTGTTTCTGGTCTTGGTGGGTCATAAATTCCAATTAACCCTTGAAACGTTAATTTTGATTCCACTTGTTCACGGTCTGTGATGTCAACACTGGACGATTCAGAAATTTCCTTGGTTGCAAATGCTAATACCCTTAATCCCTGAGAGGAAAGTGCATTCATGTTACTTTCAATGAACGCTTTGTCATCATCTGTTAATTCAACTAATGCCTGGGTATCGTGCTCTGTTGCATCCAACTCGTCTCTATTATGGCCCAACCAATGAGTACAACAACCAAGAACTCTTTCAACGGCACCTTTGGTGTAGATGGTCATTTTACCATCCTGATCGTAGATAGCAGACATTCTCTTGATGGACGAGTCGAAGGGGAACTCTGCCACATGCTTGTGAGAGCCTTCCTCAACAACTTGTTCTCTTGAATAATTCAATCTAGACGTAAAAACTTGTATAGCGATTTCTGTTGCGTCACCATGGGCTTTCCACACTGGTTCGTTGTCTTCATTTACACCTTGATTAACGGTGGCTATGTTTGCAAGAGTTGCAGTTAAAAGCCAATTCTGCAAATTCGTGGGAAGCTTCTCTCCCATCTCTCTGAAGTCTATTTCCTCATCAGATTCTTTGATGAAATAAGGTGAATGCTTGACAAACATTAAGTCCCCAACAGTAGGGTTGAATGCTTCGTTGGAGTTGTCTACCCTGTAGGTTCCAACGTTGGGAATCCATACTTGTTTGGCAATCATTTTTCCCATGGTCAAGGTTCCAGTTTTGTCGGAGCATATATCATTGATTCCACCCAAGGCTTCCAAGGAGTCCAACTTTCTGACAATGACGTTTTTATTCACCATTACTTGAGCACCTACAGCCATTGTTATTGTTAAAACAACAATTAAAGCTGATGGAATCATAGATAAAGCAACACAAATAGCGTATATGGCTACTTCGGTGTTGACTCTGAAACGTTGAGAAGCCATAACCACGATAGCGAAGATAACGGCTACCCAAAATAAAAATATAGCTAACCAAGATAACTTTCTTTGCAAAGGCGTACCGACATTAACACCCAAGATATTGCAAATGACATTGTAGAGGGTTTGGGTCCACGCCTTAGGGTATTCTCTTTTCTTTGGCTTTCTGTTGTTTGATCTGTCAACTTTCTTTATGAGATTGCTGCCACCTCTCAAAGAGCTAGCAATTTTACCAATCTCTGTTTGCAAACCTGTTCCAACAACTATACCGGTACCTCTTCCCTTGGAAACTATGGAAGACGAGTAAGCCAAGTTTAATCTATCACCGACGGGAATGTCTTCACTAGAATCAGAGTACACTTCAAGATGATTCTTTGCGACTGGCAAAGACTCTCCCGTCAACAAGGCTTCGTCTGTCTCCAAATTCATAGAATCAACCAATCTCAAATCGGCTGGTACTGTGTCTCCCACTTTGATATGAACAATATCGCCCGGAACCACCTCTTCGGCAGGAATTGTGATATCATCACCATTTCTTGTTACCATTGCGGTTGGTGATGACAAAGATCTCAAAGACCCCATGGTCTTCTCTGCTTTCAATTCCTGAACGAACCCTACAGAGATGTTTATAAATACCACAAAACCAATCACACCTCCTGAAATCCAATCTTTGATTGCTAATGCAATAACCATAGAGATTATCAACACCAAGATCATGGCATTGAACACCTGGTGGGCAAAGATTTTTGTGTAGCTAATTTTGTCGTCATCTCCCAAACTGTTGGCACCGAAATCTTTGAGTATGTCTTGAGCTTGCTGAGAGGTTAGTCCTTGCTGGATATCGATTTTAAAACTGGCTGCCACCTTTTCAATTGAAAGCCTATGCGGTTCAAAAGAGGAGTCCAGAGTTGTAAGTTTTGTCAATGCTGACATCTCCGTGAAGGTTCTTTTTTCCTTCAAATCAGACATTACTATGCTATGAATTATTACAAGAGTTAACTATCCATAAGGGGAAGTGGCATTATATTTATAGTGTCTCCCCGGCTTATCTGCCAAGAGACTGACTGTAGATAAGACCATATCAGTTTTTCTTGTGGGAAAATCCTGTATGCTTATAATTGCTAAGAACGTACTATATACAGGATAAATGCATTCGATGATGCTAAAAATACGAAGACGAGGGACCCCAGATAGCCCTAAAGGGGTCTGCGGTAGAGGTGGTAGTACATTAGGTGTAGTACATTGGGTGTAGTACATTGGGTGTGGTACAGCTGGCTGTAGTGTACCTTCGGGGAATTGGAAGCCGGAAAAACTCAAAAGATCTCCGTTTAACGACAAGCATTATTGGTGATCAGAACTTTCTTGTCACTCTCCGGTTTCTTAGCATTTTCTAATTTGCCAGTGACCACATGGTCCGAGGTCACGAGACTGTCACCGAAACATCTGTTTCACAAGAGTTACGAGTGATTGTATTGAACGGAACTAGAATACCTAGGGCACTGGTGGATGGACCTTTGCGAAGGCCTCTCTGCTTGCTTGCTCAAGCATTTCTTTTGGAGCCGGCCAGAAAGTAAGAAACGACCTCGGTCAAAAAGTACCAGGTATTGATTTTATCATGGTGTCTGTGTCGTAAACGCATCTCTTTCTGAGATAGGTCTCACTTGCACAAGATTCTGGGCAGCTACACATGAAGATAGTCGGGCTACGGCCATTAGAAAAGACTCTTGGCTTTCAGTAATGCTGCAGCCAAAGATTGTAGGGATACCTCAAGTAGCTGTAGTGACTCAGTGTACATCGGTTGTCTTCCTACTGTGATTGGGCCTACGTTTGTAGGCCTAGCTGTGTGTCCACTTCGACATCCCAGCGATAATGTGTAACCATGCACGACCCATATTCTCTAGCAGAAAATTTTTACTGAAAAATGAAAAATTGTAGATGAGTTTCAAGCTCGAGAGACTCGATTCACCTGGAAGTACAGGACGGTGCTTCTAAAAGAACATATACGTAGTAAAATCAGTTGGCAGGACAATTGGCAGAACAAAGGCTTGATTTGCCAAATTTTCTGTATGTTTTTACCTGAATCTAGACACTTGCATTTCGAAGGTTTTATTACCTTTCCAATGGTAATCAAAATTCAAAAAACTTGCAAAGAACAACGGATTCCCTTAATGGAGTTGGTGCGTCTTTTCTGTGACACTCCAACCAAAGGCTTGGGATTAAAGCTTAGGGACATATTCACTTTACACTGTAGCCTACTAAAGCCTCTCATAACCATGTTTAGCTCGTTAACTTCGGACTTATGGTCCAGTCTGTACTCCTCTCTAACAGCAAACATCTCTAGTTTGGTCATTGGCAGTCCAGGTCACTTTGACCATTGGTTGTGCAGTTCAGGCCTCACTCTGTTTTCGATCGCATTTTTCACCTGTTCTTTCATCGTATACACCAATGCAAGATCAACAGATTTTGGATGCTATAGAGTCCAAACAGTTCCAGCATGCGTCTGCTCTCATCAAGTTGAAGCAGACTAAGTATCCCAATCAAAGCTACTATGTTGCATTGGCCAACTACTCTCTTTATTGTCAAGGAAATGTCAAAGAAGCCTTGCAGGCATGCACAAAGCTCTTGGGTAAAAGCCCCAATGATCCTCGTACCACAGACCTTTTGTACGAGATGTTCATTCGGGAGGACAGAGTGAAGGAACTGAACGAGGTCTATGAGAATGCTATCAAGAAATACCCCAACAATTGCAAGGACCTCGTACAGCAGTGGTTTGAGAACTCGATCAAGTACAATAGCTCGAAGGCTTTGCAGAAAGCATGCTTCCATTTGTCGAGAATCCATAGTGAACGGAAGTATAAATTCCATGCTGCGTTCACAAACTACTTGTTGGCAAAAGACTTGAAGGATGATGAGAAACAGTATAACTTGTTCTGTACTTTGGGATTTAGGTTGATTGAGCCCTTGAGTCCAGAGTCTGCCCAAGAATTGTACGTCTTTGTGAAGGTCTTGGACAACAACAAGCCGAAGGCAATTGAGTATGTGGAAAAATACAAGGGTTCTTTGGACTTGGATGTCAAACTCGAGTACTTATCCATTTTGCATTCACTGGAAGAGTATCAGAAGTTGTTGGATGTTACCACTAGGCTTTTGTTTGTGGATAACTTCAACGACTTCAATACTTGGAAGCTCTACATTAAATCGGGTTTCAAGGTCGGTAAAACCTTTGAAGAATTGGAGTCTTCAATAAAGGGGCATATGTGGTCCCGCAACACCCAATTGGCTCTTCTAGAGTTGAGTAAGGTTTACAGCATGACCGAGGAATTCAAAGACTACAATTTGGAGTACTATGACCAGCTCAAAACTAAAACCTGCTGCTTTGGAGATTTAGCTAGTTATAATGTTGCCAGTGAATCTTTGGTTCAAAAGGTGAAAAATGTCAACAAAACCTTGGAGGAATCAGAAATCAGTGCATCAAGCTTGAATACTTTCGTAAACAACCAGAAGCTCTTGCATCATTTTGGTGCCGTTGATGAAGCGTACTTTGAATTCAATTGGAAAGTATACAAACGGTTTCTCCCATTATGTAAGGAGAAACTCGAGACCGATTTTTATGTGGCCAATGAATTGGTGATTATCAATGTCATACATTCATTGAACAAAGACCCGTCATCTGATAATGTGTTGAGGTGCATCATTTTATTGAAGTATTTGGTCTCGAATGACTCTTTAGACTATAAGGTGAACCTTTGGCTTTCTAGGCTATTGAGGCTTGTAGGTTTGATACCTGAAGTCAGCCGGATTTACGACCTTATGAAGGTGAGAATGATTCAACATGACTCTTTGGGGCACTTGCTTATGAAGCACGTTTCCACCTTATACCCTAATAGACAAGTTCTCAATTACATTGTCAACATCTACAGATTTTATTTGACTTGCGAAGGTGACTTAAGTGAAAATATCGTGAAAGCTTTCGATCAGGGCGTGTATAACAAGCTTGAAAACTTCATCAGCTTTGGGAAAAAGTTTGTCAATTCCTTCCAATACTATGAATGTGTTTTGGAGGTGTTCAAGATAATCAGACTAATTGGAGACAAGAATTATCAAAGTTACTTCTTGAACAAGTTTTCTGCTATGAGTGCATCCATCCAAAATTCTCAATTGTCGGATAACAGAGACAAAGAGATCTTCTGGAAACACCTTGGTTTTAAAGAAGATTTTGTGGCTCAGTTTGAGTCCACATTGGGCGATTCAATAAAAGGCACTAACGAACATTTATCTTTAAAGTTGAAGTATCTCAAAGAGTCGTTGGCACTCCAGCCATCAGAGACTAAGTTCAAAGCTTTCAACAAAATGCTCTCAAACGTTCAACTCTCAAAGTTTGACAGCTGGCTTATGAAAGTTTACCTAAACTTGTTCAAGTTGAGCAATAACTTGAACAAGCCCGATTTTGACTCTACTTTGAATTACTTGATCAAGAATTTGAAGATCACAAAGGTTCCCTTCACTGACCAAGTCTTATCTGGTGAATTGAACCACCAATTGGTATGCCTCATCCAGCTATCTAGATTCACGCAAGCTTCAAAGAATAAACAGATCGTGAACTTAGGGGCAGCATTATCGATGGAAATCGATTCTGCTTACAAAGAGAAGCAAATGAAGGCCTTGGGATCATTCAAGCCCAAGGCAGGTGACTATTGCTTAGACGTAACCAAAGATTTTATCGACGACGAGTTTGATAAGCTTCATGATGCATATATAAAGGCATCGTATGTTCATTTAATTAGATAGCATGTATATACAGAAAGACATTCATTAGGTTTGTCGTTAACGGGCGTTGAAGCTCTCAGATTAGCCTCTCATAAGTGGATATCGAGGCCCAACATTGTGGCCATGTCGTTGATCCGACTTATCCCCTGACTCAACAAGTACTTGCGATACGTGAGATGGTGCTGTTCTTTGACTTTAAACTCATGTCTCAAAAAGCTCATCAAATCGTTCTTCTCGTGATGGGCGTAGATCAGCCTCACCACCTTCCTGTAAATTCCTCTGACCTGCTGTCTGAACAAGAACTCTTCTAGAGAGAGTGTAGGCCCCAAATTCTTGAGTATTCTAGAAGAAGGTCTCATGCAATTAAACCTATGGTGAACAGTGGAACTGAAAAATTCCTGGATCGCGATGATTTTAAATGCATGTACATCAATATCGTTATTAAAATATGCTATTATTTAATGGCTAGATTTGCGTTTAAAGGATGGCAAAAGACCGTCGAATCTCCATCTCCAGCGGAGTTTATTCTGTAAGCTTTTTATCCAATTAAGTTCGTGTAATTCGCCGAGTTCGGACGGCAATGAGTTAGAGTTCAAAAATTGAAGTCTGGATATCAAGTTATTGGACAAGTTGGCTCTTTTGTTCAGAGACCTTAGCTGGATTGTTTTAAACATGTTTAATAGTTTCAAGTTCTTCAGCTCCGTCATGCTCAATGCCCTGCTGGTCGTGATATCAACCTCTTGGCTATATAGTTCATTCAAGAACTCTTCGTAGACATCGATGCACTCGAAGCAGATAAACTCATTAAAAGCGTCATTCCACTCGCTGATCTTGTTGTGCTTGATTCTCTTATTGTTGATGATGGAGCTCATCTCGTATAGTGGCTTGTCACATATGTCACAGTATTTGAGGAGGCTTTTGCCGGGAATATGACCAAAGATCTGCTCCAAGTCTTCACGGTCGTCGCCCGATATTCTTCTCTTCTTGAGGTCGCCTCCCAATCTCTCTTTGAAGTTGGCAAGCGACTGCTGGCGGATCAAGGTCAGCTGTGTGTTACCCACCTGTTGTGGTTTCATGTAGTCCTCCACAAAGATGATGGGTTCTTCGTTGTCTTCGAAGCTCTCGTCTATTTCAGTAGTCATGTTTGGTGTGGTCAAAGTGTCGATTGAGGTGAAGCTTATATCTTCAATAGAGACACCTCTATCTGGGAGAATCCCTAACAGCTCATTTGGAGCTGGGGAGTCTCTTGAAACAGGCATTTTCTGAAGAACATTGGGCAGTGATTTGGATCGGTTGCCAACAATATCATGTTTGAATCTTTTGCTGAGCTTTTGAGGATGCGATTTCATGGGTGGGGGGAACGGCAACGACGTTAGTGTGGTGCTGTCGAGTAGATCTAGCCGAGAAGGCTGTCGGTTGAGCTCTGCTCTGCCGTTGCTCATGGAATCAATTGGTAGATGTGTCAATTTTCACTATCGTCAACTTGTTTATAGTCGCGATTTTCCAAACATTAATTATAATTTTGCAACCTAACTTGCATGAACCGATTGTTTGTGTGAAAAGCAAGAAGAAGTCACGATGAGGGTAGTTTGAGAAGTTTACTTTGAGTATATGCCTGGGGTTTTGAAGTCCAGCAAAAAATCAAGAAAAAGGTATTCCATGCTTACAGAGGTGATGCTTGTTGGTTTATATAGTTGAGTATACTTAGTATAGAGCTATGTGTTCAAGTAGAAATAGACTTGGAGGATCTGGATTTTAGCAACGTCAAGTAGCTAGAGTCTCCGTCGTTTGAATCATTGGCCCAGTCTTGGATGTCGTTGAAGATTCGTTGACTTATGATCCTGTCCATCTCCAACTCCTGCTGTCTCATTTTCAAGCTCATTGATTCACACATTTCCATGAGAATGGATACACCATTGAGTTCTTGTCGTCTTTTGAATTCTATTATAGGTCTCAAGTTGTCTATTTTGGTGAACCTCATTTCAAGGACGTTAAGAAGGGGCAAGTAATTTGCATGCAATATTAAAGGAAGCGATTGGTTGGTTACCAACGGACAGTTGTTTAGGGATAACCTTTCAATCGAGAAGTTACAGTAAGTTGTCAAATCCCATAAAGTTTTATCGGTTATGTGACAGCCAGCTAACCCAACGGTGTTTAAGTTGACATTATTTTGAATTAACTTGGAAAGACTGGAATCAGTTACTAGGTGTCCTCTATTCTTTCTTCCGAAGTTAACAGACTTGAGCCTGGAGCAGTTTTTTCCGATGTTATAGATACCTGAATCAGTTACTGATTCACATCCCCTGATATCTAAAACCTCCAAGTTCGGACACTTCTGGCTGATCATTATTAAGTAATTATCATTCATATATTTGGATCCACAGATAACGATTCTCTTGATATTGTGGCCAAATTCATACATCTCTGGTGGAGGTAAAAATTTGGGACACATGAAAACTTCAATGGATTGCAAGTTCTTATAGTGAAACTTCGATAAAATAGGTTCCATGTATTCATTGGTCAAGTAGAACAATTTATGCAATTTGAACTCAACAGGTTTGAAGCTGATTGATTTTGGTGTGTTAGTCATGAAACGGTTGAGCTTGCAATCGCTATCGAAGTAGAATCTCTGGCTTAAAATCTCGTTGGTGACCGAGTTGAACAATTTGTTTACAAACAAACAGTTGTATAGCACATTATTGCAGTCAAACTGCTGTACATTATCGACTTTCATTGAGTCCTCAGCTAACTTCACGCTACCATGTATCAATAAGGCATGATTGTAACTCAAAGGCCTTCTCCGTATGGGGCTTAACTCCCTAGGGGAATTGTCATTTTGAACAGCAGCATACTCGACAATTTTGTAGACTATTTCAGGTATATCAAATATTGATGGCTTGTGAACTTTCTCTTCTACAAACTTTAAAGTTCTTGGTTTGTAGTCATCAAAAAGCTTCCCTGTCCTGTCCAAGAAATAATTTTTAGGGGTCAAAGGATTGGGAGAAGACAACGGTGTATTATTGTCATCAACCAAGTCAGGCAAAGACTCCAACTCAAAATCCGAATCAGACGTAGATGTAAAAGAAAACTCAGAGTCAGAACTAAACCCACTAAGCTCATACTTATTGTATTGAGTTGACTGCTCAAAACTTGAAAGATTGATGGTTGGTCTTCTTCTCCTGTTCCTCCTTTTAGAAGCAGGGGTGTTCAAAGTCTTACTAATGACAGACGATGATATGCTAGGTATAATTGAAGCAGAGGTAAGCTCTGGATCGATTGATTTGACTGACTTGCATCTCTTCAATTGCCTGTAGTCAAGTTCATGAACCCCAACTTCATGAGGAGAGAATTCATAGATTCTGTTATTGAGTTCATTTGCCAGGCCTAATGGTTCAGTTGTGTGAAAACTATTATTCATGATTGTTAATAAGTCTTTCAAATATGCAGATTAGATAGAATCAAAAGTATAATGAATTACTGATGAAAATGATTGGATGTTCGAATTAAGGATTGACTAGGGTGAGTTGTAGTTATTTCGGTAGTTATTAGATGAGTTTGATGAATTTTCAACTTAATGATTCCAACAGACTTCAATGGACACAAGTAAAAAAGTGGTACCTGCCAAGGCTATATTAGGTATTATTGACAAGGTTAGTGGCTTATGATGTTCCTCCAAAAATATTTTCAGGAACAGACCACTATATATAATAATTAAACGAATGTCTCTAGATGAACCAGCCAGTATCTTGCTTGTTTCAAGAGGTTCTTTTCCAGCTTGCAAGAATTTCCCAGTAAAATATTCAAAATCGCCAGCCCTCTCAGTCTTTTTAACAGATATCAATTTCGCAACGAATAATGGCTGGCTGCAATTTCCATTTTGGGTAATAGGTCTCCAAAACCCTAAGCAAATTTTTACTGGCTTGCCGTAAGTTTAAAGGTTTAAAGTGTATTGTTGTTCCAGAATCTGGTAATTGTTCTGCCATATTATTTCGCTTACAGTTGATAGAAACAATGTATCTGCACTGGTCAACTTTATATATTTATAGATTAGGAAATTTGACGTACCTGCACTGCTCAACTTTATATATTTATAGATTAGGAAATTTGACGTACCTGCACTGGTCAACTTTATTCATTTATAGATTAGGAAATTTGACGGCCGTCAAAAGTATCCCCAAGGAAGTTTTATGACTCGAAGATACTTTGTTGACTGTCAGCTTGACTACTGGTCGGTTCTTATCCTAGCTCGTTGCCAGAATCTCACACTAAAAATATACTACTGGCTACAGGCTAATAGATGGTGTTAATAATAAATACTTGCTTTTGGCGTGGCCTCATAATTTAAATAATTTGTAGAGTATAGAGAACCCTCCTTACACTTTTCAAGTATTCCAAAAATGCCCCCGTATTCAAAAAAATAGAAGTTTGTAGCGTCTAGATTGGATATTGTAAAATTCACGAACAAGATAAATTAAAAAAGTGGCTGGTTCAGCCTCACGACTGGCTAAATAATTATATTTTCCAGATCGTCAAAGTTTATCATAAGCGAAGATTTGATATCACCATTTGGTTGCCATGGAACATACAAGCATTCCCTTCCTTTACTATATTGAATCAATCACTACAAAATTTGAACACCTACATGAAAACAAAAAAATGTTCAGTGATAAGGCATTTTCTCATGTTGCACAATACATGAATGCTGGCTCTCAGTGCTGCAGCACTACACGTGAAGTATGGTTGAGACATGGCGCGTTGTTGCATAACGTGTTATGTGCATGTCAGAACTACTAAATGTAGAGGTCACTGGCGGCTGACCTCTATCGTATATAGATGAACAACTACGAAGAAAACTTATGAATTATGAATCGTAGCTAAAAGTGTGGTCGACACCAAAGTAGCCCTTCTTTGTTGATGCATATACATTGACTCTCGACAAAGTTGATTCTGACTATCGAAAGGGAAGTGTACTTTAATTTTAGAGGTATTTTATGCCCCTTATATAAGAGGTTAGTCAAGATAAAACTGTCACCTTTATCGACTTTTCAGATTTATCCGAGATGAGAGATTTTCCGATGAATATTACCACGGTGCCCTCGGAATCCACAACCATCACCCAGCCCTGAAACAAACCTATCAAAGGGCTACCACCATAGCGAAGATCAGTCGGGGTACTTCGATCACTTTTGCGAATGGGGGGACAAGCATAGAATCTGCATCTCTGCACAACTCGTGCGTATGAAAGCGTTGGCTGACGCAGATAACTTCAGTCAAGATCGATGCACCCTCGGATCATACACCCCGGATATTAGTCAAAGTTTCTTTTTTTGGTATCTAGCGCGCAAATAGGTCCGGAAGACTACTGCTTTCAAAACCCTCCTTCACTTTTTTCTTTTTGTTTCATCACATTACTGCATTTATAGACTACAAAAAGAAGGTATTGATCAAACGATGCCTAAAAAGTCTTCCACATCATCAAGACAAACGTCGTTGTTTGACATTCGGTTGAAGAATCACGAGCACGACGTTTTGGTTCTAAAGGGCTCTGCCAACGATGCTGCCTCCGCCCTTCTTTCCGGTAAGATAGTTCTATCTGTCAACGAACCATTTGCTATCAAGAAGCTCACCCTCAATCTTTATGCCACACTTCTACTTCAATTCAACGACCAAGTTCCAGGCTCCAAATCTACGAAGAACATTCGTCATGAACGTAAGATCTACGATTACCAGTGGGAGAACAGTGAGATTAACAAGTATTTGAATAACATGTACGAGAATAGCGGGCTTAACTCCGGGGGAATTGGTGGGGGGATCTCATCTACCCATAGTGGAGGGATGGCTCGTAATAGCTCTTCGACATCGTTGAAGAACTTAGGCGGCCATTTCCGCTCCAAGTCGTCCTCCAATCTTGCTAGCCTCAAAGCCTCCCCCACCGGCAGTTTCTCCAACCTTCTGATGCTTTCAAGTGGAAATGCCAGCAGTGCCAGTCTTGCAAATTCGGGCCAACGCTTAAACAACCATACTCTCGTTAAAGGCAACTATGAAATCCCATTTAGTGCCATTCTTCCAGGCTCTATTCCCGAGTCTGTAGAAGGATTGCCAGGAGCATCGGTTGTTTATCGTCTCGTGGCAAGCATCGACCGTGGTAAGTTTCACGCTCCCATGGTTGCAAAAAAACACCTTCGTGTCGTCAGAACTCTTACTACCGATGCGGTTGAGCTTCTGGAAACCGTGGCTGTCGATAATACCTGGCCGAAAAAAGTCGAATATTCGCTCACGGTTCCTTGTAAGGCCGTTGCCGTTGGCTCTGGAACCCCGATCAGTCTTATGTTGGTTCCTCTACTAAAGGGGTTGAAGTTGGGTGAGATTAAGATCTCTTTGGTGGAGTACTACTCGTACATTGGGTACGTTCCGCCAGTCAAGAACTGTGAAAGGGTGATTGCTCTGAAGCTGGTTCCTCCACCTTCCGAAGATGATCCCAACTATCAGCTTGACAAATGGGAACTTCAGACGTTTTTGAACGTTCCTCCAAGCTTATCAAAGTGCTGTCAAGACTGCGATATTCTTAACAACATCAAAGTCCGTCATAAAATCAAGTTCGCCATTGGTCTTGTGAATCCCGATGGCCATACTTCCGAGTTGCGTGCATCTTTACCGGTGACGTTGTTCATTTCTCCATTCGTAAATGTCCAAGCTGGAGTTGACCAGGAAACTAGTGATAGTGAGGTTGACGATGTGCTCTTCTCTGGTGATCGTACGAGCAGTCATACGAGTTTGGTGGACGCAGCAGCTGCTGCCAACGCAAGCAGCGGTGCAGTGCGGTCCAACTCGTCGTCCTTCACCTCGTTTTCTGGTTTAGTGGCTCCTCCAATTTATGAACAGCATATCTACGATCGGTTATGGTCTGACGTTTCTCCGGTTGATTCCCCTAGTGCTTCGGGAACGGCTACCCCTAGAGACCTTCCTGCACCAACTGCTGTACGTGATTTCAACATGTCTCCCATTGATACGGTTCAATTGAACGAGAACTTAAGACTTTTAAGTTTACAACGTCAAGCTCAGGAATCTGGAGCCTCAACCCCCAATTCTGAACGTGGGGCTAGCAGAGCAACGTTCAGTATTGATTCAGAGGCTGACTACTTCAGCCAAAGAAGACCACAATCTGCTGGCCTCAGTAACGTGTTGATGTCCCCCAGCCCACTTTCTCCTGTGCATCTATCCAGAACCCAGAGTGAGAGCATGTTGAATTTGTCCCGTGTTCCTTCCTATAATGAAGCTATGCGTCAACCAGATGACGAGGAATTGTCTCCAGCATATGAACCTCCTCTTCCTGGCTCCAAAGTCAACCTTAATGAGGCCAATAAAGCATACGAACAAGTTACAAGAGTGCCGAGCCGTCCTGGATCTGGAACCTCTTCAGGTGTTGCATCTGGGGCTACGTCCCCTGTATATTCCCAATCACCAGGGAACCTTGTTCGGCTTGCCTCGCAAAAGTTGCACTCTGAAACTTCCACTCCGTCTTCCGAAGGAGGCATCCTGTCACCGGCAAGTGTTGCGATGCCATCCAGTAGAGCCAGTGATAGAACTGCTGTTCTAGGTGGAGGGTCCGCTCCGATAAGGTCCACCTCTTCTTTGAGTCTCCACAATGTTCATTTCTTGAACAAGAAGAAGGATAAGAAGTAAACTTAAGCCAATTGCATACTTAGACATCTAAATCTATTCAGTAATAAAGAGTTTAAATACACCAATATACTTGCACACAAACCGGTTACAATATTCACCGTAACTCTTTCTTAGAAGCTGTATCAGTACAGAAACAGACAGCTGGGATCTGTCAGTAAATGGCAATTAGAAACTTGTGTAGCACCAGCACCAATATACTACATTCAGACAGACTCTGTCATAGTAAATCAGAGCTGTGGGGATGCAACAACCCCAATATTGCATACAAAGGGTTTAGACTTATTCACCGATACAATTAGAATTGTGGAGAGTAAAGCAACACTTGTGACAGTTGCCATTCATTAGTGAACACTTGTTGAAATTCAATGTGAATTGAAGAGACACAGAGAGTATTTCCACACAGAGTACTGCCGTCAGTTGAACAGACCGTCGCCGTCTCCCAGTCAAACAGAGCGTCTCGTGCCAACCTCGCACCAAGCACCGCCAGCATCTCCCTAGTTCCAGCCGTGCGCACCGCGAATTAATCTCAGCAATTCCATGTTTAGAGACAGAACTAACCTCTACCTATCATACCGTCGTACGATTCCCCGAGGCGAACTCAACAGTTCCCTCACCAATACCGCTTCGCGTCTCTCCGGAGACCGATTTGACCCACTTGCCGACGAGGAAGAAGGATTAATTGGCCGAAGAAGAAACAGACCCAACTACAAGGACAACGACGGGGCCATAGAACTCCAGAACATAGCTCCTTCGATCTTCGAGATTCTGAAGCAGATAGATGACAACTTGGACCACATAAAGTCCATGACCTCCGACTTGAATTCGTTTTACAAGAAATTGTTGATAACCAGCTCCAATGACAAGCCGGACCTCGAAAAGAGGATTGAGAACTTGAACTACGATATCACTAAGAAGTTCGAGAACTCGTACGTGTTGATCAAGAAGTTCGATTTCTTGCAGAAGAACCACCAGAGACTCCATTTGAACTACTCCGACAACGAGGTGAAAATGATCGAAAACTTCAAGAAGAATTACGCTCTAAAGATCCAAAACACTTCACTAATTTTCAGAAACCTTCAGAATAATTACATCAAATTCCTAAGGGATGACGACTACGACGACTTGAACGACACGAGCCTTAGCATGAGACCCTCGCAAACAAAACCTGAGGAGAAACAGAACCTTTTACTCCAAGAAGAGGAAACGAAGAACATCGAAAACTACTCCAAGCAGGTGATCCAAGAAACTCAGCAGCAGCTCCTAACTCAACGACAATCTAGTGACCAGTTTATGGAGCAACGAGAGCGAGAGATATCAAAGCTTGCAATGGGGATTCTCGAGATATCAACTATCTTTAAAGAGATGGAGAGCTTGGTGGTCGAACAGGGTACTATTTTAGACAGAATCGATTACAACATAGGCAGCACTGCCCAGGACGTGAAGGAGTCCAATAAGGAATTACTTAAAGCTAAGGGGTATCAATCCAGAACCACCAAGTGCAAGGTGATATTCCTCCTTAGTTTGGTTGTATTTGCATTATTCATCGTAGTGGTAGTCAAGCCCCATGGAACCACCAAATACGTGGAGAAGCCAGCTTCTACACCAAAGACTCCCACCGATACAAGGCCGACTATTGACAGACCCGATGAAATACAGGAGAAGGTTGAATAAAGGTGTATCGAAATCAACTATACAAGTAACTTTATAATACAATATATACCCCCCAGTGGTGAAGGCGTAACAAACAAATTCTAGAGCATCATAGACCGTAACATCAAATCATTCCAAAGCCGTCTCTTCTCCCTACTCCCCCAGGACCTGGTTTAGGGCCTCCCATTTCGGGTATGCCCATTCTACTAGGTCCCATGTTGGGCTTGTTCATACCTGGCTTCTTTCTAGCACCAAACCCTCCAATAGAAAAGTCTGGGTTTGCAGCCAAAGCGTTATCTGAAGCAGTGGGTTGAGGTCTTGGCATTACAAATCTGTGCTGGTTATTAGCTTGCGGAGGCATGTTGTAAGATTGGTTCATCATTTGAGGTGGAGGGCCTTGGTTCATCATTTGCGGAGCACTTCCAAACCCAGGGCTCTGTTGGAACTGTGGCTGGAATGGCTGTTGTTGAGGATATGATGTCTGGAACTGTTGTTGACCAGAGAAGTACTCCGGTTGGCCGTATGGTTGAGCTTGCTGGTATTGAGGATTATACCTTGGATTTATGGCTCTTTGAGAAACTGAAGTGAAATCCGAAGAAGCGTCGGAAAGGTCAGAAGTTTGGCTTCCTCTGTGAACACCAGGTTCAGCTTGAGGAGGTAAATCGTCATCTCCCAACTCAGTAAATGGCTTGTGGCCTTCCACTTCTGGGTGATGTTCAAAAACGCTCATATTAGGTCCTCCGTATGGTGGCTTATTCAAGGGACCACTGGGAGGATATGGCAAGTGGGGCAAGCGAGACTCAGGAGTGTCGCTTGTGGTTGGAGTGGCAACGTTGGGAACAAAAGAAGGGGCCATTTGTTGTTTAGACGAAATGGGAGTGTTTGGTCCATTGACAAAGTTGACCTGAGCATCCTCAAAGTGTGACGATCCGGCAGTTCGAGAACCAAACGATTTATTGCTGTACTGTGTGAAGTCCTTAGCCATTTGAGGGTGGGAGTTGTAAATACTCGAACTTGTCATCGTGTTGGAAACCTGGTTGTTTTGGTTTCCAGTGGCCTTGAAGTCGTAGTCTTTGCTGACAGAACTACCATTGTCGACTGGATTGTACGCTCTGTTGAAAGCACTGGATCCAGGAGGAACGAAAGCACCAACAGAAGGTCCAGAACCAAACTGTTTGTCAAACTTTTCCATTTCATCAACCGATTCCACATCGGATTCTCCTTCAGACACCGAAGAAAACCTCAAAGCTAGGAAAAGGAAAACAATCGACAACAACGTAGCAGCAGCAGACCCAATCACAATCCACCCTGTCCATGAAACATACGGATGGTACATGAGGACGATCAAAATGGCAATCAAGGCAGTGACAAGAAAGGTGACGATATTGAATACAATTGTCACAATAAGCACCCCACTGGAGAAGAAATGACTAACAAAGATCAACACCAAACACAATAAGTTGATACCACAAGCGATAGGGGCAATAATCAAAGTATTAGCTAGATTGTTTCTTGTACTGGAGTCAAGGATCCAGTCGAGTTTGGGCTCTATGTCCCCCAAAGAGTACGGGAACTGAGCTGAAGAAGCAGCACATGTGCCATGCTTGGTAGAGCAAAATCCAAGCGCACCGTAAGTGTAATTGGCTGTCGAAGCAAGACTGAATGAACTGACAATTGGTGTGGAAATGGTTGCCAAAAGCAAGAATACAAACGAAACCAAAACCAACCCAAAGGAGATTGTGTTGAATCCAAAAGCAGCCATCGTCAAGATTTTAAACGATGTGTTTGAAACGGCTTTAGATCAAACTATTAGGCACAAAGTTCTTTTGGTGAAGATCAATTGGAGCCGACAAAAAAATTCCGTTGTGAAAAAAATTCCAGTATTTCACTAGTAAAAGCAAAAGATAGACTTAGCGAGTGTGAAACACGTATTTGTATAATTCAAAGTAAAGTGAAGTCACTATGGTCCTTTCAAACTTTCCAAATCTTCAAAGGCCAGCAGATTTCAATTAATTTATATGAAAAGGGGTTGTGAAAAAAAAAAAAATAATCCGCTTCAAATCAACAACACTACAAAAATTATGCGGCTTTACATTACGCGCGCCTGAAAGATGGCTGGCTCCACTGATAAGGCCCTGTTTGAGGAAGGCCAATGGTTACCCAGGGACACATGACAACAGGCCAATAACAAGCTTATGATGTGTATTTGTAGCTCATGGCGCTATGCTATACAATTGTCTGTGAGGTTGCGTTGCTGCATGCCATCGATTCACAGATGCGGTTAATTTGCCAACGTTTTTGGACGTGATTTTCAGCCTCGCAGACGCACACGACTCCGAGACGTGGAGGAAGGTATTTAAAAGCAGCTAGTCACGTGAGAAAACGTAGAAGACTCTTCAGCTCTTACCCTCGTACCAGATATCGGGAACCTCTAGTACGTATCTCTCCATAGCTTCCCTGAATCGGATACGGTACTGCTTCGGAGTGATGATGGTGGGGTCTTTGCCCTTGTTTCCACCAATCAAGTTGTTACCCTTGACCCAGTTTTCCACCTTCTTATCCCACGTAAATGTTCTTAGCCAATCAATGATACCAATGTAGAGTTTCTTGGTCTGGTCATCAATACCAATGATCAAGGAGTAGTCCATCACGTCCATAGCCGACAAGAAAGATGAGTCATTGAACAACGAGCCTCTCAATAGCTTTTTCAGGTGTTCTTTGACAAACAATGGCGACTCGTAGATGTATTCAATCATGTTCTCGTCAAGTAACACTTCATCCTCTTTGCCTGTCTGAGTTACATGCCTATTCCTCATGGATCCTTTCAAATCGAATATACGTGTGGTCTTGTTGTTATAGAATAAGTTTTCCATTATGAGGAAGTCCATTCTGAAGGTTTTGCCGGTAATATTGTTTTTGATGTGGATTTGGTAGATTCCAAATATCTTTGCCAATGCAGTCGTCAAAGTGTTGAACATCGATTGTCCAATGTACTTGAAATAAAATGGTGCTATAGGAACAAACGATTCTAGTTCGGACTTGCTTAACTCTTTGACAATATATCTATTGTCTAAAGTCTTCAAAAAATTCGATTTACTCTTACCTCCACTGGAATTCCATTTGATACAACGTGACAAACTTTGGATGAACTTGTCTTCTTTACCACATGACTTTCTGAGTGCCTCAAACTGCTCCGAGTAGAAAATCTTACATGACAAGGTTGTTGACCCATCGGTAAATTGATACTTCAAATGAGTGGATTTGATCTTCGTCAACACCTTTTCAAGATCTGCAGGTTTCTTACTGTTGTCGAAACGCTTCTTGAACTTCTTTTCAATTTTGGCAAAACTATTGAACTTCTTGTTATTCACCTCGTTCAGATCCAATTTGACATCTTCATCTGTCTCCTGGCCCAAAGACTTGATTTTTTGCTTGTAGTCATTGGTTGACAAACAGAATGCCACAAGAGAACTTGGTTCGTCTTCCCTCACAATGATGTCAGAGTCAGCAAACGTGTGTTCTGTAGAGTCAAGGGGATATGCAAGTGGGTCCCATAGAGAAGCGGATCTATCAGCCCAGAAATTTGTCAATGACTTCAAGAGAGAAACTCGCTCTGGCTGGGGAATATCAATTAACTTGTCCTTTTCCTTGGCCTTTAAGTCGTCACTTTTGTCAGTCGGCCTAGAATCTTTGGACTTATCACCTTGTTTTTCTGTATCTTTGAGCTCAGCAGAGTCTTGTAGGTCGGCTGCTTTGGGAGGTTTGGGCAGCTCGGGAGTTTCAGTGCGTTTGCCTCCAGCCACTTCTGGATTCAATTTTCCTGGGATTCTTTTGTTGGCTTTCTCTACTTCTTCGTCAGCATTGACGACATCCTCAATTTTATTGTATATCTCGACTATCGGTTTGGAAGCAACAATTGGAATAGCTCTAAATTTGTTGAGGTTTTTCCTCAATTCTTGTTCTCTTTGTTTTCTGAATTCCATGGAGATCTGATCAAAGCTCATCTGATCAAAAAAGTTTGTGAGTTGTGATACTTTAGTGACGTGCCTGTTTGAGTCTGGCCCTGTGAATGAACTTATAGAGCTGAGGGACATTTCAGATGGCTCTTTTGATATCGTCTGTTTTGACTGGGGCTTTTTGGTTGGTGACACTATCCCTGCTTTCTTTCCTTCTAAATTGACACCACTACCACTGGAAACTCGAGAACCACTGTTCTGCACCCTCTCATTCTCGATAGTTTTTTCCAATTTATTAACTTTGTCACCTACATTAGAAGCAGTGTGACCCAATGCTTTAGGAATAAGTTTACCGATCTCCTTTCGAGGACTCGAATTCAAATTTTCAACCAATTTGACATCTTCAAAAGCCTGATCTTTTTCTGTCTTCTCATCTGCTCCTTTAGATTGGCCCCCCTTTTCATTTTCCACACTATCTAATGCTTGAGTCATGTCATTCATTTCAACTTCTTTTCCATTGTCATTGTTGTACTTATCGATCAAGAAATTTCTCAAATGAAATTGGGTGATTCTGGTGATTTCGTTTTCTGAAGGTAAGAATTGGGTTTCGAAATCGTTGAAGTCAGCATCCCAAGCTACACCTAATTCTTGAAGTTTCCTCAATATTGAGTTCATAGGGAGGTAAAATGTCGGAGGAGTCTGATTGTAGATGTTCAACAACTCTCCGTTTAGGCTACTTTGCTGCTCTTCAAGCTTTAGTTTCATTTGCTCTATCACCTTGGCGCCATCTTCAGCCTTATCAAAGGTATCCACTTTGACTCTGTTGAGTCTTTTGAAGATACTTCCAAAAAAGTCAGCTGCTTTCGTTCTGATTGAATCGAAGGTCTCCACTTTAAGGTTTATTTCAATACTAGCATCAAACTCTGTCTGCTTCTTGGGAACTATCACCTCATATGTATCTATTGGAGAGTATTCAACCTTTATAGCCATGTCATTGAAGCCAAAGTACCTTATGTGCTCCTTGAAAAAGTCATGGTGACACTCACATTGATTATTCAACGTGACGTTCCGTCCCCAAAATGCTATTTCAAAGTACTTTCCGATTGAAAAGTAGTATGTGTCATCGGACATCAAGACAACTGGTGTCTTGTAGTTGCATTGTTTGCAAACGCTCCACATGGTCCTTTGATTGGGGAAGTTCTTATGCTCTATTGGCAATGTATCATACTTTTCAATAACCATATCAAGTTTTCCAGTTCCGTGAACGTAGTTTCTGTAATGGCTTATCATGGGTTCTGCACATTCATCACAGTCATTCAAAGACTCACTAAACATCTGGTCTAACTGCAACCCCAAGAATTTGTCATTATCAGTGTAGAAATCGACAACAATAATGTTTGGGCCGGCACACGGAGTATTAAATTTCGTGGAAACATTTGAATACAACAAGTGGATGTTTCTATGGAAAATAGGATACAATTGATACGAGGGGAGTTTCAAATAGTTGCTCCAGGTTCTTGCTCTTGTTTGGTATTGACTCAACAAAATCTTCAGTTTAATATCAGCAGCGTGCTTGACAAACTTTAGCAAATCATTTGCCTTGTTGGGCATCTTGTCGAGCTCTACGTTGAGCCTTAATTCCTCGATCAAGCTCATTTCCACGTCATCCAAAGATTCATAGTTCTTTAGAAGCTTGATTCTTTGATTAAAGTCATAGAACAATAGGAAAGCTTCTACCGCATTCACCAATGGTGTTGGAAGAGAGAATTTGGCTGCCGGAGACGTACTGATATGTCTGTTAACAAACAACGTAATGTACTCGAATACCTCCTTGTCATCTGGAATTATTTCGATTAGTCCATTATCGACATCTGCTTCTTTTCTGACTTGATCTAACTTGCTGGACACAGATGTGACGGCCTCATTGGGCAAATCATCAAGATAAGCAAGTCTACAATCATGGAAATAGCTCTTCTCAAACTTGGCATTGATTTGGGTTGTTAGCAAATTTTCAGTGGTGTACTTAATGGAGTTCAAAGTATCTTCATCTCCGCCTCTTAATGTTATTGTAAATCCCAACTCACTATCAGTTCCAGTGAAGCAAGCAAATGTCTTTAAGACGTTTCCATATAGATGCTTTTTGACTTCAAACTTTTTGCACGTTCCCAAAGTACCCTTTTTGAAAAATAAGTCATTGACCGACTGAAATATATCTGCCTTCGTGTACCTCGAAATTCTCTCTATAACCTGTGGTTTGGTGTTTGAAATAACTGTTATATTGGCATCTTCCAAAAAGTCTTTGGCAAGCTGGCACACTGTATCACCAACGACTATAATATCTGGCTCCAAAGACACCAATCTGGAAACCAAATTAGAAATATACACGTCTTGTTGGGACTGGACTATTCTCAAGCTAATAAATTGTTCCTTTTGCTTCAAATACTCAATAGGAAACATAAGCAATGCTATCTTCGGGTTCTCCAAACGTGAAGACATCTTTTTTGAGTCGATATTTTTAGTCATAAAGAGACCTTCAACCATTCTGGTATCTTCAATTCTTCCACCTGGAATTTTCTTTATCTTAACGTACTGCTTGATATCAAGTGTGTCTGTTAACTTCAAGCCATTAACAAAGCTCATACACGTAGTCAAGACAGCTCTCCAACGTTCCACGTTATCTTTAACGTCACAATCTTTGAAGCATTGGTCCATGATTCTTTCAAAGACGTCAAGATACACACTATCAAGCGGTCGAACTACTTCGTCAAAAAGTCCAACTCTGGATCCTTTTCTAGAAGGAGGCGATGACAGCAGAACAGAATTGTTTGCCTCGGAAATAGTGAGACTACCATAAGAGACCTGATGCCTTGTTTGTGGCTCACTTGTAGTCTTACCCAAAGGTGGAAAGCTTTCGTTGGGGACCAAGTCTCTGAAGTAGGAGCCAGAAGGCCCGGATGCTGGCGTAGGAGAAGTGGGTGTCGAAAGAGGGGAGGAACCGTCTTTCAAATCCAGATATTCCAACTGTGGTATTCTTGAAGTATTCTGAGTAAGTAGCTGCACATTCCTTGCGGTTTTAGCTCTTCTTCTGGACCTCATTCTCAACAAAGAAGCATGGGCTCTTTCATGAGATCTCAAATTGGACTTGGGGTTGTCATCCAAGACATTACCGGGAATACCACCAACATCTGGAGATACATTGATGTCATTGTTCCCATTATTTGGTATGAACAAAGGAAACACAACACCTCCGGGAGAAGATCTCAAGTTGCTAGACATCTTCTTAGGATACAACTTCTCATTGACCATCATCGTTGGAAACTCTCCTAGAGTTGGAACAGCATGGGCACTCACATTTGCCAAAGGTCTGGCTATAGGAGCCCTCGGTGAAATGGTAGACGGATTGACATTATTACTAAATCCACCGTGGTTCAATGAAGTGTACAAGGACATAACCTGTTCATCCTCATTTTCGCTTTCAAACTCATCATCATCGTCGTCCTCTTCATCATCAACTACAGTACTCTTGTCTCCATAGTCATCGTATAAGTGGCTTTTACTCTTTCTAGTGATGTCTGAGTCGTTGTGTGATCCTATCTTCGATAGCTTACTGCCTCCAAGAAAACCATGTAGGGCTGAGAGATTATCGAAACTATTGGATCTGGATACACTAGAGTTCAGCTGAGTTTTTGTTTTCCTTAGATGGGGGTAATTCTTTAACCAACCTCCACTGGAGGGGTCAAGTGCGCCAGCTCTGGTGAAGCTGTTATTTACAGTGCTTTTCCCATATCCAATTTCAACCGATTCGCCTTTCCTTGTTGTTGAAATAGACAAACTCAAGGGCGACTTTCCTGAAGGCTTTTCATCGTGAAGAGCCGGCTTCAAGAACGACTTATTTACGTCGGAAGGAAAATCTTTTCGTGTCGTAGAAAGGGATCTCGATCTCGTTTTCACAAAGGGATGCTGTGGGAGATTATCGTCTTTGAACTTATCCAAGGTCTCAAAAGAGACAGCATCTTCGTCAACCTCATGCTCACTCTCGGATGAAGAAGAGTCAGAGTCACTGAGGTACACAATCACATCACTGTAACATGGTCTACAGACTCTCAACTTATCTTTATACAGCTTCTTATCAGGATAAATGACTCCGGTTCTCCGTTGTTCTTTATGTTCCTGATAGGATATGAAAAGGGTACAACGGGAACAAAATATCTGGCCGCAAAACCGACAATGGTGCTTTCTTCGAAAGGCCGTGAAGGGCTTGAAACAATTCAAGCACTCAGAGACAAAAGAATCATTCATCCAATACTGCTTGGGTATACCACCAGACTTTAGGGGGTTTTGTGAAGGACGAGTTTTTCTTTTCTTCTTAGTGTCTCTTTCCACAACTGACGAAGCTGAGGAGGTACTGCCATGAAAATTCTGATTAATGATGGACCTGGCATTGTCAATTAAAGAGGAAGATAAATTAGACGGCTTCTTCTTCATATTGTACTGCTTCAATGTGTTGAATGAGTTGATAGTGGGACGTACGTCCATGGCTGTAGTGCTACGAGTTTGACTGACTTTGACAGGAGAAGACCTTACCAGACTTTCGCTGTACATAGCTAACTCCGGTGGAGGAATTGAGCTAGCTTGATGACGGTGTTTGTTTTCAGGAGCACTGCTCGAGAAGCTAGAATCATTAACAGTCTCTGTTTCGGATGCAGAATCTTCGGATAATTCGATATCATTTGGTAGGTTGGTGAATATAGAGGTTATTCTATTCGGTAGACTTTGTTTACTACTTTTCTTTGTAACCTCTTTAGCTTTCGTTATGGGGACTTCTTTGATACTTGTCATTGTGTTAGTTGTTGTAACAGGTTCAGCCTCCGTGCTAGCCAAAGCATTCACATTAATCACCGAACTGGTGACACTCCCCGTAGTAGCCACCGAAACGGGAGCCAAATGCTTTGCAAACCGCAAGGTTTTGCCATCAGATGTCACCTTAGAGGCCTGCTCTTGAAGGAGAATCGGTAATGGTGGCTTTTGTGACGATGTGTGATTCACTTCATGTTTGAAGTTATCTTCTCTGGGGCTCTCTTGCCGTTCATCGCCTTCAAAATTGGAAGGATCACTTTCCTGTAGGCTAATGTTACTGTTTATCAACGTTTTGAGTGATATCGGAGGGCCCATTCCGTTATGTGGGTCGTTTTTGGCATCAAACGATGACAAAGCCATCGGCTTGGTGTCAGCAGGTCCAATTTCTGGGGTAGAAGTACGGGGAAAAGGTTCAGAAACATCTCCTGAGAGGCCTGTGGCGTCCTGCAACAGTCTTCCGGTCTCATGTAACTTCTTATAGCCTTTAGCATTGTCCTGGCCCAGGGGAATTGCCAAGTTGTGAGCCTTACTCGGAGTGGAGCCGTCAGTAACCGGGTCAAGTCTATCATTAATATCGCTAGAATCTGCAGATTTCGGACTGGAATACGACTTGACAATATGCGAGGCGTTATTGGTAACTCGTTTCAAGGTTTTGGTAAAGAGCCCCGTGAATGTTTGGTTCTTGTCATCCTCAGGATCTGGTAAAGTGGGAAACGAGATAAAGTCCACGTGATTACTGGGAACAAAGTCATTGGACTTATCGAGACTATGGGTCGAGGAACTGTCCCGCATACTAGTCCTATTGAGTTTAACAGGGGTACGGAGTCGGACCTCGGCAGCAGTCATAGAGTGGTGGATTGGGCCAGTTTATAACTCAATGGAGAAGCTGTTTTTTAAATTATGCGCGACTGCTGCAAAGATTAAACCGTACATCTTGCGTCTTGGAGAACGGATATATTCAGGTTGCATGGAACAGAAACCGCCAATTTGTAGATCAGAGATTTCTAATTCAGGTAGATGACTAGAGGGGTGTTTCTATTTTTTTTTGAGTGTATTTGAGGTATTTCTGGCGACAATAAGAGCAAGCAGGATAATTGAGTCATTTGGAGACATGGAGCATATTCCCTCAGTAGTGCAGGAGGTTGAAACTCTCTTCGAAAGAAAGGTGCTAGCCATTTACTTGAGAGGCTCCCGAATGCGTCAGTTGAATGGGCCTGATTCTGACTACGATATCACAGTGTTGGTCAACCCCACTAAAAGAGAACTCTTGACAAACGTCGTTGTGAGTGAAAAGCTTAGATTGCCCCAGTACAACACAGAAGGAAATGTCACCACCACAAGTAATTTCTACAGACAACTTTCGAAAGGATCTCCCAGTGCTTTGGAGACAATTCACACCATTCCAGTGTATGCCAGTGCCAACTTCAAATGCTTGGGTGATTTCTTGTACGAGCACCGCACAGATCTTCTCCAGAGTGTGGCTAAAACGTATCTTTTATCCAACCTACGTATGGCAACCACCAATCTCGGTAGAACTTTGAACGAAGACCACCAATTGAAGATGAGGAAAAACCTAATGTATGCTACAATGGTTGAATATCAGTGTGAGTCAGTTGAGTTGGGAGGGAACTTGGATATTAGCACACCTTTTCCCCTGAGACAGAAGGAGGTTTTGAAGGATTTGAGAGAAAACGGAAGCCACTCAGACGCTATTGAGGTCTTGTCCCGGTTGTCTACCAAAGAGGCCACCTACAATTCCAATAAGTTCAGGGACAAGCCACTGAGCATTTACAGCCAGTTAGAAGATCTCATTTTCGCTATACTATAGAAAGCAGCAACGCAGACGTGGTACCTTTGCGTTGCCAATTTACAGAATCCACTACACCGCATCCTGCCGTATGTATATCCTTCAATTGCTCTGCCATAAATATACCATCGCTTGCCGTATTTATGCATAGCTGCTTGAGACATGCAGTGACAATCTCGCATTTTGCAACTCTTGTGATGAAACAATTGCACTGATCATTACACCATTTCCACCTCTATTCTCAGCACATTCCACCTAATTGCCCTCTATAAAGCTTCCCCTTCAGTACTGAGCACCTACGCACCTCCAGACATCCCCTCCACCTCTAGCCACTGCCAACACCACCTCCTCATGGTTCCTGTCGATTATAGTGCCTCCACCGGGCCACTGCGCACTCGCCTTTTTTCCAAAATCGATAACTTGTTTTGACATAAAGCTCCTGTTTTTCAATAGTGCACTGTAACACGCCAATTGTGGTTTAGAACAGAAGATCTCACTTATCAGTGTGACACATTTCCACCGAAAGTTCGAGCCCGTTAATTACAAGCGCACTCTGTCAACTTCCCTCCGTTTTGCTTTTTGAAAAGTTACTGAAAACTTCCAACGTTTTTCTCACCAAGTCATAGTGGATTGAATATGTCGTCAGATGGTTTACAAAGACGTCGTGGAGGTAAGTCCGCCGTGACCGGGGCTCCATCAAGCAAGCCAAGAACCTCGGGATCGTTTGACAACGAAGAAAGCCAGGCCATAGAAAGCGACCATAAAATCGGAATCGACGACAAGGACATCCAGGATCGTAGACAATTAAAGGTGCCTTTACTCACATTGATGGAAGAAGTGTTGTTGATTGGATTGAAGGATAAGGAAGGGTATCTTTCCTTCTGGAATGACAATATCAGTTACGCCTTGCGTGGGTGTATTTTGTTGGAATTGGCATTCAGAAAGAAGATCACGTTGGTCAACGATCCAGCTAGACGTAGATTTGAATTAGCTGACAGATTGGTGGAGGTGATCAACACAGAACCTACCGGCGAGGTTTTGCTTGATGAGGCATTACAGATCATGAAGAACGATGATTCTCATTTGTCTGTTACCAATTGGATAGACTTATTATCGGGCGAAACTTGGAACTTGATGAAGATCAACTATCAATTGAAGCAGGTCAGGGAAAGATTGGCCAAAGGGTTGGTTGATAAAGGCATATTGAGAACCGAAAGAAAGAACTTTTTCCTCTTTGACATGGCCACTCATCCTGTGGCAGATAAGTTGTCGAAAGAGTTCATTAAAAACCGGATCTTGAATCTTCTAGGTGCAAGAAACATCGACATGGATCTGATCTGTAATGACCAGTTCCCAGCCGATACCTCGTTTAAAGTCTTGAGAACCATTGCGTTGGTCTGTGGCTCCTATGCTGCTAATGTTTTGGAAAACGTATTGTTATCATTGAACTATAACAAGAGAGATCAAGCATTTGCAAGAGCCGACGAACTCTTGAACGATTTCTCGGATTTCCCATTCAACACCTCTCACGCTAGTCCTTTAGGAATTGGGCTTAACTTGGGCCAAGAAGTGACAGCAGAAATAGAAAAAGATGCTTCCAGCGAGTTACAACTAGAATTGATAGCTGCCGTTTTGAGTGTGTTTGCCAAGATGGATTCCATTTTATAATATGTACATTTAAGTCAACATTGCCGTATAGCTGTACACTACAAGTAGTCCTATATTTTACTTCCACAGTGTAACCACCGAGTGACGCTCTCTAATGCCTCAAGCCCTCCAGAAACGCCCTCACTAGCTCGCCACTCTTGTCGCCAGCCGAGTCCCAAAAGAACCCCCCGGCATATCCTCTGGCAACCACATGGGCGGCTTTAACTTTGATACAGCTGATATTATCGTAGGTTACTAGAGTGTTGCTGCTTGCATCATAGCATAGAGCACCAACTTTTCGAGGGTCGTAGATCTCCTTGGAGTTCTCGTAAGGAAGAAGATTAAACTCCACTACTCCGTCGTCCGAAAACTTCAGCTTGTCAAACCGTTGGCCGATTTCTGGAACATCGACTCCTCCAAACTTTCGCCCATATAATGGCATTCCAAGCATGAGCTTACTGGGAGCAACACCTCGGGACTCGTATCCCCGTAGGGCCCCGTCAACACACAAATCATTATCACCGTTATGGCCGTAGAGATTCGAGTGGTAGCCGGTCAAACGGGACCACGAATAGCCGGTAAAATCGTAGCACATCACCTGCCAGTAATCAAGCACCTTGTCCATACGACGGACGTCGAGGTGCTCCATATGGTCTTCAGACGCAGAAACCGCTGCCGTTATCAACATTCCCGGAGCAACCTCATCCAACTTGGCCCGCAACATCTCCAAGAGCTGGCAAAACACCGGGCCCTGGCCCTTCTTGGGATACTCCCAGTCGATATCGACTCCATCAAACTGGTGCTTAGCAACAATCTCGGCACACAGCAGCGTGAACCGGTCGAGCTTCCTCATGTCACGAGTCACTGCCTCGAAACTGGCATCCGAGCCCCAGCCCCCGATCGAAAACAATAGCTTTACGTGTGGGTGCAACTGCTTGAGACATCCAAACTGAGCCACGAGACCACGGACCTTTTGCGACGGGTCCAACGGCGACGGAAGCGGTACCTCCAAGTCCCCCCAGGTGTCCAGCACCGTGACGTTCCCGGTGGCTGTGTCAATCAGGAGAAACGCATAGTAAATGTGGTCGATGTGGCCCCAGACAATATCAGTAGGAAAATGCTTTCGCTCGTAAATCGACCAATTGGAGAAATAGATCCCAGTAAGCCCCTGGTGGGGGGCTTGCTGGCTGTGGGGGACGGCCTCCTTGCTCTTGTGGTGCTCATGGTGGTGCTCATGGTGGGCACCACTCCGTGACAGGCTCCGGCTAAGTGCTTGTGCAAACTTCCCTAACATCCTTCAGTTTCTACAAGAGTTTGCAACTATGATTTCAGATTTGCGGAATCGATCGGCTGAGATATGGACTGAGTGATCGCAACTACTAGACTGTGAAATACTGTAAAACACGCCCATGTCCCGGGGAACAGGATGTATGTGGAAGTGTAAAAATACATGATGGTAGTGCTAGGAGGACGACGGCAGTGGTGTTAGGGGATGTGTATGGACCCAATGTGGCCGACGTGCCGCCAGTGGTGCGATCAGTGGTGCGATCAGTGGTGCGATCAGTGGTGCAGTCAGTGGTGCCGTCCGTGGTGCCGTCAGTGGTGCGATCAGTGGTGCCGTCAGTGGTGCGCGGCAGTGGCGATGGTGCGGCGGTGAGGCTCGGTTGTCCAGTACCATTCCACCACAACATCTCCCGCACTTCTTCTCATCTCCTCCACACCAACTCACTCCAGTTCACCATGGCTTGCGGCCACCTTTCCTCTCAAGAAGCCTCCTTCCCAGAGGCCATTGCTCCAGGAACCGTCGTCTACAAAGACGACTGCATGTACAGCTTCGACACCCCCGAAAATAACCCCCTTGGTCTCGATGTCTGCTTGTCGTGCTACAAGGCCTACAGCCGAGGCCACATTAATTACACCACCCAACACACCCGGGACTCCAATCACAGCTTGTTCCTCAACATCGTCAAGAAACTAAAACCCCTTGAACAGAGAGAGAAAATCTTGTACGGCAGACCCAACAGCCTGGGCCCTGATGGCGAAGAAAGACATCCCAAGATTGCCAAACTCGAGATCAAACAGTACAATGAGGCAGACCTTTACGATATCACCTATGGTATCTACTGTACTCTAGACGACTCTTACGTGACTATCGAGAACGCTCCAGCCAAGCTCCAATTGTTGGCCAAAAGCATTATTTCTGCCACCTCTTCCAGTCGTCAGGAAGAAATCAAGGCATGGGAACAGGAGATTGTTCCTTGTGAGCACTCAATTGAAGTGGAGCAATTCGCCAATGACCGCTTGGACATCTCTAAGTGTCTGCAGTGTGATTTGTCTGAGAACTTGTGGATTTGTCTCCACTGTGGAGCGTTGGGCTGTGGAAGACAGCAATTTGGCTCGACGATTCCAGGGAATTCCCACGCTCTCAAGCACTTCGAGGATGCCGGCCACCCTGTGGCGGTGAAACTAGGGTCTTTATCTGCAACTGAGAAGGATAACTATGATGCTTACTGCTACAAGTGTAACGATGAGGTAAAAGTTCCAAACTTAGTTGAAAATCTTCAGAAGTACGGGATCGATTTGGATACTACTGTTAAAACAGAGAAGAATTTGACGGAGATTAACTTGGACCAGAACCTCAATTGGGAGTTTCAGCTCGATGGGAAGAACGGTGAGAAGTTGCCTCCGGTGTATGGTGCCAATTTCACTGGATTAACCAACTTGGGAAACTCCTGCTACTTGAACTCGGTAGTACAAGTGTTGTTCCATTTGAAACCCTATATTGACTACTTTGACGGAAAAACCTTTCCTAGCTACGAGAAGGTACCTAATCCATCGAAGGACTTGTTCAGTCAATTTCTCAAAGTGTATGACGGACTTGTCTCCGGTAGATATTCGAAGCCAGGAAACTCAAAAGGTGAAGACTACCAGTTGGGAATCAAGCCCATGACTTTCAAAGCCTTGGTGGGAGAAGACCACAAAGAGTTCAGTACCAACAAGCAGCAAGATGCGTTTGAGTTTTTGCTCTATTTATTAGACAAGATTGACAAACAATTTGGATTGGAGGTCAATGGGCATTTAAAGTTTCTTATGACGAATAAACTCTTGTGCTGTGAATGTTTTACTGGTAAAGCGTCCGACCAACTTGTGGACAACTTCTCTGTAAACATCGAAGACAAGGTGATCAGCACTGACGAGGAAGGAAATAAGGTCTACGAGCGGGTCAACTTGATCGACTGTATACGTAAGTATTGTGCAGATGAGATGATCGACGGATACAGATGTGATTCTTGTGACAAGAACACACAGGCCAGCAGATCTGTGGGATTCAAAACTTTTCCCAAGGTGTTAATTGTTCACACCAACAGAATCAAATTGGAGAACTGGGTGCCTGTAAAAGTCAGTGTCCCAATGGAAATTCCCTACAATTTAGAGCTTCTGGAGTTCAAGGTCGAGATAGACGACAATTTCAAAACCGTCAAGCCAGAGTCACCCCAGTTCAAACCAAATGAAGAAGTATTGAGTAATCTTGTGTTGATGGGATTTCCCAACCCTCGTTGTGTCAAGGCTCTTTATAACACCGGAAACAGCAGTCTTGAAGATGCCATGAACTGGATCTTAGCTCACATGGAGGACCCCGACATCGACGACCCCCTTGTGCTTGACCAAGCTCCCAGCCAAACTACTGACGTCTCCGAAGAGCTGATCGAAAACTTGGCAGCCATGGGGTTTTCCTCTAAACTTGCCCGCAAGGCCCTTGTTCTCAGCAACAACGATCCCAATGCGGCCGTCGAGTGGCTCTTCAGCAACCCAGACGACGATGGTGTGATCACCGAAACTACCCCTACTGTAGACTTAGTCCAACAGACCAAGACCCTCACAGAAAGACTACAACAAGAGGCCGAACTGGGCAACCCACCGGCGGCTTCTTATAGCTTGAAATCGGTCATTTGTCACAAGGGTACGTCACCACACACTGGGCACTATGTGGCGTATGTTCGCCAGGCCTTACCTAACGGCTCACCTAGCAAGTGGGTTCTCTACAACGATGAGAAGGTGGTGGAATGTGACGACTCTACCCTCAAAAACATCGAAACTAGCGGTCACATCTACGTCTTCGAGAGATCTTAGACTACAGCCACATATTTAATATAAACAAGCTCTTGAATTCAAGGAGCAGCTTTACAAGAGTTTCGAAGTCATTGTCATCTGTGGCATGTATTTCCTAGACCATTGCCGGTTGGTTCTGAAAAAAGATGAACGCTGTAGTATTTTTATGGGAGACGCTTCATCTGCAGTAAATATCAATTAAATGTCATCATAATTAGTAGAGTTGACTCAGAATATAACATCGGTTCATATTTGAAGAAACGGAGATAATATAGGAAATGAATTATTGGTTGCAGAAATCGGCTTTATACAGTACATGAGAACGACAACAATTCTCTTCTGATTTGATGCCTTTCTTCACATCTTGTAATTACGGTTTTAATAGTATACAAGTTAGAGAGTGTTAAAAATAAAATGTAGATGAAATGTAAAGTTTCACATTAAAAATGTAGTGTAGGTATTTCTCCCCTTTAGGTAAATCATATTGCTACTAGCACTTCAAACTTTGAGTTTGTTAAAGAGCCTACGCCTCCTCTAGTCATCGGCCTGTCAACCTGGCCCTCTTTCTACACCACCCTGGCCTGCTTTCTACACCACGTGCAGCCTCGCCGAAACTAGTGCCAGCCTTGCGCGATGGCTTCAAAAATAACGTGGTGTTGGCGAAGAGCAGACTGCATACGGCATCGATTACTCATTTTCTGAGGTGACATATATATGCCCATTAAAAGCTTTTCAAGGTTCTCTGTAATCGGATTATTTCCATCAATAAGAAACTATTCTAAGCGTACAAAAGACCATGTTCATTACAAACCCAAACGTTGGAGACCGTACTCGGTTGGAAGATTGGAGGAGTATGTTAATCAGGTTTCCTGGTGGAGCCAATCGAAAACTTTTCATTATTAAGTGACAGTACTAACTGAAAATTTTATAGTCAAGGGATACGACCCTTTAACGGCACCGGACTTGTTGCAGCACGAACTCCCTTTGACCGAACAGAACAAGAAGGTTATCTTGGAAGGTAGAGAGCAAGCGTGTGATATTTTGAATGGCAAAGACGACAGATTGGTGGTGGTCATCGGACCATGTTCGATTCACGACCCAAAGGCTGCGTTAGACTATGCTGACAGGTTGGCCAAGCAGGCTGAAAAATACAAAGGAGAGTTGCACATTGTCATGAGAGCCTACTTGGAGAAGCCCAGAACCACCGTGGGATGGAAGGGTTTGATCAACGATCCAGAAATCGATGGCACTTTCCAAATAAATAAAGGTTTAAGAATTGCCAGAGGTTTGTTCGTCGAGTTGACTAAGAAGTTGCCCATTGCTGGTGAAATGTTGGACACCATCTCTCCCCAATTTTTGTCTGATTTGTTCTCTGTTGGTGCCATTGGTGCTAGAACTACTGAATCGCAGTTGCACAGAGAATTGGCTTCTGGGTTATCTTTCCCAGTTGGTTTCAAAAATGGTACTGATGGTACCTTGGGGGTTGCTGTGGATGCTTTAAGAGCTGCCAACCACCCCCATCATTTCTTGTCTGTGACGAAACCTGGTGTGGTTGCTATTGTGGGTACTGAAGGTAATCAGGACTGCTTCGTGATCTTGAGAGGTGGTAAGAAGGGAACCAACTACGATGAGGCTTCTGTGAATGAGTGCCACGATGTTTTGGTCAACTCCAAGATTGTCACTGACGAAAAACCCGGCCCAAGAATCATGGTCGATTGTTCGCATGGTAACTCCAACAAGAACCACATGAACCAACCATTGGTGGCTGCTGAGGTTGCATCACAATTAAAGAAGGGTTCAACAAAGATCTGTGGTTTAATGATCGAGTCCAATATCGAAGAGGGAAGACAGGATGTACCTCCTGCTGAAAAGGGAGGAAAGGACGCCTTGAAATACGGTTGTTCCATCACCGATGCTTGTATAGGCTGGAATGACACCGAAAAGGTGTTGGAGGTTTTAGCTGATGCTGTCAAGGCCAGAAGAAACTTGTAATTATTCGTAAATAGCTGAAAATTATATTACTAATTTCTCCCGGTGATTGAATATCAGTGACAGGAGTGTAACAAATCCTTTTAATCTTCGAATAACATTCGGATCTCTTCGTCGCTTACCCTGCGTTGTTCTTCTTCGTCAGCTGCCACCACCTCACCTAGCTGCTTCTTACGCTGTTGTATTTTAAGGATGTTTAGCTCAATACTATTCTTCATAATGAATCGAACAACTTTTACCGTACGCTGCTGGCCAATACGATGCAAACGGTCAATGGCTTGTTCTTCTATGCTTGGAGACCACCAAGGGTCCATCATAAATGCTCGTGAAGCATTGGTCAAGTTGAGCCCAACCCCTCCTGCTTTCAAGGACAAAAGTAAAACAGTGATTTTGTCAGCATAGTTTGCTGAATTGTTAAACTCTTCCAATATCTCTTGTCTTTGTACTTTGGATAGGCTTCCTACAAACTTAAGACATCTGATATTTCTCTCCCCGATTTGCAACAATAGTTCATTTTCAATAATATCCAAGTAGGATGAAAATTGGGAGATAACAATAACGGGCTCGTTCAACTTTTGATCCTTCAAAGTCACTATATGGTTGATCAAGGCTTGTGCTTTAGATGATACTTTAGAAGGATCATACAAGTAGATATCGAAGCCGAAATCATTTTCAACTTCCTTCCCTGTGTGGAATTTATATTCATTCTTGGTGGTTACTTTGTCCCTGAGCTTGAACAACTTGTATATGGAAATGGTGGCTCGACAATTAGGACATGAGCTTACCTGTTGTTTCTTCTTCTGAAATTCAAGGTGTTCGATCAAGCAGTTCAAACAAAACACATGGCCACAAGTAGTTAAGGACATTTCACTCACGTCGATTGGATTTTTTGTGCAAATAGAGCACTCACTACCACCGATGTCTATCTTCTCATACAAACTGTACTTGGCTTCCATCATCTCTGTATGATCTTTGAATCTCTCAGAAGTTCTCGTATCAACTTCTACCTCGGGAAGTGCCATTTGCTCCCGCATATCTGTAAGCAAACTCTTGATCAAGTCCTGGTGGCAGCATATCTGCCTAAGTCTCAAAATGTGAGTCCAAAGATGCTTCCTTAACGATTCCCCGGAGTTAAGTTTGTCCCTAAACTGCTTATAAGCTAAATCCTTGAACAAGGAGTAAACCTTGTTCTCCTCTTCATTAAACTCAACCTCTTCAATTACCACTTCTTTGGGTGGTAGCTCTACTAAGGGTTTGCCGTCATCACCTTTCATAGTCTTGGTTCGCCTCAAGAAAATCGGTTCTAGGATGCTTTTGATAACATCCAAAGTTTGTTTCACTTGCTTTTGTTTGAAGGGCAAAGTCACAAACATTTTCCAGTAGGATAAGTTACTCCAAGGCTCAAGTTCCAAGAACTTTGTCAAGGAATACAAATCATCTAGACCATTTATTATCGGAGTTCCCGTCAAAATCCATTTCCTGCTCAGTTGTAGTTGAAAAATTGCTTTGGATGATTCGTTCGTTCTATTTCTTATGTTGTGACCTTCGTCAAGGATTATTCTGAAGAACTTGACAGAATATAACCCCATTCCTGGGAAACTTTTCAAATCACCTCGTTTCTGTAGTTTGGCATACTCACTGGCCACAGTACCGTAGGTGGTAATAACCACTATAGGAATATGCCTTGTCTTATTTAGTAGCACTGCTTGGAGATTAGGCGTCAGAGGACCATAGTAGACTATGCATTTGTGATTTGGATTACTGTTTGCCCTTTCAAACTCCTGCTCCCATTGGGTCAACAATGACATAGGAACAATAACCAATGTGGTTTGTCTTGCGTAGTTGTCGTTGTCTGCAAAGCTCGACTTCAAATCGTATGGAACAGAGTTAACCAAAGATAAAGCAGAGATTGTCTTCCCCAATCCCATCTCGTCTGCAAGGATGCCCCCTTTCAAAGAAGACTTGATCAAAGGCTTTTCGATAGATAACTCTCCACTATACATATTACCGTAGAATATTTCTGGAGAAGTGGAAGCGCTGTGTTCTGATTTTGGCCACTTGAATGCTTTCCACAAGGGATTCATTATACCGTCTTCCATCATCTGGAACTCGTTTATTGACTGCAGAGAAAGAGCCTCCTCCAAATCGGCCTCAGAAGTGGTGAGTGTCTTCAAAACATCAAGCTCCTTCTCTCTAGCAAGCATCCACGATAGTCCTAGTCTCTGGTACTCTCGTAATTGTAGGGAAAAATTCTTAGTGGGTGGCATGGTTGTATTTGGTAAAGCTTTCAACATTTCAGATTGCTGGTTTTCAGAGTAAAATGTCTGGAGCTGATCAAGACTTAACTCGTTATTATCGAGAGCTTCATCTTCGTCACTATCTAAGATTACTATCTCCTCTGTATCGTCTACAGCTGAAATATCGCCGTCTGCTTCGACTTGGGTGGCACTCACACCCTTACTGGACTTTGAGGTTCTGACCGGGCGAAGCTGAAGCCGGGAGAAAAGGGACGCCATGGCAAACTTACGGAGTCTCAACATACTCTCCTCCTCCGTCTCGTGAGTTATGTGACCTCTGGATTCCTTCATAGTATCAAGATCGTCCTTTGCACTTCTATCTGTCTTCGCAAACGCTGCAGTTGTCAAATAACAGTCTATCTTCACGTAGAACTCGTCTCCGATCAGAAGCCGCTTATCTGTCTCAAGTCCTACACACACCTCGAACTCTAAGAGTTGAAGATCAAGCAAAGGGGCAAATATTCGAGTCAAGTCTTCCTTGGGTCTTCCTATTTCTCTCGCATCGTCGCTGCCTTCAGGGCTGATATATAGACGAACAACAGCCGTGTCGAAGTTGCGCTTCTTCTGCTTCCCCGTCAATACTCTAGGCTTCAAGCTCTTGATACTCATCTTCTGCTCGTACCGAAGTGGGCGCAAATATGGCCTTGTGGCGTACGCGTCTGCAAATATCGTTCCTACGTATCTCCTCCACAGCGGATCTAACAGACTGGGTTCGACTGGAGGCAAAGAAGATACGTTGGGCCGCTTACTGTAAGTTAGTGGAAGCTGAAACCCACGGGTCCGCTTCCTCTTAGGGCTTGAGCTCAACGATATCGGCGGGATGCTCTTGACAGACGTCTTTGGAGTTTCACCTTTTAAGTGGTGATCTATGGCGAGAAGCACCCTGTCGTCCATATGCCGAAATCTTTGGTATAGCTCCGAGATCCGGGATTCACCCAACAGACCAAGAACGCTCGTAACGGCGTCTCTGAACTCAAAAAACTGGTTATCTTTTGGTTCGCTGAAATGTGGAGGTGAAACTATAGCAATGTCATCGCGACCGTCATCGTCGCTATCGGACTCGTCCTGCTTCACAAAAAGCTCAATTTCGTCTTCCTCCTTCGCCGGCAGTGGCGTGACTACCGGTACGTCCTTCTGGGCCCTCAACTTCTCGAAGTAACTGGTCTTTGCTTTGGCCATCGTGAGGTCAAGCAGAAGCCAATGCGCGGTGAAATATTTCGATGGCTGCAACTTTTTACTATACAATTTGTTTGGCTAAATAAGAACACAGTCCTCCTTGAGCATGCTACTTTCCTGGGTGGGGTCCAAACCCCTTGTCTTGCACCACAGCCTGAGGTTCCCCATATATAGTCGGAGTTTTCCCCCTTTTTTCTCGATCACATTCATGTAGGTGAGAGTGAGCATGATGTCTTCCCTTCTGTAGCCGGTGATGTCAGCTATCTCCTGCAAGCGTAGGACCGGCACCGTGCTGAAATACTGTAGGAGAACCGAGGCAAGCCGTCGGGACCAGAAATTCAAGTAGGCGACTTTTCCGAACCGAGAAAGCGGGAATTCGGGCCCGCTCAAGTACTGGCCTGGAGTCAATCGGGCCAATGCGTACAGAAACTCGATGAGCAACGACCCCAAATGCTTCCGCTGGTAGGGAGGAAAGATGCAGATGCACGCCAAGTTGTTGTCCCCGTCCCAAGAAACCAACTCCTTGGAGAAAAACCCCATGCACTTGAAATTGGGCATCTTCTGGTTGTGTGTCAGCACCTCGTGGTCATCGAGCCCATAAAGCACGTAGAATTCAAACTGCTCAACGTTATAATACACCGACTTGTCCACAAGAAACAACTTCCCGAATAAGCACAAGTTCTGGCAGAACAACTTGTTGTCGAACCCTCGAACCTTCCTAATGATGTACGGGGAATCATCGTCTCTATATACAAGTTTTCCAATGGTAGGAAGCTTCTTCTTCATGTCACATGCCACACGATGTCGCACCATGTCGCCCTCGTTTCTCCAGTACTTGAAGCAGTACTCACACACATGTAACTCGGGCAATTTCCACCCATCTTCCAAATCGTCTGGATCCACCCCAAGCTGGCCCGACTTGGGATCGAAATACGCCCTGTTCCCGTACCACGGCTCGAGCTCGTAGTCTCCAAATTTTACCCGGGCGATATTCTGGGCCTGGGTTTCTACTGCCGCCTCGGCCTCGGGCTGACGGCCCCCAGACAATGCGGACTTCACGACCATCTTGTATCAACAGTTCCAGCGACGCGATGTGGAATTCCAAAGTCGCATTTTTCACTCTATCAACAACTCAACTACTCAAGAATGCCACCAAAAGGATGGAGGAAAAACGCAGACGGGAGCTATCCGCAGCCCAACCGAGAAGCAGAGATTACTTCCATTGACGAAATCTTGTTTCCACGTTCTATAGTCCAACGGTTATCGAAACAAATCCTCAACGCGGCCGACGACTCCAATATGTCCATGGCCAAAGACTCGTTGGTGGCTCTTCAAAGATCCGCCACCGTGTTTGTGTCGCATATCTTGTTCCATGCCAGAAGCATATCCAAAGCTAGTGACCGTAAAACTGTCAATGCCCAAGACATTTTGGCGGCCTTGGAGGCTGCTGAGTACTCGGGGTTTGTTCCCGAAGTAAAGCACAAATTGACGTCGTTTGAAGCGGCACAAGTGGCGAAAAAAGAGGCCAAGGCCGCGTCCAAGGCTGATGACAGCGAATCAGGCAACACAAAGAGACTCAAGGATAATCTGGAGCGTGCACTTCAGCAAGGAGCTTCTGTTGAAGACGGGGACGAAGACGCATCGGACCCCGAGATAGAGGATAACGATAATGACAATGACAACACGGAGGAAATGAACGATACGAATGCCGACGACGACGATACGGAAGATGCTCCGGTAGTAGAGAATCCCATTGCGCTTTCGTCCAAAGAAGCCACGGAGTTAGAGGGTGCCGGTATTGAGGAGGGAGCTGAAGAGGAAGAAGAGGAGGATGAGTAGACACGTGTAGAGGAAGACATAGAGTGGCAAGCACTGGAATGCTCTTGCCGATGTATAGTATTCATTAATGTATATGGTGAAGTCAAGACTAAAATTAAGTACTGACATGAGTATAGTATTTATTAATGTACATGTGGTGAGCCTAAGAAGACACAGAGTAGTAATTACTGACATGCTCTTGCAAATGTATAGTATTTATCATTTTATCCGTGGTGTACGCAATGACTCAACAAAGGAAACCCACATGCTGAAGTAAGAATTAAATATATAATGAAAATGCACCCAAGTGCTAGCAAGAGGTAAAACATAGTGCTACTGATCCACATCTTCCTCTTGATAAGCTGAGCCCTCTTCTGAAACACCAGTGATGAGCTCGTCAACCGATCAGTCTGGTCCACAAGAAGACTGATCTTGTCTCCTCTATTCATAAGCTTACTGATGTTATCGAGCATCAACTGTCTCACCTCTTCCACATCTTCGTTAACCAAAACCAAACTCTTGGGCCCAATAACCTCATTGCCTGCACTCTCCTCGTCGTCCCGAGGCAGGTTGGAACTTATGGACCCGTAGTTGTACATCTTCAGATTCGAGTCGTAGTTCATTTCCTCAAACTTGATTATCTGGCTCATGTACAACTTAAACTCCCCCAATTTCGACTTCTTAGGATCACTGGCCCCATCAATGTCCTTCTTAAACTCAATGTACTTGTCCATGATCTTCTTCAATATCGACAACACCAACGTTCTGTTGATATGAGCATGAGCAATTGTAACCACCGTAATCAAATCACTGCTACCATCGGGGTTGTTCAAAGCCTTTTTAATGAAAAACAACGCCAAGTCCACACTGTTGCTTGTGTTGACGGCCGGAATCGACCCGATAAGTGTTTTAGACGCATTTATCAACCCCAACTCCTGCGCTATTATCTCTGAACAGTTGACTCGATTCAATGCATGCACCAATTGGAAGTTCTCGCACGAATATAACGTGGTGGCATTCCGAGTCAACGTCGTATGGATCACTAGCTAGTTAGTATCTATGCTCTCAACAAGTGTTTCCACCATCAATGGCACTTACAATGCTTCTGGAAATCAACCTTATTCATTGGGCTCTCTTGTTCAGTGGGTTTAAACAACTGACGGTCTGATGTGCAGGAACCGCGAAGAGCATCTCTATAACAAATAGTTTTTCACATCACCAACACCAAGCCATGGGGAAATACAGGAAGAGGTTTAACGAGAAGGCCCGGTCGGGGATGCTTGCTAAGCAGGCAACCTTGAAGAAGGCCAGAAACAAGGCTTATTTCCGGCAACTCGAAGACGGCAACAACCCTGAGCCTGAGGCTGTTGAGAAACCCACTTCCCAGGAAGACGATCCCAATGTGGAAATCTTGAAGCCCATGACCGAAGAGCAGAAACAAGAGAGGAAACGTAAGTTGGAGCAGCAGCTTTACGCCATGAACGAAAAGGAGTCCAAGATGTCCAGAAACAAAAAAAAACGGTTGGACAAGTACATCGAGCATCAGTTAAAGAGAGAAGAGAAGAAGATTCTCTTTGAAAAATTGTCTCATACGAAGGTTGACACTGGCCTTTTGACCTCCTCTAAGATCCTCGGAAAGGGAAGTCAGACCCGGAGAGAAGAAATCGTAGAGGCCTTGGAATTGGAGAGACAAGGACGAGGTGATGAGCGAACAAAGGACATTCTTTATGAAGAAAGAGAAGTGAGGGAGTGGCCTGAGGATGAGCCTATGATCTTCCATCACGATAGTGATGAAGAACATGCGGATAGTGGTAGTGATTCAGATGGTCAATTAAGAGATGGTAATGCTGACGAGGCTGAAGAGAACAATGGCCCTAGCGGATTTATAGACAACAGACCTGCCAAGTTCGGTGGCTCAGGGCTCGGGTTTGGCTTCAGCAATATCAAAAAGGTGATTTCCAAACCTGCTTCCAAGAGCAAGTACAGCTGGAGGTCCCGACTAGAAGAGTCTGAGAAGAGCAAGCACCAGCAAGAGGATGAAGATGACTTTGCATCCGATAGTGAAGATGAGGGCAGTGAATCTGACAAGGACGAGGAAGATACCGAAGAAGGCGAGTTGGAATATGCTGTAAATAGTGGTTCTGAAGATGTCAGTGACGGCAGTAATGCACAAAGCGAAGACGAAGACGGAGACGAGGATGAAGACGAGGATGAAGACGAGGGTGAAGACGAAGATGAAGACGTCCCTAGAGTCCTTTCAAATAAACCAAAGCATACTGCGTCGGGTTTAGCCTTCAAGGAGTGGGCTCAACAGCAAGTGAAGCAAATGGAGGGACATACGGAAATGGTGCTTCCCGAATTGTCTGCTAGTGTGAAACAAGAGTATTCTAAGGTTCATATCAGGGAAGAGGATGTCGAACACTCTAGTGACGATGAGAATTATATTCCAATCAACAAAAACAGTAAAAGACAAGCTTTTTTTGTGGAGGTCGATAGAAGTGAAGAAGTACAGAATCAACGTATTCATTTGCCTGTTTTCAACGAGGAGCACAGAGTCATGGAGGCCATTTACCACCATGACTGCGTAATTATATGTGGTGAAACCGGATCAGGTAAAACAACCCAAGTACCTCAGTTCTTATACGAGGCTGGATTTGGCTGTCATGACTCTCCCATGTATCCGGGGATGATAGGAATCACCCAACCAAGAAGAGTGGCTGCGGTTTCAATGGCAAAGAGAGTACAGAATGAACTCGGAAATCATGGCCACAGAGTAGGGTATCAAATTCGATTTGACTCTAATATCAAAGGTGAAGGATCCAAGGACGGTACTGCAATGAAGTTTATGACCGATGGTGTTCTTCTAAGGGAAATGATGTCAGACTTCCTCCTTACGAAGTACTCGGTCATTATTATCGATGAAGCTCATGAAAGAAACATCAACACTGACATTCTTATTGGTATGCTCAGTAGAGTGTTGAAATTAAGAAGGAACCATCATAATGAAAATCCTGAGAAGACTAAGCCTTTGAAGTTAATAGTCATGTCTGCCACCTTAAGGGTGACTGACTTTTCAGAAAACTCGGTATTGTTCAAGACTCCTCCCCCGATAATCAATATCTCTGCTAGACAGTACCCTGTTAGTGTTCATTTTAGTAAGCATACAGCTTTCGAATATCAAGAAGAAGCTTTCAAAAAAGCGTCCAAAATTCACCGAAAGCTCCCTCCGGGTGGTATCCTTATCTTCTTGACCGGTCAGGCTGAAATCACCCAGTTGGTGAAACGCCTCAAAGATGAATTCCCATTTCCTTCGAAAAAGTTGAAGAACGACGACAACGATGATGAAATTACAACTCTTGTGAACATAAAAACTACCGATTATGAAGCAGAGGAAATCGATTTCGGAACCAAAAAAGTTCTTGAGGGTGAAGAAGATGATTACCAGGAGTCTGATGAAGAAGAGGAAGGCTTTGAGGAGTCCTTGGAAGAGCATCAATCTCCGAATGATCCGTTGTACATTTTGCCCTTATACTCATCTTTACCCACCGAACAGCAGATGAAAGTATTCCAAGACCCTCCGCCTGGCAGCAGAATATGTGTGGTAGCCACCAATGTGGCAGAAACTTCCTTGACTATTCCAGGAATCAGGTACGTAGTTGACTGTGGAAGATGCAAAGAAAGAAAGTACAACAAAGAAACTGACATCCAATCTTTCGAAATCGAATGGATCTCGAAGGCTTCAGCAGATCAAAGAGCTGGTAGAGCTGGTAGAACTGGCCCTGGTCACTGCTACAGGTTGTTTTCTTCTGCAGTGTACGAAGACTTTTTCAACCAATTCAGTGATCCAGAAATTCTCCGTACTCCAGTGGAAAGCACCACTTTGTCTATGAAGAGTATGGGAATTGATCAGGTGATCAACTTTCCATTCCCCACACCACCAGGTAGAAAATCTTTAGCAAAAGCAGAACTGGTCTTGGGAGCCATAGGGGCATTGAGCAAAGACAAAACCATCACCAGTTTGGGTAAAGCTATGTCTCACTTTCCATTGACCCCCAGATTCGCCAAGATCTTGATTGTTGGTAATCAGAGAGGATGCCTTCCTTACATCATTGCATTAGTTTCAGCCTTGACTGTAGGAGACCCTTTCATTGGAGAGCAAGAAATTACTCAAAGTGAACTGTTTGCAAAGTTAGATGACGACAGTAAGAAAAAGACTCTAGGAAATTTCCATCGTTCCCGGGCCTTGTTCAGTAAACTAAGCAAGTCCAGTGATGCTTTGTGTTTACTTTCTGCCGTTTGTGCTTTCGACCACGTCCCCGTCGATCAACAAGACGAGTTCCTAAAAATTAACTATTTGAGACCCAAAGTGATGAAGGAAATCGGTCAGTTGAGACGTCAAATCACCCACATCGTGAAGATGAACACCAAACTGGAAAGCATAGCCGTAAGCCTCGAAACCGAAACCGTACTCAAACTTGGGGTGCCTACTGAAAAGCAAATAGCATCCATCAAGCAAATCATTGCATCTGGATTCCTCGATCAAATTTCAGTCAGGGCCGACCTCGTCAACTCCGAAGTCAACGTTCCTAAGAACTCCAGCATAATCAATATCCCGTATCTGACCATTACGCTAACATCTCAAGCTGACGAGTCCACAGACGGTTTCGTGTACATCCATCCTCATTCGGTGCTTGCCTCTGCTGGGGAAATGCCTCCAGACATGGTGGTGTACCAATTGATCAGCTTGAGCAGTAACAGAAAAGAAGGCGTCATTACCAAGGCCCGAATGAAACTGCTCGTAGACATTTCTGGTAAACAGTTGGCCAACATAGCCAAAGGGTCTCCATTATTAACCTACTCCAAACCATTGGGTAACAAGTATGCCCCCAAAAATCTCACGCCTACAAAAAGAGAAGCCTACGTAATCCCGAGATTCGGGGCTGCTATTGGCTCCGGGGGCTTGGGCTGGGACTTGCCGGTGGTCAAGGTCGTTCAACTCAAGAAAAACGGTCAGTGGATCAATGAGTAAATACACAGTATGAATCCATAATCACAAGCTACGAAAAAATTGCCTACAAGCTCCGGGACAATTGAAGCTACCAAATGGGAGTGATACCATTTCTGTGCCTGTTATTGTCTCGAGGCTTGGCGGGGGCTTGGCCAGCATCCAACAAGAAAAGCGGTCAGTGGATCAACATCTAAATACATTCATAGTAATAAAATTTCGCATCGCATCGGTTTGTTTTGATTCTTCTAGTTCTCTGAATCATCATGGAAAGAAGTCCCACGAAACGGGTACGAATAGATGATACGGTCACGGAAATACGGCCTGCCAGGCTGCGGCTGCCACCTGTCATTTCAAAGCAGGGCCCTTTAATCCCCACGCACATTCTTGACGAGGCATTCCAACGAATTGTCCTATTATCGATATTTGTATTGATACAGGCCTGGAAAATCTACGACCTCGTGATCCTTGATGCCTCAGACGACTCAACTGCCACGCCTCTCAGTAGAGTGACGTTTGTGTTGAAGTACTTGCTAATGGACGGAGTGTTTCTCTGGTTTCTTCCGATTCTTAACCTCCAGTATTTGTCGTTCTCACCTTTGGTGACATTGTTGTTCACGTTGCTCCTCAATTTGCTCAATATCTTGATAGCGAGTAAGTTGAACATGTCGTTTTTTATGATGCTAGCCAGTCCATATCTCAAGTCTCTCAAAGCCACCAAGGAATTGACCATCGATGGAGGTATCATCAGCCCTCAGGTCATCGACATGAACTCCCATTTCAAAGGTAGGTACACCATCCAGTACCTTCCTGACTCTTTAGCGAAGTTCAATGTGTTTGGCCTCCACGGATTGTGCCAAGATTCGGAGGAAAAGGCTCCGTTCCAGATCCCAATAGAGTTCAACACCACTACCGATCTTGGCCTTCTTGAGATTGAGCATACATCTCCCGAAAACAAGGTCTCTCGCATCACCTATCGTGAATCGGACCTCAAAAGGTTGATAAGCAAAGACTACTCCCATTTGAAGTCGTACAAGAAGTACGTAAAAGATGATTACAGGGTATTCTATCTTGAGGTTCCTGCTAAAGAGCCAGGTTCATACAAAATAAGTAAAATACGAGACAAGAATGGAACCAATATGAGGTATGTGCAGAATCCGTTCTCCTTTGCTTACTGCCCAAGTGCTTCCTTTGTTTTGCCCAAGAGTTTCGGGTCCAATACGAACAAAGCATGTGTGGGATTCAAATTGGATGATCTCAGTATGAAACTTCCTTTGTTAACCTTTGATGGTGCACCTCCCCTTCGTGCAAAGATCGGCGCGTCTATGAATGGGGAAACCAAGAAGCTCATAGAAACAGAAGTTGCCCTAGAAGCTTTGGATACAATGAAGTTCAACTTTACCAGGTTGTTCTCTCACCATATTACCAGAAATTTGTTAGAACAGGAGATATTGAAAGATCCCAGGATATTGAGCGTGAAAGAGTCGAGCACCATTGAATTTCAAATTCTTGAAGTCGAAGACTCTCTTGGAAATATCAGGAAATATAACCCTCAGTCAGCGTCTCCTGACTTAAGGTACAAACTTGATTTATTGACGAAGCCTTCGTTGAGATTGATCGATATGGACTCTTCTCGCAAGCTCTTGGTCAATGGTACCAAGGACCTTAGCTTTGCAACCAGTTCTAATATTAGAGAGCAGCTTCCTATCGTGGCTGAATTCTCATTCCGACCATTTGACAACTCTGAAAATTCATTCAACTTCACACATACATTCTCAACCTTTGGAGACTTAGAAAAGGGTTTCTCTGTATCTTACCCAGGAACTTACAAGCTCCTCAGTGTCTCAGGAAAATACTGTGAGTGTGAAGTCCAGCCCTCAGCTATCCGTCTTCAGACATCTTTACCTCCACTGGTTGAGATTCAAGCAGAGCCACTAGTGGACAATTGTGTTGGTATGACAGGCTATAATTTTCATTTCAAAGCAAAGGGTACGCCTCCTTTCTCATTGGAGTACGCGGTTTACCAGAACTCTAGTCTAGGAAACTTGAGGCCTCTTCCAGGCCCCAGCGGACGAATAAAGAGGGTATTGAAGAATACGAATCACGAGTTTGACTTCACTTACAAGCCCCCAGGTGAAGGTTCGTATGTGATAAAATTTGAATCCATTAAAGACTATGATTACCATGATTCTCCAACCTTCCTAGATGCAAGTCAACACACTTACCTGACATACTTCAAAAAGAGATCAAAGGTTTCTTTCTTCGATGGACCTTCTGACAGCCCCAAAAAATTAATCAACCTCTGTAAGGGAATGTCAACCCGTATTCCCCTTTATTTTACTGGAAGCTTCCCGTTCACTTTCGATTACGCTATTGTGGACAAGAAGACAGGCAAGCAGTTGTTATTCAAAACGAATCAAAAGGCAGACACACGATTATTCGAGATCAGTACTAAGGACATTACAGTAGGAGGTACTTTTGATGTTTTTATTTCAAGCATTGCTGATGCAAACTCTTGTCCTACTGATTTTGATCAGAGAGAGAGTGTTCAAATAGTTGCAAGATCGGACATTCCGGAGATCTCATTTAGTTTGAAGGATCAGATCACCCACTACAAGATTGTGGAGGGTGATTTCGTTGAAGTTCCATTGGTCACCAAATCCTCAGTCGGTAGAGGAGCTAAGGTAGAAGTTGAAGTGACAAATCTTGAGAACCCAAGTGAAAAGAGAAGAGAGTCTATTCAAGCATCGAGTAATTTGAGAATAAGTGAGCCTGGTATCTACAAATTGGTTGGGTTCTCAGATGGCCAATGTGGTGGTGAAATCACAGATACCGAGAAGTCAGTTCATGTTTCCTTCCACTCGAGGCCACTGCTTCGTGCGGAAGCAGATCAAACTATTGTGGAGGAAAGCAGCACCAGAAGAAACCTTGTGCTTTCTTCAGGATGCCAGGGCTGTAAGAGACAAGTAACTCTTTACTTCGAAGGCAAAGGACCATTCATGGTAGATTATGAAATCAAATATCCAAGCGGGAAGGTTGATCCAAGGAGCATGACAAGTGATAAGAACAAATTGTCCATAGATCTCCCCACTGAAAACAGTGGTCTTTATGAGCACAGATTCAAAAGGATTTATGACAGTCTCTACACAAGAAGCAAAACACCCGACAAGAAGTTTGACCAGCAGATCATTTCCTACGAAGTATTGGAAGCTCCGAATGTTGCATTCGAAAAGGCTGACGTATTCAAGTTGTGTGAAGCTTCTCTCGGAGATACAATTCTTGAAGTTAACTCCCTTCCTATTAAAACATCAGGAAGAGCACCATTCTCAGCACATATTCAGTTGGCTGGTGATAGCATTGAAAAGCAGTTCACAATCGATGACGTCAAGGGGACAACATTGGATTTGAATAATGCCGTTGACTCCAAAGGGTTGGCTATCTGGAAATACCTCAAAATAGGAGAATATGAGCTTTCAATAACCAAGGTATCCGACAGTAACGGTTGTCAAAAGAAGACATCCGGCGAAACCAGTTCGCTTGTGCTTTCAGTGACACCGGCTCCAGATGTGGCCAAGTTCGACTCCTCAAAGGATTACTATTGTGTGGGTGATCATGTGGGTTATGACTTGATAGGGCAACCTCCGTTCACGTTATCATATGAGTTTCAAGGCAACCACCATAAAGCAAAAACTCCTAGTGAATTTAGAAGGTTGGCAGCAAAACCTGGACGGATTCATATATCTAGTTTGGAGGATTCTTCAAGCGGGAAGTGTATGGTCAATGTCGATAAGAATTCTAAGAAGTTCGAGGACTTAGAAATTATTATCCACGACTTGCCGTCAGTTGAGTTGAATCATGGTGACTACATTAGTCAGGATATCCACGAAGGTGACATGATAGAGCTCAAATTTACCTTCACTGGTACACCACCTTTCTCCGTGACATACGTAAGAACCTTTGACCCCAATACAAAGGCCAAGAGAAGCAAAAACAGCAAGGTGCATAAGACTTCAAGCAATATCGTTGAAACAAAAACCATAACTGACATTAAAGACCATGAGTACACGATCATGGTGGGATTGGAAGGTACATATGAGGCCATTGAGGTAAAGGATAAATACTGTATGGCCAAGAGAGAATTCTCCTATCGATAGATTCGTCAAATTCTGTACATTAAATAATAAAAGGTAGAGTAGTTTACGAGGCGACTGTGTGACATTTCGTGGATATAGACTTCACGAACAGTAATTCGAAAGGCTCCCATTCACCAAATTTATGAGAAAAATCCTGAGACATACATGCCTTGGGGTCGGCCAGCATGATCCCTTTCAAGCAGTTGGCAAAACTCTTGTGAGCCGTAAGTGTAATCTGGCGTTTCTTGATATTTGTGAGTGCTACTATCGATGCAATTGAAACTACTTGAGCTCTCATTCCAACAGGAACATTACAAGTTGCCTGTGTAGATAAAGAGCTCCCAAGTGTCACATCTATTTCTCCTTCAAGTGCCGCCAGAAGAATTAGGTCTGCTGACACTGATGCAATGATTGAAGCCGTCTTCTCGCTAGAAGCAGACACCGTGTAAGAAACGGAATTATTCACAAAGGACCGTGAGTTGTCAAGAATTGATCCCAATGACTTCTCCACTGTGTCCTTCAGCAAAACACCGTCTTTAAAAGCATACTCTGCAAAAACCACATCTTCCCCAATTATAGGCTCTTGTCCATCGAACGATTCAATGCAAATGTAGTCCCCATCTGGCAAAATCACCGACTGAGTATCCATTACAAGAGCCACTCCGGACCTATACAAGGCTGCTGGGTCAAGGTCGTCGATGGTGTCTATTTTGATCGGCCGGTGCATGGCTAGCCAGGTGAGCATCGCAGAATCATCATCAGCCTCATAGTCACCGTAACTAATAGTGAGAGCACTCGTGAAGAGAGCCCAGGTCGCCCAAAATGTAGCCCAATATAATAACATTGTCTCTGTATTATTTCAGCTTGAAGAAAACACATGCCGATACAATGCCTCAAATAGCAGTAGGTTTGTTATGCTGGTTAATTTTTGTTCTGCTGGGAGTTCTTAACTGACATTAAATTTTCAATGGTCTTCGAGACCAACGGAAGAGTCAGTCGTGTTGACACGTCCTTTAGGAACTGGCGAAACTCATTGCTTTTGGCCGGTAATACCTCTACTCGAAGATAAACCTCTTGTATAGCCCGAGCTAGACTGATATCTTTGTTAGTGACCTGGTTCCCGGCATCGTGTGTAGTCAAACAAAGCTCGACATCGTTGTATGTAGTCTTTATCGTCGGATGGTGTTTGGCCTTGTGAGACTCTCGAGCCACGTCTCCCAAGAACACCCATGTCCTGGGAAAAGATTGAAATTTGTACTGGGCAGTAAGAGTGGTGTTGGGAGAGCCTCCGGCGACTGAAGACTCCAATTTCCAAACATATTTCATGCCCTTGTTGATTGAACCAAGTTCAGAGGTAATTGTCTCGCTTGCTAGCGGCACAACTGCCGAAGAGAGCAGTTTCAATGTGGGAGGCATCGGATTAGGATGAATTTTCACCTCCAGAATTCGATACTTCGCGATAAATCCAACCGACACCAAGAGAGATGCTATGATGCTTTCGGCATTCTACATTCTAGATGCGGCCAATGTAGAGCTAGAGTACCTGCGGAGCGAGGTGTTACTCCACCGGATTTTCAGCGACGATGTTCCCGACACAGACGAGGTTTTGGCTGATTTCGACTCGATCTACAAACGTCAGCTCCCGCATCAAAGATCCCCAGTAATCCACCACAACGGGCTAAACTACATATATTTATTGAGAGGCAATAGTGTGCTACTTATGGTGGTGACACGAAGAAACGTTGATGTGATGCTTGTGGTGCTTTTCCTCCATAATTTCCAGCAATTGATGAAGTTCTACTTATGCACCTCCGAAAAGTCGCTAGATCCCACGAAGGATGTGGTGGTGGATAATGTGTACTTCATATACGAGCTTCTTGATGAGTGTATAGACGCAGGCATTGTCCAGATGACGGACTACAATATTCTCAAGGAGTATATTAAGATCATTCCCAACCGGCCCCATGTTCTGTTGCAATCCAAAGACTATAGTGGGTCCAGTTCAGACTCCGACCAAGACGATGAAGATAAAGCAAAGACTACGAAGAAGACCTCCAAGCAGAAGCAGAAGAATAAAGATATCAAGAAGATAAGATCAACCCACAATCAAGCCATTAAGGCCGATGAACTTATAATTGAGGAAGGCCATATTAACAGCTCCATATTGAGAGCTTCAAGTCTGGCAATTAACTGGAGACCCAAAGGAATCCACTACGCAAAAAACGAAATCTACATTGACATTGTGGAGAACTGTGAATTTCTATACGATTTACAAGAGCAGGTCATCTTGCAAAACGAGGTATATGGGATCTGTTCTGTAAAATGCTATTTGCTGGGGATGCCTGTGTGTACGCTTGGATTCAATGAGACACGAATATCGAAGATAGAGAGCCACGGTGGGCCAGACGATGAAGCCGATGGTGAGAAGGATGAGGATGAGGGCACGGTAAATGATACAATTGAAGAGCCTGAAGTCGTCTCTGACAGGCCAGACAATCAGTTACAAATCGATAATTTAGACGAAGACGCACAGGATGTCCGGGCTTCAAGAAGACACATTCCCTTCAGGAATATTCAGTTCCATCAATGTGTCGAACTCGACTCCATTTATAACGACAACCTCTTGAAGTTCATTCCCCCAGACGACAAATTTGTATTGATGAGTTACCATGTGGAACAACAACGTCAGAGACGGAAGCTTCCGTTGTTTATGATCAAACCAGTCTACAGAATCGACCCTGCCAATCACAAACTCCAGGTCTTGTGTGTATTATCAACTAACTTCAGGAAGAGATTGCATGGAAAGGATCTCAAAATCAAAATACCAATCAATCCACTATTATTCGAAGTGGTCATCGATGATGACGAGAACAACTTAAAGTATAAAACAGAGATGGGGCATGTTTATTTCCAGGTAGACAGCTCTGAGTTGGTTTGGGAAATAGAGCAGTTTCCCGGTAACAATCCATCTATAAAGATGATGGCAGAAATTTCCGTTGGTGGTAGGATAGCCCACTTGACACTCGATCAAGTCAAGTCAACTTTACAAAACAGAAAAGGAGTTTTACTGGATGACAGTTCCCACGACAGCGAAGATGACAATGAAGAGGCCAAGCTCGAGCTTGATAGATATTACGGGGTGAATGGATCCAAATCTTCACTGATTGAAGAAATCCAGAAATCTCTTACCAAAATCAAATCTTTCAATCACATCAAGCTCAGTTACAATATCCCCATGTTATCCTATACGGGACTTAGGCTCAATTATTTGAAGGTTGATGAAGAAAACTTGAAGTACACTTGCTTTCCTTGGGTTAGATACATGACTCAGTCAGACGGAGTCAACCACAGCTTACATCTAGGTTCCAAATCCAATTGTACTTATAGATTTAAACTAGGAACGGACTGCTTCGAACTTCAATAAGTAGCAAGAATATAAACTGCATACCTTTTCAAAGAGGTATTTCAACGTTGGCTGCAAATTTCGCAAATTCTAAATATACTCCTATAAGTTGAAGAGCCCCCCGCTCCCCACCAAAGCCCAACTCTATAGCTTTGAAACTGACGACCAATGTAGTCGCATTCAATGGTTAGTCCATCGCTCGTGCCAGCATCCCAGCATCTTAGACTAGTCCATCGACCGTTGCATCATTGATTAGGAAACGTCCTATCACCTACTTGCCTTCGGGTATGGTAAATAAACGCGGAAAGAGGCTCTCTGTATGCATTTATCCGGCTAAACTATACCATTAATACGTTCAAGTTGGCAACTGAAAATTCAATCTAGTCGCCCAAGGGATTATCTTTCCCAATTGGGCATCCCGCTCCCGAACACACTCCCTTAATAAAATGCGCTGTAGATCTATGCAGTCCCCGCGCATTTGTTGAAGATTATTATCTTATCTTTCAATGGATAAACTATTATTACTGTTGGAGAAAGATCTTGTTCCAGTATAGATTCACATATCATCACTATTTTACCTTGATTTCAATAGTCTTAAGTGTTCAAACAGAGTATAGCTGCGGTAGTTCCAAACAAATTGAACTCCTCGCTAGTATAGTCGTGAAATACAGTTCATGTCTAAAGTGAATCGACCTAAATCGAGGGCCGAGCCAAGTGCACCAATAACAGAATCTTCAAATATAAGCCCAGAGTCTTCCGTTACCCCATCCGAGTCCACACCCCGTTCTGTGTCTGATGCCGGCAAGAGTGCCTCCAATGCCCCTTCTCTGAAGCCCAAGCTTACCAAGTCAAGAAATGGATGTCTTACTTGCAAGAAAAAGAGATTAAAATGTGATGAGACAAAACCATCTTGTTTGAAGTGTCTCAAAAAGGACATCGTGTGTGGGGGATATGCTACACGGTTTAAATGGAGAAGCTTCAACGATACCGAGTCCACGGAATACAGAACTCCCGAAGACCTGGAGAAACATGATCCCATAGCTGAGCCTGAATCGTCTCAAAAAAGTCCAGTGAGTCTAAGGAAGCATTTGGAACTAGCGTCTATATCGATGACGGGAAAGTCTATTAAAGATATAAAGAGAGAGAATGACTTGATTGAAGAAGGTATCAACCCCAATACGTATAATAAAAGACGGGGGCTTGTAAACACTTCTTCCAGTAATGCCCAATTATTCGCCAATTTGGGTGATTCCTCATTGCATATGGATCGCTCCGATTCCGATCCACTTGCTACGTTAGGTGATGGTCCGAGGTGCAAGAAGATGAAGAGGAGCCAGAGCTTGACAGATGCTAAAATACAAGCCCACAACCAAAGAAACCTGAAAATGGCAAGATCTTATAGTTCCACTTCAAGTGTGAACCCCAACGTGATTTCTGAGTTTCGCCAGCAATATTCCAAAGCGAACTCGGTGGGTTTGAATTCTTTGGCTGAAGCTGCTATAGACGAAATCAACACCCGTTCCTCTGACATATATGTAAGGCGGCCTGACTCTATACCGACCATGTCTCCTACCATGTCAGATTTCCTCACCCCAGCTTCAAGATCCCCCGAAATTATCACCAACAAAAGCATCAAAGATCGGAACTTGAGCATAAATCACTTGCCCCATCATCACCTGTTGGCCGTATCCAACTCGTCGTTGCAAAACTATAACCTTAGTCCTTCTTTATCGGCCTTGATAAACTCTGCATTCGGTCATGATGAAGACCTCAAACACAATTCTTTATTCGACGAAGAATTCAAGATAGATATTCCGTTGAGTCCTCTTAATCTACAAAATGGTGCTCCTTTTCATGACTTTCTAGAGACGCAACTGGCCCTTAGCCCTGTTAATGACAAGGTAAACCCCCATATACACGGCCATAACGCCAACCCAACTAGAATTTCAGGAAGCCAAAGTGAATATGACAAAAACTCTAAAGATGATTATCGAAACGTTAGCTCGACTTCTACTAACGATATGTCTGCTCCCTTTGCGGTTAGTGTCAAGTCCATTCCCATATTCAATGCTGGTGTAAATTCTTGCATACTTTTGTCAGCAGAACAAGAACAGATTCTTGGCTTATATTCCCAGTACACAGCTGAAATATTGTCAATCAAGAATGGTGTCAACGAAAATCCCTGGCGACAGTTGATATTGCCATTTGCCCTTCAGTATTCGTGCCTTTTTAACTCCATTGCTTCTATAACCTTGTTCCACTTGGCTGGAAATGAGGCTATAGCTACTAATAGAAATAACTTAAGGGCAAGAGGATATATGTACATGAAGAGATGTATTCTAGAGCTCGCAAGTGGTTTATCGGCCTCAACTGATGGGAAAGGGGAGGCAAATCAACAACTACCAGCCGATATCGCTATTGCCATATGTTTGAATTTGGCAGTTAGTGAAACCTGGGATAAGCACACTTCAAGTGGAATAGCTCATTTGAAAGGTGCCAAAACAATGATCCAGAATGTATTGTCTATTTTAAGAGAAAATCAGGATGAAATGTCGAAAAAGAGGAGAAAGTTGTTCAGTAGCCCGTCTCCTAGTCCTAAAGATTCTGAGGAATATGGGATTTTAGTCAACTCTAAAAGGCAAGAATTAAAGAAAAAGTTGGTTCTCGTAGAGGATCCAGAGTGGGACATGATTTTAGCTGGAGAAGGTGACGACGAAGACTCCAAAACTAATCTTTTGAAAATTCCCAAATCCACCCAGTTCTTATTCAACATCTGGATTTACTTTGAGGTCTTGGCTCAAATGACTACGGAATCTGATGAAAAGGGCATCGACTTGGTGGCTTCAATCACCACCATTTTGCAGGATTCAAAAAAGGGAGAGGGTAGAAGTGCCAAACACCTTGATGACAAAATTGACAGATCTCCTGATATCAAGTCAGAGTCCAGTGAACTGACTTTAGGAAATATTGACACTTTTGGTGGAATACATAGAGGCTTTAACAATTTGTTCGACAACTTCGAGAACATCCCATTAAATTCTGATTATGTTGATCCCCTCTTGGGCTGTGCCCAACCTTTGTTCCTGATAATGGGTAAGGTGGCTTCTTTGATTTCAAATATCCGAAAAACAAGGAAAAAGGATAAGAAATTGCCAGACCGTAATTCGCTTTCGTCAATTACGAAGGCCACCCAACTCAGACAGGATTTACTATCATGGAAACCCACGATTTCTACTTCCATGTTGGAGCAAATGAACTCAGCAAACAACACTGATAATTCCAAAACGGACTTGTCTTCTTGTATTGCTACTGCAGAGTCCTACCGATTTGCTACTCTATTATATCTCCACCAAGCAGTACCTGAAATTCCATCCTTATCTTCTCATCAGCTTGCAGAAAAGATCTTCATCCTTTTGGCATCCATTCCTACTACTTCTCCCACATATACAGTGCATATATTTCCCTTGCTTATAAGCTCGTGTGAAGCCGAACATTCGGATGAGAGAGAATGGTGTGAAGAAAGATGGAAACTTCTCTCAACTCGGTTATGGATTGGTAATGTCGACAGAGCATTCGAAGTCGTAAAGGAGGTTTGGAAAAGGAAAGATGAGTACGCCAGAAAGAAGAAAACCAACTCCCTCAGTATATACGACGTATTCATACCCCATGGAACTGGAAACGATGACGAGAAGTTCAAGAATATCTCTACTCAATTAAGTGGGCTAATGGCTGCTATTAACGAGCAATGCCCTGTCGATGATATAACGGGTGGAATTTATAGCAAAATGCACTGGAGCACCATCATGAAAGAGTGGGGATGGGAGGTCCTTCTTGCATAATTACATACAGCATTATTGATTCAACTGTGTATGGCTAATGAAGATTATTGGCCTCAAATTGTACTCTAAGTTGCGTATACTCTCCACTTCCAAAAGTGGCCAATCTGTTCTCAAAAGAGACTCGAAAAAATAATTTTCACTGATAAGGAAAATAAATCCATCAACGAATTCTCAAAGCAACAACCATGAGGCTGGTTTGTCGGCCCTATCTTCAATTGATAAGACTGGTGACCAACTTCTCAGTCCCATTGATGTCAGATCCTTTGACGTTTGATAACGCCAGAAAAATCAGAGACACAAACTCGGTTTTTCCCAAACCCAACTTCATTTCGTTCGATGCGTTCGGTACACTCTATATTCCCAAAAAGCCCGTCCATGTCCAGTATCACGAGATAGTGTCAAAGTTCGGTATCAAAAAGTGTTCTCTGTCCATAAAGGAAGAATTCCCGGTCATTTACAACCAATTGCTCCAGGAATACCCCAACTATGGAAAAGACTCTGAGGAAATCAGCTCAACAGATCACTGGTGGCTGGAATTGATCGTTAGACTCTTTGACTTGAAGCATTACACCAAGGATTCCCAGTCCCTTGAGATCTGTAGTAGTCTAATCAATCGGTTCAAATCAGCAGAAGGTTACCACTTGTACGAAGACGTTATTCCTACGTTGTCGAAGTTGAAAGAACACGGTGTCAAGGTGGTGGTATCGAGTAACTCCGATCCCCGTATTTTTGGAATCCTTGATAGTTTTGGTCTTACGCAGTACATTGATCCAGCCGATGTCTACATTTCATATAACTTGGCACATGAAAAACCAACCAAGAAGTTCTTTGATTTGGTCGCTAATTCCCAGATCTCCAAAGTGAAAACATCTATCCCCGATAAAAGATCGGACTATTTGGCCAACTGCTGGCACGTTGGTGACACCCATGACAAAGACTACGTGGGATCAGTCAGGGCTGGGTGGAATGGGATTTTGCTCGACAGAGAAATCAAAAGTGGCTACTTGACTAGGCTGATTCCAAACCCAGAAAACGATACCCCAAGTTGTATGACAGGGCCATCCGGAGATATTCTGTTGGGGACATCATCCCGGCCAGCTCAGATAATCGCAGATAATAGAGTAGTTATTTCTCATTTGACTCAAATATTGAGTCTTTTCGACTTAGATTAGATATTAGACGGAGTTCAGTATACAACAGTCATATACATTCCTCTTCCGCTTCTCAAAACCTCCTCTCTGTTTACTCCTATCTGCCCCCAATCCCACCTGAAAGCTTCACCATTGCCTTATTGCAAACAAGTCCAGTCGTGTGCACTCAATAAAAACTTTCTCAGTCGCGATTCAAAATCTCAAACTAAACAACTGAAGAACTCAATAGGGTTTCCAATCAGCCAATAATCCGAGAAAAAAACACGCACAATGACAGCTGAAGCCAAAAGTATGTATATTATAGCATGTGGGAATTGTCTGGGGCCAAAACTAACCAAATTTCTAGAAGATTTGACTCAGTTAATCGAAGATCTCTTCGTGGTGCTCCAACAAGCTGATATCGAAACCTCCATTTTGTCCAGCGAGTTCCCGTCTAAATTCCACGAAAGTGACTCGGCAAAGATAATAGACTCTTTGAAGCTCTTCCTCGGTGACTCCGATGACTTCAAGAATGCCACTACTGTGTTGGAAAAGAAGGAATCTGGCAAGTATTCCCGTCTCTACGATATCTACCACGATATTAAAGTGGCCTGCTCAATCAAGATTAAAAACCATAAGGTGGGATCGGAGGCGTACATGTCCATCGATTTCTTCTACAAGTTTTCTACGGAGCTTTTGTTGAGAGAAAGCAGCTTATTGCATACGGCATTGTTTTCGTTTTCAGATGATAAGCATTCCTCGAGTGAATTGGAGGAGCAAGTGGCGACGGATTTCCAAAAGATCGGATACAGTTATAGTGCCTCTAATGGAGAGGTTGTGACGTACATGAGTGAAATGCCAAATCCTAGTGCCTCGACAATTGTGCCCTCTTTCAGCTACAACAATCCAGCCACTCCCCAGACTATAAAACAGCCGTTGTTTAGCTCTCAGCTTGGGAAAAGTGAACTAGACCCAAGGTTGACTTTGGTGCCCGAACCCTATTACTTGGCTAAGTCTATACCCTTGCCCAAAAACGTAGGTTCGAGTAGTGCTACCTTCGAATCTTTGAATACTCAAGTTTCTAAGATTCCATTACCTACTAACAAGCCGACCACCGTGTTGGACAATTTCCTTTACATAACATGGTACATCATCAAGGCTCCTGAGTGGTTGAATTACAAGGGTAAGGTGTTGAGACCAAACGTTAAATCCACCTTGTTCAAGGGTGCTAACAAAGACCAGTTTAGATTGTCTAAATCTGATAATGAAACCGTCAAATCCTTCGCTCCAACTATCGATTCCAGAGGTACTGGTGTTTCTGAGGTGTTAAAAAGCAATATTTGGTTGAACCAGGTTGGTTACAAAAAAATAGACGAAATCAGAAAAGAATATCTCAAGAACATTGGAAAAGAGGAGCCCGCCGAAAACCAGAAAGACCAGTCCGAGAAAAACAGTGTCAGCAAAACTGAAACTAGTCAATTCCCGACCGAAGAAATCAGTGTAGATTCCAGCATCTACGATACCAGTAAAGCCATCGAAATCGAGAAGGTGCTCAAGTGGGACCCGATTGAAATTGACGTTTTCAAATCAATAAAAGGGCATGGCAAAGAAACCTTGACTTCTGCAAAGAAGATTCAACAACTTATTTCCAAGGATTTGTTGACATTGAATAAGTTACGTCAAGAAAGATTCCTCAGAAGTAACATCAACAACATCTTACCTCCTACTTTAGAAGAAAGAAAACTATACAAAAAGGTCACCAAATTGATTTCTTTATCCGTCAACTTACACAAGGTGGCTCCATCTGACCTACCATTAGAGTTTAGCAAGAGAGTGCCTGTGTTGATGACAGACTACTCAGGAACTTTACCAAGCTTGCCGGCCAGCAAATCAAGAAACACCAGGTTACCCAACATAAGGGGACCTTACAAGAAAAAGAACCGTTGAGACAAGCCATGGAACCTCTATATGTATTGTATTAATGTAAACATTGGAAAAGAACTATATATCTGCACCATTAGCAAAGGCGATAATCAAGTAAATGTTCAACGAACTAATGATAAGCCACGTCAAAACACTTGCAACTGTCATTAAAACTCCATTTTCAAAAGTGTACTTCCTTACCGTAACTGGGGGATTTAGACTTTGTCCTTCTGCTGTCAATAAAGCAGTGTTTTCGTCAACGGTCAAGTTTTCACTCGAATCATAAACAGTTAGATACTCTTTTTTGCAAGTGAAGTAAATCAATGGAGCACTCACCACCGGTAAAATGAAACTAAGGACTACTTGAGAAGAATTCATGATCTTGCTGACTCCCTCTCTTCCAAGAATACTAATGAACACCAACACGGGAACTATAGCCAATACCCTAGTGACTATACGTCTTATCCAAGGCCTGATGGTCCAATTGATAAAGCCCTCAGAGATGATCTGACCCGCCATTGTGCATACTATACCAGCACTCTGGCCAGAAAATAACATCGACAATGCAAATACAAGACCCGCAGCTGGTGAAATATAATAGGATAACATCTCGTAGATGGAGAGCAAGTCGGCGTTCTCAGCATCTGGTTTGTTGAACAAGGAACTTCCTGCCACAATCAAAATAGCAGAGTTGACAAAAACAGCAATGATGAAAAGAGAAAGCACGAGCTCAGTATAGGAGTAGTTCAACGAGTACTTGATGGCATCATAAGACGGCCTATACTTTCTAGACAAGCTCGTACCATCCGAAATGCTCCTGAACTTGTGAATAGTTGCATGAAACTCTTGATTCGAACTAGAGGCTACAGAGCTGGTGTCTGTATCTTGAGTCTGTTCAGTGACATAGCCGTGTTTGATATCAAAGTCTTTCAACCTCGACTGGACCAAAGCAGACCCCAAGAATAAAGAATGAGGCATCACCGTGCTTCCTACAATGCCACAGCTCAAAAACAAAGCATTCTGTTCCCTAAAAATTTGACCATTGAGCGGCAAGAACCCCTTTACAATACCCCCCAATGTACCTGGTGGGAACTCACACTTAAACAACTCCAATATGAAGCAAAGACATGTGGCCATAACCAATACCGACACGAGAATTTCAAAGATTCGGGTCTGCTTCATGGAGCCATCCTTGTGGTACACCATCAATACGATCAAGACGTCTAAAACCGTGATCAAAACCCCATAAAATAACGGAATGCCAAACAATATTTCCAAAGAAATGGCAGTTCCCACCACCTCCGCCAAATCGGTAGCGATAATCGCAAGCTCAGCACACACGTAGAGAGCCAAATTCAAATTTGGATGCAAATGCAAACGACACATCTCGGCCAAGTCCAACCCCGTGATGGTCCCGAGCTTCACACATAAGCATTGGAGTATCACTGCAAACAAATTGGATATGAAGATCACAAATAGTAGTTTATATTCGTACATGGCCCCAGACGAAACGGCCGTCGAATAGTTTCCCGGGTCCATGTACGCCACCGAAACCATGATTCCTGGCCCGATGAATGACGCATACTTCCTAGCACTTGCTGCCACCGTCGCAACCAATGCTCTGGCTCTACTGTAACTCATCCTGATGGTTATACTGTTCGCGAGCCGTCGTACCTCAAACGGGCCCAAAATTATCGCGAGTTCGCGACATCAAAAACGAGGCATTGGAGAAAAACATTGAGGTGGTTTATATTTAGAATCGTTTCTTTGTTGTTCAACTTTTGATTGAAACAAGTTGGAATTGCCTGTTATATCATACGACAACGTGGTATACATAAGACACTCCTAGATTTTTTTCTGCCTTGTTCTGCCGCTTTTTCGTCTACCAGAAACTTCCTGGACACTCGGATCAAATCGAAGAAGATGAGAATCAATCACATTTCGCTGTGGGCGACTATTTCCACATTTTTGAGCTCCACCGTTGCCGTGTCTATCGACAGTTTCAGTGACGTGGACTCCGTGTGTAAAGCAGCTAAGGCTGTGGCTGACGGAGAATGGAACTACTACGAAGGGTTCAAGCACGGAGGTGTGGTGGGCATGTTTGCGTCCCCTAACTACTGGTGGAATGCCGGTGAAGCGTTCGGGGGGTTGGTCGACTACTACACGTTTTGTGATAGCGACAACAAGACCTTGAGAGAGTTGATTGTGGATGCGATGTTTGCTCAAGCCGGTGAAGGCTACAATTATATTCCCTCCAACCAGTCTTTGACTGAGGGTAATGATGATCAAGGTGTGTGGGGAATGGCCATTATGGAGGCAGCTGAGAGGAACTTGACCCAACCATCCAAAAGCCACAGTTGGATAGCTTTGAGTCAGGCTGTTTACAATACAATGAATGCTAGATGGGATACACTGCACTGCAATGGAGGTCTCAGATGGCAGATTTTCACCTGGAACTCAGGTTACGATTATAAGAACACCATTTCCAACGGGTTGTTGTTTCACATGGCAGCCCGTTTGGCCAAGTATACTGGGAACAATACGTACGTCGAGACTGCTGAAAAAGTCTGGAATTGGATGGGTGATGTGGGATTCTTCAGCGAGGACGAAAATGATGGTACGTTGATTATTTACGATGGTGCCAAGGTCGAAAACAACTGCTCTGAGATCACCAAGCTCAAGTGGTCGTATACCTATGGTATTTTGCTTTCAGGAGCTGCTTATCTCTATAATTTCACCGAAGACGATGCCTGGAAAACCAAGTCCGAAGAAATCATCAAGGTGTCTCTCAAAGATTTCCAGGTTAATGGAATCATGAACGAAACCACATGTGCCAGTCGTTGTAACAATGATCAACGGTCGTTCAGATCATTGTTCTCTCGTTGCCTTGGAGTTGCTACTGTGTTGATGCCGGATTCAAGTGTGGTATCAGATGTCAACGACTTCTTACAGAAGAGTGCCACAGGTGCTGCCCAATCGTGTTCAGGAGGCTCGGACGGTGTTACTTGTGGACAAGATTGGAACCACCAAGGATGGGATAACATCTATGGATTGGGTGAACAAATGAGTGCATTGGAGGTGATGTTAGCCACCATCCAAAACCAATTTCCTGGTCCTCTTTCCGTTAAAACTGGTGCAAGTAACGACACTGACTCAGAAGCCGGTCTTGGAACCGAAGACCAAATCAACAAAAACGAACTAAAGATCACCGGCAAAGACAAGGCCGGTGCTGGGGTCTTGACTGCTGTAGTTCTTGCTATACTTGCTGGAGGCGGTGTCTGGATGATCTTTTAAGCCCTTTCTGTTAACCTTATATATGTTAGCTGTGTGCGCAGCCCATAAATAAACTATCTAAATCTCATCAATCTTTCGTAGCCAGCAAGAGCATCATGGTGTTATTCCAGTCCATAAACGACTTTGCTGACCCCAAAGGGGGAATGGGGCTACCGGGTGCTCGGAGAAGAAGACTCTATATCCCTCCTTCTACGAACTACCCGTTGTTCAGTTATGGGGACGGAGATGACCAAAGATCTTTCTTATCTTTAATCGAGACTGGCTCACACATAACCAGCTTAGAGGACGACAATAGCGATGCTGCTAGTGTCAGCACATCCCGGTCACTCCCGTCGTCTCTCAGTTCCGTCAACACCGACCACGAATCTCTAAGAAGCTGGCTCTTAGAAGAAAGACAAAGACTGTACTCGGCTGCCCAGTCTGAAGATGAAGACAATTTGCTGGACAGACTACTGAACCATTCTCGGTATTCCCGGGGCTCGAGGATTTCATCCAAACTCAATCTTCATGACTTTGAAAACCTCCACACCACCTACTCGTTGGAGCTCCTGGTGATCTGTAAATACTCCTTGCCGTTGATCATAACCTTTCTATTGGAGCATCTTTTCAGCATAGTGTGTCTAATCGTGGTGGGCCATTTGGGTAAAGACGAGTTGGCTGCCGTATCTTTAGGCTCAATGACTACCACCATCACCTTTGCCATATTCGAAGGTATTGCAACTGCCTTGGACACTTTATGTCCCCAAGCATACGGAGCCAAGAACTACGAATTGGTCAGTATACATGTTCAACGGTGCTTACTCTTCTCGCTTGTCGTATACGTCCCATGTGCCATTGCATGGTGGAATTGCGCCTTATACTTGAAGTACATCATCGAGAGCGATGTGGTTTTAGAGATGACAGAGAGCTTCTTGAGAGTTTTGACCTTTGGTGGCCCCGGTTATATTTTCTTCGAAGTATCCAAGAGATTTCTTCAAGCCCAGGGTATCTTCGAAGCGGGAACAGGTATTCTCTTTGTAAGTGCTCCTGTGAATATCTTGTTGTCTTACTTGCTTGTATGGCACGAAAAAATTGGTATGGGCTTCATTGGTGCTCCCATTGCAACCATCATAAATTTCTACTTGATGGATGTGTTGTTGATTTTGTACGTGATATTCATTGATGGTGAACGGTGCTGGTTCGGTGTGGCTGCTTCCCGTGATTTATTCAGGCAGTGGGGAACCTTATCAAAGTTGGCTATTCCTGGGATAGTTATGTTGGAAAGCGAATACTTTGCTTACGAGATCATGACATTGATAGCCAGTTACATGGGCACAGTAGAATTGGCTGCACAAAGTGCTGTCAGCTCCATCGCGTCGTTTACGTATATGATCCCGTTCGCTACCAGTATTGCTGGGTCCACGAGGGTTGCCAACTTCATTGGGGCCCACAACATACGAGGAACCAAAATAGCCATCCGTATCACGCTTTTCATCGGTGCTGTGTTGGCCACCCTCAACTGCATCATTCTCTTCTCGTTGAAGTCGCATATTGCAAGCATTTTTACCTCCGACCAAGATGTCAAGTTCTTGGTAACTGCATTGTTCAATCCCTTGGTATCGGTTATCCAAATCTTCGACGGAGTAGCCTGTGTTTCCAGTGGGATACTAAGAGCCGAGGGTCTACAGAAGATTGGAGGCTACATCAACTTTCTAGCATACTATGCCTTTGCAATCCCCATCTCCATAATGCTCAACAAGTTTTTAGACTATAAACTCTTCGGGTTATGGCTTGGAATCGGCAGTGGCATGCTGTTGATAGCCATCACAGAAATAGCTGTCATTATGAACAGCGACTTGGACACCGTCATGCTCAATGCAGAGCTCTTGAACGAGGATGTCTTCGATAGCGACTAGATCATGCCATAACTAATATACACCTCTTACAACCTACATTTAGCAGCCAACCACTCTCATTTGCTGGAATGCGAATTTTTTGGAAATTCGTAGTTTGAAAGAGTTGCGTTTACAAGATGCTTAGTAGAATTGTCCGAATACATGGACACGGAACGCCTGTCACTTCTGTGGTAGCATCCTGGCATGCGTCCAGATCTTACTCCATCAAAATCTCCCCTGCTTCTGGGGCTCAGAGACACCTGGATGCCGAACAAGTGGCTGAAAACAAGTCAATCTCGCAGTACATGAAAGAGTATAAGAATTGGTTTCCTACGGACGTCGTTGGAAACTCTTTAATCGACACGTACGAACGTCTACACAAATTCCCCCAGCAAACTGTTAACATTGGCATTTTGTACCACGACAAAGAGGTCCAGGCCAACTCGAAAATCATCGAGACTATACTAGCCGATCCATTGGCAAGCAACAACCGAGAGTGGTTTCAAAAGATAATTGACAGGAACAGACAACAGAACATTAGCTTCCGTTACGATGGCGAACGATCGGACATCACGAACACAAACTTCAGCATTCCATCACCTGTGCTAGGCTCGGTATCCAGGCCCAAGTACATGATACCCAAGACCAACATCACCTTGAATAACATCGTTCTTTATGAGATAAATGACATTAGCAGTTTCACCAAGTTCAATTCCTGTCACTTTCTAGTGTACGTGACTAACAGAATAACGTCTTCTATCAAACTCCCACCCTCCATCAGCGATAGGATCTTGTTGACGTTAATAGACAACAACGACTTCACGCCAGCATCGAGTGAATCGACTCCGTTCCCTCTCAGGTCCGATGGTACGGTACAGATCATAAAAATAGACAGTGAGAAGAGCTTTGAGGGCATTAAAGACTTTCTTGAGAACGATATAAGTGCCTCTGACAACTATTTGCAATCGTTGGTGGATAGTAACATCTTTCAGTTTTTGAAGATCGTGGGCTATAATTTGCAGATAGATCGGTTGATTAACTGGAACGTCAAGAAGCTTATCAACAAAATCTCAAGTGACGAAATCACTCTTGAACAATTAGAAGAGGTCTATAATGAACTCAAGAACAAGGGAATCAACAGATTCAGCTCTCAAATGCATTCTGAGTTGCAGAACGATCTCATTCCTAAAACCACCCGTTTCTTCAATAAAAAGTTACGGTGGTGGAAGCTATACTTCAAGAACGACAATGTGGAATACGACCTCAAAGACTTCTTTCAATTCAACTTCATGAATAAGAGCATAGAGAACTACAACTTTCTTCGTGGAAGAATCATCTCTGACCTCCAGAACCATAATTTCGGTCGATATGAGGCCAAGTCTGGAGATATCTCCAATCCTTTGATCAAATTGAAGAACGAAGTAATCCATTCAAGAGTGACTGCCGAGGTCCAACCAGTGGTAAACTCGCTTTTGTTCTATGGGTTGTTGTACTACCAGCTACCCACTGCAATCATATCAGTTGGTGCATATACGCTATTTGATTTCTCGTTAAATGCATCGGTTTCAATCCTAGGCTTGGGTATTGTGCTGGGCTTAAATCATGTATCCAAAGGATGGGAGAAGTTCACTAAACAGTGGACAAAGCAGTTGTTCGATGACGTAAGAGTTTCCATTGATAGAGACTGTGTAGAGAACGGCTTGGTCAAAGAGCTCACTGCCAGCTACACAGAAGAAAAACAACTCATAGAAGTAAAGCGTAAAATCGTACAGGGGATCACAAGCAAGTTAGAATAAATATATTTAATTCGCCATAGTGTACACGTTATAAATAAATAGATATGGGGATGGTATAATGCAATATAAGAATGGAATCATTACAACGATGGAGGAGCAGTTGATGATTGGCTAGCAGCCTTCTTGGCCTTGATCTGCTGCTCTAACCTATCGAACTCCTTGAGAGCTATTTCCTCTTCAGGATCCAATATCTGCTCGATGTTGTCCACTTCCTCAATGTAATGCTTCAACATGGACTCGATTCCATGCTTCAAAGTGTCTTCACTTGAAGAGCACGATTTACAAGCCCCCTGGAGTTTCAAGAAAACGGTACCAGTTTCCTCGTCGAATCCCTTGTACTCAATGTCACCTCCGTCGTCCTGAATGGCAGGCCTTATTCTGGTCTCGATCAACTCCTTGATCATCGACACCACCTCCAGATCCTCCGCTTCTTCGGCACTCATTTGTCTCTCGGTCAAATCCACCAACTCCTTGGTGATCACCGGCTCCTTGGCCAGGGTCAAAAACTGGTCCATCAACTCCGTCACCTCAGGCCGCAAATTGGCCCAGTTCACATGATCCTGCTTGTTGATGGTCAAGAAATCGGGACCCAACATGATGGACTTGACACCGGGCAACTTGAACAACTTCAAGGCCAATGGCGAATGAATAGCTTGTAATGATGACGTAAACTCAAACGTCTTATTTTCCAATGGGAGAATGTTCTTCTCTAATGAGACAAACTTCAAGGCATCGGGGTTCGGAGTGGGATATGTTTTGAATGACAAATACCGGAGGCCACAAATGCCCCCACGGCCTATCGGCTTGTAGCTATGGTTTATCACCGTTCTAAACATCTTGCTATACACTGCGGTTGGTTCACGGCTGATGCTTATATATAAATTCCTCATGTTTGCTTCGCACCGAGAAGGACCTATTCCAGCACGGGTCCGAGAAAAACGGGAGGAGTCTGCCTGCACAGAGTCCGGGGTAGGGAAGATGGTGGTGCGATGACAAATTTACGGCTGGTGATTGGCAGAGACAGTTGGGCCTGGGTTGGGCCACCAGGGCTGGGCAGGGCATGACAGCCCAGGTAGCTGTGTTTGTAGGAGCATATATATGTAGGTTGTCGCAGGTCCAAGACTGTAAACAAATTATGATGTTGCAATCCACAGTTACTTAGACGGCTAACAAATTTATCGAACGATGAATAGCCATAGTAGTCCATTCAGTTATTGAAACGGAATTGTATTGCAAATGTGTCAGTGCAGCGACATACTTCAGGCACGAATTCCAAATAATGGAATGCAGGTTCAACATTGGCTGGCTAAGTATGAGTCAGAGCCGGATGCGGTATACTCTTAGGTGCCGAATCTCTTGGTGGTCAATGCTCTACAGTACTCAATACTTTTAGGTGCTCAACACTCTTAAAACTCAGATGATGTGTGCTTGAATCTCACGTGCACTGATATTGGGGGTTCGGGGTGAACAGGGCCCGAGTCCCATGTCTCCGGTTCTGTACTGGTTCTAGCGAATGGTAAACTAGATCTTTTCGCAGCCAATTAGTCTGGGACTCTAAATGCCCAGGTGGGGCGTTGGCTTGGGTGCCTCCTTGACTGGGTGGGCAGATCTTGCCCGTTGGCTCCATACTTTGTCACCCACTCCCTAACATGCCACATTATATCAAATCGCTGTTTTCTACAATCTTGGTTTTCGCTCTCTGACTTACTAAACTTTCGAAATAAAGCTCTAAACCTTATTCTAACGCAAAACTTGCTAAAATTAAAAACCACTAAATCGAACGAATGATATCTCGAAGCCAAACTTGTCGGTTGTCGTTCTTGCTATAACCCCATATTTCTCTCCTTGAGAACCCAGATTTCACTCATGGCCCACAAGTGCAAGTACTCGTCCAATTACCAAAGTCTGTTGTGCGTTCTCTTGAGTTGATGCGTCCCCATTTTTTTTGAACTCACGAAGTCATCGGTACAAGAGAAAAAAGCCGTCGAAATGCTCTCTAGTTGTTTTTGCTACGACAGACGATTCGAACATCGTCTTGGATGATATATTCCACTTAGCATGCTTTGCATCAATACTTGTCGCTTATTTTTTTGTGCAATAACAATACTTCTTTTAGAGCACTGGGAATAATTTTTTGTTATGCCCAGGGATGTACATTAACCTTGTAATTCATAAAAGTCATTGCTCTTCTGGTTTCAAGAGGTAAGTGAGTTAAGAAGCTAAAGATGAACAACTTTGGTTAGTGTCATCTGTCCAAAATCTGAACAATTATCCCATAATTTCATGGTTTACTACATCTTTCCTCTACTTTTCTTGTATACTGAAATTCATGTCGGTACACCTAATAAGCTTTCAAAACTATATACTTACCTAAATTTTTGAACAAAGAGTATTCACACCTCAATTACCCATATGCCCACTTCTCTCCCAGGGTCTTAAGTTGTTAATTCATCAAACATCAGAGCAAAAGGCTTGTTAATTGAGTCACCGTCTCAAGGTAGCGTTGAATCGATCTATACTCAATTCTCAGCCAAAGACATGGCACCGGTACAAGAATACCGCCATGAATAGGGAGCTATTGATTCATTAGATGTAGGGCTCGTCATAAATTACTTTTATTGAAGGTATTAAAATACACAATTACAATCCGAAGGCACCAGAATCAGCTGTATACGTCTGGCCAGCACCGGCTCCAACCAACGAAAATGAATCATTCGTCAATCCACTGTTCGTGAAATTCACCGGAGGATAGTATACTCCTTCCGGCTCAAATCTCTTACCATCCCAACAGTATTCGTCAAAGCACTCTTGACACTCATCGGAGGGAGCAATTCCTTGTCTTTCTTGCTCTCTCTTGATAAGAGCACATCCGACACATTTTGGCCAGTTCTCGTCAATAGTTCCATTTAACCTAGAAGCAGTCTCGAAACCATTTCTTATCATTCCCTTCTTCTCTTCATCGGTGTAAGACAACTTGTACAATGAGGTGTTGGAATAGAAACTGAAAGGTCTGTTTGCAATGTAGATAACAAGAGGAGGGACAACATCATCTTTTACCAAATCTGTTAAATTTTTGGCATCACACCCGAAGAATGTTGGTTTGGCAGTCAAGTTGTTGTGGAGGAATGTTTCCTCGTTAGGGACATAAGGGATGACCAATGACTTTCCTTGGTCTTCGAATTGACGTTCGTAAGCAGTAATCAAGGGACGCCCATTTGGCCAGTTATCACCATTATCCATGGCCACAACTGTATCGATCTTTCTATGAGTAGTCAACAAGGAAGAGATTGCTAAAGTTTCGTTAGCCAAGCCTCCATCCATTAAATACAAGGTGTCACTCTCAACAATCAGGTCAGATCCAGCATATTCAGAATCCTTAAATGGATTTGGCTTGTATTGGGCAATATCAAGTTGATTTGAAGACAAGTAATTCAAGAACTTTCCAGCAAAGTACTTGAGTACAACATTCAAAGAGTTACAGGTTGGGCATGTGAGGGAGTCCATAAAAGAGTTGAAAAGTGAAGAAGATGTTCCAATAACATATCCTGCATTGTCGAATCCTGCGACACATGAGCCATTCACTGGTTGACCGTTGGTAAAGTTTGTTCCCAAGTATTTAATATCTGTGAATGTATTGACAGAAGGGTCAAAAGAACCCATTTCATAAGGATTGAACTCAAATACTGTAGAGTTCAAGTGATAAGTGATGGTGTCTGGCTTTCTTCCGATTGCTGTGAATAATGGGAAGGGCATGTCGTGGTTCATAAAGGTTTTCATGCCTCTAAGGTCCGAAAACGTGGTGGAAGTACCATAATTATCGGTACCCTCTAGGAGGAGTTGATATGACAATCCTCTAGCCCATGGATCTGTGATAGTGATAGGGAATCCAGCATCTTGCTTTCTCTGTAAGTCATACTTGATACCTACCTTTTTACCAGCATTCACAACATAGTTATTCAAGTGTTTAATGAAACCATTGAAACTGTCAAAGAGCACAGAAAATGCAATAGTCCATAACCCATCAGTATTCAAAAGCTGGCGTGTTTCGGTCAAGTTCCAAGTATCATATGGATCCTCCAAGACAACTTCATCTACACTTGGAAAGTCTTGCATAACAAGAGATCCAACTAACCATGATCCACCAGAAAGAGCAGCAAGATAATTGGCACTCTGTAATACTCCACCCAAACCATACTCACTGGCATCTTCCGTACGATTATCTAAGGCAGCAAGCTGACCAGCACCTGCAAGCATAGCTCTGTATCCTCCTCCACTCATAGCAATAGCTATGTTTATATCACTGGACTCATTATCAAAAAGGTCGCTTGAGTCATCGAGACCCACCCTTTGCAAGTATTCTTGTAAAGCAACTTTGGTTTTCTGTTTTCTATTAGATATCCAGTTCTGTTCGTTCGAGGAAAGAGAGTTTCCCTCTCTAATGAAGGATGTTGTGTTGGGACATGTCACCAATCCTGGAGCGAAGGTTCCCGTTGGAGATTTTGCGAGAATCACATCGCACCAAAAGAGTAGCGAAAGGATCAACACGTTCATAAGGTAAAGGTGTTTCGGAGATGTGGTGATACTTGCTAAACAACCTGGCTGATCTACTGGTATTTATAAGAATGCCAAAGAATAATAATGTCTTCAACTATAGAGAACAACCATATTTTCCCCGTGCTATACAAACTTTCCTAATGGGGAAAAAGCATTTGGATCCGAATTTCCGTTTTCGTCAATTTGCAAATCAGCATAAGAACTAAATTTTATTATCATAACACCATCTATCACACCCGTATCGTACGACTGAAAAGAAGTTTAAGTTTTCATTGCCATGTTGTGAATAATGTAATGGACTTACAGGACCGTTGCATCACCCCGTAATGGGAGGTAAGTTGTTAGTCTTACAATAATTCAAACCTATTTGCACAATTACTTCTCGTCACGTCGTGCATAGGACTTGTTTGTTTTTTCTCTGATATGGCTATAGTTCCGCCCCCTATGTCAATTTCTAGCATATACAACTATTGCCGTAGATGTCCAGAATGGTCAAACCGGGTTTCAAATGCGCTTCCGTGAATGTCAACAAAGCCGTATTCGGAACGTGAATAAAATATTTATTGACGTGTAATTAATATATAGATGAACCACTATTATTGAGTTGTTCTATCGAATAAATAGTTATTGTGCTCTTACTCTTGCACGTTGTCCTGTTCTTTGACAATTTCATGAATCAAATTATTTGTCTCAAACGGATTGTCGATGTATAGATTATGGCCTCCTTCACTGACAGTGTGAAAACTGGCAGTATGTGCTTTGGTGTGATTGTTAGTTACGTTCACAAGCTTGGAGCCAGCCTCAGAGTTCATGAAGTCGTACTGCCCGTAGAGGAAATGCACCTTGAATTTTTCATGCCATTGACTGTCTTTGAGGAACTCTGTGAACTTGTCAAATATGGGATACTTACTCACCGTACTGGGGGTAAGTAGATATTTGATATAAATGTCTGAAACTGTGCCGCTAGTAATTGAATTGTACAAGTATTCAATAATTAGTTTGCATTCTTTGTTGGTGCCGTATTGTAAATCGTTAGGAGTGCTAAAAACTTTCTCTGGACCTCCTTCCTTAGCAATAAGTTTGTTAATTTTGAAAAGTTTTGAATACCACATATCATAATATTTGGCCACGCCCCAAGGTCCCATATACCTCAACAACCTGGGTAGGTATGGTTGTAAACCATACCAGTTCTTGACAGCCTTATGGGAAAGTATGGGGATTCTTGTTAGAAAGTTATGATTCGAAGGGTCTAACGAAGGTTCCACATTCTTGGGATCTTCGAATTTTAAAGGATGTTTGATAGAGTGAATGTGCCTTTCCACGCCTACTGGAGACAAGAGAATCAAGTTTTTCAAATTGTTTGGGTATCTCACACAATAGGAGGCCGACCAGTAGCCTCCGTATGAATGACCCACCAAGTAGTCAATTTTGTCGATTTTCGAGTTTTTTCTCCATCCTTCAAGGCCCCCAAGATAGTAGTCTTCGAGGTCTTGTAATATTGGGGTGAATTTCTCTTGATAACGTTTAAACTCGTCCTTTTCCACTGAAAAAGACTCTACTAGCTTATAGTACTTGTTGTATAACTTTTTTGAATCTGTGGGAACTGGATCGTTCAAATCCACCGGGGGACACTTTTCAATTGGCCAAGATTTGATGGACTTCGACTGAATGCTGGGGTTGGACGAGAGCCCAAAAGACAAATTGTCCAAAAAGTGAATTTTGTAATTGCTATTCATATCCACAAACTTGTTTATGAGTTGGAAGTTTCTGGCAAAACACCCCAATGATGCTCCATAGCCATGGACAAACACTATATGCTTGGTGGGCTTTTGGTGATCATTAACAACTTCAAAGCTCAATTCGTTGATGAAGTTGCCTTTGTCGTCCACAGGCACTTGACGGGTATCTACTTTCACTCTGCTGTTCTCTTGGTGCTGGGAACTGTACATGAATTCAACTAGTTCATCTTGCAAATTTCTGAGCCTGTTGGGGCGAAAAGACTTGAACCAGATCAGCCACAACTCAGATAATGGAAGTCGCTTCACAGGTTCTGAAGGCTTATAGTCAATTGGTAGCTTGAACGAGCGAAACTGAACAATGTTCCTTGAAATGGGCTTAAACCATTTGGATTTCGTCCTAATAAACATGGAGTGGTTTGCTTAGAGCAGCGATCGCGAAATGAATATGATTTTTTATGGAGATTTGAATTTTTGCAGTAAAACTCTCCAGTAATTTCAAGATGTTCAAAGAAAGAAATAGCCTCGAGGATCCAAAGGCCCTGGGTGTGTTTGTGACTTAGTTGAAAATACTTATTTAACATCTACTGGCAATTCAAATAGGACTATTTCACCCAATTAAACTATATCACATGTAACTCGATAATTTGCACTATTTGACGAGCTTCGAAAATACTTAATTCACCAAAGAACTGTCCTTAGTAGATGTTCCGGAAAAGGATAATTCAACCACTCCAAAATCCAATATGGCTCTGCAACATTCATAGATCATTATGTTGACACTTTCACAGCTCTCTATAAGCTCCTAGCATTGTTGCTAAACTTTCTTAGGTTCTTCACAGAACAGCAAGGATTTTGATTTCTCGAGGCATTCACCACAAATTTCGGCTGCGATCGTGCTAAGATTTCACCCAGTGCGATTCACATTAGGACCCTTTAGTGAGTAGTTCCAATTCAACACAAAACAAGGCTAGACAGACATGAAGTTATGTAGCAAAAGTGGCATGAAACTGTAGTATCTATCACTTGAGTGCACACGCTAGAAGAGTCCCCAACTCTAGTATATTGATCATCTTTATAAGTCAGTTTGGCCATAATGACTTGCATGTTTAGGGTATATAGTACATACTTTCCGCCCGATGCCCGCCGAACATCTGCACTTTAAATCATGTTCTAACCTTCGTTATTCCAGACCCACTAAAGTGGCAAGGTTGCATAGAATTACACTGCTTTCACACATATATAGCCTCGCTCTTCTATCGCTGCTGAAATTCTGAAATCTGCCAAAAGCTTAGAAAGCTGTGCAGAGAGAAACAATTATGGTTTGCACTCGTGTCCCAGTACGTGAAAGACATTCTTTTACAGCAAAGTTTCCCTAGCCCGTGCTCCAACGGACGAACCACTGGCTAACCTTCGTACTCTAAATTATAAAATTAACTCGCTAAATGAAATATAAAAGAACTAAATATCAACCCCGGAGCTGAGGTTATGTCTTCCCGAAACATAACTCAACGACTTCTCGAGACCTTCATGAAACACATGACCTTGTAACTCGTCTTCGAAATCTTCGACATCTTGCCACTCTTCGAACCAACCTTTCTCAAAGGCCTTGACTTTGGGAACCCCAGCAATAGGACTCAAATGGCACAAGATGGCATAAATCAAAAAGGCGGAGATGAACCCCATGAAAAAGTTCAATCTGTAAACTTGCTGGGCACCGATTGGAACCTTGTGGGTCTCCGTAGCACCAACGAAACCAACTATATTTGGTAAAATACCGCAAATATAAGCAACGTAAGCTCTCCAATTACAACCAATTCTGTTGTAAAGGTAGAAGGAGGCACTTTCAGGCTTCTCTGGGGCAAATAAGGAGTAAAGATGAGTCAACTTCATGTATCCTCTTCTGATGTAATAGTAATCACAAGCAACCACACCAGCAATGGATGACAAAAATACTGAGTATGCAGATAAATACGTGGTGAACATACTAGCACTAGAGTTCAACTTCCAAGGATTAATTGCCAATGCTAAAGCAGCACAAATGTATCCGCCTCTTCTGATGTTGATATATCTAGGCATTATAGCAGTAACATCTGTACCGAAGGAAATGGAGTTGGCACAAATGTTTGTTCCCAATTGGGCCACGGCAAAAGCCAATCCCAAGAAAAAGACACCAGCTCTATTACCACTGGTATAGTTGTCTAAGAACTTTGCTAACACGTCAATAGGATTCCAAAGAGCTTCTCCATACATAGAACTGGAGGCAGAACTGACCAAAATACCGATCAATGATGTCAAGGAGAAACATAAAGGAATGGAAACGGTGTAGACAACGTACTTCAATGAGAAAGAAGGCTTATCGGCAAATCTGGAAAAATCTGGAGCATTCACAATCAAAGTTGCAAAGTTAGCTAACGAATTCATCGTGGATTCTACAAAAGCCCATCCCAAATCACCACCCAGAACTGCAGCTGGCTTATGAACCACGGGACCAATTCCTCCAGCTTTTACAATGGTCCAAACCAAGAACAATATTCCAGCTATGGGGGTTACATAGGCTTTAAAGGTAAACAAGTGTCTGATTTTGTGGGGAGGAAACCAAATAGCCGGTAAAGAAAAGAGCCAGAACAAGAAGAAACTCAAAAACTTGAAACTGGTGTATTCTCCACTGATATGATCGGGAATCCTACTTTCCAAATTATTACCAAATATGGATTTCAACATCACTTCCACACATGGACCTGCAATAGCACATTGCACACCATACCAAACACAGCTCATCACCACTCTATTAAATATCGGCCATAATGAGCCATAGATTCCAAATGAAGATCTGACTGCTACCGGAAAAGAAATATGGTACATGATACCAACTCTTGACCCGATTGACACAAATATACCACACATGAAATACCCAAGCCATACCGAAAGCCAAGTCTGCCACCAGTTCATTCTGGCCACCCCAGTGGCAGCAATTTGCCAAGTACTTATATTGAAGGAGTCTGCGATCCAGAAAAAAACATAATTATACCAAGACCAGGATCTTCTAGCTTGCTCAACAGGCTTCAAATCATGGTTTACCAAAAACATCTGAGCGGTAGTCAAATCTCCCTTCTCTTGCACTTCTAACTTCTTCGACAACCGAGACAAAAATCCACCTTTGTCCTCATACTCAGACACTTCTCCTTCGATGGAGTCCGACTCATCTTTGACACTTACATTATGGCTCTTCTCTGGCTTATTACTTAGGTTACTAGCACTCATGATGAATCTGAGCAGTAATTATTAGACTCAAATAATTTTGGCTACAAATGCAAGAGTATTTATAATTGCCAACAAGTGAGAATTATTTTATACGTCGATAAGGCCATCCCAGTAGATAATGGAGAAGAAGGCATTCTATTGGTATCCTGTCCTGCAGGCAGTCGGGGATTTTAGAATAAAGTATGTGCGCAAACAGGGCCGAAAGAAATCATCGAACCAAAGACAGGTGTTTCGGATATGACAAAGATAAGGACGATGGGTTAAAGATAACACCAGATCCAGGTTTAAGACGCAGCCCCTCTGTTCATCTCTGTAGTAGAGCGTCTGAAGATTGTGGACAATTAGCCGCTAAGTCGTCGACAACGGATTAGCGGGCCGGCAACAGATAAAGCAATACCGATAAGACAGGTTCAATCTATGTTCCAATTTTGACTCTCGTTACATAAAATGAGACTCTCTCTTAAAGGATTCGAAGACAAATTTATGTATTTCTAAATTGGACAAGTGCACCGATGAGGAATGCCGTTTCAGTGGCTTATCTTGCTTTCTAACTTGCGTGATAGGGCCTTGATTACCCGTTATCTTTATGTATTTCTACTTTTGAGAGGTGCATATGGTGGAGATTTTCGGTCATTATTTGAAAACGAACATGCATGTATGTGTTTCTTCTTACTGAACGAGGTGCATTTTAGAGATATTAGTGTATAGTATAGTTGCAGAACCTTCCAAGTTCGCCATTGGTTTCTCTGATTTCTGAAGTGCGTAGTTTCGTACCTCTGCTGTGCCCGCTACAAGCCATGAGAGCTTCTGGTGAAGTTGTTAGGTTGTCAACCTCTGCGTTCAATAATAGTGCTAGAATACAAAATTTTCAGTGAATAGAATTTCTCTCTTCTTTACCCAGCACGTTAGATTCTGCTCCGTTCCGAGCGATCGCCATTTTTAATGCATCGGTCACCTGCCTGTTAGGGACCGGTCCTTCTTCTAGGCTGCTGTTTCAGCTGTAGACCATTGGCCCTCGAACCGTCAATTGTAAGTGTCTAACAGCTGCAAATACGTTCCTAAAGTGTATATGTCAAGGCCCCTGCTGATTTTAAACTGTCTTCGGGGTTTAACGAGGTTATGCAAATGGACCTGTCCGATCACAAAGTCCTGATGTAAGCCAAAAGAGGCGAAGGTGTGGCCGCAGAAGTTCTGCTATGCAAGCTTTAAGACCAATCTCTGCTGAGATTCAATCAGTTGCGTTGTCCTAGCATGTAGAGCTAAAACACCCGTGATTTCAGGCCAGAAAACAATAAAGCTGCCTCTCAGGCCAAAAACCTCTCGACTTCCAGGTCTAATTCAACTCGAGTCATTAGAATTGCACTAAAAATCTTCTCGAAGGGAACACATAGTTATACAGAGAAGCTGTGCCCCATTCCCACATGTGGTTGTATCTTCGGAACTGTAGTGTCTGTCTCGGGGCTTTCTTGCTCGTCCATGTAATATGAGTCGTCCATGTAATATGAGCCATCTGACGACATTTTCCCCACAACTGGACCAAACCCACCATGTCAGTACAGTGATCATAAATTGAGTCCAAAGAAAATCCCAACAAGCACAAACTCAGTTTTTCGGTCCTCAAATATCTTTACCTCTTCCTGTGACCGCTCCAACCCCATTTTTAAAGCAAAATACAAGCCCTCTTTCTACACCATTTCTGCGACATACAACTGAAAAGGTTTCGCAACTGATAAATTATTATATCAATACCAAACAATCTTATGGCATCGGCCAAACAATTCGAAGACCCACTAAACGATGGGCTTCTACGGCATGCTCCTCTTCCCCAGTTGATCACGTACATAATTCCAGATTTCATTGCTTTCAGGTATTTCCAACGAGAGTTCGAAGTGCTGAACGAATACCACTTGATCGAGTACACCAAAACCACCGGATTCGATATCTATTTGGTCGAACAGTGGGTAGCTAATCGACTGATAGGAACCATGATATCCACGTATACCGGAAATACCAACAACGAGGTCCGGGTGGTCAAATTAACCGTGGTCAAGAAACCATCCAAGTTTTATCCAGTCCGCTTCCAAGAGTATTTGAATGAGCTTGTGACTAACCATGCCAAACTCAAACAGATGAACTCATTGGACAGTGAAACACACGGTAACGATGATCAAGAAGTGAATGACGAGTACCTATTCATCACCAACATCACCTCGTTGCCGTCTCATCTAAGTTTGATTCCCATATTGGGAGGAGACATTCGGGCTGTAGAGGAGGATTTTGTAATTAACTCCAATTTGAAAAGGCTCCGTTGCAGTGGAAGATCGATTTCGTTGATCACACCCAAAATATCCGATGCCAATGAAGACAAGTTCCGACAAATGTACCGTATCTACAACTTGAACGTTCCGGTGAAATTTGCCGTACGAGAATTGATCAATATTATACAGACATGTCTCTTCTACTTTGACCTTCTTGATGCCAGGTACTGTGATGGGTTGTTGTGTAATAAGACAGAAGAAGCCATCATCAATTGGTGGAATTTGATTGGATTGCCTCACTTCAACATCAAGCCCAACAACAGCAATGGGGTATTGCCCTCACGAACTGTAGCAGCTATTATAAGCTTGGTCATAAGTATCAAACTACGGCTCCAAATCTTTGGAGGCTGCGATGTTCCAAAGGATCCCTTTGATTTCGAGAACTTCATGATATCGATAGGTGAGTTCCAGAGACAAGTCAAGCTAGAGAAGAAGAGAAAGGTGGATATTGAGACTTTGAGCAAGCTCTTCTACATAACGAATAACAAAATCAAGCCCGACAAGGAAAAGTACAAGGTTGATTATGAAGTTGGAGACATATCTATCACCAACAATAACGGTGATTTGCTAAGCAATGGTACAGCTTACACAACTACGGCTCCTAAAAAGAACAAGCGTTATACAAAAGAGATCAGGAAATTGACCAGTGCCGTCAAAAATACTGTACACGATAGAATTTCAACTGTCAACAAGGCAGAAGATGGTATATATACCGAGTCATCTCCTAGTAAAACCCCCGGAAGATTAAGAGAACGATTGGCCAAACTTGGCGAATCAACTGATCCTTCAGAAGTGGAAACTTTGAACTTGGATGTGTTGGTGAACAATCATTTGGTAGGACGGACCTTGAAGAGGTTGTGGTACGGGTTGAGTGAACATAAATTGGAAGCGGCTGCTGCGATGGAAAGGGATTCTCTACCGAAGAAAGATTCTCTTAGTCCTCGGATTCACAGTGTCCGTTCCCATGAATATGCACACCATTCTCGAAGCCCGACACCCAATGGACCTCCCCAGAGCCCAGTGCATCACTCCCCTGGCACTCGCGACTTCCACCATCACCCACGTTCTGGAACCCATGGCCATCGCCACATCGATTCATACCATAGCCACTCCACTAACAAACTATACAAGTTTCACAGCTTAAGAGATTCCATTGCCAACACTCAAAAAGTATACTACGAAACTTCCAGGTATTCCAGAGGTTTAAATAGAATGAAACTTGGCTTACAAAGAAACTTATTGTCGACACAGCAAAAGAAGCTCTACCCAAATCCCTCTACAATGAGACGGTCACAGACCCAGAAGTTTAATCCCAAGTTGAGCAATGCGTTGTCTACTGTTGATGCATTATTGAAGATTACTTCGGAGAACTCAGATGATCCTCAAGCTTCAGCCTGTAGAATCCAGCAGTCAGATTCAGGCAAGCCATGTAAATCTTCGAAAGATACAAATGATGTGCTTTGCAGGTTTGACAGGGGTTTGAACCGTCGGAACTCTTTTCCCTTCGTCGAGGACAATGGAGAGACCAACTTGAACTTGTTGGAGCTGACTTATGAGAGCGAAGATGTATGCAATAAGTCTACTTTAACAAGACGCCAAAGCTGTTCAATACTTCTGGAGCTAAATCCTGATTTGGTCACTTTGGAAAAGATATCTGGAAATTATCTCGACGATATGAAACTCTTAATAGAATGTGATACCCTCAAGAAAAGGTACCACGATGAAACTTCTGACATCAATAACATGATTCTTGAAAGAAAATTCAAATCCTTGGACCAAGACTTGCAGGTGTTAAAGTCGTATAAGCAACGGTTAAGTGTCAGCAAAACCAAGTTAATGGGCGAGGACTTACCGAGTGTCATTGAGATCAACATGAAGGCACTCTCAACAAATATTGACAGGCTTGTTTATGAATCAAGAATCATTATAAAGCGGATCAACGAGCTAGAGCTGAACACCAAAGTATTGAGATCTCAATCAAAAGACCAGAGTTATACAAAGTTAAACGATATCGTTGATACCTTGGTGTATCTGTATAGGTTTCACAGAGTTTTCAAGGATCCAGAAGAAAGGAAAGATATCATACTCAAATTGACGGGGGGAGATACCGATGTTGTCCATGCAGTGGAGCTCCACATAAATCAAGAGAATAAAACGGGCTTTTTCAGAGCTACCGTCGTCTTTATATGGGAAATGATAATGTTCATATGCCAGTTATTCAAGTTTGACCGGTCAAATATGAATCTCGATAGAATCAGACAAACATGGGGAAAACTTGATCCCAACCGAAAGTACATCAAAAAGGCATATGAATTCGTGGGATACGGGCCCTCTGGAACTTCAGTATCTTCTGTGAGCTCCGGAAGGAATTCCAGCGTGGCCTCGAGTTCACCCGAGGTGGATAAAAGTCCAATAGGAACTACGTAAATAGGAAGCATCTATAAACATTACTAAATAAGGCATAATCATTGAATATCATGAGGGATTCACAAAACTCTGGTGGATCTCGTTGAGTCTCTTTATGACAAGGTTTAGACGTTCTTGGAATTGGCTTGATCCCAATGTTTCCTGGTTGTGTTGAACCTCGTCCCGTAGCTGCTCCATTAGCAACTCGGTGCTTTTCAAACTCTTCTCCATCTCCACGTTGTTGACGTGAACAGCATTGATGTTAGGCTTGATAAAGTCTTCCACGTAATGAGACACCTTCTCGTTCACAACCGCATAATCCTCTTTGATAATCTTGGGCTTGTTCTCCAAGTATTCTTTCACACTGTACACCATCTCAGAGTTATGGTTGACTAGCTCCAGCAACTTCTCCCGTATATACTCCTGCTGCTGTATGTCCATCACAAGATTCAGTCTCTGTATCTCAAGACTCCGTATAATCTGTGACTCCGTATCACCATTTTCCTGTGGCAGCTTCTCAGCTCGCTTCACTTCTTCAAGAAAGCCATCTAGCTCGGCTTCTGGCACCAATTTGGTCGCCAAAAGCTCCAAACTTTCGACCCGAGCGGTCGTATCCAAAACCTGGGTCGACAACTCCGAGATCAACTCACTGAACTTCAGCCCCGTGTCCCCTAAGTCCTCCATGAATGTAGTTCCAGTGGCCGCCCCAATTATTACGTGCGCACTCCCAGGTAAAAAATCAACGATCTGAAGATACCGAAAAATCTCAAATCAAAACGACAGCAACACGTTGGAAGATTCTGATATTTTCTTAGCTTTTAGAGTATACTTTGTCTGAACATATCCTTACCACGGACGCCAGTATCCTAGGACCCTGAAAAACATCCCAAATTAGACGCTCCACAAGTGAAATTGATCGATTGTTGAATTCACTGCCAACGCATTCTCATAAAAACTAGACAAAAATGGTTACAATTGGCAATGCCCATGACGACTTGATTCATGACGCTGTCTTGGACTACTACGGAAAAAGATTGGCCACATGCTCCTCCGACAAGACCATCAAATTATTTGACATTGAAGGTGAAAGTTATAAGTTGGTGGAGACTTTGGTGGGCCACGAAGGACCAGTGTGGCAGGTTGCGTGGGCCCATCCTAAGTTCGGGTCGATTTTGGCCTCTTGCTCCTATGACGGAAAAGCCTTGATCTGGAAAGAACAACCCGAAACCAGGCAATGGTCGATTATAGCTGAGCATAAGGTTCATCAAGCTTCTATCAACTCCGTTTCTTGGGCCCCACATGAATTAGGTGCGGTGTTATTGTGCTCTTCTTCTGATGGCAAGGTTTCTGTGGTTGACTTCAAGGAAGATGGTACCACTTCACACGTAATTTTCGATGCACATTCCATAGGAGTGAACTCTGCCTCTTGGGCCCCAGTTTCGAGTGCTGATTCTAAAGCATCAACTCCTGAGAGGAAGTTCGTCACCTGTGGCTCTGATAACTTGGCCAAGATCTGGAGATTTGATGCTAAAGAGGACAAATACCTTGAAGAAGCCAGATTGGAAGGCCATACTGACTGGGTCCGGGACGTTTCTTGGTCTCCTTCTGTCCTAGTTAGATCGTATATTGCCACAGCATCTCAGGACCGTACCGTTTTGATTTGGTCTCAGGATAAGACCGGCAAATGGCAGAAGCAGCTCTTGACTGACGAAAAATTCCCAGATGTTTGCTGGAGATGTTCGTGGTCTTTGTCTGGTAACATTTTAGCAGTGTCTGGAGGAGATAACAAAGTCAGTTTGTGGAAACAGAACTTACAAGGAAAGTGGGAATCCGCTGGAGAAGTGGATCAATGATTTGTATAATGAAAAGTTGTTAAAAAAGACCATGCTAATAATATAATAATGTACCAAGAGATTTTAACATCCAATTTAGTATTTAGGGTATAAACATCATAACTCATTGATAGTAGCCTCGAAGATCTTTTGCACATCCTTAGATGCTTCGTTGGCAGCGTCTAATACCTCTTGGTGATTCGCCATTCCATCGTCCAATTTGATGGAACTCTCTGTCAACGCACTGGGAGGTTCATCGCCTACTCCTACATTGGTGATCAACGACAAAGCCAAAACCTTGAGCCCGGAGTGGCGTGCTACAATTACTTCGGGAACTGTCGACATTCCTACTGCATCACCACCCAAAGTCTTGATCATTCTAACTTCAGCTCTGGTTTCGTACGTGGGTCCAGCTGCGAAGAAGTAGACACCTTCATGGACAGTTCTCTTGATGCCCAACTTCTTTTGAGACTCAAAGAAGAGTCTTCTCAACCCGAAGTCGTAGGCATCAGATAATGGTAAGAACCTGGGGCCATATTCCTCCAAATTGGGTCCCCTTAAGGCATTGTACCCAGCAAGCCCAGGGAAGTTGATATGGTCGTTAATAAGCATCAAATCACCAACTTTGAAGCTTTCGTTGATACCTCCGGCAGCATTGGTCACCACCACGGTCTCAATGCCAATAGCCTTGGCCAACCTCACCGGGAAAGTGGCTTCCTGGAAAGTGTATCCTTCATAGAAGTGTAACCTCCCAACCATGCACATGACAGGAACTTTATTGTCACCAATCAACCCAAACACCAACTTCCCGGCGTGGCCTGAAACAGTTGAAGATTTGAAGCCGGGGATCTCTTCGTACTTGAGTTCGATCCGGGGCTCTTGTAAGATATCAACGATACCTCCCAACCCAGACCCACAGATTATCATGACCCGAGGTTGGCTCAATTCGTTTTGTCCATCCAACTTGGCCCTTACAGTCGCATCAGCCTCGTGTATAGACGCCATATACTCTTTGGTATCGAACATTCCTGAACTCATGGTGTGAAAAATATCGAATGGTTTCAGAGTTCATCGATCGCGATTCTTGGCGATTGATGTATTCTATTAATGCTGTATGTATACTACAAATAATAAGTCAGATATTAGTGCTGGCTGACGCTATTGGCCTTGGCTTTATCGGGGCCGGTCTGGGATTGGACCTGAGATTTTTGCTGGACGTCGTCACTGAAGAGTTCACTTCCAGGAGAAGAGCTATGAGCCTCTAACCGTTTGTTCTGATACAACGACAACACCAGGTTTGTTGTATCATTACGAGTGGCGTCGGGTTGAGGAGAGTCACTCTTGTAGTTTGGGTGATGCTTGTGTAAGTTTCGTATTTCATCATCGATCAATCCAAGACTAGTTTCGTCCAAAAACGCATCGAGTTTTCCGTCTGAAGAGTGCTTGGTTGCAAGCAAAGGAGACGAAGGCATGGTTGTGGTAATCAGCTTGGTTTTGTTCAATCTGGGGGACCTTCTAGTGCTGAATGTTTTCATTTGCGGTAATCCAGGATGCACTTTCAGGCTCTTGCTGTCTCTGACGTTGGAGTTTCTCCTGTACTCGCTTGGTGGCTCCTGTTTAGGGTTGCTTGTATCAAGGGGAGTCACTTGGTCTTTGGGTGTAGGGCCTCCGCCAAACAAGCTGTTCATCCATTCGTTGTGATTATCGATAGGACTGGATCTTTGTGACGGAGGTGCATGATTGAAAGACCTAATAATCATCTTCTCAAAGTCGTCAGTTCCATTTCTTGCTGGAGAGCTTGAGCTATTGAACTGGGTTACATCAATGGGTGGGCAGTTTTCCTTATCATCGCTCCCCTGATCGACATTTATGACTCTTGTATTGGACTTCGTAGCCATCATAGGTGGTGTGACACCATTCAAGTCTTGCGGCAATGGATCTATATCTGTTAATGGGCCACCAAAGTTATTCAACTGGTTTATGAAATCGGTCAAATCGTTTTGAGTGCCAAACCTGGTATTTTGAATAACCTGGTTGATTTCTGAAGGTGTGTGTGATGGAGTAGCGAACTTGTGGCCACCAGGAACCATTGGAGATGATGCTAATTGACCGGGTCTTCTGGTAGATGCAGGAGCAGGAAAGTGCCTGTCGTGGTGGGTGAATTCTTCGTGTCTTGCATCTTCTTTGTCCCCACCTTGACCTTCTCTTTCTTCTCTTTCTTCTCGTTCCTTCAACTCCTTCTTATATCTTTGTTGCTTCAAGTACTTCTTCACTACAGCCTCTGGTCTCATGAATCCCTTATTTCTCAAGAACAAGTAGCAAGCGTTACACAACGGGCCAAACATTCCCTCGTAATTCTTCTTGTTGAATTCCTTGGAGTTACGAATTTCGAAATAGTTCGGATGGAAGTTCATTTCAAAGTATCTCCACGTAATGCTTTCCTCAGTAACACAGTTTGGATTGACACAGATCAAGCCATGATCATGAGGTAACTTAGTTGCAGGTATTGTGTGAGTCTTTTTACTATCCAAGTCTTCGAGGTCTGGCAACGAGTGGAATCCGTGTTTTCTATCATTGTGTGGCCTATAAGGAGGTTGTTGTGGAGTGTAGGGAGAGTTGTCAGCATCTTCTGCGTCTTCGATATCCTCCTCGTCATCCTCATCTTCCGCTTCAACTGTTTGAGCATTGTTATCATTGTATTCGGTGTCATCGGTATCGCTGGAACCTTCCTCGTGAATGGGTGAAGATATCATCAATGGAGTTTGTCTACTTGTGACCATTGATCTTGTTCTCATGGCTCGCATGGGCTCTATCATGGAATTTGACCTAGAAGCAAGAGATGCCAGGCCTCTCAGTTGAGATTGATGAGACGTTCTTCGACGTCTCAATACTTTTGGTTTGGCAATGACTTGAGCATCCACAAAAGGTGCCAGTTTGAACCTATCCAACACTCGTTGGGGGTCGTATTTTGAAGGGGTGTTGAGTTTGTCAGCAGTTCTTATATTGTACATGTGGTTGTTGAAGATTTGAGGGAATGCCGGTAAAGACTTGGTTCTTGTGGCTTTCACAGGAGCAGAGTAGTTGCTGTGACCATTACTACTCTTGCTGTTGCTATGGAGATTGCCCCTGGGTGTCTTTTGGCAATTGTATTCTTTTGAAAGCTCTGCCTCTGCCAGTCTCTTCTGTCCGCTGAGAGCAGAAGCCGAAGCCGACTCGGGGCCCCGCTCAATAGTGTGCAATTTCAAGCGTATTTCCAACGTGAGTGACGACGAGTCACTCTTCTTGCCGAATAGAAAGTTTGCAGAAACATTCTGGCACACTCTTCCTGGAATCAACGTGGAATCTGACTCACCGAGTAATTCAGACAAGATGCCGTTGGAGACGAAAGGCTCGTCCGGCTGCTCTGTCAAATCCTTGTAGTACACCGCGTAGTCATGGGTTTGTAAATGGAAGTTCTCTGGGGAGCTCGATAGTATCTGCTGTATACAACTCCTCAAGTCGTAGCCTCCTAACATGATCATTTCATCGGAGGAGTTGGTGGGGATCTGGGCGACTCTGATGGCGGAGGTGCCATTGGAGCGTGACAAGAACACCGTGGGATTATCATTGAACGAGTACAATACCTTGACTTGCATTCGTCTCTGTTCAACATCACCATCCATTTCTGCTGTTGTGTTTTAGTTGTTTGTGGGAGCCGCTGACTTGTATTGGTGTCTGGGCTGTTATGCAATCCGAGTGGGTATTCTTCGGGTGTAAAGAGTGGAAGTGGTGTGTTTGATGAAAACAACCTCGTGAAGTAGTTATTAAAGTGGTGGAAAAAAATAAACAACCGAAGGTCTATAAAACTCGAAAGAGCGACGTCCAAATACAGGAATGTCAGTGGTTTGCGATCACGAGAACCCGTTGCTAATCCTCACTTTGTTTGGATTCTCAGGAGTAGTGAAAAAAACAATCAGCTGTCGCTATTACAGAAGTAACGGCTCGAACCTGCGAAAGTAAACAATAAAGACTCGTACATTTGGCGTTTTGATTCTCGCGTCGCGATGGATTTTTTGCAGTAATTGCGTGGCGACGGACCCGAAAGGGACGAGACGTGGGAGCGACATTGTAGAAGGTGTGGGTGTATAAGTATGTGTATATGTATGTGTATAAGTATGTGTATATGTATGTGTATATGTATGTGTATGTGTATGTGTATGTGTATGTGTATGTGTATGTGTTGTATTTATTGGGTCGTATTTGTTAAGGTCGTACGACCGATACTAACTACTGTAATGTGCTTTGGAATTTAATATGTAGGATTAGCTGAGCCCGATGAGGTCTTCAATTTGCCTCATATTAGGCCCTGCTATGGCCCTGGCCTTCTCTCGGCCCTCGCTGGTGATCTTCTCGAGGTACCCCACGTCCGACATGAGCTCGTCAAAGAGATACCGCTTGTCTTTAAACTCGTCCACTAAGATGTCGATCACGTGATCCTTCAACTGCTTGTGGTCTTTGACCCACAGGAGATCGCTGACGGTCTGGTCGATAGTCTTCCGGGAAAGTCCCGACACAATGTTGATGAGGTTGGAGACGCCGGGCCTTTGTTGGGGGTCGTAGTAAAGCTTGCCCTGGATGGAATCGGTGGCTGCTTTACGGATTTTTTTGGAGATGGAATCCGGGGTCTCGGTTATATATATACAAGAGTTTTGGTCGGCGTCCGATTTAGACATTTTCTTGCTGGGGTTTCTCAAGGAAAGTATCTTTTTGCTGGGTGTCAACATCGACTTGGGCAATGGGAAGAAGTCGGTTTTGTAAGTGCTATTGAAAGCCTGGGCAATGTTTCTAGTAAGCTCCAAGTGCTGCGACTGGTCGTCACCCACCGGCACATGCGTAGACTTGTAAATAAGCACATCGGCAGCCTGTAACACCGGGTACGTGAATATGCCTGCCTTAGTCTTCCCCATGATCTCGAGATCATTTATAGAGCTGTTGTCATCAACTTTGGATTTCAGCTTCCACTGGGTCATCCTGTTCAATGCCCCCATGCTCGTGAGGCACGTCAATACCCAAGAGAGCTGGGAGTGTTCCGGCACGCTCGACTGGTGGAAGATGGTACATCTTTCGGGGTTAAGTCCCGTAGCCAAAAGACTAGCAATGGCTTCGTGCCGGGCATTTTTCAATACCTGTCCGTCCTTCAGGGTTGTCAAGGCATGCAAATCGGCTGTTCCAAACAAGAAGCGTGTTTCTGGGTTTGTGTCTGCCTGCGATATGTCTTTCCAGTTGGAGATGGCCCCTAAGTAGTTGCCCAAGTGGATTCGTCCGGTAGGTTGAATGAGTGAGAACACAGTAGATCCGGTAGGAAACCTCTTTGTTTCCACGATACGTTCTGAGGCATACGACCGTACAAGGATAGAGGAGGTCTGTCGTGCTCGAAGCACTTTCTTATGGCTACTCCTGATCATTGAACAGAATCAGTGTAGTGGAAGTGGAACGATGTGAAATTTTTCAATGCGAATAGAGAATTATAGGACCCCTACACCAAAGAAGTGAAAGTCATTGGACCCATACACCACATCACAAGAGAGATACACGGCCAAGACACGGTAACAGAGATACAGAACCAGAGCTACTATTTTATATTACTATCATTGATATCGAATACCGGTAGTGGGCACAAAATTGACCTCCGGCTGGTCCTATGCAAGAATAAATGTTTATGTATGTATATAATAAGTTCAGACTCAACTCACCTTGTCCCTCTTATTATCTTCATCTCTTCTAACGGGTGTGTCCATGGCAAACCCTCCTGGCTTATTGTAGATGTCGATGCCGCTCTTCAACAACCGCTTCTCCAACTTATTGCGCTGGAGTTCTCGCCATCTGTTCAACTGTGAGTAATCGTGTAACTTGAACCCAAACACTTTGGGTGTGTAGCATCTTCTGTCGTGTATAGGGATGGCCTGTGGGAAGTTCTGCAAGAACATGGCCGGGAACGAGGTTCCAAAGTACGCCCCGTCGATCACCGAGTGTCTCCCAGACTTGGGGTTATACAAGTCCTCACATTTGGCACAGTACAACTTGACAGATGCCGCTCTTGGTTGGTCATTTAGACCTATCGGTAAAAGTGGATGCAACTGACAATGTACTCGTGAGCAGTATCCAAAGTCTCCCTTTCTGTACTTTTCAAACATCTTGTTCAACCCTCTCGAGGTCAATATGTATCTGGCATGGATCAAGCCATACAAGATGCGGGCATTGTGTTCGAGTGTCTCTCGTTGGTCTTCGTCTTGCAGCTCCAAGTCAGTGACGTCCGTTATTATGTCTATCAACTTGGGGAGCTTGTTTACTTCCTGGTTCAACCCAGTAAGGTTGAACCGGTCCCGAATGTACTCCTCATCGATATCGCAAAAGTATTCGTTTCCCTTTATTCCGAGGAATAAATCGATCCAGTATTCGGTGAAGTCCGAGCTGGAGTCAGTGTAGTATTCTTCCTCTACGCCGTTGGCCATTATGTGTCGATGTTCTCCTATGTTCCCGATCCTATTGTCAAAAGGGCGGTGGTTTGACTTACGAAACTGAAAAAAAATCTCAACAACTGCGAACTATTTCAAACAAACACACAGTTACTGCAACATGAGAGTGTTGGTTTATCCGCATGCGTTGCATGGAGGGGAGGTCCACACCCTCAGTATAGACAAGTCCAACACCCGGCTCTTGTCAGCCGGCAAGGACGGGACGATTCTCTTGTGGAACGTCTCTGACTTTGTGCGTCTCAATCGTTCGAATCCTTCATCAATCAGGAACTCCCTCAAAAACCTCACCTACGACCAGAAATTCGACTATCATGACTCATTGGTTCGGGTGTTGAGCTGGTCTCCAACTGACGACCAAGTGTTTGTTTCGGCAGATGCCAGTGGCCACATTTACATGTTTGAATTCCTGAAGAACGAGCACCGCAAGTTATACCCATTTCGAGACCACGGCGAAGTTTCGCCCATTGTGGACTTATCGTGGTCAATTGACGGACGGTTGATATGTTGGAGTACTGTGGATGGAAAAGTTCACCTTCTTGATCTTGTTCACCGAAGTTACCAGGAGCTCACGTCGTTGGTGAAGGTTGAAAAATTAGTTACTCAAAGAAGTGTGGCATTTGATCCCACAAATAAGTATCTTATAACGGTTGGCGACGACACTGTCATCTACATCTACCAATTCCAGTATATTCCCATTTCCAAGAACTATCAGTTCAAAATTTTGCAGCATATAACCAGGTTGGTCAACGAGTCGGCCATTCATGTGAACTACAACAGAATATCGTGGTCTCCTGGAGGCGAGTTTGTTTCGATACCGAGTTCCAGCAAGAACAAGACCACATTAATAACCATCCTTTCTAGGCTTCTGGGCTGGGCCAACTCGTTCAGTTTGGTGGGACATGGAACCAACTGTGAAGTCGTCCGGTACAATCCTAAGGTTTTTGAAAAACTAAGCCCTGAAGAGCACTCGACCGCTCCAGATGGGGCTTCTACGGAACTTCAGGACATTGGGTTTTCCAACGTCATAGCCACATCTGGATCCGACCAAACTTTGGCTTTGTGGAACACAAGCAAAAACTCTCCTATCCTAATACTTGAAAGCTTGGTAAAGGGGGCTATAGTAGACATTTGCTGGGAGAAGAATGGAGAATCGTTTTTTCTTGCCTCTTTGGATGGTCGTATTGCTGTTGTGACATTCGATGAAGGAGAACTTGGGGTTCAGCTTACAGATGAAAAGGCAAAAGAGTTAATGATTGCAGAGCCAACTGATTCTAAGTCATTTGTTACAAAACAAGAACAAACAACCAGTTCCAGGAGAACCAATAACACAGTTGATATTTTGGAAGGTAAAGACGCTAAATCGGTGGATATTCAAAACACCGCTGTAGGGAAAACTGGCAGCTCAAAGACCAATGACATTAGTGGAAGTCTGTCGAACATAGAGCCAGCGATAGAGAAAGAAAAGTCCAGTTTTACCCCGGAAGTTATCTCTGCACCTGATATGACCAATACTAATACTGATGATCTTCTCAACTCGGCAATGGAGAGCAGGCTGTCAAGAAGTTCATCTGTGAAAGAGTCAGCTAATGGAGACAGAAATGGAGTTGTATCCAATGGAAGCTCGTCTAGGGATGTGAAAGCCCCCAATAATGGTACTGTTAATAAGCTTGAGGTTAGCAAGCAAAAGATTACCACTAAAAATGGTAAAAAGAGGATACAGCCAGTTCTTGTAAGTGCTAACAATGGAGTCGTAGAGAACAGCTCTATTCAAGCAGTATCTGACTCCAAAAGTTTGAGTAAGGGAGGTGGAAGGCAAATGATGGAACTTGATAAACCTTCATTCAACGTCTCGGATGAATTCTACAAGCAAGTGAAGAGACAAAAAGTCAATGATGATGGCACTCAAACTAAAAAACAGAAACGGGAGCTCGAACCCGTGAAGTTCATTGGTTCTGTGGTAGTCAATCCAAATACAACTTTCTCGAAGACAAGGTTGGCGACCCCTAAAGTAAGACTCGGTTTTCTGATGACAAGCACCGTAGAAAATGATGAATCCTTCGTTCTTGATATCAAGAATGGTAGTGGTAATGATGTCAGGCCCTCAAGGATAACTTACTTCAAGAAAGACAGGCAGATATGGACTGATTTCATTCCTAAATTCATTCATTTGGTTTCTGAGGGCCTGACATTTTGGGCCATAAGCACAAGTGATGGCACAATACTTACCTACTCGCATACGTCTGGCAAGAGAGTGCTACCCCCTATAGTTTTGGGCTCTCCTCTATCATTTTTGGAAAGTCACGGTAAGTTTTTAATGGCAGTAACAAACATCGGAGAGTTGTATGTTTGGGACATCGAGGCTAAAAAATTACATTTGAATTCTCCTCTGACCATAAATGCTTTGCTTGATAATAACACAAAGTATCTTGATGAAGGCTTATCTCGGTCCGAAAAAATCACACTATGTTCGATCACTTCCGTTGGTATCCCATTAGTTACGCTCTCTAATGGGTCTGGGTACCTATTCAACATTGATTTGGGTGCTTGGCAGACTATAACAGAAAGTTGGTGGGCTTTCGGGTCACACTATTGGAACTCTTTAAGTGGTGATAATAACAACGGACCACAGTCTACACGGTTGTTTGGAGGTAAAGAAAATGAAGAATCGATCATGAGCCTTCTAGAGAACAAAACAAACGAAGAAATTATCAGAAGTAGCAGGACTGGAAGAGGAAAGTTCTTCAATAAGATTTCAAAAAATATGATGATGAAAGAAGGTTTTGAGAACCTTGAAAACACCATTTCCGTAAGCCACTTGGAAAATCGGATTTTGTGTTGTGAAATATTGGGAGAGAAGAGAGACTTTCATGAGTTTTTCATTTCCTATGTGAAAAGAATCTGTGAATTAGGATTGAAAGCAAAGGTTTTCGAGATTTGCAACCAGCTCTTAGGTCCAGACCCTGACGATGAAGACGATACGAATGAAGATGTCAGTTCGGAACGAAAAAGTTGGGACCCCAAGATTTGTGGTCTTGACAAGCATGAATTGTTGAAAGAGGTCGTACTCAATTGTAGTGACTTAAGGGACTCTCAAAGAATCCTAACTTATTTTGCCCAAAAAATTGGTCTTTTATGAGTCTATTATGTATTATATACAAGTATTTAACTAATTTGATAATTTGAAAGTATTCGTATTGTCCCATCCTTTCTGACCGAGTAGCCCCCTGACCTCCCCCTGTTCGTTTGTGACTTTATTCAAAGGTCCTGCAACGTAGTCGGTATAACCGTCGGGACCACAAACTAAAGCAAGACTAGAGGGTTTCTTGAGCTCTTTTGAAGTCACTTTGGCTTGTTCAATAGCTGACTTATAATGAACCACAGTTTTTTCAAATTCATCAAGCTTCTTTTCAAGCTCGTCGTCTCGCCTATCCGTTTCATCCTCTAAAATACTTTTACGTAACTTCAATGCATCCTCAGGTGTGAGTTCACTCAACTTCTGGATCTTCTCTTTTCTTGTGGGACTGAGGTATCCTGATGGCTCTGGCTTATCTATATCCTTCGCTTGAAGGAAGTTTTTTTCGGAGTCGTAGTGATAGATGAACTTGACCCTATCGAGTTTTTCAAGGAAGAACATGAATCTCTCCAAGTTCTTTAGTTCACCAGGTTTTCTTGCGGAATAATGGACAGTGGTAAATCCCTTATAAGAGTTTTTGGACATCAATACCTGCAATATGGGAGCGATTCCTGTTCCAGCAGCATAGAAAGTCAAATTATCATAGTCAGGCAAGTTGTTGGCAAGCTTCAACTTTTCAACGTAGATTTCTGGCTCTACTTTTGAAGGCAAGTCTTTGAAAACAGGTCTCTTATGCAACTTCGATAAAGGATGATAAGGAAACTTATACTCAGTATGAGGGCCTCTGATATCCAACTCATCACCTACATTCTTGTCAGTAATGTACTTGGAAACCTCTCCGTCATTGTACCTCTTGATGTAGAACGTCATCACCCCTCCGTGATCATAGTTGTTGGTGTCTGGAGTGATGACTTTCAACAAAGGCTCTCTCTCTCCCGATCTGGTGTACTCTGATTTCATGAAGTAGAGAGGCAACGGAGTGTACGATCTCACTACCATTATCTGGGGCTGCTTGACTTCCACAGACCATATCCTGTCTCCTCCCCACACAGACTTCAGGGAATCCGTATAGAAGCTGAACATCCAGTGATCAAATTTGGGTGTCACCTCGATCAAGAAGTGGTCTTCGTCAATTTGCTGCTTATGAGTTACGACAAACTTATGAAAGGACAGAGGGTCAAGCAACTCCACCGAGTCTGCACCTTCCTCGGGCGGGAACATGTACACCTTGATGGTATAAGCTGCCCATACACACACAACTGCAGTGATCATGTGTGGAATGTATCTGGTGTATCTTTTAACTGGCTTTATCTTACCTTCTTTAGCCTGTTTAGTGAAATCATCTTGATTGGGGAGTCCTGGATACTCATACGTGAGTCTTTCGTGCTTCAACTTGGGTATGTAGGGTTTAGTGTTCTTCTTCATGAACCGGGATACCTGGCTATTGTTTAAGGGAGCAGGGGCTGCCAGGGAAGTGGTAGATTTGACCTTGAAGTTGGTTCCTCCAATTTCCTGGGCTTCTTTATGAGATACTTCTTTCGAATGGCCATTAGACTTATCGTCCTTGTTCGACGATTTATTGGACTGCAATCTGGACCATATTAGATTGTAGTTGTGTATAGCCACGGGGCTCTGCGGTCTTCGTGAGTAGCGTCCGATGCTTCCAAGCAACATGGTCCTCTTTATAATGGATTTTTCACTTCGCAATTTTCAATTCCTTAACTCTTCGATGGTTCAGCTCATTAAATCTATTAAGGCCCACAACGACAAGGCTTGGAGTGTAAGCTCCCATGCCAACCTACCTTTGCTTGCTACCGGCTCTACTGACAAAAGCTCCAATGTCTACAAGCTCTCCAGGCGCAAAAACTTCCCATTGATTTCCAAGTTACAGGATGCACACAAGAGGTCGGTTCGAAGCGTAGCCTTCAAACCTCCATTGGGAGGAGCCGATAGTCCTGACACCGAGTATATTGACTTGCCAGCTTTGGCAGCTGGTTCTTTCGACAGTACGATTTCTGTGTGGGGAATCGACGAGCCTGAAGACCAGTTTGAAGACGACGAAATAGAAAGCGAAGCTGACAAACACGATAAGCAGGTTCAGCTCTTGACGAGTCCACAAAATGAGTGGAACTTGATGGCCATTATTGAAGGCCACGAGAATGAGATCAAGTCAGTTGCTTGGAATTACAAGGGGAATCTTCTTGCCTCTTGTTCCAGAGATAAGACCATATGGATATGGGAAACAGATCCAGAAACGTTGGAAGAATTCGAGTGCATATCTGTGCTCAGTGAACACAATCAAGACATCAAGAGCGTTACGTGGCATCCGACCCAGAACATTCTTGCCAGTTCTTCCTATGATGATACAATCAGACTATACAAACAAGATGAAAATGACGACGATTGGTCATGTGTGGGGGTATTGAATGGACATGATGGTACTGTGTGGTGCTCTGCCTTTGAACACCCTAAGTCTGCTTCTGCAAGTGGTGATAGAGTTAGACTCGTAAGTGCATCAGATGACTTATCTGTAAGGATATGGAGCAGTAAAGATAGCCTGGCCAAGAGCGAAGATAGTGATAAGACAAATGCTCTTCCGAGCTCTATTAAGTACGCTGCAAAAGAAATGTCCTGGGAATTGGAACTGGTGTTACCACCCGCCCACAAGTACCCCGTGTACTCTGTGTGCTGGTCGAAGACCACGGGGAAAATTGCCAGTGCTGGTTCAGACGGGAAAATCGTAATATATAAGCAAAACGAGACTTCCAACAAATGGGACATTGATTCGGAGTATGACGCAGCTCATGGAGTGAGTGAGATCAACTGCATTGCTTGGTGTATATTAGAGGAAGGCGATGAAGTGTTGGTGACAGCTGGAGACGACGGATGTGTAAATATTTGGGAGCCATGAGTATTTATCTCTATAGACTAACTACATAAAAGTGAACACCTAAATAGCTTGGACCCATACACCCACCCCCAAAAGGTTTATCTAGAACAGTCCCTCACCCTTGAGAGACCTGTGTGGAGTAACCCTGAAGAGAAAATCAACTAAAAGATAAGGGCTATGATGATAATGAAGCCTAGGATTCCCAATAATATGAACAAACAGCACAACATTCGCCCTCCAGATCGCCTTTGATATCTCTCAGCCCGTCTCAACTCTACAGTGGCACCCTGCACATCGTCACTGTACTTCAAGATGTTGTCTTCTATGGTATCAATGGTGAACTGCTGCTCGTGTACGATGTTCTCTAGATTGCCATAGATCTCGTTAATGTATGTGATATCCTGGCTTATCTGCTCAATCTCTCTCTCTCGTTCCTGGATTAGCAACGTTTGCTGCTCTAGCTCTTCAGCATTCACGGGTTCATAAGTGATCTGAACTTGTTCGCCAGACACGGTGCCAGTCCCTGTCTGAGCATCAGCCTGATGTTCCAGCTCCTCAGGATCAAACGAGTCACTGGCCTTGCCGTACTTTCCAATAGTCTTTTGCTGCAACGATTCGTACTTCTTCTGATGAGTCTGGTAGTTCTTTAAGCTGCTCTTTATAAGCTTGATCAAAAGTGACTCCTTCTGCCTCAAATACCCAAGAGTATCTGCGTCATCATGGTTCGTCTCACACTCATTCAAGTATGAGTTTATTTTCTGGGTCAACTCGTTAATGGTCTTGTAGTTGTTGGTGATCTTATCGTTGAGCCCCGTGATGGTGTACGAGAGTTTGTTGAGCTTTGTGGGCATGGTAGAATCGGGGTTTTCTTTGAGGAGGCTGTCATACTGGAGATTGAGATTCTTGAGTGACGATAGCTGGTTGTTATTGATATTGTACAACAAGGAGTCTATTTTCTGGCTCAAGGTTTCGAACTCAGGGAAGTCTTTGTATTGTAAGGAATGGGTATCACCTGCCTCGAGGTCTTCACCGAAATTGTTGAACGACATGGTTGGAGTTGAAGAGCAAATGATGTTCGCGGAGTCGATGATAACGACCAAACGAGACAAGAGAATTAAGAGGTTGGAGAAAACGGGTAAATTTGCTTACATCCCTTCGTATTCCATTTCTAGTCTATAGTCTATTATACACTTTGTTCAGCCAAAAAACTCTCGCAATCCAAAGCAGCTTGACAACCACTACCAGCAGAAGTAATGGCTTGTCTGTAGATCTTGTCCTGGACATCACCAGCGGCGAAAACACCAGGAACAGAGGTGTGGGTGGAACCAGGCTTGGTCTTGATGTAACCGGTTTCGTCTGTTTCCACTTGCTTACCAAAAACAGAGGTGGCTGGGGTGTGGCCAATGGCGTAGAACAAACCGTTAACTGGCAACAACGAGGTTTCCTTGGTCTTGTTGTTGACGATTTCAAGACCCGTCAAAAGCTTACCATCACCTTTGGCTTCAGTAGCCTCGGTGTTCCACAAGATTTCCAACTTGTCGTTATCCTTGACTCTCTTTTGCATGATGGTGGAAGCTCTCAATTGATCTCTTCTCACCAACAAGTACACCTTAGAACCGTATTTGGTCAAGAAAAGGGCTTCTTCACAAGCAGAGTCACCACCACCAATCACAGCCAATGGCTTGTTTCTGAAAATTGGCACTGCTCCGTCGCAAACAGCACAGGCAGAAATACCCTGTTGCCAGTAAGTGTCTTCACCTGGCAAGTGCATTCTCTTGGCAGAAGCACCGGTAGCAATGATGACGGCGTCGGTGGTGATTGGCTCTTCGTCCTCGTAGAACTCACGCCATAACTTAAATGGTCTGGAGCTGAAATCCACCTTGGAGATGGTTTCGGTGATGATCTTGGTGCCGAATCTTTCACTTTGCTTTCTCATGTTGTCCATCAAAGCAGTACCGTTGATTCCTTCTGGAAAACCAGGGAAGTTTTCCACGTCGGTGGTGGTGGTCAACTGACCTCCAGCAGCAAATCCGTTGGCCAACATACCTTCGTATAATACGGGCTTGACCTCGGCTCTGGCCAAGTAAATGGCAGCAGTGTGAGCAGCTGGACCGGATCCAATAATAGTAACTTCGTTGTGAACCATTCTAATTTGTTTATAAGTGTGTAATAGATATTTCGGTTTAACTAATCTATTCGTCGTTATCATTCAAAAGAAATTTTCACCGACTGCTTCCACTGGTTGGTTTATATATTCGCATGATTTTGGCGACACTTACTAATGATAATAGTCTAGAATATGGTCGTGTGTGGACCGTGATCCGGCCATCGGTTTATTTGTAAGAGTCAAGGTGGGTGGGTGGAGGCATTGGTAAGCTGGCTGCGGATGTCTAGATCATTTGATATGCTATGGTTACTATAGGTCGGTGGCAGGTCGGTGGCAGGACGGAGGCAGGACGGTGAAAGGGCCAGTAATTTGGAGGATGAAGGGCTATTACTACGTTATACGGTGCGACTCATTTTGCATCCATCAGGTATGGTACGTGGTAGGCGACGGGCTGGCACTGGCTAGCACTGGATGACACTGGATGGCACTGGATGGCACTGGATGGCACTGGATGGCACTGGGCTGATGTTGGAATGGTGGGTAGAGTGGTAGGGTAACTAGGCTCGGATCTGGCACTGACTCGCACGGCGACGGCACTGACTCCCACGGCGACAGCACTAACTACCACGGGGATGGTATTGGCTGGCACTATTCCTCCTCGACCCAAAGCTGCCACGACAAAAGCCCATCAGACGGCATTATCAGCCCTGTGAATACCACAGCTGGCGACCCATCTCTAACTCTGGACGTCTGTGCGGCTTCACTGTCATTTCCTCTGCTCCCCCACTCTCTTACTCCAACCCAGAGTTGCTATCGGGTCACCAAGTCACCCAAGTATAAACTCAGTTATCACCTTTGAATGCTGCAACTTCGGGTTCAAAAGAGCATTCGTCATAAACCACTGTAAGCCCTTGCGTCGTTTCTCTAGCCAATTGCTAGTCCACATCATCCTCTGCACACTCATCGAGTCCTTGGCTGGAAGACTAGGAATATCGACATTTCTATGCTCTTGTACAAGCATTTCTCTGAACTTTTCGATATCCGAGTACCTCTTATACACACAGATGGAATTGTGTGTCGAGTCGTTGATTATTATCCGTATCACCCATACAATATAGGGTCTTCCTCCCTGCCCCAGAATAACATGGTAGTCCCCCACCAACACATCAGTGATATGGCTGTTTTCGAAAAAATGCCTGCTGTCTGGAGTCCGATCCTCAAGTGATATGGGAACCGGGAGTATCTTATTTAGCTGTGATAATGATTCACTGTGGGGTCTTGACATCTGCAGTAAAGTTGAAGTTCCTCAAATTCCTCAGTGGTTTTTTCAGGTTTCTCATCGCATCTGTATAATAATGGATCCTATTGCTTCCAAGCATTCGGTGTGGAGAAGGCTTGTTCACCAATTCCAGGCCCGGAAAGACATTCCTTTCCGTAAGAGGTTTTTTGTCGGTTACGATTTGCACGGTAACACTTACTGGGAATTTACGTTGGACGGAAATATGTCCAGGCTCAGAAGAAAGATGGAGCCTTATCAGGAGTACATGTTCAAGGCCGACTATTTCTCCACTGTTCCTCCTCAATGGCACCAGTGGCTTCGACGCACGAGGGTTGATCCTCCTACTTTGCAAGAGCTTGTAGACGATCAGATCAGGCAGGACAACATCAAGATCTTGGCCAAGGAAGCAGATGGAAAATGGCAAGACCAAAAGTTGGAGCTCGAGAGAGAACAACAGTTGAAGTTGCAGAGCGAGTTGAAGAAGTTGGATGCAGATTCTTCACCGCAGGCCGACTCGAGCAATCCAGGCTCGAACGAAGCCGAAACAAAGAATTCTAGCGACCTGAACCCAGCCGTCCAAAATGATCCATGGGCTGAGGCTAATGCTGCTCAAGAGAAGGATTTCAACCCGATCCAGTCGGCCAAGATCCCCATAAGAAGAAACGATTCCTGAACGACATTTAATACCTTGTATATATGTAAATATAAGCCATACCTACACTCCACTCAACTTTGACGTCACCAACTCTACAAGTTGATCACTGTATTTCTCTGGTAATTGGTTGTCCATGACACCTTCATCAAGTAGGCAACCTCGAACCTCTTTCTTGATCATTGCTTTCTCGCCTGGCTGGAATTGGAGTGTGGAAAGTATTTTTTGATTTGAAGAATAGTAGACTGAATGACGCTACGGGATCATCCTCCATCAACTCCTTGAGGGGCTTGACAGAGACATGGACCTAGACTTCCACGTTGGCGAAGCGGCTAACCCAGTTGCCTTTCTCGCTTCGATCCCTTGCAATGTAGCATTGGTAAGTCTTACGGTGGTGGCTAGTGAAAAAAGCAAAAACCAGGGTTGGTATCCAAACTCCCCAATAGCCAGAAGTAGGTAATGCAATGAAGTTAACAGATCTCACTCGGTCTTTCAACATATGTGGTTCACTGTCGTCAAAACCACCACCAGAATTACTGAGGTCGTTGTTTCCATTAACTATAAATGTATCAATATTCAAGCTAAATCCAAAGGAATCCTTCTGGTGAGTCTCTGATTCTCTCTCTATATATATATCCATGTATTCATTTGCAGAGGTGCTCAGCAACACAGCTGGAGTATGCTGTGCAGTGTTTGCGATGAGACCCCGTTGACTTATCAGGCTCGATTTTGCACACCACTACTCCTCCGCCAGCAATATATGCCAAGAGTTCCCCTGAGCACAAATATGGCTCTTGTCTCTTACAGAGTTCCCTGTAATAGAACTGATGGTCAATTGGGCATTTCTCGCCTCTTGGGTAACAACATCTATCAACCTGCTCTATATAAGCACCGTGATAAACAAAACGCGGAACGAGATGAGATTAGAAATACTACAGAAATGGAAGAGATATCACTTTCAGTCGAGGAAACCAACAAGCTTCGTGCACTGATCGGTCTACCGCCTATACCGGTTCCAGAAAAGACAAATGATGAACCACAAAAACTCAGTGCCTCCAAAAAAGAATCTTTATCAATAGAAGAAACCAACAAGTTGAGAGCTTCATTGGGCCTCAAGCCAATTGAAATTGTGGTTAGCGAACATGAAAGCAGTCTAACTGATAAGGAGCCTCTCCAAAGGACGACTTCAGATACCTCCAAGATACATCAAAGAATTGAGAAAGCCAAAAGTAGAGCCGAGCAACGGAAGAAGCTCCAGTTTGGCAGAACTTTACTCGATGACTATGAAGATCAATCTACTGACTCATGGTTGAGCAATATCGGCAAGGGCAGTACCAAGCCAGCCCCCAAGAAGATTTTACAGAAGGCTTCTCCCGCTACTGGATATGACGAGGAAGAAGTTCAGTTGGCACATTCTGCTAACGATTTAAAAAATATCAAGAATGATGATATCTTAACATTGAACGATGCTGACATCCTAGACGAGGAAGATACGTTGGTTAATGAACGTGTGGCTATAGAATCCAACAGGGAGCGTGCCTTGACCGAAGTCAGGGGAGGGAACGATGCCGAACGAATTAATGATACAGCTACTGTGAAAGGAAGGGAACTTCGTCCCGCAAACACGGCCATGGATGAGGCACCAGTCAACTACAATGGGAAGAAAAAGCTTGATATATCCCTCTTTGACGGTATAGAAGAAGAAACCTCCCGCAAAGAGAAGAAGCTCACAATGAAGAAGTTAAAACGAAAAGGCCACAAGAATAAGAGAGTGCGTAATGATGATGCAAACGAAGAGATCTTCCTCAAAACGGTGGAGCTACTTCCTATAGACAATGATCCTGAAGAAGATATCCAAGAGTCAATTTCCATACAGCGACGTCTAAAACAACAAAAAAGGCAAATCATGAAACCCGAAGACATAGCTCGAGAAATTCGACAATTGGAGAGAATAAACAAGGATGATGAAGTGGAAAAGGCATATATGACTGGTACAAATGTCGAAGACGTTGTCTTTGATCCAACAACAGAATTTTTGACCAATTTGAAGGCGGGAGTTCGTGAAGAAGCGAACACCAGTGAAGCAAACACCAGCGAAGGCACGGCCCTATCGGCTAGTGGGTCCATGACAAATGGTGAGAAAGGGGCACAGTTGCAAGATCGTGAGTCTGGGGCTGCCCAGCTAGACACGGAGTCTGAGAGAACGGTGGTACAGCCACTTGGAAGTATAGCACAAACGCTCCAGTATCTCAAATCTAAGGACATGCTACAGAAACCCAAAGACATTCCTCAGCCCCAGAAGGACGCTTTCAAAGAGATGGAATTGATGAAATTGAGAGTTTCTATTGAGGAACGTAAACTTAAGGAACACCTTGGCTCGGAGCCTAAGTACTCAAAGCTACTGGAAGATGAGCAGAAGGCAGTCTTTGAAGAAAAGCTAGACGAAGTTTTATCATCGAAAAATCTCAAGAATCATGTCATAGACAACTACGTTCCTAAAGTGGAGCTTACATATACAGATGATTCGGGAAATAAGCTTGATAACAAGCAAGCGTTCAAGTTTTTGTCAAATAAGTTCCATGGAACTAAATCCAGTCCCACGAACCACAAAAAACGGTTCAAACCTTTGCCAAAACCATCGCTGGATGGGAAAAGACGTTGATATAAAAGGTACAAAAAGGCGAACAATGCAATCCTAGATACTCCAGATAGAATTAAAACGATGAGTTGTGACTGAAGTGCCAAGTCTCCGTCGATTGGTTACAATAATATTATTATTTGCATGTTCAGCCATTGAGAGTTTTTCCACAGTGTGTGTAGATGCAAAAAGATTAAAAAGATAAAAATTCTCAGGCAGAATTGCTAGGCTGACCCCATTCAATCTCTTGTATAACCTGACACTACAGTAGTCCTACAGCGCTATATTATCACATATTCTCGATCTTCCCTCTCACTTCTCGGTCAACAGACCCTTCTCTTCTTGACAGCTCAAGTATTACAGTCTCCGTAGTCGGCTTGACAGCTGCGATGCCCTTTGACATAATATTTTTAGAGTGAGCGGCGGGGCCGGCAGTAATTTGCGAGAAGCATTTTTTAAGACATTTAATTGTCTAAGTCCAATCAGCTAATTTCCATATATATTCGACTAGCGATGGCAGAGGAACTGAGAGTGGTGGTGCGTATCACGGGGATGACGTGTAGTGCTTGCTCTGGCTCAATCACCGAAGCCGTCTCCAAACTTGCTGGTGTGCTGGATGTAAGCATATCCTTGATAACTGAAGAGGGCCTCATCAAGTTTGACCAAAATAAAGTATCTTCCCAACGGATAATACAAGAGATCGAGGACTGTGGGTTCGATGCTACAATGGTCTCTGAGTCCACTGTGGGTGCTCTGGATCTTCGTGGACGAATCTCGACCTCTGTGACTATCAAAGGAATGACTTGTGGAGCATGCAGTGCTTCTATAACAGCTGCTCTTGAAAAACTCTCAGGCGTGCTGTCAGTGACGGTGAACTTGATCACTGAGGACGGCCGTGTGGTACATGATGACTCTGTAACACCCGAGATGATTGTGAATTCGATTGAAGATTGTGGGTTTGAAGCCTCTATTGTCCTGAGTGGGCCCATTGGAGATAAAGCTACCATTTACCATACTGTATTTGCTATCACCGGAATGACATGCAGCTCGTGCCTGATGTCCATAACAAATGCCTTGGAACTGCTCCCGGGTGTTTCTGCCGTAACGGTTTCTCTCTTGACCGAGGAGGCCGTGATTAAACATATAGGCACACAAGTATCTGTCAAGCAGCTTCAGGAAACCATAGAGGATTGTGGCTTTGGTGCTCTCCTTGTTAGTTCCCAAGAATCTGGCCATACAGAAGATGATGAGGAGGTGATAGCTTTGCAGATATATGGTTTGGGTGATCATTCAAATGTTCTTGACTTCCAGTATAATGTGGAGGCAATGTTGAAGAGCTTCGGCCCAGGAATAATAAGTTTCCATTTGAACGTCGACAGTAACGTATATGATGTGGTGGGTACACACAGAAGTGATGTTGGAGACTCGTTGCTTCCCACAAGAAGCAGGGATCCAGAGATTACAGAGGACGGTGATCATCTAATCAACGAATTGTCCATTGTCTATAACTCATCACTTGTTGGTGTTAGAGACTTGATTGAAAGACTCGAGACTATTGATGACAATGTCAACTTTTTAATATTAAACACTGTGGATCAATCTTCTAGTATGCAATTGCAGCTCTTACTGAAAACTAAAGAGATCAACTACTGGAAGAACAACTTTCTTTGGTGTCTTCTAGCCATTCCAGTATTTGTACTATCCAAAACTCAATACACCCATTTTTGGAAAACAAAGATGATATTCGCTGGATTATTCTGGACCACTTTGCTCCAAGGCGTTATAGCTAGCTACATCCAATTTAAATTGGGAATAACCTTTCTAAAGAAGTTTGCTCAATTTGCTAAGAACAAAGGTACCGGTGCAACAATGGATGTACTTGTGTTCATGTCTACCATGATATCATTCTTATTCTCTGTCTTCTCAATAATTATTTGCGTGTGGAATGGAACAACAGACAAGCCTCCGCTTGTATTGTTCGATACAAGTACGATGATCATATTGTACATATCAGTTGGGAAGTGGCTCGAAAATAGAGCAAAGGGGGCCACTTCCACCGCATTATCCAAACTTATATCTTTGACACCAGGCAGCTGTGTAATTGTAAGTGACCTCCCCAAATACGAATCTTATGTTCGATCTCTTAATGAAGAGAAACTGAGTGAGCACAAGTCAGAAGAAGGAGAGAATTTCCCAACCAAAAGCATCCAGATTGACTTGGTCCAAAAGGGTGATATAACTATCGTACTCCCAGGTACTAAAATACCTGCTGATGGTGAGATTATTTTCGGAGATTCAGAAATCGATGAAAGCTTATTGACAGGAGAAAGTTTACCGGTCTACAAGAAAACTGGCGACAAAATTATTGGTGGATCTATCAACGGGCCTGGGTTATTGCATGTTCAGGTTACCAAGGTTGGAAAGAACTCTCAGCTACAAAAGGTGATCAAGTTGGTCAAAGAATCGCAAATGGGTAAGGCTCCAGTCCAAAGATATAGTGATTACATCGCTGCTAGGTTTGTCCCCTGTATATTGGTGTTATCTTTGATCACCTTTTCCTTTTGGGTTTTATTTTGCTACACGAGAAAAGGTTCTTTACCAAAAGTGTTTGAAATGGAGGAAAACGGTAAGTTTTTTGTCTGTCTCAAATTAGCCATTTCTGTTATCGTAGTTGCTTGTCCGTGTGCTTTAGGTTTGGCTTCACCTACTGCTATCATGGTTGGTACCGGTTTAGGAGCCAAAAATGGTGTTTTGATCAAAGGGGGTGATATTTTGGAAAAAGCTAGCAACTTGGACGTTATCTTATTCGACAAAACCGGAACCTTGACTACTGGACAGATGAGCTTGTATAATTACGAAATACTCCATAATAGCATTTCAGACCATGATTGGTGGAACTTAATTGGAGGTCTTGAAAATAATTCTGAACACCCAATAGCTAAAGCCTTGGTGAAAATCTCAAGGAAGCAGCTTGGTATGTTTGAAGAAGACAACTTTGCTCCATTGTTGAAGAATTTTGAATCACTAACCGGATTGGGTGTAAAGGGAGACTTGATCTATAATAACAGTACTTTTAACTTGATCCTTGGAAACAAAAGATTGGTTGAGTTATCCAAAGTTCTGGGTTATGACATTGAGAGTACAAACACCTTGTTATACGTTATCATAAACAATGAATTGCAGGGCTATATCGAACTTACAGATGAAATTAAGCCTGCTGCAAAATCGGTCATCAATCATCTTAAGCACGAAAAATACATACTTGGAATCGTCACAGGTGATAACTCCAAAGTCGCAGAGAAAGTTGGGCAAGAATTGGGGATCAGTAACTCAAACATATTCAGTGAAGTATCTCCTCTCCATAAGGATAAGATTGTTGCCGAATTGAGAGAGAGGTTCGGGGGACCATCTAATGTGAAAATCGCTTTTGTTGGTGACGGTATAAATGACGCTCCAGCTCTTTCTCAAGCAGACATTGGAATAGCTATCTCAAACGGTACCGAAATAGCTATTGAGAGTGCTGATATAGTTATCATGAATGAGAACAACGATATCTTGGGTATTCCAATTGCTTTAGACATCAGTCAAAAAACATTTAAGAAAATAAAAACCAACTTTGTTTGGGCTATGATCTATAATCTTTTGATGGTTCCCTTTGCTATGGGATGCTTCTTGCCGTTTGGTATAGTTTTGCCACCTGTTGCTGCTGGTTTGGCTATGGCATTCAGCTCCATCAGTGTCGTGGTGAGCTCTCTAATGTTAAACAGATGGAAGCTCGAATTTAAACCTGAAAAAAACTACAACAAGGACCCTGAAAGCTTTTTGGAGTTTGACCTCAAAAGCTTTGATGTGGATGACTTCAACAGGTTCAAAAACTGATTATATCTAATTTTTAATACTTAATGCTATTGACTTCTTAGGTCGTGTATGGCTATCCGCAAATTTTATAATGTAGAACTGGTTGAAATTGTTATAGCATACTATATTTCTAGCTTCATTGGCTTTGAGCTCTTAAAAAAATCCCGATAAATTGTGTGTCATTGGAAGCCCTCTACTGAAAGGTCATGGACGGTATAAATATCCCACTTCAGCGGAAAGAACAAATTTTATCGGCCGATTCGATTAAATTTTGATATGCAGATTTTGCAAATATCACTATAAAAAGACAAACGAAGTGAAGTACTAAAATTCTTTCTAATACTAATGTCGTCAAAAGAAACAGTGGAAGTCGCTCCTCACATTGTAAAGAGGAAACTCTGGGACCATTTCCCTAAACCTAGTTTCCTTAGCGGAATGTTCAAGAAGAAGATGAAGGTGATTAAGGAATTGGAAAGTATCTTGAAAAGTATCAAGAAAATCGAAAAGTTGAAAAACGGGTCAGATGAGGTATATAAGAGGGATTTTTCCGAGAAGAAAGATGAAATAGTTGACAGCTTGTTGGTTAAAATCTTTGTTGCTTTGAAAGATAGCGAGTTAATCAATCCTATTCTTAGATTCTCTCTCACGGACGAAAAAGTCAGACAAGGACTTGTGGAGACTACTGTCGATCTTTTGAAGGCCGACGTTATTCCCTGGCAAGAAATATTCGAAGCCTTAAAGGACAGCGGTTTGGCCATTGAGGTTGTTCGTTTCCTATTAACGGATCCAGAAACAAGACATGGAGAGATTGATTTAGTTTTGGAATTGATACCTAAATTGATAGAAGACCAGGTTATCAGTTTAGATGACTTATTGAAGGCTATACCCTTGCCTGTAGCTCATACCACCCCCTCCTTGCCCGATATTCCTTCTTTAGCTTCAGCACCAACCGCTTCCTTTTCGACGGAATTTGCAGCAATTACAACGATGTCAGTCGTCCCTGTACCAACTGCCAACATTAGTGGGTTGTTGTGAAATGCACCAATGATGGTAGTCTCAAATACTAATTTAATGTAAACAAATTTATTATTTTCTACTCAAAAACATTACAAAGATGGTATCATATTAAAACATACAACACTTAATAAATTAAGCACTAAAAACTAGTTGACTTACAAAGCCAACAAAGCACCAGCAGCCAAAGCAGCGGCACCAACAGCGTATTGTCTGTTGGCAGCACCTTCCCAGGTGGAAACGTTAGCAGCAGTGGTGTTAGCAGCAGAGTGAGCTGGGCACACGGTGACTTCTGGACCACAAGAGGTGATGGTAACCAAAGTGGATTCCAAGTCGGTTTCAGTGACAGTAGCAGCAGAAACAACAGCGGAGAATAACAAGGCGACGGTAGTGAATTGCATTTTAACGATAGACTAAGTTGGATGAATAAACAAAAGTTTGAATATAGAAGAAACTTAAGAATGGGATATTCGGGGCCTTAAATATGCAAATTTATTTGTGACGATTACAGATGACACCCTACACAAAATAAACAAAAAATAAATCGCCTTAATATGTGTGTATATTTGCCCAATAAAGGCCGCGATCGGCAGCAATCACCACTAAATGCGGTAACACAGTTCCCCTATTCAGTAGCTCGAGAGTCTCGAACTTAAAAATCAACAATATTCCTGCGGATGCAAATATTTTGTGTCACTTTTATTGTAGCGATTGCTTCTCTAACCGGAAAGTATTTCCTTCGCCGGTGAAAATATTTAGTGTTTTTGAAATTGCACAACAGTTGACTTTCTTACATGGTATTATGTTGTGAAGTCGAGAGGCTTGTTTTGGTGGTCTGTATGTAGCCTAGTCACTATTAAACCAATAGCTTTTTTTCTTTTTTCCTTCAACGGCTGCTATTATGCGCGCTTGTCGTCTATCATTGCTCCCGTCGTCTGTGTTTTTAATTTGATACGGAGTTAAAAAGAAGAGATTTACACTCCCATTAACTACGAAACAAGACAACATTTTATACATTTTAGACGCAATAATGAAGACATTGACGAGTCGTAGATGTGGGGTGCCAGTTTCAGAGAAGAATCTAGCTCAGAGCCACAGATAGGGGAAGTGTTTAAAACAGTTCTAATACTGAAATTAGGTTGCTGCTGAGTTGAAAAAAAAAACAACAACTTTCAATCTTTAAATAGCATCGGAGTCTTGCTCATCTGCTAATCTTGTAATCCTTGGTGAACTACCTTGTATTGTCAGGCAAGTTTGGATTTCTTTTTTATTTTCTTTTCTCGTAGAAGAGCTTATTTTTCATCAGTCTACGGGCTACTAAGCATATTTATTCCCGACTTGTTTGTTTCATCTGTTGCTGACAGGGTCCGTCTGAAAGTCGGCATAATCTTAAAGACAAAAACTGTTCTTAGGCCTTCAAATTTTGCTAAGCATGGATAAAAGTTGTCAAAAATGAATCGTACTGATAAACGATCCAAAAATTGTGAAAGTGTCACGTGAAACGGCACATGGAACAGATAGCGAGCAACGAGATCGGCTATGAGTTGCTGTAATCAATTTCTCGGGTAAATTTGGAGATGAGGACAGGCACCAGGGAAATCAGAAACCGTTGTCTGTGAAATCAAGTATTTTGAACATTGATACAGATAGTCCTCTTTTCCTCACGAGACTTTTGAGCGTAAGCTTAGGCAAAAAAATGCATTTATCATAATAGGAAAAAGCCAAAAGTCCTGCATCAGCACAAATATTGTGTCGCTGAGATAGAAGATTAAGTTGTCAGCGCCATTATTACAATGTAAATAGAAGATAAAGTGGCCGCTTGATTATTGGGGTTCTCATGGTGTGACTCCAGCGATAAAAACTCATAGCCCTTGCACTTAGCAGCTTAATGGATGCAAGGGAAACTCGTGTAAGAAACGAGTGCAGTTGACCATATCAAAATACCACAAGAGGGAACCCTCCAGAGTAGGGACTAGCCGATAGCTCTTTCGTACTGTGATCATTGGCGAACTCCCAAAAGCGTAGAAATAAACAAGTTTAATTAAAGGATGATCACTCTCTTGTCAATGAGCCGCTTGTTTCCAGAAGACGCTGTTAGGATACGAGTTGTTGAACCGGAAGGTTACCTGAATGTCATTGCTGAAATCAATTGATGATTTGCAGTGTATTCGAGTCTTTGAGTTTACTACTCTTACGTGTACAGTCCACCAGTTATTGAAATGATGTTTTGGCCCTCGCAAATGGTGGGAAATTGGTGCACTTTAATAGTCTTTTAACAATGATAAAATGAACTGCCAAAAAATATAGATTTTTGAAGTTCTTTTACAATATAAAATAATGGGGGCTTCAAATAGGTTGTATCTTGTATTGATATAATTGAAAGAAAAAGACCATCGGGTTGTGAACAAAAGGTATACAAAAATTTACATGATGGTTCTTTTGATGTTTTTTCTGGTGTACCAGTTAATGTAATCCTTCAATGAGTTTCTGATCTTCTTTTGATCCTTGTTTTCAACAGCCACTTTAATGACACTATTGAACTTGTTCAACTGTTTGACGTCATTATTCGGGAAACTGCTTAAAATATTCATCAACCAACTCACAATAGAATTAGGAGGCCCTAGAACTATGGTCTTCAATATCAACTCGTTCAAATCGTAGATTATAGTATCATTGTTGGTGTTGTTGAAACGGAATATCAAATTATGGATGAGTTTGTAGAGAATTTGTTCACCTTTTGACTCTAGTAAACTCAGTACTTTGAACTTGATGAGAGCTTCATTTCTGATGTCAACAAAAGAAATGGGAAGGTTTGCTGAACCAAAACTTATCAAGTCGATCAAGTAGTGGACGATAGCGATGACACTTTCAAAATTTTCCAAAGTGTCTATCAAGACTAGCGAGCTCTCAATGGATGGATTCAAAATGGCTGAGTCATGTAGGTCAAAGAACTGATTTGGATAGTACAAAAGGAAATCGTCCAACATACGGAAAAAGTCTTCTATCACATCAGGGATTCCGCTAATGTTTTTGGCTGAGCTTAAAGATGTAAAAAAATTGTTAGCTTGTTCAACTCCAAACTTGCAAACGGTGTTGATCAACTCTGGTTCAAATGCTTCTTCATCTCCGAATACCTTCAAAACCGTCCCACTCACATAGAGATAGCACCCAAAGTTGTTGATCTTGAAGCCCTCAATCAATAAGGTGATGATATCCTTCAAGTTGTCTAACAAATAGATATTGAACGATTCTACAGACACCTTGATCAACTTCATTATTTTCTCATTTATAATCAAATTATCGAGGTATTTGTGCAAATACTTGTTGACAATCGGTAAAATGACATTCACGAAGAGTTCCACTGTCTTGTTTTCATAGTTATCGTAATCCTTGACTTTCAAGACCTTGAAAAATGCAGCTAAAAGCTCAAACTTTTCTCCAATTAAATCCGGGTTACCTGATTCATATAATTGATCAAGCTTGTTCAATATTGGTTGAAGGAAAAGCAAACTTGTCTCGTACAATTTTGGATCATTTTCCTTGTAGTTCTGTACAATGTAGGCAATACCCTCTACCAACTCGATATTAGACTCGAAATCAATTTTGTCATTGATCTCGTTATAGACCATGTATAATTGCTCTAAGTAGTTCATTAATAACTTTGAACAATCTTGGCAAAAGTACATCAAAGCATGCGTTGAGGAAATAAGTATAGAATTATAGTCTTTGGGGTTGATTAATGATGCATTGTCCTTGTTGAAGCCCTTGATGATATAATTCAACTGGATTTCCAAGTATTCTGGATTTGAGTTTGTCCACTCGGTATATCTTCCCAAGACCAACGTAGCACTGTATCTAATTTTTGGATGCTCAGGTAAATTTGTCAAACAATTCATTATCTGGGGAAGGAGATTATTTTCATTCTTGGGGATCTCCTTAGCCATTGATCTCATAGAAAACAAGGCACTCTCTAAAGATTGCCATTTCAAGTTGGATGAATTGGAGGTTGACTTGATTTGTTCGAACGGAATCGACAAGGCCTTATGAGAACCGACTATTGCTGTTGCATCCTTCAAAACATCGCCCATTTCGTATCTGAATTCCTTGAACTTGTCTTCTTGCTCTTTATCACCTCCAAAGTTTTCATCATCTGGATAGGTGAGCTTTGTCAATATGATTCTTATGAGTTCCTCATAGATGGGAACGAATGCAGCTTTGGAATTCTTAAAGGTGTGAATAGTCAAAAGTTGCTTTAAAAGGTACCAAAAGTAAAAAGAATGATGAATGATATTCAAATCATGGTCTTGCCTCAAAAAGCCCAATAGTATTTCAACTAAAGGCTTGAATACTTCTGGATTCTTGGCCACTAGAACATGCCAACTTTCACAACTTTCCACGTATAGTTTAGAAAGAATTTCAAAGTTTTCCTCATCTACTTCGATAAATTTATTCAACTCGATCAACTTGATCAATAAAGCATTAATGATGTCCAAATTCTCAATATCCCTTGTTTCTCTTATTATGACAGTCAAACAATCTATAGATTTTTCGAAGCATTCTTCGTTAGTAATAGAATTGAAAATCAAGTTTGTCAAAGAGTTGATTTTCAAAAAGCTCTCAATGGGGGACTCTTTGATCCAGTTCACTAAACAGTCCAAGATTAATAATTCATGACCTTCGATGAAGTTATCAAATAGAACGAAAACTTGTTCTATGTTTGCCTCATTCATTATCAGATTGGTTCTTTGCTCAAACTCTTCATCAGTCAAGTAGGTCTTATTGACTTCGTTGACCTCTTCAGGCAAAATCTTCAAGAACTCAAACAATTGATCAATGAGCTTGTTGTTGATGAAGAACTCCACTAAACTGTTTAAGGGATTAGTCCAGCTGAGATCCTGTAACATTAATTGACACAAGCAAATGTTCAATTGGATCCGAATAAGTTTATAGGAACGGTTGCTATTATACTTGACCAACAAGTTCAACACCACCTCCCTCAACTCGGCCAAGTTGGTCTCACTTATCTGTTCGAGGTCATAGGTCAACTTGTTTCTTAAGGTCTGAGTCAAAAAGAGCTTTGTCTGAATGTCACTGTCGTCATTGCCAATCAAATACTGGTTACAAACTTGCCAGGACTCCTTTGATTTCTGGAAATTTTCAAGGTATTCCATTGCTCGCCGCTTACTTTCACGATCGGCATTGGAATACATTGTCCCTAACGCTGCTACCACGTCATTAATCTCAAACATTGTAAATATTATAATGCAACTGAAGAAATCTCACTCAGGTTTAAGTCGCATCGTCGGTCGTGAGCATACCAAACTAAAACCTCATCGAGAGCGTGTTTCGGATTCTGGTAATAACAAAAAATTCCTACAAGACATATACCTTGAAGTTTGATCCAGAAGCAGATCGCTAGGGAACAAGTACATCACATTCATTTTCGCTAAGATTTTTCGAACTATAATGAGCACCCCTGTTGTCATCTCAGGCCCAAGTGGAACTGGAAAGAGTACCTTGTTGAAGAAGTTATTTGCCGATTATCCTAACAAATTTGGCTTCTCCATTAGTCATACCACCAGATCCCCAAGACCTAAGGAGGCTGACGGTGTTGACTACCACTTTACCACTGTGGACAACTTCAAAGAGATGATTACCAAAGACGAGTTTATTGAGTGGGCTCAATTCTCAGGTAATTACTACGGCACCACCAAGAAAGCTGTTGAACAAGTTGCAACCAACGGGCAAATTTGTTTATTGGACATCGATATGCAAGGGGTCAAGTCCATCAAGAACTCTGACTTGAAGGCTAAGTACTTGTTCATTGCTCCTCCATCTGTTGATGTTTTGAAGCAAAGATTGGTGGGCAGAGGTACTGAGACTGACGAGTCAATTCAAAAGAGATTGGACGCTGCAACCAGAGAGTTGGAATATGCTGAAACTGGTGTCCATGACAAGATCATTGTCAACAACGATTTGGACGCTGCTTACCAAGAATTCAAGTCTTTTATTTTGGACTCCCAGTAGAGTTTGTGCTGGGCATAACAACCCCAATTAAAATAGAGTCAAATGGGTGCAAAAACCGTAATTAACGAGACTCCGATTTCCATAATTACATATATTACGTTATCATATAAATATAATAAATACAATAAATAGGGTGCTCCAAATAGTGCCAGACTATTTGTGTTTGTTTTCGTAGCTGATAAGGAACTTTCTAATCTGAGCAAGGTTGGCTGACAACTTTTCGAAAATGGCAAAGTTTAGCTTTTGGGTGTGGATTTTGAGAAGAAGCAATTCTCCCATATTAAGGATGTACAAGATGCTAGAGTAGCTGAGGTCATCCTGCAAGTCTAAGTGGTATACTGTGTTCAAGTTAAAGCCTTTTTGGATTTTCTGGAATAAGTCCAAGATTTCTTTAAATTTCGTTGTCAAAACAAGTTTATAATTGGACAACGGATATTTCAAATATTTGAGGAGGAGAGCGGCTGTCAAGGAGCACATGTGGAACACTGATTGCGAAAGAATGATATTTAGGTCATCGAACACAATTTCGTTATCGAATTCGACGTTCAAAATCTTTTCAAAGCTTATTTCGTCAAGATCTTCGTCCATCGAATCCATGGTGTTTTGGAAGACAGATGTGTCAGACCTCTTATACTTCACCAACAAAAACTTTAAGGAGAGCAATGTATAGTCTAGTATCTTGTCGACTTTAGAGAACTCGTTCAACTTGACCGAGTTGAGCAAATTCTCGAAGTTCTTGATTAGTTCGCTATAATTCTTCAACCAACTTTGTTGTTTCAAAAACTTGAAGTCCAAAATCGAAGAGATCTTAATGAAATTTGTAAGAACAGAATAGTCCAGAAGCTGTTGATCACATGGTCTATCTTTGAGGAAAACCGTCAAGTTGTTGATGATGTTGACTGTGTTCAAATTTGAGTTGAACTGATTGATCTCGAAAATACCATGTACTAAGGTAAGGAACCCATAGTTGGACAAGTCGTTTAAGATACTCAAATTCTTGTTACTGCTGAAGTTCAACAAATTCGAGTTTTTTGAAATTTTGAGTAATAGATCTTTGAAATATAATACAGGTTGTTTGTCGTTCAAATGGACATTCATGCCCAGATGTTCCACGCTTTCTTTGAAACCTTGGAAACTCTTACAACCCCAGATTTCTTCATCAAACTTATTAGGTAACTCTGTGTTGTTCAAGTCATTGATGCTCAATGTTAAGGGGATGTTATAGTATATCAACAAGAAGTTGGTCAACCTATAAATCATGAAAATTATTCTCGATTGTGACTGCAAGTTGATGCTGTTACTGAAGATAAGTTCATCATTGATAGTATTATTGTCGAATAAAGATTCGGTCTTACTTCCATTTTTGGCAATGTTCATGTTTTCTTCTTCTTGAGGATTAATACTGAAATAGACCTTGTGAGTCTTATTAGCATTCTCTTTGATACTGGTTTTGACCAATGAATTTAAAGCGTTGAGCTGTCTGATGACAATGAAAACGTTGTTCTCGTTGTCACTGAACAATCCATAAATAACAGATAAAGTCAAAGATTGAATCAACCATAATGGGTTATTGTTCTTGGTCTCGTTCTTCAGCTTCCGTGTTTCCAAATATATATGGATAGTTCTTCTTGATGCCTCATATAAATGCTCGGAGTCACTCTTATTGTTTGATAACAAAGCACCAATAGTGGCTATTAATAAAGGCAAACATGCCCTCGAACTCTCATTAGAATAGTCCTCATTAGAAGTCATTAGCATAATTTCATACTCATTGAGTTTTGACAGGTGAATAAAGGGAAAGTTCTTCAAGAACCTGCTTATGAAACACTCAAGATAGAACTCTAACTTTTCATTTGCGGGTATTATGGGATTCAGTATTCCGTTTATAGGATACTTGTTCAAAGATTTGTTGATCATATTCCTCAAGTTGCCGGTATACATCTTATTCTTGGAGTAAGATGATAACTTTAAATTATTCAAATTGTTGGTGTTCTCGATATTCAACAACTGTGATTGATTCAAAAAGTTATTGGGTGAATTATAACTGGGAGAGTCAATATTGGAAGATGAAATGGATGGGTTATCACCGTAAAATGAGTAGCCATTTGGCATAAATTTAGAGCTCACATCTATTTCGTTGGTCAAATCCCCAATATCATGTATAAAGTTCAAGTCAAAATGGTCCACGGATGCAGGATTCAGGTGCTGGTTGACCGGAGTTTGATGGGATTCATTATATGTCAATTGGGGATTCGATTGAGATCTGGAATCTTGTGGAACATTCAAATGATCCTCTTCAAACTCTTGTTTGATTGGAGTTAGCATTGTATTCAATTTGAATTCACTATTGAAGTTTGATGACATCATCAGCTCAGGAATATCGTAAAATGAATAACCGTATACCTCTTTATCATCCTCCTCTCCACCACCTTTAATTTCGCTTCCAGTATCTCGGGACATGCGGTGCTTGCCCAAATCATTCTGCATAGTCACAGTGGGCATCATGTAGTGCATGTTGTTAAGGTCATACTTTTTGTTCTTTGGCTCATTATTGGTCATACCTGGAATCGAAGACAAGCTATTAAGCCAAGACAGCTCCTCATAACTTTGAGATGGTGCCAATTGTGGTGTAGAAAACTCCACATTCTCTGCTCCTGGGTACAAGTCGTTGAACTCGGGGATATTGGCAGCGTAGTTTCGTCCAGATTGTGCCGAGAAAGAAGCTCCACGGCCACGTAAAAGCACATGTTTCAGTAAGTCAGAGTTCTTTCTGGATTTCTTAAAAGCATGGTTAGTCCCTGGAGGGCTTGTTATCTTGCCGGATGAGACAGGCACAGATGAAAGAGACTGGGATCTGGAATGCATTTGGGTCATTTGCTGCATCTGCTGTAGTTGATTATGGATGGGGTCGGAACCAAAAAGATTCAAATTAAAGTTAATGTCGTTGTCACCATGATAGTCGTGGTTATCAACTTGCTTGTCCTTGCTGTCGGGCGTCAGCACAGAGTCTGACTTTGCAGGAGTGATAGAGCCATCGGCATCGTCCGCTCTTTTGACACTTTTTCTTCTTATACGTGTGATAGCATCAGCACAGCCGGCATGCAATTTTTGGGCATGCCTGAGTAACAAGTCTCTTCTTGAAAACTTGCGTTGACAAACACCACAAGAGAAAGGTTTCTCTTTTGTGTGAGACCGTTCGTGACGTCTAAGATGTTCGAGACGAGCAAAGGCCCTAGTGCATATTTGGCACACAAAGAGTCTGGGCTTCCCACTGGGTGTGGTACCGTATGCTGTTAGCTCGAGAGGGATCTTCTTCTTCGAATTATTATCAAGGTGAGTAGAGTCGTCTGAAGTTATAGAAAGATTGCGAGAAGCCTTTCTGCTAGGATGGGAGGGGGAGGATATATGTTCTGATGACAGTCCATTGGGGGTTGTTTCACCTCCGTTATTGAACAGGGACGAGACGTTGGCGAAATTGGGATCCATGTTTTTGTAGTTCAAAGAAATCATTAACCAACACAATTTTTTCTGCTTTCGAATTTCTCACAGGTTTTTGCGGGTGGGAAAAATTATTAAATGTCGCAAGGTCAAAATGAACTCCGATAATAGAAGTTCCAGGGGAGGAATTAAATGATTCTGAAGATACAAGAAAACCTGGATTCGTTACTTATGTGGAAAGGAGTAAGCGGGACTAAACACGTTGAAATTAAATTGTATTGAAATTAAACGATATCGGGTATTCCTGAATTTTATCCTAAAAAAAATCTGGGGAAAGGAGCGGCACTTATAACGTTTTAGGATTTACGGGAGAAGCTTCGCAATTTTGGTCCAATAAAGAAAAGGCGAGCCTGTGGCATACCAAATAGTTAGAAAATGTCGTATCAATAGCCATGGATATCCATGTGACGACTGGAGTTTTATTGTTCAAGTGGCTGCCATGGCAGTATATGCTACAAAGAGAAGTATGGCCAAGGGAGAATCATACAAGATTGCTGGTGGACTATCTACCGAGAATTTAATGCACAGCAAGATGCATTCGTCGAGGGGACAAATACACATGTTTATGACATATTCATCACTGTGCACGCGTAATTGAAGAGATTCAGGGGATGTAGTTTGGCCCGAGAACAAATCTTCCTGGTAGGAGGCTGCCCTACGACATTGTTCGTTCTATTGGTTGTTAATATGTTGAAAATCTGGGGAACAAATAGTTCGCAGTACGACATTTATCTTTCATGGTGATGACTGAAAAGTGGGGTAAGTTACACAAACTCGCTACTAAACCCTAAATTCGTCACTCAACAAAAATGCCTATCTTAAGCAGGCATTGGATTTAGTTGCGTTTTGGTTGTATTTGCCATCGGTCACTACGGTTCCATTTTGCGCTTTCATCGTCATCTTGGCGGCTAAATGAATGTCGTTCTAGCGCAATGTGCCGTCCTTCCGGCGTCAGGTACGGGGTGGAGAGATCTCGGTGTACATGCAACGAAAGTGGACAGGCAGGCAGTCCACCCGAGCTTGCTAAGCCAATGGACAGCTCAATGGATTGGAGGATCTATAGTGTGTGGTGATGTAACAGAATTTGATGATTGCAAATCATTGCGTAGGGTTGCCTTGTGCCAATCTTTTGATATACTAGCACCGAATGAGGGCTCAAATCCTTAGCTACGTTAAAACACGATTCCATGCAGTCGACGTAGGAGCCTTCCAATCAATACAGAAGGATGAGTTTCGAGACTGTGGGTGAACAAAAGCTGCGTGAAAGTGCATGGATCCACAAAGTGAAGACCTGAATAGCAGTGCTTTGATATTGGCAAACACCGATCATCCTTAAGTATCTTGGCCAGATGCTATTGACACTCTAAAACTCTAAATCTCTAGTCCAACCGTGCCATCTATTGGGACAAAATCGTGGGGCATCCAATCGTGGATTTTCATATAGTGGTACTTCAAAAAGGCAAATGCTCTTGTACCTTATATAGTGGCAGTAAGTATATATATAACATAGAGTATGGACCCGTTCGTCCACGGACCCAATAGAATTCGTTACTCATTAGTAAGACAACCACCTAGTAATGAGCATCTCTCGTACGACTACACACTTCCTAACTATCCAAACTCCTATTGCCGTTCCCAATGAGCTTTTCTTGTCTAATGTACTACAACTTCAATGTCTCATAATCGCAGAAGAGATTCAGTTCTTTCCTTCTCGTTCCAGATATGGTTGCAATTCTCAATGGTGATGTCCACAATTTTTGTAACTCATTTTGATGGCACAATTTTCGCACCACATTCCTCAGCAAAGAATCTTCACCATTAGTATTGACAATATGCCAGTGACAGAAATAACATCCGAGGATCAGTTCACTACGTTGTCCAAGACCAAGGGGACATTGATTTCGCTTTACTTCCACACGGAGTGGGCAGAACCATGTAAAACCATGAACTCCATCTATAATACTTTATCTGAGACTCCCGACAATAAAGATGTGTTATTTTTGTCGATCAATGCCGATGACCAGAGTGACATAAGTGACCTATTCGACGTTTCAGCAGTGCCCTATTTCATCTTGATCAAAGACTCTACCATTTTGAAGGAGTTGAGTGGAGCTGACCCTAAAGAGTTCATAGGTGCTTTAAATGAGTTGAAAGGAACCAGTGGGGCTTCCAAAGCTTCTGCCCCAGTCACTCCACAAGCTGCTAATGACACTGAAACCAAAGCTCAAGATGATGAATCTCCAGAAGCCTTGCAAGCAAGATTGGAAAAGTTGACGAAGGCAGCTCCTGTGATGTTGTTCATGAAAGGATCCCCATCTCTGCCACAATGTGGGTTTTCTCGTCAGTTGGTGGCTATATTGAGAGAGCATGAAGTCAGATTTGGTTTTTTCGACATTTTGAAGGACGATTCGGTGAGACAAGGATTGAAGGAGTTCAGTGACTGGCCTACCTTCCCTCAACTTTATATAAATGGCGAATTCCAAGGAGGGTTGGATATAATCAAAGAGAGTATCGAAGATGATCCAGACTTCTTTAAGAACGCTATAGAAAATTGAAGAAGGTTCATAATAGTTTGTGAATATATGTATTAACCCTGGTATATACAATTATAGAAAGTCAGATTCATCCAGGAACTCGTAATCTGACTCGAAAGGTAGTACTTTTTTCTTCTCGTCATCTGAATCCTCTATTGAATCACTCAATTCGTCTTCGCTGTTGTATTCCTTGAGAGGTTCCAAACTCTGTGGTTGCAACAAAGAAATCGGTATAGATTCCTCTTCATCCTCGTATAAATCATCGTCCATAACAATGCTAATTTTCCCTCCTACTCTACCGTAATTCTTGTGAAAGCGCTTGCTAAGTATCAACGGCACATAGTATCCATCTATCAAGTTGATATTATCGAAGCTGGTCTTGAGCTCGTCTCCCTTTAGAGAATGAATCGTCTTGGATACCTTGTTGAACTGTCGAATCATGTTGAAGTTCTTAGAAAAATTGATTTTATTGTACGACGATTCCAGAGAAATCTTCACACAGTTGTCGAGGCCAACACGGGTAGCTCTCATCATCAAATCTTTCCCCTCTTGAAGCTCATACATTGTTTCACTTATACTCAAATTGTCAATTATAAAACTTGTGCTTTCGAGGTCTGTGGGTGCAATGAAGTTGGAATAGTTTTCCAACACAGAAAGATGAAGTAACTGAAGGTTTTCGTAGTTGTTTAGTACATCGTCTATCGTTTTGGAGTTGGACTCAGATGCGTCGAGACCTTTAAATTTACTTGATGAGTAGATCACCTTTCCAATTGCATGGAATAGGTTTATTGAAGTGTTTCTGTTATAGTTCAATGAGTCGTTCAAATCCATGCCCTTAATGAAATACCTTGACCAAATTTCTAAATTGTTGATACTTGAACGTACGTCTCCGATATCATTCACCTCAAGAAATTGGTTTAGGGCATGCTTAGCAATCCTTTTAAATGTAGCCAATTCTTGGTTTACAATTTTGGTAATGGTGGATTTCATGAATCTTTTTGCAATAGTATTAAACTTTATTGACTCGACTCGTAAATCATTGAGTATCTCTTTACCAAAAAGTGTATTTGCATTTAAGTTGTTCTCGATGTTGAAAAAATCATGGCTCGAAGTTTGAAAGTTTCTTTCGATTTCGGTTAAACAAAACACCAAGGGTGGTAATTTCTGATCTATATGAACCCATTCTGATAAAGAGTTCTTGAACTCAAAGAGAGTATTTTTGTGGAAGATATTAGGGAGTTCTTCAACTATTATAAACTTCATATTCTTACCAATCAAGTACTTGCAATCATTCAAGAACTCCGCAAATTTCACGGCCGGAGAATACTCCACGAATCCCAAACCGAGTTCTTCGGCCAACACTTTTGCACATGTAGACTTAGAGCTTCCAGATGGGCCTGTAAGAATCAAGACTTTCACCCGGTTAGAGTTTATCATATCTTGCATCTTAAGTCGTAGCTGCTTCAACTTGGACGGATTTATGCAGATATCACTCAGTTTTTTGGGAGCATATTTGTCAATCCACTGTATATCTGTACTCGGGGCCAGCCCCTTGCCCTCGTAGAATTCGAACGATTCATCATCTATTTCCTCTGAGTCTGAATCATGTAAACTTCTCTTCATAACATGTTAGGTTGATGTCTTTTCCGCACCGCAGATTTACGTAATGTGAGTTCACTATTATACATTTATTTTGCATCATGAAAACATTTACTATACACGAGTTATATTACACTGGGGTGCTTGCGCTGTGGATAAAATTGAACAAGGGAGGAAGCCTTGGGTCGGACTTATGGTCGTTAGGTATTAATGTAGGAGGGGCTCTACTTGGTGAAAAAGAAGCCACAGTATAGTTATTTTTCTTCTCTCTTTTCTTTCGTTTCAATTGTTTGAGGAAGAAGGGGTCGTTGGGATATTGATTACGGATGTCGTTAGTGTACCTGTCTGCTGCATCATCTGAGAAGTCTGGCAAGTTGTACCACAATTCCTTGAAGTGACATGAAGGAAAGTTGTCGTAAACGGTTTCAATGATGAAGTTTTCTTGCATTTTGAGATCAAGGTTGTTCTCCTCTAATCCAGTAACAAGAAAGTCATCAATTGGAGTTGTTTCTTTTGACTTATGTTCTCTAGAGTTTGGTACCTTTCGTTTATATTCCCTTGATTTTTCTCTCTCTTTGACCTTCAAACTCTCAGCAAGTAAGAAAGAATCCATCTTTATTTTCCCATCAAGGGTAAGGATATCTGAATACTTGAAATCTTTCTGCTCTGTGAGTTCTGGATACATAAAAACATTAACCACCTCTCTGCGTATACTATTCAGGTTCACTATCCCCGCTGAATACTCGTTTCCTATTTTGAATTGAATAAGATTACCCACTTTCAAATTGAGAGGTGAGATCTTGTGGCCTTCGCTATGCTTGCGGAAATGGTATTTGCAAGTAAATTGGTTATTGGGGAATTCGAAGGTTACGCCATCCTTGATTGAACAGGTAGCGTGGTAAGCTCTGCAACACTTTCCGTAGCTACACTGGAAGCATGCCCCAGTCATTTTGGTACTACATGTCAAGCATTTAAGTCCTCTTTGTGCCTTCGAAATGTGTTTCAACCCAACTACTTTATCATCTTTGTAGTCCAACTCCTTCGGAAATACTAAACTGCATATTCGGTGGACCTTGTAATCCTTTAAATCCGTTGGAAGAAGCTCGAATTGATATTTTTTGAGTAGCTTTTTAGGCAAATTGTTGGGACATAAATAACACTCCTGTTCCACCTTCACAGGTGGACTAGCCTTTTTAATCACATCAGTTGCCTCCATGTCATGCTTCTTTCTGGTTTCGTTCTTCTTGGCCCTTTTCTTACTTTCAGTACCATTTTCGAGTTTTACTTTCCTCTTCACCTTAGTTGCCGTATCGTTCGACGCCAGTCGGGGTTTCAGACTTATGGGAAGTACCTCTTCCTCCATATCCTCCTCTTCATCACCATCATCACTAGTTAGTTCAGGAACTTCGTAAGGGATTCCTTTGAACCTGCAGTACAATTGCTTGACATTGATACCCACAGAATCCAGGATGCATTCACATTTCTTGGTTTTCTCGCCAAATGGAAACCAGTCATCCAATGCAAAATTCACGGACTCTGCCAAGTTGTAACCATAATTGAAACCAGCATGATATCCAAACGGATAAGTTATTATGAACTCATTTTCGTGGTGTGTTATTTTGTTATACCTTATACCATGCTTTTCAAGGAAGTGAGGTGAAACCAAAAAGGTCTTATGCCTTAAGAACTCAGGGCAATTTTTGTATTCGTCATTGAAGGTATCTTTCATCAAGTTGAAAAAATTATCACATTCATCTTGAGGTATAGAATACCATTGCTTCGGGGCACCAAAGTGCAAGTAGTTGATGGAGTATAGATCCTGGTCTTCTAAGTGCCAGGCAAAAGTCGCCTTCCATAACCCAGCATACAAGTATGCATCATTTACACCTGGCAATCTCACATCCATCAAATCCAACAAGTTTGGAAGGTGGGCTACATTCCAAGACTTGACTCGGCTACTGAATAGAGACCCCATACAATCGGCACCGTACATGGGTTCTGCATAAGTCAAAGACTTCCAATACACTTTTTCAAGCTGTTCACACCTTTCAGCAGTGAACACAGAAGCATCGATATTATAGTCACACACAGAGTTGGTTCTTCTGTCAGCCCTCAAGGACGTTTGACTCGTTTTAACTTCTCGAGATTTTCCTCTAGGTGCTGGAGGTTGGTGATTAGTTTTGTTTGATAGTTCCTTCCATTGAAATATGTTGTAGGTTCTCGGCCTCTCGATGTTCTGTTGAGTGAATACCCCATTTCCTGACAGATTGATTTGCTGGATGATGGGATTCTTAATTTTTATGCTTTCCAAATTTTTCTGTGTATAACTTCCAGCAGTGGACTTTACCCAAGTTGAAGGAGGAATGACTTTAACAATTCCGGATTGCATGCCATACTTATTTATTGCTTTATTGAACTTGTAGAAATCCTTGAACTGCTCGTAGGTGGGCTTAAAAACAGGAACACCACCAGAAAAATGGTCGGGTTCGACCACTAAGTGTGGATTTCCACAGTAAGTGCTTTCCATTGAGATGAATAGAAGTCACTCCAAGTTACAATAGCTGGCAAATTACTACACTAAGGGTCACTTCAAGGCTGAAGATAATTTTTATATCGGATTGAAGTCGCATTTCGATTGCAAAATGCTGGTTGTGGACTGATTTCAGTAATCAGGTTGAGCTGTTCTTTTTTACGATGATATATGAGAGACGTTGGGGCTTTTACTTGTAGTTTTGACGTGATGGGCCGCCATATTAAATGTTAGGTGGGACTGACAGAGATCAGTGTATACAATGACTGATTTGCTTTTCAGATAAACCGTTGAATAGTTTTCCGAAGCGAATTAATCTATATACTATATAAGTGTTTCTCTATTTGCCTGCGTTTAAAAGGTTTTTGCCTGCTCTTACTTTAATCTGCTTCGGATGATACCTGGTAACTGGCCAGATATTTTTTGATATTTTTGGACCATATTTGAAGCATCGAAATTGTAGTTATGTCTTTTGCAAAATTTGCGAAGATCACATCCCATAATTCACTTCCAATTGATATATTCTCCTGGAGAAAGTTAAAAAAGCAAGTGACAAATTAAGATCTTACGAAGAATACTGTTAATACTAGTGCTACCTAAAAGTAAGTTCGCCAACTACCTAGACGGATACCACAATCAAAGTACACTTTGCAGCCATTGTTTTGCAACTAATTACTGTCCCCTCTTCATGTAGAGAAACTTATCTAATGCTACAAACTCGGATTCATTGATAATATCGGTAATGTAATTCCATGTATGTCTTTATGATGTGGCCAGAATTGGTTGTACTGGTAGGGTCTGGAGACCATTTTGAGGAACTTGACACTATAAGGAAATTGGTGGTGGGTTGAGGAATCACATTTGCGATGGCATTAAGCCGCAAACCAACAGTTTTTCTTTTTCCCACATCTGGAACACCCTCTTACAAGAAGTCTGGGAAGCGATACTAACAGTACATCTCTGCCACAGAAACCACCAAAAGCATTTTCGAGGAACTAAGTTTACAAGATCCAAAAAATGCGCAAGCCCGGAATCGAACCGGGGGCCCAACGATGGCAACGTTGGATTTTACCACTAAACCACTTGCGCTTCTTATTGATGTATAACTTTTCCAAGTTGAAGAATGTCTATATTAGCTGGTGAGATTGTAAGCCACCTACGTGAATTGTCTTACCATCTATGTTAACTAGTCTTTAGTTGCACCGAAAGAAGTGAAGTCCATACATTGCACTCTCCTAATGCCACTATTTCAATACAATACATCCTAGTGCCACTCTCAATACTGTCAGCACTCAATGCTTTGAAACAATTGCGCTTCGCGTTCAGTTTTCTCTTAGCTCATCTTATCTTCAATGGCTCCAAAAGTGGCGAGAGCATATCAGCCTCCAAAAACGCTGATTTCCAAGTCAAGAGCCTTAAGCTCGCTCATTATTACTGCTCTTTCGATTACCGTCGTGTTATCGTTGGGTTACAACTTCATTTGGTCAACTCGAGTCATTAGGCTCAATTTGTATGGTAGCATATGGCGTAATTTGGTGATAGGCATTGGAAGTTTGTTTGCTAACGGTGCTATTAGTTTCAGAGTATTGACCTATCTCAATGAAACCCTTATCGGCAACAAGATCGATGCCGACCACAAAAAATATATTTAATATACAATGATATGACAGAGTAGTTTTTCAGTCCACTTCACTTTTTGTAGGAAGACTCTTGGTACAACAAATACCTTTGGAGTCACAGAAATTCTCCAAGATATCTGTTTCACAGTACAAGCCTTCTAATGCTAACCACTGTTTCAAGTGCTCGACGTGAATTGGCTCATATGTGTTAATTTTCTCGAGCCATTCTTCATTACTTTTCATGGCCTCCATCAATTTCTCGAATATCTGTTCATTGAACTCTGCTTGTGTGAGCTGTGTAGGATTCTGACTATTGATGATTTCACTAGCGTTTTCGAGTATTTCTATCATCTTTTCTTTGGTCTTTACTGGCTTTAATTTCCACTCTTTGAACACTTCCCGAAGTTCTTTGTTTGACATTTGGCTAAATGAAACCGCTCTGCTGCTCACCACCTCTTGGGTGTTATCGGCCAATTGGGTTGCTGGAAGAGTTTTGTTGTCTGTTTCAGGTGCAATCGTAGGGCTCGAGGGTACCTGAATCACGGAACGCCCAGCGTGACTTATGAGTTGGCCCACCAATGATGATTCTTTGTCTTCATCGTCTTCAATCAAAGTCGACAACTCTATAATACTTATGTCATTGGCTTCATTTTCCGAATCTTCAACTACCTCTTCGATCACATTTATCTGTCGCTTCCCAATCTTCCGAATTTTTACTCGATAATCGTCCACTTCCTTGAGATCCATGTTCCCATCTACCTCAATGATTCTAGTTCTGTACCTCTTTTCGGGTGATCTTGGGAACTGGGATGTGGCGGTAGCATAAACGGAATCGGTGTCCAAAGAGCTACCAAAATCTGGAGGCGTTAACTTCAACGGCGAAATATTAAAAGGTAGCTTGGACTTCTTGGGGGTGGAAAAACGAGAGTCATTAGGAGAGCTTCTTACTGAAGAGGACATGATAATCTCCACCTGGTTTTCGTCTTCGTCATCTTCAACTCCCTCGTCTCTGTTTACCATCTCATCCTTGTCTTCCTGTATCTCCCCACCAGCATTCAAGGAAGATGAGGAGGACGAAGGGACTACCGAAGTAACATCCTCCGATGTCTTATATTTTACTGGCAGTATCTTTACTACATTACCGAAGTCGGCCACTGTTTTGGAGCGTTCTTCTCCAAATTGGAGACTATTGATGGTGTCTAGCTTTAAATCATTACCGCTCCATTCCTGCTCTGAGGTCAACGCTACAACAGGCTCCGGTTCCATTTGAAGAATCTCCGGCTCGGAACATGAATCTGGGATTTCCTCTTCACCGTCATTATCTAGAACAACACTTGTGTCATACTTCATTTGGTCGGAGTTCAAATCATATAAGTTCTTGAGCTCATCTGGGGTATACGATATCGACGGCTGGTTGGAGGCTTGATGCCAAAGGGAGAAACTCTCGCCTCCCGAAAACTGCGATGACCTCTTGAGCGAGACGCCTTGAGATTGGATCTTCTTGGTTATAGTTTTCAAGGTACGCATGGTGGCATCAGATAAATTGGGGAGATTCTCTTTAATCGCCTCTATTATCTCTTCCCATTCTTCCTTATTATAGGGAATAGACACGTCTAAGTTTCTATTGGGGTCTAGATGGACCGAGGGTCGTACCAGTATGGAATCCTTTTCAAGTGTCTGCAATATACTCTGGATTTTGTGCTTCTTTCCAGAGAAATACGATAGTATTGATCGTTGATCACTCAACACCTTATCACCACCGCCTTTTCCAAACACCTCTTCCACGTGGGCTGTCAAGGAACGAATCCTCTTGGTCTGGGGATGCCGCCTCACCCGTTTGCTGGGCTTGACTATGGCTTTTTTCATAGTGCCTCTGACTGGGTCGGGATTTGATGTATCTCTGAATTTTTGAAGATTAGCCACCGAATTGTCGACACCGCCTTTGTGCAATTCGGCCAGTTCACTTAGCTCATACGTCAGCTGCATCTGCGTCGACGCAAAATGAAGGCTGCTGTCATGTTCGTGGAGTTCCAGCTCCATCTCGATGCTTTTGATTGAAAAACGCGATTGAGAGTTATCACCAACTTTTCAGTTAAATGGGTGCAAATAGATTCACGTATAATATATTAAATTAGTAATATATACAAATAAACGGCCAAAGACCAGGATGGAGATTATGAGAAGTATTTTTTAACGATATCCGATTCGTTATACTTTTGTAAAAGGGCAATAGCTTCAGGTTGAGCCATTGTCCCAAGAAGTTGTCTTGCCAATCCCGCAGCTTGAGCAGCATCTTGACCTGCCAATGCAGCATGCACTAATGCCTGCAATATGTAGTCCACAGTCTTAGGGATGTTACTCTGGACAACAGGGTGCTGGTTTTTCACTAGTTCGCCCAAAAAGTAGTAGACATACGGAGCCACCTGCTCATTTTGAACGACTGGCAAGTGGTTGAACCATTGCTGGATAGCTCCGTTCAAATCTGTGATGGAAGATCCAAAAGCATGACATATTCTGGCAATGGCTCCCACCAGGGCTTCCGTGGCATATAGGTTTTCCTCAGCCTTAGAGTCGGGAACCGATGCCATTCTGAATAAGTGAGGTAAGATAGCAATACAGAACTCTCCGTACAGATCGCCCCCGTGCTGAGCAGCTGATCCGACAATAGCGCATACGTATTGCCTGACCGTGGCTTCTGAAGATGTCAAAGACTCCCCCACAGAATTCAAGAACTGATCCTTATAATGGGAAGAAGCTGCTCCTGTGTACTCGATAAGGTCGTTGATGACGGCCAATCCACTTAATCTTAAGCTCACGTTCTCTTCTGCAAGTAACTGCACGACAGTTGCGAAGATATTGTTGAATTGTGGCAAGAACGAATCCTTGCTGCTCTTGAATATCGATCTTATCACCCCGTTGATTTTATCCAAGATTTCTTCATCGGTGTATTCGTCCTCTTCATCATCGACATCCTCAGTATACTCATCATCACCGTCATCCTTTTGTTTGACTCTTTGATAAACTTCCAACAAATTGGTGTTGATAGAGTCGGCTAAAAGTTTTAATTGCACGCTCGACAATGCCCCAGGCTGAATGGAATTGATGCAAGTCCTGAGACAAGAGTAGTAGGCAATCAACAACTCTGCAATGGGTTCACTGGTTAAAGTGTGACATACCTTTTCACAAATTTGTGCCCAGATTTGCATAGTCTCGTTTGAGTTGTTGCCTGTAGCAGCTACTGTACATTGTAAAAGGGATGCCAATGTCATGGCAGCCTGCACTCTTACACCGTCGTGTAAATAGAAATCCAACCCAGGGATAGCAATTTCCACTAACTGGCCCACCCATGGGAAGAAGTCCGCTTTCAAATCCATAGCGTAGCTGTTCAATAATTCCAATGCAGTAACCTTCTCATCCAATGCAGCTGTGTGAACAGCAAGGTGTTTTCCACCAAATTGGATAACATCCCACTCATCACTTTGTTGATACTCATCAGCCTCCTCTTCATCCAAGAGAGATATGTCCTGAGTAGCTTTAGCAGCATCTATAAGAGATGGCAAGATGGATGGTAGATACTGTGTGAATTCTTTACCAACCAATCTACAAATTCTTGCCCAACCTTGGTCTAAGAATGGAATAACTTCATCATCAGGAGATTCGACTGTAGATTGAATGTGACCGAAAAGTTGGATCAAATCACTGGCATGTTCAGCAAACTTTTCTTTTCCAACTGCAGAAGCTATTAAAGTGGAACATTCAATGCATCTGGCTAACAAGGCTCTATTTTCTTGACCGACGTCGGATTTCAAAACATTGAATAACAAAGGCATCAAAGTGTCATAATATTTGATGAATTTCTTCTCAGCGGCATCAGCAATTGCTGAAATCGTGGTGAGAACTTGCTCTTGTACATATTTCTTAGGAGAATGTAAGAGTCCCAATAGATTACTCAACAAATCATCCAAGTACGGCTCTACAACCTCTTTTGTTGCAGCTTCACTGAAATTGACCAAAGCAGCAGCAGCATGTGCTTGGACTCTAGGGACTGAATGGTTGGTCAACTTAGAGATCAATGCCGGTAAGATTTGTGCACCAGAGGTACGTTGAATTACATCCGCAAAATCAGTAGACATCTGACCCAAGGCATTACAACAGGCATACTGCACTCTTGGATGCTCGTCGTTGATCAATGGTAGTATCATCTCGAGAAGTTTGGGAATCTCGTTCATCAATACATCAGCACAACCTTCAGCAGCCGAGGACAAGGCCATTAAGGCAGCTTGACGTTCTCTCCAGTTGGGTGATTGGCACATAGCAGGCAAGTATTGGAACAATGGAGCCGCAAGTGAGTTTCCACCTAACTTCAAGGCCACACGATCCAAACTTTGGCGAGCAGCATCGTACTCCAATTCCTCGTCTTCCTCGTCGGTGTTGGAGTTATTGTTCCATTCAGCCGCATCATCATCATCGATACAAACCTCTGTCAACATCGATAAGGTGACCAACACAATGGTGCTAGTGTAGCCTTCTGAGTGTTTACACATAGATGGTGACACTTCGGAGAACGTGGTCAACAACTCCAAAGATGCGTTTCTGGTATTGGCTTCCAATTCTTTATTTTTGGATACGGCAGAGCAAAACTCGATTATTGTGGGGAACATTTCTTTAAACATTTTTGGAGCAACCATCACCAACTCAATCAAGGATTCCAAGACCAATGCTAAAGAGAGGTCTTGACCACTTTCCAAAAACATTGGCAAAGAGTTCAATAAATTAGGCAACAAAGGAGCCAACGAGCTCCAAACACTCTTCGGTAACTCCTTGAAAAATTCCACAAATGCAGTACACAGGGCAATCCTCACGTCATCATCAAGGTCTTGGAAACCTTGGTTGAATACCGGCAATACTTCGTTCAAGTAACGTTGTCCTATAATATCTGGAGCTGCCGCAAAGATTCTGAAGGCAGACTCACGAATACTGCTGTTGTTATTGGAAGCAGCACTGAACAATGCTGGGAGTAAGTCGTCCCAGGTCTTTTCTGGCTTTGTGTATTCTTTGGCAACCTCAGCAATTGCATCACTCAACTTGTGTCTTACTTGATTGGAGGGTTCTGACACAAACCCTTTCAAGAGTATTTCTCTGATTTGAAGACGAGATTCTTCGTTGATAGTACCAATGTTCCTATCAGTGAATTTGGCCGGCGACTTTGGCGACTTGATGGCAGTACGTCTGAATAAAACCGCAGCAAAAGACCGTAAGTACTCGGTTTCCCCCATACAAGCTTGACCTGCTAAGTAAATTAGGAGAATTGACACTTGCTTAGGGTCGGACCACTCTTCTTCAAGCGTCTTCTCAGCATTCCGTCTGGCAGCATTGTCCGGAGATGACAACACCACCAACAACTCGCTCAAGCGGTTGGTTATATCGGCTGGTAACGTTGACATGCTTAGCACAGACTAGAGTTGAAAAAAATTTTATTACGTCGCGCACATCAAATGTTTAGATTAGAGGTTAGTTTCATGCAAAATGAAAAGATGTCTATTCATGAGTGTTCGTTATTACTTCTTCAAAATGGTGATCACGTCCTCGTCCTCCAACTCGTGACCCAACCCTACAACTTGTGGGGAGTGTTTGACTGATGTGCCGTACACCAACGCACTCTTGAAATCGCTCACCAACGATTTGTGGATCAGGTTGCAAAAATCTTCAACAGTGCATCTGTCGCTTCTTAAAACCACTGGTTCTTCGAAATCTGGCAATTTCCCCTTGGGCTTAGTATATACACGCACGAGATTCAACTTCTTCCACATCATCTCCAATAGATCGTCCAAATTCCAGCCGTTTCCTGAAGAGATGGGGATAGCATCGGGGATTTTGTAAAGTAGATCCAATTCTTCAACAGAAAAGGAGTCGATTTTGTTCAACACGTAAACGGCAGGGATATATCTTCTGTTTTTCTCTTCGATGGTGTCGATCAAGTCATCGACAGTAGCGTCACATCTGAATGCAATATTGGCAGAGTTGAGCTTATATTCGCCCATTACAGCTCGGATTTCATCGTTGTCCAAGTGGGTGAGTGGAACGGTGGTGGTGATGTTGATACCACCACGCTCTTTCTTCTGGATAACGATATTTGGTGGTTGCTTATTGATTCTGACCCCCACACCTTCCAATTCGTGTTCGATGATTTGCTTGTGGTGTAAAGGCTTATTCACATCCAAAACCAAAAACAACAAGTTCACAGACCGGGCCACAGCAATGACTTGTTTACCTCTACCTTTACCGTCCTTGGCACCTTCAATGATACCGGGCAAATCCAACATTTGGATCTTGGCACCTTTGTACTTGATTACACCAGGAACAGTGGTTAATGTAGTGAACTCATAAGCTGCGGCTTCGGAATGGGTACCGGTTAGTTTCGACAAAAGAGTAGACTTTCCAACAGAAGGGAACCCAACAAACCCAACTGTAGCTACCCCGGTTCTGGCAACATCAAAACCAGCTCCTCCACCACCTCCACCTCCACTACTGTCACTTATTAATTCTCTTCTCAACTTCGCAAGCTTGGCTTTCAACTGACCCAAGTGAAAGGACGTGGCCTTGTTCTTTTGGGTCCTGGCCATCTCATCTTCGATGGCCTTGATCTTCTCAACAGTAGTCATACTCTAAACTTAGGTTTTAGTTTACGGTGTGTTCAAGTTGATGAAGTGAAAAAAATTTATGAGTAAAGTCGTGCGATGTGGTTTGCGACCAAGGTAAAAATTTTTCAGTATCTCTGTAGATTTAACCACATCAAATAATGGCGAAAAAAGGAAAGAAAGGAGCCAAAGCTGGAGGAGACATCTGGGATGATGAAGATATGTACGAGCAACCTGCTCAAGAAGAATCTCAGGAGTTGCAATCCGAAATTGCCTCTGAAGAAGTGTCTGAGAACCCCGAAAATGGTCCTGTTGAAGCAGAGGCTGGGGATGCTTCCCAAGTGGCAGATGATTTCTTGAACTCCATCAGAAAGTCGAAAAAGAAAAAGGAGGACAAGGAAGAAGAAGTGAAGAAGGATGGCCCTAAGATCTTGAGTAAAAAGGAGAAGGAAAGATTGAAGAAAGAAGCTGAAAAACAGAAGAAGAAGGAACAAGCAGCGAAAAAGAAGGCACAACAAGCTGAAAAGAAAGAGCAGATAAAGGAAGCTAACAAGAAGAATGCCGAAGCTGCTGCTGCTACATCCGATGATTCATCCGCTGCTGCCACTCCTGAACCAGAAGAGCAAAAGGCTAAACCAGTTAAGAAGGGAAAGAAGGCCCCTGGTGGTCTTGCAGCTTTAAAGCGTCAATTGGAAATTAAGAAGCAACTTGAAGAAGAAGAGCGTCGTCTTGAGGAAGAAGAGGAAGCCAAACGTGCTGAAGAGGAGAGAAAAATTAAAGAAGAGGAAGAAAAGCAAGCTGCTGCCAAAGCTTTGAAGAAAGAGAAGGAAAAGTTGAGGAAGGAGAAATTGAAAGCTGATGGTAAATTGTTGACCAAGAAGCAGAAGGAACAGAAGAAATTACAAGAAATTAGACGTGCACAATTGTTACAAGGAAATGTAATTGTTCCTGGTTTACAAAAGGAAAACAAAGATGAAGAACAGAAGCCTAAGAAGATTGTCTATGGTAAGAAGAAGCCATCTAAGGCCAAGAACTTAGACCAGAAGAAGGACAGTGCTTCCAAAAAGGAAGAAACCAAAGACGAAGAAGACGATATTGTCGATGACTGGGAGAAGATGGCTCTTGACGATGACGAACCAGTGGACGAGGATTGGGAAGCTGCGGTCAGTAAACCTTCTGCTTCTGCGGAAGAAGAGCAAGAGGAACCTGAACAACAGGAAGCCGCCGAAAGTGATGACGAAGAAGAAGAAGATGAAGAAGAAGAACAAGAAGAAGAACAAGAAGAGGTGGAAGCAGAAGTCGTCACTCCAGCTACTAAGGCCCAATCAACTGAAGTTGAGGAAAAGGAAGCCGAAAAGGAATTGCGTTCTCCAATTTGTTGTATTTTGGGTCACGTCGATACTGGTAAGACCAAATTATTGGACAAGATTCGTCAAACCAACGTTCAAGGTGGTGAAGCAGGTGGAATTACCCAACAAATCGGCGCCACCTATTTCCCTATTGATTCTATTAGACAAAAAACTGAAGTTATGACCAAATATGAAAAGAGAACTTTAGATGTTCCAGGGTTATTGATTATTGATACTCCAGGTCACGAGTCCTTTACCAACTTAAGATCTCGTGGTTCCTCTTTATGTAACATTGCCATTTTGGTTATTGATATTATGCATGGCTTGGAACAACAAACCTTGGAAAGTATAAGATTATTAAGAGATAGAAAAGCCCCATTCGTTGTTGCATTGAATAAGATTGATAGGTTATTTGACTGGGAAACTATTCCAAACAATTCTTTCCGTGACTCCTTCGCTAAGCAAAAGAAGTCAGTGAAAGCTGAATTCCAAAACAGATACGAACAAATCAAATTGGCTTTAGCTGAACAAGGTTTGAACTCTGAATTGTATTTCCAAAACAAGAACATGGCCAAATACGTTTCTATTGTTCCAACTTCTGCTGTTACCGGTGAAGGTGTCCCAGATTTGTTATGGTTGTTAATGGAATTAACTCAAAAGAGAATGTCTAAACAATTAATGTACTTATCGAAAATCGAAGCTACCATTTTGGAAGTTAAGGTCGTCGAAGGTTTTGGTTACACTATTGATGTGGTGTTATCCAATGGTGTCTTACGAGAAGGTGATCGTATAGTGTTGTGTGGTTTGAATGGACCAATTGCAACCAATATAAGAGCATTATTGACACCTCCTCCTTCCAGGGAATTGAGAATCAAATCCGAATACATGCACTTTAAAGAAGTCAAGGCTTCTTTGGGTGTTAAGATTGCTGCCAATGACTTGGAAAAAGCCGTTGCTGGTTCCAGATTGTTGGTTGTGGGCAAAGACGATGACGAAGAAGAACTTATGGAAGAAGTTATGGATGATTTGACTGGCTTGTTGGACTCTGTTGACACTTCTGGTAAGGGTGTAGTTGTGCAAGCTTCTACCTTGGGTTCTTTGGAAGCATTGTTGGATTTCTTGAAGGACATGAAGATTCCCGTCATGTCCATTGGTTTAGGTCCCGTTTACAAGAGAGATGTGATGAAAACAGTAACTATGTTGGACAAAGCCCCAGAATTGGCAGTGATGTTGTGTTTCGATGTGAAGGTTGACAAAGAAGCTGAGCAGTATGCCAATGAACAAAACATCAAGATATTCAATGCTGATATCATCTATCACTTATTCGATGCCTTCACTGCTTACCAAAAGGAGTTGTTGGAACAACGTCGTAAGGACTTTTTGGAGTTTGCTATTTTCCCAACTGTCTTGAAGACTATCCAAATCATCAACAAGCGTAACCCTATGATCATAGGTGTTGATGTGATGGAAGGTACTCTCAGAGTGGGAACTCCAATCTGTTCTGTTCGTAAAGATCCTGCTACCGGGGCTCCGAATGTGGTGTTATTAGGAAAGGTTGTTTCTTTACAAGTGAACCACAACGCCGTGGATATCGTCAAGAAGGGACAAACGGCAGCCGGTGTGGCCATGAGATTAGAAAGTCCCTCTGGAGCTCAACCCACTTGGGGACGTCACGTCGATGAGTCCGATAATTTGTACTCATTGATTACTCGTAAGTCTATTGACACATTGAAGGATCCTGCTTTCCGTGACAGTGTTACTAGAGATGACTGGCTTTTGATCAAAAAATTGAAACCAGTATTTGATATTAAGTGATTTCATGAATATATAGTTCTTCTTAATGAAAATGGTACCAAAAAGAGCCTGCCTAATTGGGCAGTCGACCTCTGTCAACTCTCACCGCGAAAAAATTTCACCCAATTGAATTGAGCTAAATTCAAATAATACCAACTAATCTTCAAGAACTATGCAAGATTTACCACCTATTGGAGGCTACGAACCTGTACAGTGGAAAAGAAACTTGCCATCCAGAGGTTTCAGGCCTGTCATCTACTTCTGGATCTTTACCGGTGTAATGGGCTTTGGTTTCTACAGATACTACAAAGGTGTCGATGAACAGAGAGAATTATCCAGAGAAAAGCAGTGGGGCAGATTTTATTTACAGCCCATGTTGTTGGCTGAAGAAGACAGAAATGTTGCCAGAAGATATTTCAGTGAGTTGAAGAGACAAGAATTGGTGAAAGAAACCATGTCTGACGAAGTCAAGGCCAAGTTCGAGAAAGAGCTCTACAACGACAAATCCAAATTAAGGTTCCCCAGATACACTGCTGGTGCCGATCCCTCTGAGAGATGATGACAGTTTGGGTACTTTTGGAGAGGAGACGATCATCACATGGCATCATCACTTGATGAATTGGGCATGAAGGTTTTACGAGGACGAGCAACAACACCATCAACCATGTAGCACCACGGCTTTCTGTAGGTCTTGATGCTGTATCACAAAGCATAATTATATACACATTCAAATAAGTAATCAATTCGTCAAATGCATTGGCTTCAACTTGTAATGTGCGCAACAATTAATTGAATTATTGTTACGCCATAATGTCAGTTAAGATAACTCAGAAAGAACAGGTGCAGAAGCTCCTTGATAGCTACGACTACTTCCTCTTCGACTGCGACGGGGTTTTGTGGCTAGGTGACCACATCTTGCCCTTTGTTAAGGAGACCTTGACCCTCTTGAAGCAATTGAACAAGACGGTGATATTTGTCACCAACAACTCGACCAAGTCCAGAGGTGAATACTTGAAGAAGTTTGAAAAATTGGGTCTTGAAGGAGTCACCAAAGATGATGTGTTTGGCTCGTCGTACGCTACCGCCATTTACATCAATAAGATCTTGAAGTTGCCTACAGATCAAAAGATATGGATTTTGGGAGAGAAGGGAATTGAAGAGGAGCTCCAGGAGTTGGGTTACAAGACTCTTGGAGGAACTGACCCGGAGTTGAGCAAGGATGGTGTTGAGTTCCACAACGACCATCCGATGTTGACGGACCTCGATGAAAGTGTCGGGTGTGTGGTGGCCGGTTTGGCGTTGACAGTCAACTATTTGAAGTTGTCCATCACAATGCAGTATCTTTTGGCAAAGAACAAATCAATTCCATTCATTGCCACCAATATTGACTCCACATTCCCTCTGAAGGGGAAGCTACTCATTGGTGCCGGCTCGATCATCGAAACTGTGAGTTTTGCTGCCGATAGAAAGCCGGATGCTATTTGTGGTAAGCCTAACCAATCGATGATGAACTCCATTAAGGCCGACAACCCCGGCCTTTCTGCCAATCCTAAGAGGGGGTTGATGATTGGTGATCGGTTGAACACCGACATGAAGTTTGGCAGACTCGGTGAATTGGACACTTTATTGGTGTTAACCGGCATCGAGACCGAAGAGCGGGTGTTGGCCCAACCAGCCGACGAGGCTCCAACTTTCTATATGAACAAGCTCGGAGATGTTCACGAACTCTTGCATTAAGTGCAATAGATTTATAGACCAAATACGAAATAAATGTGCCCGTTACTAACTGTAGGTAGAGCGACACGTACGGCTGTGAATGAGCCCCTACTTTATTCCTACACTTTCGCAGTGTTGGCACTGTTGCATTGTGCAACCCAAACAAGCCAGGGGCGCCCCAAATATTTGCGATGGGTTACGTGACAGATGTGCATGTTAGATCTAGTTCCTGGTTAAGGTCCATTGGTAACTCCGCAAGCCGCTCCGTTATCACACACACTATAAAGTTCTTGGAACTTCGGCACGTCTATAACCAGGCAACCCATGACAGGAACCCTAGTCCCGACGAGAACAGCCTCTAGGTGGTCAAGATTTCGAGTCACACTGGTTGAGTATAGAATCGCCTACTATACTGTTGTCAAGTCTTACGCTCGACTGTCATCTCCATGCAGCCAATTTTGCAAGCGAAATTAAATTCGCAAATCTTTCTAGGGCCAGATTTGCCGTACGCAGTTCCCACTGCATGGCGCTTTAGTGTGTTTGTTGTGATCCGGTTTGTGTAGCTAATGACGTAGTGCGAATCGACACCGTCTGAGAAACCACACACCTCGATTTATAAGCAAAAGGAACCGTGGATTTAAGTGCCACTCAGTGAGTAGAAGCCAGGAACCAATTCCCGTAGAACGTTGCCACACCTCCGACAACGCACCTCCGCATCGACTGCTAATTGCACTGGGCTGTCCTAGACAGATAGTTTTTCGGAATTTTTTTTTGTTCTCTGTTGGCTGGCCATTCGAGCTTTTGGTGAGGAATTTTTAAATCCCCGTGTTGAAGTTCTAAAATTTTTTCTCTGTGACAACCCCATCCAAATCGTCAATCGAGGTTTTAATTGTCCTTTGTACCAGCAGGCGAATCCTCAAACTATCGAAGAAGAGCCGTTCGTTGGAATTCTTTATTGTTAACTTTAATCTCCATTTTACCTAGCTCTTGCTCCTCATTTCCCCAGGTATACGATGTCCGAAGATAAGCAACAAAAGTTACAAGCAACAGGCTTGATAGATTGGTCTGTGTTTTCTGAAGTGATTGCCATGGATGAAGATGAAGAAGAATTCTCCGTTAGTTTATTCGTTGCCTTCGTAGAGCAAGTACAAGACACATTTCATTTAATTGACGAATGTATTGAATCGGAAGACATTCGTCTGTTGAGTGGCCATGGCCATTTCTTGAAGGGAAGTGCTGCTACTCTTGGCATGAAACGGGTATCGGCCCAATGTGAACGGATCCAGAATTATGCTGTGTGTGATAATTTCGACAACTTCAAGCTACCCGCAGATGTCGACGTAGATGAGAATCTGGATGAATACTGGCTATTATTGATAAAAGATGCCTACGACAAAGTCCGGGAGGAGTTCTCTATCGTTGAAGATGCACTTACTGAATACTACTCCAATTTCTTGGGCTCGCAGAAAACGACTTAAACGTTCTTTCTATACAGATATAACAATCCTTCCTCAGTCACCACAGGTGTTTTCTCACGGATATTCATCGAAATAAGTGACTACATCAGAAATGGAAAACATCAAAACGGTTTCTCACCAGTGTCCAGGTCTCTCGATTTCGACATACTTTATTAGAATCTCAATACTATACCATCGTTCCATTTCTTTTCAGTCGTATGTAATTCCATTACACAGGATTTTGCTTTTCGAGTAGGCAGAATTGCATATACTCTACTTCGTACGGAATATATGGTCTTACTCTCTCAGGAATGTATAAGAGTCTGCCAATACCGGGGTGAATGCCTGCAGGATTGATAAGCTTATGGCACTGTACCACCGACCAATTCGGGTCTAACGAGAAACCACTAGCTCCGAGAAGCGCAGGCTCTATTGCATTTGTTGATCCGGTATTGTCAATGTAGAAGTCACATTCTTCCAATGAAACGACAGTCGACTCTACAAAAGTATTCTTGTTGTTCATTTCGTTAGGAACAAAGCTGGTTGTGTCAAAAAGGCTTATGCCTTCTTCAAAGTCTCTAGGAAGAAGCCCATCGAAACCACTCTTCACGAATCTAAGCCTGTGGTTGTCCGGCAAGAAAAACGAGTTTGGGAAATGGTACCATTCCCTCCCTATGCATACGTTAGCGACAGAATCAGAACTTGCCGAACTAGAGGCAGATAATGCCTTGGGAACTACCAAAGGTGCGCTGTAGTTCTCCACTAAATTGAAGGTCCTAAGAAAGGATAAGACGGTGATCAAGCAGTAAATAGCCCGCTGTACCATCTGACCAATAGCCGAGGTCACTTCTTGACTGACTGTTATCGCAAGGCCGACCTTTTCAATAGTTACAAGTATCAAATCCAATGTAACAGCTGCATTGACAATAAGCAAGGAATATACTGGATACAAGAATCTTTCCTCTTTATGTGGTTGAGAAAAGAAGATTGCTGACCAAATCAACAAAGGCATAGCAACGACGAAATAGTTTTTGTCCCACTTGAAGGTGATTATAGTACCCACGTATCCCAACACCGCTAAGAGATTGAAATTAAGCATTAGGTTAAGTATGTAATAACTCAATGGTTCCACCCCGAAGATCTCAGGGCCCTCACCTTCACCTCCGAAAACGTTATATAGTACAATATTCAAGGGAATCAAAACCAATTTCTTGTAGAAAAATGAATCAATCACAATTATAGTTGCCAAAATGGCACCCATATTAACCAAAGACCGTATGATTATTGGTAGTAACTTGTTAGAGTGTCTGAAAAAGACGTTTACACCAAGCGGAACTGACAATACCAATGAAAATGGCCAACCAACCAATCCACCGATCATAATCCATGCAAAACTTGCAACTGTAGTTTCGACAGTCACATCATCGAACGCATAGGCCAAAGACATGGTCACACATTGCATTGCAAAAGACGAAGGTAAAAGTTCTACACCTGCATGTGCCATACCTGTAGAAATCGAGCTTAAAAATAAGTAGCTTCTAGCAATTCTGCCGTTCATATTCTTCTTCAATGAGTAGAAAAGCTTTATTTCACAGAGTATCGTAAACCCATTCAATAGTAGGAGTCTAACAAAATAGAAGGTCCAGTAGCTGGGAAGGTCTAAAGCCCTTGCTAAGTAGTTGAATGGATAGGCTATCACATAATAGGGCAATAAGTAGGAATAAGACCTGATTGCAAACTCTGGAGAGTATTCCCAGGTCTGTTTCCCAAAACCACGAAGCAAGAAATTGAGAGGCTCCCAGTAGTTGAAAGTCTCATCACAGTCAGGTATTATCATGTAAAACGAAGATACACAGCGTATCACACCGTTCAAGGCGATTAAACCTACTTCTGAATTCAACATACTTGGTTGTTGGAAACTATTAAACCGGTGCGATTTGGTGAAAAATATTGTACAGAGTTAACCGAACGTGTTTTATTATTATCGTATCTCTATCTACCTAATCCTTCTTTAACATAGAGTCACGGGCAGGACCAGTACCAACCCATTTCACTGGGACACCAACAAAGTCTTCGATGAAGTCCAAGTATTTTTTGGCGTTTTCTGGCAAGTCGTCGTAGTTCTTGATGCCGGTGATGTCTTTTTCCCATCCTGGTAAGGTAACATACTCGACATCCACCTTGGCCAAAACATTCAAATCTTCTGGGAAACTGGATAACTTCTTACCCTTGGAAGAATAAGAAACACCCACCTTGAGATCCTTGAACTTATCTAACACATCTAATTTGGTTATGTTCAAAGCAGTGTAACCGTTGATCAAAGTGGAGTATTTTAACACCACCAAGTCCAACCAGCCACATCTTCTTTTCCTACCAGTGGTAACACCGAACTCCGCACCGACGTCCTGCAAGGTTTCACCAACTTCGTTCAATTGTTCGGTGGGGAATGGTCCTTCACCGACTCTGGTAGTATAGGCTTTCACCACCCCGTAGACGTTGTTGATAGTTTTTGGAGGAACACCCAAACCTGTCAACACACCCCCAATACCAGTAGCAGAAGATGTCACGTATGGGTAAGTACCATAGTCAAGATCCAACATTAAGGCATTGGCCCCTTCGACCAATATCTTCTTGTCATCAGCAATAGCCTTGTGAATAAAGTCAACAGCATCAACCACGAATGGCTTTAACAATTGACGGTACTCTTCGTACTTCTTCAACTCAGCTTCCACATCGTAGTCAAAGTCTCCGTAACGTTTGTATCTGGATTCTACTAATCGTTGGTATCTAACCTTGAATTCTTCCCAGGCTTCTGGCTCATCACTAACCAAGTGATGAACTCTTATACCGGATCTAGAAGCCTTGGTGGAATAGGTAGGACCAATACCCTTACCAGTAGTTCCAATAGACTTCTTCGTGACCGACAATTCAGCTTCCTTCAACTTGTCGGTTCTTTGGTGGAAGTCAAATACCAAGTGACATCTGGAAGAGATGAATAATCTGTCTCTACAGAACAAACCCTTCTTTTCCAAGTTGGCCAACTCTTCGAATAAAGAGGGCACGTGGACCACAACACCCGAACCGATCAAGTTCAAACACTTGGGATTGACTAATCCTGATGGTAACAAGTGGAAGTCATACTTCACACCTTCCACAACAATGGTGTGTCCAGCATTATTTCCACCCTGACATCTGGCACACACATCGATATCGTCACACAAAATATCCACCAACTTTCCTTTACCTTCATCCCCCCATTGAGACCCTAATACAACGTCCAACATTTTTCTATATTCTTGTCCTGCTAGTACACGAGATTGTTTTTGAACGATTGAAACCGTTAAACCAAAAACCAGAAAACCGAAAAAAAAATTTCACGTTTCTCTCCGTGCAATGTTATATAATTTTTCGGTGAATCATTTGGCAGAGTCGCAATAATTAATACAGAGTCTCATAGTTTTGCAGCCAGTGTGGTGGGTATTAAGTTGGTACCAGGGTCTCGTTGACCCTGACATAAGATGTGATTAGGATGTGTGGGTCGCAAACAGAATGCCTTGGTGTCGTCCTGGTAGGTGTGAGAGTTGACGCAGTCGGAGATACACAGAGGGCTGAACTGTGGGTGTTTGGGTCCAAAGGTTGAGGTTTATCGAAGGCTCAACTGTGGGTGTATGAATCCAAGCGTTGAGGTACTTGAAGGCTGAACCACGGGACTGTTGAATGTGAATGGTTGACATGCCTCAGATAGCTGCTCGGCACTGGCCAGATACCTAATCTATCGTCTCTAGTAGAGCTAGTAGTTTTGTAGAGGTGCCTTTGCTGACGTTGTGTGAGCCTTTGGGCCCAAATGAACGGATGAATTCAAGCAGAGCGTTGGGGCATAGTTGCAGTTGAGATCGTTACCAGCAACCCGTAAAAAGCCTTTAGTGTTGAACCCCAGTGCATCCCAGCTCATCCCAACAGACTACAATTTCAGTCCACGACTGGAATTTCAAGACTGACGTCCAGCCCTCCTGCATTCTATAGACATAAGGTATACATTTCGTTCAAAAGCATTACGCTCATCTGATAATCCAAAAACCCTATATGTGAAGGGTCGAAGGACAACTTGGCCAACTGCTTCTTGGTTGCGTCTTCGGGAAGCTCTTGCAACTGTTTTCGTATTTTTGGAAACCAGCTGTATTCTTTATCATACTTAATCTCATTAGGCATTTGATGTTGCATGCGGCATATGGTAAGCACGATCAGCCTTTCCATTCTCTGGCTTTCTCGGGTATCTTCAAATGAGTAAACCGGCTTTCTGGCCATGTTCTCTGGTAGTATCACGGTTGAGTTGTGCACAAATGCAAGGGTGTTAAGGAGCCTGGCAAAAATCTGCGTAGGTGGCTCAGTATCCTTGCCCAAAACTACAGCTCGCCGAACACTATAGTCTTCTCTTGAAAACCTCCACCGTAGTAGTTCTTGATACCGATTGACACTGTGCTTATCGTCACTGACCATGTTTCTCAATCGGTAGAATTTCTTGTAGAGGCAAAGGAACCGCAGCCTGTCGTCTCTAAGGGATCGCAAATACTTCATATCTGTCGGCGAATTGACGCTCTTCTTCAAAATCAATGGGACTGTTCTGGCACTATTCATGTTGATCTCATCTCAGAATTCAGAAATAATCGCGGTTCTTAGGAAACGGCCATGAGTACCTTAAATATACGAGTACATGACGATTATGCTAGTGTTAAGCACACGGTACAAACAGAAATCGGGGCACAAACAAGTGTGTTTTTTGCAAGTGATCTTTTAACCGTAAGTTTTACTGCTTTGCCAAGTGCTCCTGGAGTTATTCACTGACTTTCATATTGGTTGATATAAGTATTACTATCAACAGATTTAATTTGATAGAGATCGACTTCCTTCTTTTCGATAAACTTTGTACGATTATCAACAGAAGCCAATTGTGGGTAGATTTAAACTACGACGTGTATGTCCAGATCGAAAAGGGGAGCATGATTCGAGTGCTCTTGAACTGTAGACAAACCCGTCTGATAACTGAAGAGTTGGGCAAGGCAAACGTTTCTCTTTTGAAATCCTTGGTTCTCCACATTGATTATGTAACAGAAGAAAACACCCTTTCCGTGTTCCAACTAGCTGGTACAATCAACTACCTAGTGGCTTCTACATTTGTTCATTTGGAAACCGCAATGCCCTTCATCTTCTCGATAGATGCGAGAAAGGTTTTGGACTTGAATTACGAATACATAAAAAAGAACTTACTCCTCGTGGTAGAGGGAACACCCGAGGAGCACAATACAAACCATCTTATTATCAGAAACATCCAAACCCTCCAGAAATTGTGTCTTCAAAAGTATACCACCATTCCAATAATTAGGCATTTCTCATCCTCAAAGTATTTGCACCCAATCAAATACCAACAAGAAGACGTGAAATTGTCGTCCCAAAAACCAACAATGGCAGCAAGTGTACTGGACACAATCCACCCAATCACCTTAATCGACCACAAAGCTTTAGAGTTGTCGTTGGAGTGATGCAACTCATTGTGTGACAGAGGGACGTGCCTCACCAAAATCCATCAGTTTTCCTTTTTGGTGCTGAAAGTAAATAGATTTCAGTTCACAATTGTAAACTCTTCGAGTTATAAACTTGATGAATTGTTGAATCATCGCAGATAAGGGTCTTCTTCAACAGAGAAAAAACTAGTGCTGGATTATCATGTCGTTTCTCCAGAACTTTAACACTCCCAGCTTGAGAACCACTAGAGGTTTCAGACTCAAGCCTTCATCTCCAATCTCCAGTCCTCAGCCCATCTCCAGTTCTACATTCCCCCACTCTCCAAACAGGCATCCAGTAGACAAGGCCCCTTCTACTCCTACTCGTGGAAAGCCTCAGGCCAGCAACTTATCTCCCGTTTCATCTCAGTATCACACCCAGCAACCGCAACCTTATCAGACCATCAACTTGCAAAATGATGGGAGAAACGTCACTTCCCACAGAGACATCAGAAGTTTCGCAGAGCAAACCTTGGGTTCTCAGAATGCATTGTATCAGGCCGTGAAGTTGCCACAGGATGAAGATATCAACGAATGGTTGGCTGTGCATGTGGTTGACTTTTACAATCAGATTAACATGTTGTATGGAACTATAACAGAGTTTTGTTCTCCTAAAACTTGTCCCAGAATGATTGCCACAGAAGAATATGAATACTTATGGCAAGAAACAAACCCCAACATCAATGGACTGTCATCCCCAAAGAGGCCAGTTTCGTTGCCAGCTTGTGAATATATCGAAAACTTGATGAACTGGATCCAAGGCTTTTTTGATAACGATAACATATTCCCTTCTAAAATGGGTGCCCCATTCCCTCAGCAATTCCCTACCTTAGTGAAGACCATCTTCAAGAGGTTGTTTAGAATTTATGCTCACATCTACTGCCATCATTTCCATGAGATAGTTGAGTTGGGTTTGCAATCTCATTTGAATACCAGTTTAAAGCATTATGTGTTGTTCAGTAGAGAGTTCGATTTGATCCAAACGAAGGACTATGGTCCTTTAGAGGATTTGGCGGAAACCATGTTGGAAAGCTAAGAAACTGGACGATTCAAAAATGTAATGTAGTTATGCGGTTATATACAAATGTAAAACGTAAAAAGTGATCGAGTCAAAGTAATTCTACCTCTGCCATCATGCAGAAGTGGTCGGATGGATATTGCCCAATTCTTGGTTGCCCAGATGGCTCTTCTCCCATTTCATCTCCCCGGGGTACTCTCAAGAGCTTTGTAAGTCTTATACTTTCCTTAGCAGCCAATTCTTTTATCAGATCAATTTTGTTAGAAAAGTCTTCAGACGGGTCCCAACTGGTAATTACGAATATGTAGTCCAAAAGTCCCCTCCAGGAATGTGCCCAATTAGAATACATGGGCTCATTTCTATCATTGTCTGTGCCTGCATTTTTGGGATCAACTTTATCATAAGCCATGGAATAGAGGGAAACGGCTCTCATATCAAGAGTATTATGTAAATTCTCCATTTTCTTGACTAGCTGTATTTGCTCTTCAGTGGCAGTGAACGTCTCGGGTACTGGGTCTTTGGGCTGGTTCTTACCAAATTTCTCTATATTCCCACCTTCCTCTTCCTCGTATTCAGAATCATCTTCAATCTCCGAGTCCTTAAGCCCTCTTCTTTTAGAATATTGAAATGAAAGCGAACAACTTATAACCTTTTCTCCTCTGGCACTATAAACTATGGGCTTAGCAGTGATCGAGAGGTAGGGTGTATCAAATGGTTGTGAGTTGAAGTCCCCAGCAAAAAATGTGTACCATCCTTGTTCAGTCTTCTCCACCAAGTTCATGGTATTCATGAATTCTTGTGTTTTCTTCAAGACAAGATAAGTCTGTCTAGTCCTTTCGTAGGTACCAAAGGGATGCCAGAACAAATGAGTGGTCCCGATAATAACACCGCTCTTGCTCAAATTGTATTGAGATAGAACCTTGGGCATAAAGTGCAAGCACGTTAAAAGGCCGACATTTTGGGTGATTGTACGAGGTAGGATCTCCCCACTTTCTTCTTTGTCGTAGTCAATGAACCCTTGGTGTTTAAAAATGAATATCTCCTCCCTAAAGAACAAACATACCCCATGATTTTTGGAGCCACCTCTATGGAACTTCGAGTTGTAACCGAGCTTTTGAAACTCTTGCTTCCAGTATGAGTTGTACTGGATAAAGTCCAATTCCTGCAAGCAGATGATATCTGGATCATAGTGCTTTATTTCAGAAAGCAAAACTTGGGATCGAGTGGACCATTTGAGGGCATTGCCACTAGTAGGGAACAACTTTCTTCTTATCAATGCTTGTGCCAACACATTATAAGTCATGATTTTGATTTTTAAAGAAGGACCCATTGAGTCTGTGCCGACTGCCACAAACTCTCTGGTTTTGAACCGGAGTGCTTCTGGTGTCTCCAATTGGTCAGGGTCGTAACCTTGGGCCATTAATTCCTGCTTCTTTTGTTCTTTCTTGAGGTTTCGAAGTCGTCTCTGCTCTTCAATGTATTCAGGCGTCAACTTCGAGGGGTCCATGGCCTTTTTTTTGGCCTTCTTTTTTTGCTTCTTTATTGGGTCATTGACTACAGTTTCTGAAGTAGCAAGCTCCCGCTCTTGGTCCTCGGTATCACTCATTCTAAGTGCTGATGCTCATCAAGTCTATTTTTTTCACTATCATTTCGCGTTCAAGCAAGTCAAGATCTTGACACTTTTCACTCTAAGCAACATGTTGTTACCAATTGATATCAAGAACTATGTGGACAAGTTGGACGAGATACAGAAACAGATATTCGACAGGGTAGAATCCATTCGGCAAATTAACGAGACACAAGGCACTGCAGAAAACATTTCGATCGAGTTTACAAGAACACAAATTTCCAAGGACGTCACCAATTTGATACTACAGTTTGAAGAGTTGGTCAAGGTTTTAAATGTGCAACTTCTTAATCATAGAGATAGCGAAGACCTTCAACTTTGGGGTGAATTGTACAAGGATAAACTAAGCCAATTGAAAATCGACTTAAGAGAGGCCCAAATGGAGTCGTATCGCCAAGAAGAAGAGATTGTCCATAGACAACGGGTCACCAAGTTCGGCCAAGTTCCTGATAGGCCAAAAACCATGGATGAGATGAAGAGCGAACTCTTTGGAGGGCGACTGAAAGAAGAAGAGCGGGAGCTACAGGAAAAGAGTCTTGAAGACCAAATCCTACAACAAAACAAGTCCATCACTGCATCATTACAAACGACAAGGCAGCTCATGACCACCTCGATTGTTCAAACTGAATTGAACATAGACTCAATACAACAACAGACAAAGGACTTGAGTGCATTCGATATGTTGTTGAGTGAACTTGAGTCCACGTTGAAGAAATCGAAGAATATTGTGAAGTTCATCGAGAAACAAGATAGACTGGATAAGAACAGAATATACTTGAGCATAGGGTTCTTGCTAGTGTGCTGTGCCTGGGTGATATGGAGACGGATCTTGAAAGTGCCGGTGAAGATTTTATTGTGGTCGATGTTGAAGATATTCAGAGTGTTCTTGTGGTTTTTACCTAAATCTCCAGAGAAAGATTTACTTGAGGGTGTTGTTTCAAACACTGGTATTAGTGATACAATGATTGCCATTGGAACCAGTGTAGGAACAGTGGTAGCCGTGAGCAGTGCTGTGAACCAGGCTAAGCCAAGTATACTGTTTGGATCGCAAGATGACGAAGCCAGTGCCAAGACCTGGGAAGAAGTCGTTGAATCGGCAATTGCACCACTTGAGAAAGACGAGCTTTAAATTTATTTAGTATATGGGAGATATATTTAAGGTTGTTCCACATTCACTGAAGCTCCATTGGCCTTAGAACTTTTCAAAGCAGCATCCACAATAGCTAAATGGTGGAAAGCAGCTCTTGGAGAAATGGTAATCAACGACTTGTCGTTTGCAGCAAGGGCCTCGGCAAAGTTGATGAACTCAAGCTCATAGGAGTCTTGCTCCTTAACGGTGATAGTTTCTGGCTTAGATCCAGTTTGTAAAGAGTCACCGGTTCTAACTACCAAAGTTGGTTCGCCTTGATCAGGAGCCATGGTATACACGAGAGAACCGTTTTTACCGTAGATAGTGAATTCTAACTTCTTTTCAGAAGCACCAAAAACAGAGCCGTAGACAAATGTACCAATGGCACCCGATTCCAACTTCATGGTAGAGAACAAAGCGTCTTGGTCTCCACTTTCTTGACGCAATTGTGTGGTTTGGGCAGATATGGTAGCAACAGGTCCCAACACTTCTGTCAAGAAGGTAAGCTGGTGGACACCACCGTCACTCAAGTAACCTCCCACATGTTCAGGTTTTTGTCTCCATGTGGTGGCCAAGTACTTGTTGTCAGGATTCCATGGACCGGTGGACTTGTATGTGAAACCAGTAACTTGTCCAATCTTCGACAAGTGGGATTTAACGGCTTCCACGGCCTTGTAGAAAGCCCAGTTTTCTAATATGCCAATTGGCAAGTCAGTCGACTCAGCAATCTTGACGATCTCACCGGCCTGCTTCAAATTGGCAGCCACTGGTTTTTCCAATGCCAATGGCTTGTTGTGTTTCACAGCCAATTTAACCGCATCCAAGTTAAATTGAACCGGCAATAAAGCATCGACAAAGTCCACATCTTTGTTTTCAAAAACCTCTTCCAAAGACTCGTGAACCTTCGACTTGTCAATATTGGCCTTTTCGGCAAATGCTTCTGCCTTGGCCTTGGTCCGGTTGTAACATGCCACTGGGGTGATGTAGGGGATCTTGTTAAAAGTGGGCAAGTGGACGTCGTTGGCGAAAATACCAGTTCCAACAACAGCAACGTTCAAATTTTTAGGAGACATTTTGGTTAGTTAATTTCAACTTGGGTGGATATGCGGATTAATTTATAGAACTTTTCAGGCACCACACATTGGCTATGAGCCTCGCAATTGCCGGAGTCTACTGTTCCATGATTTTCTAAATCTCGGAGTGATGCGGCTTTTCACCGAAAACTGTAATCGTTGCGATTTTTGTTATTGTTGAAGGTTGATTACTATGGACAACGAACATGGTGCCCTGGACTACGACACCAGACTGCAATCCCGAAGTGGTGAGTCAGAGTCCGGCGTGACTGCCGAGCGCGGGCAGAGTTTTCCCGACAATAGAGACACTCTGGACGATGTGGACGAAGATCTGGTGCCTGAAGTGGTGCTTAAGCCGGGGTATTACTTTGCAGGTGTGGGCAGCGACGGCGACGACGGCGATGATTACGACCCAGAGAAGTTGCTTGACCAGGTAGATGAGTCAGACGACTCGTACGAGCCTCAAGTGGGGCTGGAGCTGCTTATGCTGTCTCTTCCTGCCAACACTGGGGCTGCTGTACACCCTCAGATTAGGGGGTCTACCGAGGCCCTGGTTTGCAAATCGACTAGCGAATTTTCACGGAGAAACTACGAAGAACAACAATCTATATTGAAGGAGGCATTTGATGCTATTGTAGAGGAGGAGGTGGCCATAAACCCTGGATTTGAGGTGCTTTCGCCAAAGGAAAAGGCCAAAATCATCATCCCTCAGCTCGAGGAAAGGAACATCACGTTGACTACTGGCTTGAAGTATTCGGAAGCCCCGGAGATCAATTTCGATCAAGTGTATTCGTACAACAAGCAGTTGAAAAACTCGCTGAAGAACCTGACCCCTCTCATTCCCGTGAACCAGTATTGCCGGAGACCAAATATCACTCAGCCCATGTCGGCAGAAGAAGAGGAGTCGTACAATGCGTTTCTAAAGAAACTGAATAAAGCTGGTAATGATTCACAAGCATTCCCAGAGGGGCTGCGATTGTTCATTGGAAATCTACCATCAAACACCATCAGTAAGCTAGACATGTTCAGGATCTTCAGCCAGTACGGAGAACTTAACCTGATACTCATAAGGGCCGGTTACGGGTTTGTTCAGTTTGAGACTGCTGAAGCAAGTGCTGAGTGTATAAGAGGCGAAACAAACGTTCCCTTACACAACAAGGTTTTGAGGCTTGATGTCTCGAAACCTCCTAAGAGCAAAAGAGGTAATGATCACAAACAAACAGTAGACTCCCATGGTAAAAGAAGGAGAGTGGTGCCTGACTGTCAGATTTATACTACTGGTAAGTCTCCAGCATTCTTCATTAAGAGAGTCAAGAAAGCTATCCAGAATGCCCAAATCTCCAATAACACGGAGGACGTCACTCACAAGGATATTTCACAAGTGATTAGTCAAGCGGCTTATTCGGGTGTCTTAGGAACATGTGTAATAAAGGAACAGAAGGTGGATCTCCAGATCTTCGAAGCCACCCCTGATTCAGGTATCAGATTCGATGAATATGCTGATATCGATTTCGAGACTGCCGTTGAGATTTTGCAGGAAGAGAAGTTGAAAAGGAACAGATCTGGTATCACCATTCCTGACTTTCATCTGCCGTACTCAGAGAAGCAGGTTTTTGGTAACAGGAACTTCGCTAATCCGTATGGAAACCAATATAACAACGTTCCTAATCTGTACGAGAACCAGTACCTTAATTATCAGCAAATGTCCCCCTTGGTGAATATGCAACAGCCCTTTGTATCGCCCCTGGTGTATGGACAAGGAGGCCAACCAGTCAGCGGACAAGCTCCCAGTGACCCACAAAACTCAGGTTTGCTTCAGAATCTTCAAAGTGTGGACACAGCGTCTATACATAGCATGTTATCTATTTTGCAGCAACTGAAGCGGTCACAACAGCCACCCCCACCACTGGAGACGCAAGGTGATGACATGTATGCTCCTTCTGTAGGCCAAGGAGACTCCAGTGACCAACTGCGAGTTAATTTTCTATTATCACAGCTTAGAGACGAAGATACTGGTAACCTTTAGTACCTACTGCAGAGCTTACTAAACCTTCAGCAAGCTCGAATAACTGACGAAATGATTCAATGACTACTATATATTAATGGCTAATCTACAATATCTTCAGTTTTTGGGACTTCGGTGTGTACAACACTGGAATCAACATCTTCTGTTAACTCTTCATCAGCATCGTGGATCTGTTGCTCATTGTACTGCTTTTGAAGCTCTTTGAAGTCGTGCTCATCTTCTATATATCCAGACACTCCGATAACACCACACTGATTGATTATTTCCAACACCTGTTCGGCTTCTTCGATCTTGTAAGTTGCAAAAACTCTGTTGACTTCTTCAAGAGATTTGGTTTTAACTGCTTCTTGCATCTCAACAGGTAACACAGTGGTGAATGTTTCGTATTCGGGGGTGCCTTCTGGGGGGATTTCTACCGATAACTCGGTTCCCTCGTCCAATGCTCTCAACTGAATCAATTCTTCGCCTTCTCCATCGTCTTCCTGATCTTGTGCCCTCTCCTGTTTGATAATCTCACATCTACTTTTGATGTGATTGAAGGTATTCTCAAAGTCTTGCATGAATCCATTTCTGACTGGATAAGCTGGGTCATTGAGTTTACCCATGAACAACTTGATTCCTTTGACGGTGGCATCCTTGTTATATTGGGGCCCTGACAATTGGGCAATGTATTGCAAAAGAAGACTCTGGTGTATCACTCGTCTTGCATCTTCCAGATGTCCAGCAAGCTGGTGGTCGAAAGCGGTCATTATCAATGCATCCTTCTGCTGCTCACTGCATATCCAGGGATGTTTGATCAAATACTCAGCACTTTTAGAGTAGTCACTAATGGGGATCTTTGAAAACTCCTCTGTCTCTGGCATCACTTCCAAGTCTTCCAACAATTCTCTGTCCGTCTTTTCTGAGGTTGGCTTAGGCACAGAATCATTAGGAGAATTTATGGTTTCTATGGCCTGAACAGTCTTTTTAGAGTTAACAGGATGTGGCCGTTTCTCTTCTTCATCTTTGTTCATGAAAGACCTATCGAATCCCGTGTGATAATCTTCACTACTGATCAACAAAGACTTTTGGTACAAAAGGTCGTCCAACTTGATACTCTGCTTCGACAAAATGTCGTCGATTTTTGCTCTGTGCTCCTTGACGTAGTCCACTAATTTGGAGGCATCTTCAGCATCTGGATGATCTTCTTTGATCTGGGTGAACAAGTCCTCAACCATCTCATTGTAAGGAGGCGTACTCTCGAATTCAGCAGCATCAAACGTTAAATCTTTCAAGCCTTTACGCAAAGAGTCTCCTTTCTCTTTGAGTAGACCTTCGTAATCAAACTTCTCGTGTTTATCGAATTTCTCCTCTAAACACTTAGCTACGGCTGTATCGTCACCGATCTGTGCAAGGTTCAACGCGTCCAAGAGATGATCTACTCTCTCATTCAACTTGGCATACATCGTCAATTGAACCAAGATCGACTTGATTTCCTGGTTTCTCTGCTGACGCTTTTCGTGGATGTCTCTTTGCTTCCATTTAATGAAGGATTTCTTGTCGACATTTGGGTGAACTTCAATGTCTGAATCATCGGACAATTCGAGCTTGTCCCACTTTGAATAGTCAATTGCCATCAGGTCTGTACTCTTGTTGAAAAGGTGTATTGTGCAATTTGAAGAATATCGACAGCTAGAAGATTCTTTTTGGGCTTTCTCAAATTTGTGCGTAATGCCTAATTTTGGACAGTGATTGCAGGGCTTCAATAGAGATTAGAAGGAGTACGGTAGGGAAATACTAACTCAGTTGCAAGCTACGCGAGTTCATGTTTGACCGTTCACAAGTGTGGTCTGTTGTTCAATTGCCATTTGACTAATGTAAATGTCTATTTTGCTATGTACGAAATACCAAACTGCTTACATTGGTGGTCTCAAACCAGTGAAGAAAGCCAAACCGTATCCGGTCGTTTCAAATGTGATGGTGGCACCCAGGTTGAAGTAGAACACGTCACCTGGAGAAACATTGACCTTGTAACCAGTTTCGTCAGTGATGGTATATTCACCCTCAACTTCTAAGAACACCTTCATTTCTTCGTAGTCATAGGTGTATACCAATGGCTCACCAGCTTCTTGTCTGTAGAAACCACAAGAAATTTGCTTATCTTTCTCATTCTTGGAGGTGAAGATGTCACCCAAGAAGGAATTGTTACCTGGAGATGGAATCGAAGGAGGCTTGACTCCCTTTCCTTCAACAGCTGGTTTGTATAACATAGGCATCTTTATAAGTGGGTGTTTGGTTCTCAATTGGAGTTAACTCGGACTGATAATCTCTTCTTCGACTAGAGATACTCCCTCCTTTATAGTTTTTGAAAAGCATCGATTTGAATTTTGCAACCTCAAATCATTTCCTAATCGGGCAAACATATCCTGGTAATGGGTTTGACCACCACTTTAGGTGCCCATCAAGAAAAAGTAAGAAGCCGGTGGTTATCGGACATATTGATGCAGTGTTCAGGGAACAGAAGAATATAGGCTTCGGAGTCGATGATTATTTTACTGGTTAACTATACTAATATACAAAAATTTTATACTAAGCATCACTCAGCAATTGCAAACATGCCTCGAGACTCTCATCCATTCCTCCCTTATTCATGATGACGATATCCTTCAATATGGCTGAGTCAAGATTGGGGAATATCTCTTTAAGCTGATTATAGGTTTCTTTGATAGTCCGAGTAGTATCGCTGGAGACCTGCTCTTGAGCTGCTTGAGTCTGCTCAGAATTGGTCTGTGGAGATGGAGATAAAAAGTTAGACAATGACTTTGTAAACATTTCAGCACTGCTCATCAACACCGCTGAGGGTGATAAGATGTTCTGGGTGACTGGTTCTGCTTGTGGTCCCCGTATAGGAATGTTTTGGGTGCCTTGTTGTTCGAGTCTAAGTCTTTCACTAGCTTCCCAAGCTTCTATATGTGCATCGTACTCTTCCTTCTCGATCGTGAGGTCCTCAAACGAGAGGTTTTCTATAAAACCGATTGTCCCTTGTATAGACGACAAATAGTAGCTGGTTTCTCCATGATGCAACCATTCCAGGCCTCTGAAATTCTCAATGTAGTGGATATTGCTTATCAAGTTCTCAATCTTAGCTTTAATAATGATTAAGATGAGGATAGGGACAAAAGCATCGGCATTTGTTTCTTGTTTGTTGATCTTTAAAAACCCAAATATGATTTTGCAACCATTTAGGATGCAAATGATCTTATCTCTGGGTGCTCTATAATCGTTAATTTTAGTGAATTCCTTTATTGCATATTCCATGAAATTTAATTCTTCATCACTGGTGTGTGTTTTTACACTTGTTAGCCTCTCGAGATCAACATCAAGATGGTGTCCATTGACCCAACTAAACTTTTCCAACTGTCTATGAAAATTCTCATCATCTTCGAGGTCTTTTGCAACCAATCCTTGGATGTTTCTGGGGTTTCTCTTCAATTCAGGAGGGAAACAGTAAGTATAGATCCGATTCATTATCAACTTTTCCAAACCTTCACGGGAATTTTCCAAGTCAACATTGTCCATTGACGCAAACGGCTCAAAAAGTTGAAACTTTTCGAACATGAAAGCCTTGAAGTCTCTGACAACTTTGGCCTTCTGTTGCAAGGAGAAAGTTCGAGCTTGCCTACTAAAGGATATCAAAAACGACCTAATATACTTCACTATTGGCTCAGCACTTTTATTCTTGAGTTTCTCAAGGAAAACATGGAAATCAAAAGGTCTGTGTGACTTTTGATACTGTTCAGATGGGTTTACATGAGTCTGGCTGATGGACCTAGCAGTGGGCATTGGCCTTTGGACGCTTTCCCGGTCCTCTTCATTGTGGCTGTCCATCTCCTCAGCTGTCAACTCAAACCGTTCAACGGGAGAGTCTCCGTCCTCTTCAATTTGTTCAATGCTAGTATCAAAGTCACCTTCTTGTTCTTCTTCGACCTGGGCCTCTATATCAGCACTTGGATCTCGATTGAGTGCCTCCCGTTCCTCTTCTTCGTTGTCGTCTTCAATTGTCGCCGAGGTTGACGTATCCGGTTGAATGCCAGCTTCCTTTGTGGTCTGATTTCGATTATTTGAGCTGGATGGAGCTTCCCCCGTTTGTCTAGAATCATCGGGAGAAGAATCTGCAGAATCTATTTGTTTTTCTTCGATGACTTCGGGAGATTCATAGGAATCGGTTTCAGCCTTAGCCGTTTCATCGTCTTCGTGGGATTTTTCAACAACTGTATCTTTAATGGGAGTATCTTTCATATTCTTGAACCTTTCAAATTTGTCATCTTCCAAGTCTGCTTCTTCTTCATCTTCTTGCTTCCTCTTGTCCACAACGTCAAACTTGTCGAATAGTTCGATCAAATCCTTACGATTGTCAGAGTTATTGTTCAGCTCGGTTGCTTTTAGAGGTGTTTCGTCTGCGTAAGTCACCACTGTAGGGGCTGCATCACTTGAAGATGGCACGGGAACAAGCTTAGGAGAAAGTCTGTCAGTGGATGTGCGGGATAAAATGCCGTGAACAAATTGGGGAGTTGGAGAATATGATTTGCTGGAATTGCTGGTGTTAGAGGCTGAAATGGAGTTGGTGTTGGTGGTGGACGTTGTGGGGGTCGACTTCGACACGTTAAAAGCTAGGTGGTTATTGAAGGACATGTTGAAGCACTATTTCCTTTCAAGGAGTTATTTAGACCTGCAGAATCCAATGTAATTGGACTTTCTGCCACTGTTCTCGGTAGTTACTTCTGCCGTTAAATGAAAGATAAAAGATTCGCGGGATGATTTATATTAATATACAATTTAGTGTTTTGGTCTGAGACTGAGCTTGAGCTTTATTTTGGGCTTTGGAGCGGGTTCAGGTTCATCAGTAGGCTCAAGTTGATTTGGAGGTTCGTCTGTTACTTTTTGTTCGGCGACTTCTGGTCCAGGTTCCTCAGAAGCGTTTGGAAGAGAAGATTTACCATTGTCTTGCTGTAGCTTGACAGTTGCAAACTCTTCCAGTTTCGATCTTTTATTTACAGTAGTATCTTCGATCGCATCAAGTAGACTCCTCTTATTTCCATTGACTGTGACTGAGTCTAGCTCGATAGTTTCCTCTTGCGGCTCAAGGTCAGGGGCTTCAGATTGGTTTGGTTTGGTTTGGTTTGGCTCTTCATCGGGCAATGAACCGTGGCCGTTTGGCAAGAGCTCAGTTTGTTTCTTGACCTTTAGTGTAGCTTCGTCTTCTACAGTGTCCGCTCTGGACTCGTTGTTGGCCTCAGTTTCAATTTCACCTGTGGCAGTTGACTCTTCGGACCTGGTTCCGCCTTCAATAGTGTCATTGGAGTTCTCAGCTACAGTATTGGTTCCGTCCTCATTGGTACCATTGGATTCCTCAGCTGCTGTTCCATCCTGATTGGTGGCCTTGTGGTCCTCAGCCACACCATTGACTGCCTCCTCTTCGACCATAGGGGCAGGCTCTTTGAAAGGAACTCTTGAAGCGTATACCTTCTTCTCCTTCAAAGAGATTTTGATGTACCTCAATTGCTTAAGAGCTTCAACAGTTATAGTGACAAAAGTGCCAGAAATTTGAACTCTATTACCACCATTACCTGGTGACTCTTGCCTGATTTCTTTCAATTTTTTTTTATCGAGTTTGAATTTCACCACATGATTATCGACTTTAGTCACCAATACACGTACAGGCTTGGGTTGGGATGGTATGTAAGCATCCATTCTAGCTCTAGAAGAGCGGACAGGTACTTCCACCACTGCAGCGGCTTCCTTAGGCTTGGGAGCCACAGCCGCAGGAGCTGAAACAACAGGAGCAGCCCCTCCGAGCTTGAGCTTCAATTTAGGTGCCTTGGATTCAGCCTTAGCTGACTTGCCCTTATTGAGAATAAGTTTAGCACCGAGCTGGATTTTGAACCTTCCTTCTCTATGAATCAAAATCTTACCCTCCCCCAAGTATTTGGCCGCAAGCTTCCTGTTCAACTCACTCAATGGAACAGGTGGTAATGGAACTCTCGCTACGAACGAGTCGATCTCCTTGTAAAGAACTTGACATATTGAAAACAACTGCCTTTTATCGTGGAGGCTCAATAAAGATGTATGAAGGAGCTCCCAAAATACGTATCTTAGACCTTTACCGACGCTATAATCACGCCTCAACAACTGAATTGTTCCCTTCAAAGTTGCCCTTGCAAGTTGATTCCTTCTGGAACTTGTTCCTCCTGTATTCGTGGCTTCTACAACCACCAAGCCAGATTCGTTCTGGGTTGTCTTCGAGGTGCTTCCATAACACTTCTCCAAAGTTTGAAATTCCGGGTCATCCAAAGAGGAAGCAGCACCCTCCACTGCTGCAACAGATACTATATCATATAACAACGCTATCAATTTCGATTTGAACGTTGGGTAGTTGTGTTCAAGTAAACATGACTTCAAAAAAAACTTCATTATATGGGAATTTTTTAGACCTCCCAAAAGTAATAGACCTCTGAATGCAGTTAATCTTATCTCTGTTCTGTACTTGGGGGAGGTATAGCCAAGAAGATCCTCTAATGGTAGATGTATAAGACCATATCTAGCAAGCCTGACTTTTTGGGTCAAACAGGTTATGGCAATCGTGTTGTGATACGAAGGCACTAACTCATCCAATTTCTGTTGCCGATTAATTTCGTCTCTCACAACCTCAATGAACTCCTTCTCTCTGGGATCCAAATCGTCATCTTGTTTAACTGGCAGAGTCAAGTTGGTGAGAATGGTGGAATTACTATTGATGATGCAACTGGCTAAAGCTTCTATCAAAGAAGAAACGTACAAAGAATCCTCGAAGCTGTTGTTGGAGTTCTCATTATACACTACCAAGTTCAACAATATATCCTTGATAGAAAACGGTACATTTCCCAGGTCATCTCTGATCGAACAAAAGATTCTCGGAAACTCCCTTTGAAGCATGAATTTGGGAATATTACCAAAATCATTGGCCAAGGGAATTGTACTATTGGGGAAACAAAACAAGTCAGTGTATGCCATAATTAAGTACCTCATACCCATGAAGTTGTTTCCCTGCCTTGAAATGCTAGCCAATGCTTCTGCAGCAGCCACTCTCACTCCGTAATAATATCTGGGGTCCATTAAAGTTCTTACAAGAGTTGTACAATAAGGGATAATGGGTTTTTCCAGATTTCCAAAGAACTTAATAGCCTCATACTGTGCTTCCACATCACGGTCGTATTGCAATTGTGAGCAGTACATATAATCAGGTTGCTTCACGTTGATTTTGGCTATCCATTCGAAATCGGTATCTATTCTGATCCATTCGAAAGCGTTATTATACAATTCTTCATCATCAATGGGTGGCCAGTCTTCCAAACCCCATTGCTCGAGTTCAGCGGGCGATTGAATAATATCACCAAATCTGGTGTAGGTTCCACCCTCGGCAGCGTCTTCCTTGTGCTTCTTCATTCTTCTGAACTTGGAGTTATAGTTGATATCCAATTTTACAGCACTGTCCTTTAGTTCAACAATATGCTCATATGGTATACCGTCAGCCTCATGCACCCGAATAGTCATTGGACCTAGGAATGCACTCTGGATCGTTGGAGAAGGCTCCTCATCTAAAAGGGATATAGAAGAGTCGATAAAAGTGTCGATGGTAGGGAAAGACCTCTTATACTCTTGGACTTGCCCCTGCCTGACAACAACCTCGATCATACTTCTCTTTCTATTGAATCTTTGGGAAACATTGAACACTGGTGTACCACTGCCGAAAACCCACTGCTTGAAGAAGTTTTCAAGTCTATTCCTATTGACCTTTTCACAAAGGTACTGGAAGTGTTGGGTTGAAAGAGTATTATTTACTAGATCGCCTGACATAGCTTGCAAAAACAATTTTGGTAAAACTCTGAAGAGACCAAATGACTTGTCTGTCTTCGTCATTCTCTTGTCCAATATTGACAATACCAAAGGGCTCTTGAGCTTGATGAATTCCAAATCCTTTTCAGAGATCGGGTACTTGAAATGCCACAAGGCCAAGGGTTTTTTGCCAACATCTTGCTGAACAGTTTGGGTCATGTACTTCTTAACCCTGAATTTCATCTCATTGGTTCCCATTAAGACTTTCAAGAATTGCAAAGACATGAATCGAGCAATCCCTATTGTACACCACATGTCATTGAACTGTTGAGGTACAATGTTAATTCCTGACCATTGATAGGAAATGCTATCAACTATTGCCTCAGTGGTTGGATATATTGGTTCAATGATGTTGGAAGGGTAAAGGAGCCTATCATCAATAATAGAGATACCAGCATAGTTGTTCACCGAACATTGTGACCCATGAACAAACAAAATGGAATGTGAGTTGAAAGGAAAGGAACCAAACTCCTTCAGTAAATAATTCATGGCTTTCCTTACGAAAACACATGTGTTTTTAGCCATCTCTGTCTGGCCAGGCAAATGATACACTTTCACAGGGCAGCTGGTCTCTTTCAGAGATGCTCCCATCTCGTCTTCCCCTTCCACTTCTTCTTCTGGAATTTCAAAGCCCTCAAAACACCCTATAGCCCAACCAACATGGTGTGCACAGACAGGGTTGAAGATTGTCCACAGAACGGTCTTTTTAGACAAGTCAGTTGGATGCGGTACTTCTTTGGTTTCGACATAATCGCCTGTTGTAACCTCTAAGTTCTTTGGTTCTTCATCTTCATCGAGGTCTTCGTCGTAGTCTTCATCCTCATTTTCTTGTTCATTATCGTCAGCTCCCTTGATGTTCCGCTTTTCCCGTCTACGTCTTCTGTACTCTTTATTTCTTGATTCGATAGCCTCCTTAGTACCTATTATCACGGGATGCCCAATGTCTTTAAGGCTCCGGGGCACATTTACCTCAACGGTCCATGTGTTTCTTTCCCACAAGTTATCTATGCAAGGGACCCAAGAGGAAGTTGAAACATTATATTCGGAATTCGCTGTATAGGCATGCCAGGTTTCGGTTGGGGGTTTATCGGGTTCGGTGATGAAATGGACTCCGTTCTTGGGGTTTATGACTTGGTACTCAATCTTCAACAGGACTGGCGTGTAAGACTCACTGAAAGTACTTCTGGACTTCATGTGCATGGGAGTTACAGTATTAGGCTGGCTGGAGGGAGTATGCGCCAGATTGATGCCAGTTAAATGGAGTTTTAGGTTTTCAGGCATTATGATGGTGAGTTCCTCGGTGTTTCCATGATTTAGTCTGGAGCTGGTGTCTTGTTCATCGATTTCCCCGAAGACGTAGTTCAACTTCTGCCTCAATATATGATGCTGGTGAATGGTCATATCTTTATTGTAGACGTCGTTTATGTTAACGGTTTTGTTGGTCACAGCATCTTCAAAGAATTTCGGGTCGTTGATGTACAACAAATCCTTATGCACAAAGTTGGCTTGTCGATTATTCACAAGGATCTCTTTGATGGACATTTCTCTGCAATCCAATTTAATTGTTTTCAAATGGCTGGTGGTTGGAATCACCGTGATCTCAGTAAGACCATCAATAGTGTTCTTTGAGAGGTCGACATCAATGTTCACCCGTTGATGGCTGATTTTCAAGCTTTGACTCAGGAGATTGACGTTTCTTGCTTTGGAACCTTTGTATGTTCTGGGAGTCAGTGGCTGAACCGCAAAAGCCGAGGGAGTCCCCACCAGAAGAGAAAAATCAGACGCTGTGGCTATGGGCGGCATTAGTGAAGAACTATGGAACACACCGCTTACCAAACTATCGATGACTAGACTCGTTGGTGCAACAAGTTGTTTAGTTGAGAGTTTATGAAAATTCGCGAACGACTCAACGTCTGTAGGTTTATAGTTAAGTATCATCAACAAGCGTATTGTCTTTAAGACAACAGTCTACATAGAAAGAAGCAGGGGTCAAGTTATAGGTCGGAAGGGCCACGCTGCCGTTTTCAAGGATGATGAACGGGGTTTGGGCTGCCACTTTTCCGGGGATTTTGGCTTGGTACTGCTTCTTGAGCAACTGGTAATGTTTCAGGGGAACGTAGGGGACAATGGTGAAGGTTGTTTCGTAGGACGATTTAAACCGTAGCCAGTATCTGTTATCGAAGAGAAACCACTCAGACATCTCGGGGACTGCTGTGTGTTGCAGGACTACAGAGAGCTTGTTTTCTCGCAACACTGGTTGCCGGGTGATTTTGAGAAACACGATCTCATCGAACACTGCCAACTCGAACAGGAGGTGGAGACTGTTGAATTTGACGGGAGCAAAGGTGCCTCCGTGGATGTATTTCTGGATCCGAGGGACAACTCCTTTCAAAAGTTTTGTGTAGGACCAGTAGTAGTTTTTGGAGGCCGAATAGGGCTGCAAGATCTCGAAGAAGAACCGACTGAGTGCCAAGGGCCCGTTGTCCAAGAACTCGCTCTTGGTCATTTTAAGAGAGATACACCCGTTTTTAGGATCAAACACTAGCCGCTTGTTGTCCTGCAACTGCTGCCTCAAGAATTTAGTCCTCCTGTGGACGTAATCGGCAAGATTCTTGGACTTCTGGATGGTGTCGCCTATCATGGCATCGGTGATGTGCCGGTATTCAGATTCAGGGTTTTCCTTCAATACATTGGGAATGTACTCGTTCAATGCCACTCTAAATAAGTTTCTATCTGTCAAAAAAATGTCTTGGTTGGTGTGGTCCTCAAACCACTTGATATTGTTCTGGACACAAGTATCAATGATGTCCTTCTTTCTAAAATCTAAAAGAGGTCTAATGACATGAACCGGCTTCACGTGATCAAAGGGGAGCTTGTTGGGCACTGGGATCAAAGACCGTGCTTTCAAGCCGGTCAAGCCGAATACTGTCGACTGCAGTTGGATCCGTTGCATACAAGTCTCAAGCTGGTCATTGTAATTGTGGGCCACAAAAATATTGTGGATGTTCAAGTCCTTAGACAATTGGTCAAAAACTTCGTACCTCTTGGTTCTGGCAACTTCCTCAAAGTTAGTTATCTGGTCCAAGGGCTTATCGTAGGTCAATGGCACCACGTAGTGGTGGACGTTCCACTTGGCAACAAGTTCACCCACCATCCGAGCTTCTTGGGCCGATTCCTTACGGTAATTGTGGTCAATGGTAACTGCATGAAGCTTCACATTGCTATCGAATTTGTCTCGATACTGACTTAACAAGTAGGTCATGCAGACGGAGTCTACGCCCCCCGAAAGTGCCACAAGTATTCTTCTGGGCACTTCGCCGTTCCTAAAACACAGAACAAGCAGGTTTTTGAAAGCTTGCAACTCAATCATTGAATATGTTGGTTGTTGGTTTCATCGACGGTATTTAAACTTTTGGTGCGGAATTGTAGGCCTGATACCAATTTGCGCTTTCCACTTTGGAGCCAGCAGTCGGAACGGTGCACATGAATGAGCAGTAGGTTCCGGATCACTGAATTTATAGAGCAGATCTACGAGCTCGGTGAAGTTTCCAGACTTAAATGTGTCAACTAACACCGTACTTTCAACAGTTGAAAAAACCCTGAAGATGCGCAAATACGGAAAGGGTTCCGCTTAAAATCACTTTATTCCCCGACAGGTACAGTGAAAGGCAGATCAAGTTGTGCACAAGCCTGAGATGGGCCGTGCACTTGAATATACAGTCCAATGCCTCCCCAATGTGTTTACCCCCTCGCACCGTCCGTCTTCCGCCTCGTATCACTCAATGATGGTTCCGAGGTCACGTGCAACATCTATTTGATGAAGACTCACCGTTGAGAAAAAAAATTTTGAAAATTCAGTCATAGACAGCTTACAGTATTAGTAGCCATATTCCTCATAAGAAATATATAATAATCAGGAAACATGGCCGAACAAGAAGCAAGCAGTCAGTTCTTCAACTTCCCAAAAGAAGAAGAGAAAATCTTGGATTCTTGGGATGATATGGAAGTGTTCAAAAGACAGTTACAGTTAACTGAAGGGCTCCCACCATTCTCATTCTATGATGGTCCACCTTTTGCTACTGGAGTTCCTCATTATGGGCATCTTTTGGCTTCTACTGTGAAGGATATCATTCCTCGTTATGCGTCCATGAACGGCCACTACGTAGAAAGAAGATTCGGTTGGGATACTCATGGATTACCAGTTGAACACGAAATCGACAAGACCTTGGGCATCTCTTGTAAGGAAGATGTGATGAAGCTCGGTATTGACAAGTACAACAAAGAGTGTCGTTCTATCGTCATGAGGTATGCTGGTGAATGGAGAAGAACCATTAGAAGAATCGGTAGATGGATCGATATGGACAATGATTACAAGACTTTGTACCCAACCTTTATGGAATCAGTATGGTGGGTTTTCAAGCAGTTATACGAAAAGGATTCCGTGTACAGGGGTTTAAGAGTCATGCCTTATTCCACTGGCTTAACCACTCCTTTGTCTAACTTTGAAGCTCAACAGAACTATAAGGATGTGAATGATCCAGCCGTCACTATTGCTTTCCAAATAGAGGGCCAAGAAGATACTTTCTTGGTAGCCTGGACCACCACCCCTTGGACGTTGCCTTCTAATATTGCTTTATGTGTTCACCCAGATTTTGAATACGTGAAGATCTTCGATGAAGAAAGACAAAAGTACTTCATTTTATTAGAGTCTTTGTTGAAAACATTGTACAAGAAGCCGGCAGCTGCAAAGTTCAAGATTGTTGAGAAGATTAAGGGTAAAGACTTGGAAGGTATCAAGTATGTCCCATTATTCGACTACTTTGCCAAGAACTTTAAGGACTACGGTTTCAGAGTTATCACCGCTGATTTCGTTACTGATGATTCTGGTACTGGTATTGTTCACCAGGCCCCAGCATTTGGTGAAGTCGATTTTGAAGCTTCCACTAAGGCCGGCATTATCAACGAGAAGAGACCTCCTCCAAACCCTGTTGATGATAATGGTAAGTTCACTAAGGAGGTCCCAGATTTTGCTGGTATGTATGTTAAGGACGCTGACAAGGCTATTATCAAGAATTTGACGGAAAGAGGCAACTTGTTAGTGGCCTCTCAAATCAAGCACTCGTACCCATTCTGCTGGAGATCGGATACTCCATTATTGTATAGAACTGTACCAGCTTGGTTTGTCCGTGTAAGTGAAATCATCCCAGATATGTTGAAGAATGTGGAAGCCACTCACTGGGTTCCATCCAACATCAAGGAAAAGAGATTTTCCAACTGGATTGCCAACGCTAGGGACTGGAACATTTCGAGAAACCGTTACTGGGGTACTCCCCTCCCATTATGGGTCAGTGATGATTTCGAAGAAATTGTTTGTGTTGGTTCTATTGCTGAATTGAAGGAATTATCTGGACGTGATGATATCACTGATCTCCATCGTGAAAGTATTGATGATATCGTTATTCCTTCCAAGAAGGGCAAGGGTAATTTGAAGAGAATTGAAGAAGTGTTTGACTGTTGGTTTGAATCAGGTTCTATGCCATACGCCTCTAAGCACTATCCAATGGAAAACAAGGACACATTTCACGACTCTTTCCCAGGTAACTTTATCGCCGAAGGTTTAGATCAAACTAGAGGATGGTTTTACACCTTGACTGTTTTGGGTACCCACTTGTTCAACACTGCTCCATACCAAAATGTTATTGTCACAGGTATAGTGTTGGCAGCTGACGGTAAGAAGATGTCCAAGCGTTTGAAGAACTACCCAGACACAAAGCACATCTTGGATAAATATGGTGCCGATGCTTTGAGATTGTACTTGATCAATTCTCCAGTGTTGAGAGCTGAAACTTTAAAGTTTAAGGAAGAAGGTGTAAGGGAAATCGTGTCGGGTGTCTTGTTACCATGGTTCAATTCCTATAAGTTCTTCAAAGACTCTGCTGACATTTTCAAAAAGGACAACGGCTCTGCTTTCGTTTATGATCCAAGTTTGGTCTCTACTAACGTTATGGACAAATGGCTTATGGCTTCTATCCAATCATTGATTCAATTCATACATACGGAAATGGCCGCCTACAGGTTATTCACAGTGGTCCCAAGATTGTTACATTTGATTGATGACTTAACCAATTGGTACATTCGTTTCAATCGTCGTCGTATCAAGGGATACTCAAACGAAGGTGTTGAAGACACTAGAATGGGTCTTAACACTTTGATTGAAGGTTTGTTGATTTTGTCTAGAGCTATGGCTCCTTTCACTCCGTTCCTTGCTGATAATATTTACTTGAAGCTCAAGCCATTCTTCTCCGAAGAATACTTGACTACTCTTGTTGTCAATCCTAAGCATAATGACATTAGATCTGTTCATTTCTTGTCTTTCCCATCGGTGAGAGAAGAGTTGTTTAATGAAAGAATCGAAGTAGCAGTCGCAAGGATGCAAAAGGTCATTGATTTGGGTAGAAACGTCAGAGAAAAGAAGACCATTTCTTTGAAAACTCCATTAAAAGAGTTGGTCATTTTACACTCTGATCCAGAGTACTTGAAGGATGTGGAATCATTGAAAGGATACATTCTCGAAGAGTTGAATGTTAGAAATCTTATTATTACTTCAGATGAAGCTAAGTACGGTGTTGAGTACACAGCTGTTGCTGACTGGCCTGTTTTGGGTAAGAAACTCAAGCAAGATGCAAAGAAGGTTAAGGCTGCCTTACCTAATGTCACATCAGATGAAGTCCAGAAGTTTGCCGATACCGGTAAAATTACGGTTGACGGTATTGACTTGGTGACGGAAGATTTACAAGTTCTTCGTGGATTACCAGCCAACAAAGCTGCTGAAGGCCACGAAGCTAGATCCTTCCAAGATGTTTTGATCATCCTAGATGTTAACTTATACCCAGAGTTGCAAGGTGAAGGTTTGGCAAGAGAATTGATCAACCGTATCCAAAGATTGCGTAAGAAGGCTGGCTTGAACACAACCGACGAAGTCCAAGTTGAATACAAGCTAGTGAAGGATACTATCGATTTCAAGTCCATCTTGAAGAATGAGTCTGAGATCTTGCTTAAGTCCACCAAGGTCCCAATTGAGGAATACAGTGGTGACAGTGACAATGTCATTATAGATGAAGAACAAAGCATTAATGAAACTGTTTTCAACTTGAGATTGTTGAAAATCTAAGGTCTTCAATTTTATAGCGTTTAATTAGTGCCAATAATATATAATCATATTTACCATTCCCATACACTCAAACCAGCTCCTCCGACTAATAGGAGGTTTTGGCCTCCTAGTTCAGTTGCAGCAGAGCAACCCAAGTCTGCAACAGTGGTGTACTTTGCGGAAATGCATTCTAAAGAACCACTACTATAGTCCCAAAGTCTATTAATTTGATCGACAGATGAAACAATGACTTTCAGTTCACCGGCAGATACCATAGTAGTAATCGTGGAAGAAGCTGCGTCGCCAATGAAAGATTTGGAAGACCAATGAATTCTATCGTTATCGTATGAAAGCTTGGAAAATATTAGAGCATTGTCATCCCCACCCGTAAGGAGATTGTATTCATTCCTATCAATTGATTCCAAAATAATGGCCTTGATACCATTTTGGTGTAGTTGTTGCTTGATGATGGGATTTCCGAGTTCTTCCAAGTCTGGATCAGATATTCCATCCTCTATATTCCAGATTGCAATATGCCCATCAGTAGCAGCTGTTAAGAGATGTAATTGGCCATTAAAGTTGATGAACTTCACATGTAGTAGGCAACAAGTTGTGTAAAACCCTTGCAACACTAATGTAAACGTTTTGGTTTGGGCATTGAAGTCCCATACCTTGATACTAGAATCTGAATATACTGTAGTTATGATAAAACCACAACAAGTCTCAAAAGAATCAAAATCCATGACTCTTAGATCGGGAAAGTTGGATTCTGGTTTCAAGAAAGCAAACTTCCTGATTAATGGTGTTCCATCCTTCAAAGTTGAAACCTTCCAGATAAAGAATTCCTCCATTGCCGCAGAAGTTGCAACGAACTCTTTGTTGAGGAATTTCACTCTTTGCAATCCTGAAACATGTTCATTCAAGCACCAGCTATATTTTATTTCACCGCTCTCGTACAACTTACCCAACCTGACTACAGTGTCTTCGGAAGCTGACATTATGAACCTGCTTTTATCGCTGTTAACGGAGGGAGAAACCGCAACGTCTCTGATCTCTCTACCATGCGTACCAGAATTTATTAGGCCACAAGATTCATTTCCAAAATTGTTACTAAATCTTTTGAGGTATAACTTTAGTTTGTGGATATAGGCAAACTTGTAAGACGTATGGTTGTCTTCATACATATATATATCCCATAAGCGATGAGACCCTCCACATAGCTCTTTTGCTACTTCCAACTGCTTTGTTTCATTCCAAATGTAGAAGTGGTTTGACCTGAAACCATACAAGAAGAGATCATTGTTTTTTATGAATCCACCTTCAACGAATCCCCTGGTTAACTGATTTTCATGAGTGATCTCGAGCTCGAAATCATCCCGTTTGGTGAATTTCATATACAAGTAAGCTCCATCTCTGACAACAGCTAGACAATGAACTACACCGAGTTCATCTTCTACAATGGAAGCTGATGTGAAAGTGTCACCCTCACATACCTTTCTGAATAATTTCCCTTGCTTGCTCTCTAAATCATATATCATGACACTTGTAAACCTCGAGTAAACGATTAACCAATTATTTATGGGGTCGTGAACCATGCACGTGGAGGTGAATTTCGGCTGGTTTGGCTGACTGAGTTTGAATTCATCCACCAATTCCAAATCTCCTTCGCTTTCGACAAAATGACGGACCTGGAATGGAATTCTGGTATTAGGACAATCAGAGAGTACAAAAAATGAATTCCTTGCAGAGTCTTCAGCGATAAGTAAATTATTCACCTTGTTGCCATCTGGTCCAGCAAACCAGGTCTTTTTGTGTGGCACAACAGAAGCTCCATCGAATTTGAGCATAAGAATATCACCTACAATTGAGGAGATGAACAAGGTATTGACTCTTGATATGCTTTTCATCATGGCAAAGCCAGAAAACTTTTGACATTCTTCTTCGTCCAACGGCACAAGCTCCCAAGATGATGTAGATTGATTCAAGCACAAGAGCTTCCCGTTAGAAGTCAAGGAAAAGAGGCAATTCAACAAAGGTAACTCCGCAATGTACTTTATAACTTCAGACTTGTTGAATGTAACTCCACAGCTTTCCGAGATACTCTCCATGGTATGACAATCAGGCATGTTATCTACTTCTTGTAAGTCATGAATTCTCACTGCACCATCAGCACCACCGGTGACAGCCAAGTCGTTGTAAGTGTCATCCACATCACATGACCATACGTGCTTGCCGAGATGACAATCATCGATAACTTCTATTTGCTTCAATGTTTTATCACCCTCTTCATATTGCCATACTCTAGCAGTACAGTCCTCACCGGAACTAATGATTCTCAATCTCTTACTCTTCTTGAAGAAATCTAAGTTCCAGATTCTGGCGCCGTGCCCCCATCCCTCAGCTAAGAATTGGCCACTTACGTAGTCATACAACTTTACTGATCTGTCGTCAGAACATGAAATGATATACTTAAATTCTTCATCAACTTTAACCCCGAATATGGAACCCTTGTGGTCTGTTAATGTATGGAGAATTTTTGTAGAGTTCATATCCCATATTATCACCCCATCCATTACTGTTCCGGCAGCTATGATGACTCTTGAGTCATCACCAACTCTAATTGATCCACTATACAAGATGGACTTTTCGTTACAATGAACTTTTTCTTTAAGTGTGAATTTGAAGTTCTCCATATCGGAGACGTCAATTTTGTAGACAATATTATGTGACGTCAAAATCAATGCTGTCTCTGAGTTCAAGAAGTCTGCACAAGTAATCCATTCATTGACAGCTTTCTCAGCAAATACCCATTCCGTTTCACTGAAATTAAGTACGGCAAACGATCTTGCTCCAGCAACCATAATTTTGGAACCATCTTTTGAAACAGAAATGCTATGGATCTTATTTCTCTTAAATACTTGCTTGGAAAGAACAAGAGAGCACTGCTTTTCACTCAATTTGAAAAGTTTCAAAATGGGGCCATAACCGCAAATGATGAATTGCCGAAAGAACTTCAATGCTGTCACTGGTCCATAGTGGGCCAATGACTTGAAATGGTCTTCGTTCACAGACGATATTCTGTTCAACGGTTTTATCATCACCTCTCGATCTTACTACTCTTTTTCAGCGAGATGAGATGAGAAAAAAGGCTGCGAAAACATTCTATAAATTGCATTGTTTTTATATAAACTAGTAATCGGGCTCTGGAGGTGGGGTCTTTTCTAGCTTCTTCATCTCTTCACCGTAGTCTTTACAAAATCTTGAGGATTCTTCCATCGCACAATCTATAATAGTATCATCGAATCCATCTCTTGTGTCTTTCTCGAATATGGATGTTGAATGCAAAAGGGTATTGAACAAGTTCTTGATATGAATGACGTGGTTTGTCTGATCTGCTACAGACAAAGTGAGTGTCAAATAATCGATACCGTTCTGGTACTTCCAGCCTGATATACCATTAGGGATTAATGCATTGGGGTCTCTTGTGGCACACAAGATCCTCGAATTGGTCCATCCATAAACTTCTATATCCAAAGAAGTGTACGAGGACAATTGCACTAATTTATATCTCCTGTCGGCCTCTCTAGTAATCACAGCCAAATTAGGCCTATACATATCCTTACCGCAACCACAATCTTTGATGTGGGCTCGGGGGAATCCTATCCACATCTCTCTTCCTTCAAGCTCAGGAGGCATTTTATCGAGAATATCCCTAACATTCAACATTTCGGTCCCTCCTCTCAAGGGGCCAACCTCATCCTTTGACAGATCAATCTTCTGGTGATAGTCATATATACAAGGCGATGTACCCTCAATGAAGTTGTCCAAGTTGCACTTAAGAACTTCCATTTTGGACCATCTATAGACAAAATACATGTACTTGTCATAGCCATATTCAGCTCTATCATCGAAACTGACCATAGGAGTCCAGTTCTTTTGAACACCCAAACGCTCAACGTCTTCTCTTCTTAGTTCAACCACTTTATTGTATAACACATTATCTGTTTTCTTGTTTGATAAGCCATCGACATTGATCTTTCCTCTTTGCATTCTGAATGGCCAGGAGAGGAACATAGACCGGTAAAAATCAAAATTGATTTTCATTTCTTTCTCGCCTACCACATGGTTTTTGGAGATTTTCCTGTGGTAAGAGTTGAAAATAACCATTGGCTCCTCTTCACCGTCCTCGTTCTTGATCAAGAAGAGACGGGTATCTTCGGGTCCATAATAAACCTTCTTTTGGAACTGTGGATCGTTGTAGAAAGGGATAGGCAAAAATTTGGGGAATTTGACGTTAGAATACTCTTTGGCACCAACTTCGTTCCTCACGGGCAAAATCAACTCAATGTCCTTCATTTCGACCCAATTTTCATCATAGATTTGAGCATAGGCTAAACTCATGATGGGTTTTCTCTTGCTTCCAGTAATGGAGTAGATCACCCTCGATACCATGAAATGTACTCCCAAGCTTTCTAACCATACCGAACTACCAGCAAATTTGAACCAGTGCTTACCCTGGGTTCCGGTTTTTAGCTGATTTTTAAGATCAGACTTGAAGAAAAGTTTCAACTCTTCAAAAGGCTTGTCTTTCTCCAACTGGAATTGTAAAGTTTTGACCATGTCTTCCAACTCATCTTGCAACTCGTTGTAACTGCTGATTTCAACCCTCAATTCCATTTTGTTCTTGTTGCAGTCGGTGTCTTTATGCTGGTACAAATTGAGTTTGTGGTCATGGTATTCCGACTGCATTACTTGTGCATTCAACCATGAGCTTCCACCATCATACTTGAAGATATTGAAGGTGTCTGACGGAGATATTGCATTCAGTTCGTTGAAATAGATATTGTAATGACTCAAAAGGTCACTTCTGGCTCTACTTACTTTGAATACATTGGGATACACTATGTTCTTCCTGGAAGAAACTAAGCCACCTGAAGAAGGTTGCTTTGTGATTGCACGAACCAAGTAACGATCGTGAATAAAGGCATCTACGAGTAGAACCGACGCCAATGCACAGAAGAAGAGAGCTACCACTACTATGTGACTCTTAGTACTGAAAAGATATCTTTTCAGTATCATCGTGAAGTATCTTCTGTTGAAAAATTAGTATTTTCTGATATCCAGTTCATTAATGGTATTTTATAAAAATAAACAGGGTTCCGAATCTAAAAATACATTAAATTTTTCCGGATAAGAATAAAACTGACAATCAAGAATCGTGTTCATACAGGGGTGGCAGCAGCAACCATATGGATTTGTGAATATAACGGAGTAATTGAGCTCCAGTGTAGCTTTTTCATATTGGAGGTCTGTCCCTTTGCCTACAATATCAATGAAATTCGCCGATCCAAAAATTTTCCCAGTTGCTGAAAATATCCTAGGAAAATACTTTTGGACCTTCTAGATTTTTAGAGATATTTGAAGATAAAGTTTAAGTGCTCAAACGTTTTGGGCAGCGAAGCCTTGAATGTGTCAAATCTGCATTGAGATAAATAAAAATTCCCGGAGTGTTACGCTTGCTCGCCTAGTCTTGTTTCAACGAAACATTACCTACTAGCATGTAAATTGTGCTGTATTGGTGCCTCTCCTAGCGCTATTCGTAGAGTGGTTTTGTTATCTGACGGTTCCAAAACCACTATTATTCCCCTTAGCGACACCTGCGCCTCCTGGTTTGCCAAATTGTTATTACCCGCGTGAATGCTGGGCAAAACCTTATAATCATTTAGCGTTATTGGCCATCTCAGGCTGCTAAGCTTTGAAAACCCAACTATGTTTGGCCGTTGGCCAGACGAGGATTCAAGTTTTCGTTGGGGTTGTTCAATGGCACACGTCAATATTTCGACAAAAACAAGCCGAGGATGGGGCAGAGCAAGTAGTCAAAGTGTCTTGCATACTACAGCCATAATCACTCTAAGCAAACCATCTATGAATCATCTTATTCATGTGCCCCTTACTTAGTGAGGCGATTACATCATCAATACAAACAATAATTCTGAGCTCTTTCAGGAAGCGAGCTCCAAGATAATATCTCTAACGATGGAAGAAGTCGTGTCGTCTATCCTGTTCTGTAAACTCTTTCGTTGGCTGCAAGATTGTGAAGAGATTCATTTATTGCGCATATCCACTTACATAGAACTACTTGGACAGAACATCAAGAATCTGTCTAATGGAATCCACCACGGTACATAGAACTACTTGGACAGAACATCAAGAATCTGTCTAATGGAATCCACCACGGTTTGCTTAAGACTGATGAAAGGCCCGGTCTTAGCGTAGGTCTTCGAGTTGTCAACTTTGTTGAGATCTTTGAGCTGTTCAGGACCACTTCCTGGCTTGCCTTGGGGAATATTGTCTTTCAATTCAGGGATGTTTTCTCTGATGACATCGGCAACGTCTTGACCAACGTACATACCAGTGACCAACAAGTAACGGAAGTTGGTAACGTCAGATTCGAAAGCATGTATGTGGGCTTTAGCAACATCACGAACGTCTACGAATCCACCTTTGACTTCTGGAATTGGGTCAGTTGGAGACAATTTAGCAAAACGGTTGAGGACCTCAGAGGAAGTGTTCAAAGTGGCTGTCACTTCAGATTCAAAGGCTTGGGGACCAAAAACAAAAGAAGGGTTGACACAATTCAAGGTGAAATTTGGCTTTTCCTTCTTGACGAAGTCCCAAGCAGCTTTTTCAGCAAACGTCTTGGAGCCTCTGTAACCCAATTGAGGGTTTTTCAACGATTCTTCTAAAGTAGTAGGATTCCAACTGGTTTCATCAACAACTAAGGAAGCTGGTGCAGCGCCATAAGGAGGAGCAACTGCAGCATATGAAGAAGTGATCACCACCTTTTTGATCTGTGGACCGAACTCCTTGATTGACTGTAAAGCATTTTGAGTTCCCTTGATAGCTGGGTCCAACAAGTCCTTTTGAACGTCAATGGCATTGTAGTGGAAAGGAGAAGCCGTGTGCAAGAAAACAGTCACTTCTGGGTGCTTCTTCAAAGCTTCACTGAAAGCGTTTTCCTCGGCAATATCCTTTACAATTTCGTACTCAAAGTTGGGGCTATTCAAGTTGGACTTCAACCTGTCACCCTTTTCAGTTGATCTGACGGTTCCAACAACTTTGTATCCCTTTTGGATCAATTGTTGAACAATATGTTGGGCAATAAACCCAGTAGCTCCAGAAACAAAAACTGTGGTAGTCATGGTGTATCTATATAAATAATCAAAGTTCTGATTTGAGTGGTTTATCGGTCCCTTTATATATTTTTTTTGTGGCTGCGAACGTTGAAAAATTACTAATTACTAATTACTTGGGGTAGGCTTTTCCCCTATTAAGTAATTACCGTAGTGGTGATTGTAATTTTATTGATATTAGGATACACTATAGAGCTTTTAAGTGTTTGGATTACTATGAGATTATGTTACGAGTGGCTAACCTTAGACTTCTTCATCAAGAGCATTCAACAAATTACCCTTGTTGATTACAAATCCTTCGATTACTGAAAGTGCGGCGTACAACCTATTTTCACCTTCTTGGAAAACCACAGAATTTTCACTGTAGAAAACGTCGTCATGAACCTCTTCTTGATGTCTTGGTAAGCAATGCATGAACTTCCAGTTGTCCAGCACTCCAGCCTTAGAAAGCATTTCTTGAGAGATTTGAAAATTGGCGAACTGCTTGAGTTTTTGCTCTTTCTCTGCCTCTTCGCCCATTGAGATCCAAGTATCGGTTACAATGATGTCAGCACCTTTCAATGCCACCAATGGATCGTCAACAATCTCAAAAGTCACGTTTTTTTCAGCTGCCAATTCCTCGGTTTGCTTTTGAATAATAGGGTCGTACTTGATCGAAGATGGAATTGCAACTGAAACATTGATGCCAAGTTTGATAGCAGCTATGGCCAAGTCATTCAATACGTTATTAGAGTCACCAACCCAAGTCAACTTCAATCCCTCAAGTTCTCCAAAAGTTTCTTTGATGGTTAACAAGTCTGTAATGGCTTGTAATGGGTGGTATTTGTCACATAACGAATTGATAATTGGCACAGATGAATCTTTACATAAATCCAAGATTTCTTGGTGTTTGTTGACTCTGGCAAATATGCAAGAAGTCATTGACGAGATGATTTTAGTGGTGTCGTACATCGACTCATTGACACCCAATTGAATATCATCTTTACCCAAAAACATAGGACTGGCACCGAAGTACGCAGCAGCACCCTCAGTACTTATTCTAGTTCTGGTGGATCTCTTGGAGAATAACAAGGCCACTACCTTTCCCAAGAGCCTTTGGTATTGTTTCCACGGGGCTGGCTCTCCAGATTTGATTTGATTTTTGAAAGCAGCAGCTCTGGAGATCAAAGCGGAAAGCTCCTCAGTGGAAAGTTGGTGGATATTCACCAAATGTCTGGGTGATGAGGACACGCTGGAAATGGAAAACTGTCTGATGCTTTTTGTCATGGATGTTCTGATCATGGTTAATGGTTTACACTGGGGGAATTTTATTAGGATTTATAGAAAAATTTCAACATGAGTCACTAATCGGGTAATCGACTGCCGTAAGCGCGGTATGAGATCAGCGGGATGAAATTTACCAGTTTGCGTCATATTTGTGTGGAATGGAGTATATTACTGAGTAAATTTAGTACTTACTTATAGACTCTTCAACTGGGTCTCTAAATCCTTACGTTTTTCGTCCAATTCTTCAAGAGACTTTTGGTTCGACGATAGCTGTATTTGAGAGGTCCGCTCACGTATTTGAAGGGTTTTTAGCATGGCTTCGAGCTTGGCCAATTCACCTTTGAGATCGAGTGGTTCTATCACTTTAACTACGTCGTCACCATGCTCTTCTTCGTCGCTATCTCCTATGTGTGTGTCGTACTTATCGTCATCAACTACTACCGCAGATGGGATCGGCCGGCCATAATCAGCTGCCTCTTCTCCCTCGACTAACTCGTCATCTACGTTTATTTCTAAGTCATTCGTAGGCTCTGGATCTATGGTAGCATAGTTGTTAGGTATTTCGTCGTAATCATCGTTTTCATTATCGTATTCGTGTGCTAGGTCATTCACTTCTTCTCTTTTACTGATCTTCTGTTCAAGGACTTTCTCCAACTTGGGAACATACTTTTTCAGGTCTTCAAGCTCTGATGTAGAATCATCCAAATCTGCACCAGTAATAGTATCACCCTCTGCAAATTTCCCTAGAACTGCAGTGGAAATCTCTTCTGTCGCTGCAGGTTGATCCTCTAGTTTTAGAGGTGCCGTAACCCACTTGGAAATGCTAGTTTTGGGAACATCAACTCCTTTTACAAACGTCTGTCTAGGCTTCAACTTTCTTTGAAAGACACTAACCTCAAGGCTTTCTAGCTCGTCGTCGATTCCGTCGTCGAATCTGGATGCAAGCTTCCGAGAGCTAGACCTAATGTTGGCCTTCTTATTCTTCTTGAACAATGGCTTCTTTAATGGCACGTTTAATAGATCCTCTTCATCATCCATGTTTTCTAGTAATCTCTGTCAAACCTGAAAAATTGCGCATCGAGAATTTTCATTTGCACAGTCCTCATCCACATCGTCACATCAAAAGAGCATGTCAGTGGTGTCGCAGAAAGCGAAACAGCTTCATATGAGAATGTGTGACCTGTCTCCGGGTACCACGTTTGGGCAGGCCGAGCTCTTAGGCTTTCTTGACACATCGGACGCCCTGGCACTATTGGAAATATGTCAAGAGTTGGTGAGTAACAATCTAATCAAGGTGATCCGGCAAGGGGAAGACTTGATGTTCCAAGCCACGTCGGTGTCGGAAGCCAAAAAGATAGCCTCGATGTCGGAGGACGAAGCCATGATCTACTCTTACATCGAGGCCTCCGGTAGAGAAGGTATATGGACTAAGACCATCAAGGCCAAGACCAATCTTCACCAGCATATTGTTGTCAGATGCTTGAAGGCTCTTGAAAACCAGCGTTACATCAAATCCATCAAGTCAGTTAAACATCCCACTAGAAAGATCTACATGTTGTACAACTTACAACCTTCCATCGACGTCACAGGAGGCCCTTGGTTCACGGATTCAGAGTTGGACAGTGAGTTCATAGACAACTTGTTGATGGTAATATGGAGGTTTGTGGCCTCGAGATCCCATCCTACAGCCTTTCAGAAACCCGCTGCCAATGTGAATATTTTGCAAGCATCTTACCCCTACAATTACACTGGCTATGTGGACTTGAATGCCATCATGGATTTCATCATAAAAAGCGAAATTACCAACATAGATTTGGCTATCCACGATATCCGATCGTTATGCGACGTGTTGGTGTATGATGACCGACTCGAAATGGTCCACAATACGGTGGATCAGTACAAGGCTACATGGCAGAGCATTCTCGATGCCGGATACGGCATGCAATATAAAGAGAATATGACACCTGAACTCGAGATAGTGTTGAATAAGCAAGCTTTCTCCATATTCAACAACAGAAATGAAGCCGTTATAGACGAAGAAGAAGAGGACTTGGTCTACTTCGATGCCTGGGTACACAGCTAAATAGTACAACTAATATAAATCATCGCCGCGATTTTTCACTCTATACAAACATGAGTGGGACCCCAGTCTTATCATACAAAAAGCCTCTGGTTCAAGCGAAGGGCGAGAAGCTGGCCAGTAGACTGAGCGGCCCATCGACACCGAGTGAAGTTGGGTCGCTTTCTCCCAGCTCAACGAACACCCAGATCAATGGAACCAGAAAGATTCTGTCTCGAAGGAAAGCCCTCCAGGAGTTCTATCACATCCAGCAACAGAGGAAAGAAGAAGAAGAAGGTAAAGCCAGAGATAACAGTGACAGTGCCACTACTGAACAACATAGCAAGCCATCCGATGAAGGTACGAATAAACCCTCCATTGACTTTGATGACGCACTTCAGTTCCAAGAATACATCAAAACAACACCGATTCAAGATATATTGAAACTCCGTAACTCGATTTGCGGTGAGTTGAACTCTCGTGAGCTGGAGAAAAAGTCCATTATCTATGATAATTACTATGAGTTGATCAAGTTGAACCAAACTTTGCAGAACTTGTCTACACCCGTAGTTCCTCCAGAGAGCAAGAGCACATTTACTGGATTCAATGATGCAGAAAAAGCCGATAAAAAAATAGATAAAGACTACATGCTCAACTCGTTGAACGATTTGAAGGACTTCCTCGATACCAAAGCTACCATCTTCAACGGCAGCTTTGTCGATGTCGTTAGCACTCTACAGAGTAAGTATCAAATACTGGATGCCGATTCCGCTTCGAGCATAAAAGGAGTAGTTAACGAGTCCGACGATACGCTCAGCTTTCCCGATTCAATTGATAAGGTAGAGCTTACAAAAGAGATTAATTTGCTCTTAACAAGGTCTAGTAAACCTGGTGAAAAATCGAGTTTGAAGCCAAAGATCGATAGCATTTTGAGTGAGCTTGATCCCAAAAGGAATGAGTTGCTTATATTACAACTTAATGACATTCGGGCCTCTCTCACTTGAAAGAACCCTTTTAATATACATGCACCTAGATAATATCTTCCACATTGTGGCTCTTGAATTTCTTGGTGGATCTGTCTACCGCCCTGGCTTCGATTCTAGACCCAAGCAAAGTGAAGCTTAAGCATTGGCGTTCTGCTCCAGTATGGTTTGGAAGCTCTATGTCAAATGAGAATAAGGTAAACCGTTTGGGGATGAATCTAAAGCCTCCAACCTGCCTGGCAGGCGTAGCATCTTCATCTTCATCCCTTTCTACGCATATGATGAATGTGTACTGAGTATCATAAACCACAATTCCTTTCAAGCCAATCAAGTTAGGATTTCGGGAATCTAAAACCGTCAATAAGCATCCATTGTATTCAGCCGTAGCAAGTCTCGATAGTATCATTTGCTTGTTAGGTAGTTTGTCCTCGGGCGACTTGATCTCCAGAAATACAAGTGTCTTCATATACTGTTTCCATAGTTGGTTAATAGGCACAAAATCATCATATGTGGGTATTTCGAATTTAGCGATTAGCCTGGTAAGTGGAAATTGTTTCTTGGTAGGATTCTTTTCTTTTAACCGATTATACTCTTGAATTTTCCTTATCAAGCTGTCTTGTTTCTTCTTCACGTTTTTAAGATATGACCGTACTTCTATTCTGGTATTGGCCTTCCGTTTCTTTAATTGTTCATCATTGTCTGCACTCTCCAAATGAAGAAGCGATTTTGTATTTGAGTCTTCTGAACTAGTGGGTAAAAGAACCAAGGAAGGCTTTTGGGCACCCGTAAATGTATATCTAGTTTCAAGAAGCTCGTCTATCTTACTTTGGTCGGAGAAACACCTAGACAAGAGGTGTCTCTCAAGCTCATTCTTCTCGAGCATTATAGGATTAGAGATGCTTCTCAAAAGGTTTTCTTAGTTTTCGCATCTTGGAAACACCGTTTTGTAGTGGATGCTTCGGGCTATTTCATTCCATGGCACAAAAAGTGCAACGTTTCTACGGAGGCTGGTGAGCAACGTCCATGTGCCATTCGAAGATGACTTAAGTGGTGCAGATGCCGAGCTTTTCGGCCTTGAGGACTTCCAGCACTATAAAGAGTCACCAGATGTACTAGCGAAGACTAGAGAGTTAGCGACACCGTCTAGTCGACCTCCCATTATTCAAAAGAGCTCTCTAGACGAGGCAGCTAGCTCTCGGGAACCCATGATTTTTGTTTCGAAACTAGACGATCCCTACACTAATTTGGCCATCGAAGACTTTGTATATAGTAAGATGCCATTGCCCCAAGAGTCAGACACTCACAATTTCAATCGGTTGATGTTTTACATTAATTCCCCATGTGTAGTGATTGGAAAAAACCAAAATCCATGGAGGGAAGTTAACCTACGTTTGCTCAATGCCCTCCGGCTTCCTCTTTTGAGAAGGAGATCAGGAGGTGGAACTGTTGTTCACGACTCTGGTAATGTTAACTTTTCATTTATGACTACCAAATCGGACTTCACAAGGTTCAATTTTGTGAACTTAGTGTGTGAAGCTGTCAACGTAACTGGCTTATCTAAACACCAGATTGAGGTCAATGAAAGAGGTGATATCACAACAGTTCGACAGCCTGATGGTGTAAATTATAAAGTCAGTGGTTCGGCGTACAAGCTATCCAAGGGAAGGTCTTACCATCATGGCACGATGCTATTGAATCTGAGGCTTGATGTTTTAGGTGAGCTTTTATCTGTATCCAAGGAAAAGAACGGATTTGTTGAAGCCACTAGCTCGGTGCCGTCCGTGAAGTCTAAAGTTACCAATATCGATATGGCTGCTGAAGACTTTATCGGCTGTGTCTCCGAGAGGTTCAAGGACGTATATGGCGTGCAAGCTGAGTTGGATGAAGAAGAGGAGGAATACAACCTGATGCTAGGTATAGAGGATTTTGTGTCCTCCAATTCGAAGCTGGCTCAAACATTTGTGATTGACGATAGCATAGAACTTAACGAGGAGATAATTAAGGTTGCTGACCAACTAAGGCTGTGGGAATGGAAATTTGGAAACACACCCAAATTCACCCATGAGTTTTCCAATCAAAAGTATGGTATAACAATCAAATTCCACTTAGATAAAGGTGCTGTGGTACGAGATATCGATTTGACTATTGAGCCTTCCAATGAGGAGTTACGACAAAGTTTTGAGTTTCTTCATCTCATGGTTGATCAAGGCACTGGTACGGGCGATAGGTTGGTATACAAAGGTAGTGAAATTGCTGGGCTCATCACTCATGACGAAATTAGCGACTGGATAGGAGAATGTATTGATGGGACAAGTTGACTATTATAGATACGATATAAACATAATATATTAACAATACTATATCACTCGACTGGCTCTTTGTATCCATGGTTACCCTTGTAATTCACCGCCTGAGGAGGAGTCCAATCTTTCAATACTTCCCCTTCGTCATCTATCGAGTAGATTTCAACGCCTAGTGGTCTACAACAATCAATCATCTTGGATCCTTCTAGATCATCCTTATCCTCACCCCAACCCCATTGCGATAAGTCACCTCCTGGACAGGCACTAATAGCAACCAACAAGTCCTGTTCGGCGAATACCTCAAAATAGTCGTCTTTGGTAGCAGGACAAGGTTCCATGAAATATTGATCTTGGTCTGTTAACCCAGTGATCTGAAAGACATTTAACACATCATGCACATCAAATTCAGTCAATCCATAAGGCATGACTGCTCTGGTCAAATTGGAGTGACAATGAAAGTCATTGTCCTCTCCACTAATTAATTTATCCACATAAGGATCACATCTTGTACCCAAAGTATCGTGTGCACGTCCACCCCATTCGTCGTGCCTAGCATTCAATGTGTCACCTGTGATAGTTACCAAAGGTCTCAAATACGGTAAATTAGACCATAACCTATCAAACGTGCTCACGTGAGCAGAGTGCAACTGCCTGGTTCTTGCAGCCCAAAACCTCTCTCTTGGATTGTGCTGGTTCCAAATGTTTAAGTCACAAACCTGTGGTCCCTCGGGGGTTGTTAATCTGAAAACACTCTTTGCTGGGACCTTGAAAGCGATTCCAGTTCTGGGCTTACATATGTGCTTTTCAACTAAAGTCTTCTTACAACTGCCAATTCTACCATATAATTCCTTATCGGCATAAAGGGGAGACCCTGGGTGTGGGTAATAAGCAGGTATTGGCTTTGGGAGGCCATATGTTGTCTTCTCGGGTTTTTGGGATGACGAGGCTATACCTTGTTCCACCATTGTAACAAATTGATGATACTGTCGTCGAGAAATGCCAGGATTTATATTTTCAACTGATCGGCTGAATGGTATAAAATTTCCGAATTGAGGAATGCCATTCCCGGATTGGCTGCAAGATGATACGATCTCCACACGTAGTGAATAAATAATGTATGTATGTCTATAAAAAAAAAGTTTAGCGTATCAGATACCCAATATCCAATCCGGGAACTTCTTTGGTAGAACCGTTAGCTAAATCTTGATTTTTCAACATCTGATTTTCATTTATAGTCAAATCACTGTTAGACGGATTATCGGGCAAATCACCTTCTCCATCAGCGAAATTAATCCGTTGATCGTCTGTATGTGAATCCGATTCAACCGCTTCTTCCATGATATTTCTCTCTTTCTGTCTCCTCGGGTTTTTCAATTGTGTCAAACTCATGGACTCTAGGAAGTTGTCTCCTCCTCCCAAGTCACCTCCATCTACGAAGTCTACTATAGAAGGTCGAGTGTTTGAGCTGAATCTCCTCCCTGTATCGAATAGAATTGATCCCACCGAGGCAGTTCTCGCATTCGAGTGGCTGTTGAGTAGCAATGATTGAGTCGACAGACTCAAAAGTGGAATTGTCTGACCCATCGGAATCTCATTCGAAGAGTATGAGGCCAATGAAGTTCTCCCAGATGATGAGCTTTCGACTTCTGATTGATATCCTGGACTCTCTCGGTCAGGGTTTCCATGATAGTCATCAGCACTAGCCAATTGAATGGTCGGAAATGTGGTAGTATCCTGGTTGAAAGTCCTCTCTGGACTGATATTTTGTGTTGGGCTGGGGCTTCGTTCTGGTGTTAAAGTGGGACTCATTCCTCTTCTAGGGCTACCAATGGGACTCAAGTTTTTCCTGGGGCTCACAGCCTCAGGTATAAGCTCTGGTGACCCTATTAAATTCACTATGTCTTCTTCGCTTTCATTATTCTGTTGTTCTTCGGGTGCTGTCAGGTGTATTCCAACTGTCAAATCAAGACTTGAATCAGTTTTATTTTGAGGTTTACCAAGTCCACTCAAAGAGCTAGCAGAGCTTTGTAGACCCTTCAGTCTCTCCGACTCCCCAGAGCTTTGACTCCTCTTAGATGCAATAGAATTTCTATGTCCCCCTAAACTGTTCGTTAAGAGATCTCTGATAGAGATCTCGTTATTAAAACCGTACGAGCTATTGGCTGTGTTTGAAAGTGCAGTTGAGTTAGACTTTGGTTTACCTCGTATACTTAAACTGGAAGTTGATGAGTCTCTGGTCGATAAATTAGACGCCATGGGTTTTTCTGAATCCTCCTCGTATGCTGGGGGGAGCGTATCAGGGTCGAGGGGAGGACTTGCAGCTTCAAATGGGGGAGGATCATTTGAGGGTGTAATAAGAGTGGGAATTGGTCTGAGCATTGGTGAATTTACCGGGGAAAGACCACCTATCAAAGGCATGGCTTGAGGTGAATTCAACTGAGATCTTGACTCATTATGGTCTGGCTTATATATGTTAGCTTCCAAATGAAGATCCGAATCCCTCTCTATTGGATCATCATTATTAGTGATACTATTGATGTGATGAAATCTCTCTGGCTTCGGGGAGTAGACGGTCTGAGGCTCAGATTCTTGTTTGTTTGACGAATGGCTGTTGACAGGGTTGAGTGCAGAAAAGAGTTTTCCTATTGTGGGCGTCGTGTCAACCGGAGTAACATCAGGAGACAACGGAGGTGAGGCCGGGGTATACTCTGGAAGAAACTCGGGTAAGAATTGATCATAAGCCGGTAATAGGGTGTTACCGTGAGCTGCCAATGGAGATAATACATGAATAGGAGAATCTATCAGGATTTCGTAATGCTTTCTTTTTTCTGAGTTTTCGGGATCCAACTTAGATATCCTGAGACAGAGCTTGATCCAATGATGAGCCTGAATCTCATCAAAAGACGTGTCAGGATGGAGAACGTGATTGACTCTTCCATTCAAATTTTGAGGAACAAATAGTTGAAATTCGAGTTCTCTGGGAAGCAACTCATCATTTTCTCCACCATATTCACCATCCTCTTTCTTGGTCAATAGACTATGACCCTTCTTGGCCTTATGCTCTAAAAGGAGGTACTTTTTTGAGGGTTCCATTCTATGTACTTTCTTGTTTTGGCAATAGTATTCCAAGTTTTCCGAGAGGTAAACTCTAATACGATGGAGGGCAACTTTCCCCCATAGAGGAACAAACCTGAATGCTAAAGGAAGGTACGAGTCCAATACAATAGATTTACCACCTATTACAATATCGTATCTTAACTGATCCTCCCAATCTCTAGAGATGATGATAGGCTCGTTCTCTTCGAGGTTGTATTCTGATGGAGTCCTCACCAACTTTACCGGCATTCTACCGACAAGGTTCAGTTTGAAAGCTCCAGCTCGTATTATAGTTGCCTCTAGATCATAGCTGACTTCACCAAATGTTACCATGGTGGTCTCCGGAAGAGACGGCCTCAAAGGATGCTCAAAGTTGTAAATGTAGTCTCCAGGAGGAAAAGTCCCTGGCTTCCCCAACTCTGTATCACCCGTGAGTATGGGCTGTAAGTCGTTGAAAGAATCCACGGGATGAAGCAGTGGAGAAGTATTGGCTTTCTTCATTAGATTTGATTTGAAGAGCCCAGAAGTATTCTCCAACTGGCCCAAAGAAGGTGAGTGAAGTCTCGATGTCGAGTCATTAAGACTCAAATGGGAAACGTCTCTATCGAGGGTCTTTGGTAACTCACTATATATATCAGCACCTCCATTGATAGTATTCAAAGGATTCGACATCGAATAAAACGGCCAAGTGTGACTTATGATGTCGCTCTCTTCAGCAAGAAGAACCTTCTTTGGAGGAATTCCTTCAGGCCAATCTGTTCTCAAAATCCCAGAGAATTTCAAGGAAATAGACTTGATTTTTGTGGGCTTCAATATCCTGAGGAAAAGACAGCCCCTTAGTAAAACTGGCTGTCTGCCATTATACTCGTTGGCCTCGAACCCCTGGAAAAATAGGGTCTTCTCCGTGGGAATAATGTACATTTGCACACTGCCTGTGGAAGCAGTCGGCTTTTCAGGAAGCTGGGGAATTAAGCTTCTATCTCCCGAGGCTGTAGAGGACACAGGTGCCAACTGCAGAGCAGTGAATAATGGAGAATTTGGAGGCAAATAACTCATCTTTCAACTCCCGATTTCTTGTAGATACGCTCTCCAAAACTCCCTATATCGTTTGAGCTGCTGTTCTTTGCCTACTTTGTTCAGATAAGAAGATTGGTTTCAAATACCCGTTATCGCTTGATACGATTTTCTGATAGTGCGGCCATCACGATGTCACAAGATTTAGACTGCGGAATTTTTTTCATTGCATCAATCCATAACCGATCCAGTTTCCCGGCTACAATAACCGAGAGACACATGAAGAACATACTAGGCAATCTCAAAGGGTGGGGAGTAAGATCTCTACTAGGAGGGATACGGCGAGCTTCCTCGGGGTCCATGCGTGAAATTCCTCCCATTGACCCCAACTCTGTTTATGGTCTCTGCACAGATTATGGGTGGTTTGTGATAGGCAAGAAATACTACGCTAATGATTGGACTTTACCGGCTGTGAACAAGAAGATCAAGGAGAAGTACCCAGACATTAGTACCAATCCCCGAACGTTCCAGGAGATCCAGGCCGTTATAGACCAATGGTGCAAAGAAGTCAAGATGAGCACTAAGCCTAGTCCTACCAAAGCATCCAAAGCAGATATAGAAGAGATGAGGCGGTTCATGATGTATAAACTGCAGTTGCAGCCACTCATTAGGGCTGAATCACAAACCAAGAAGAGAATGGCCAAAGAAATGCAGTCGATCATGAAGAAAAAGGAGAAAGAAAGGAAAGCATTGGAGAAGAAGAAAACTATCGAGTATCTCAAAGAGCATGGGACGTTCCCGCCCGACTACGATTATAGTCAAGTCAAGCTTACCAATGCCTGGAACCACTTCTCCGCCAAGAACTATAAGCATGGTTTGTCTGCACAGGAGAACAAACTAGAGCTCTCCGAGGTATGGATGAGCATGACTTCATCTGAAAAAGAGAAAGTAAAAGAAGATTACATCGAGCTTTTGAAGCAGGGATTCATGTATCAAAGGGGGAAGGTTGTTCCACTCAGAAAGAAGTTGAGAAGCATCGGCTGATACTATTTTCCTGTTAATAATATTGTACACTAACAAATCAAATTCCTACGATACTATAGTAGGCACGTCCTCGTCATTTTCGTCGTAATCTTTGAGGTCAAATACTTCAAACTGATCTTCATCTACCCCGTTGTTCTCCAATTTAGATAAATCGATCTGAAATCTGTTGTTTACCAATCGGAGAATTTGTTTCCAAACCTCTGTTATAAGTCCATCAATCTTCATCTTTCCACAGCAGTCAGCATTCTTCCAGCTGTCACGGGGGTATATATCTTTAACAAAATTCTCCATAATTCCAATAAAATTCTTCGTGTCGACTGCACTGTTCAAGTTGATGGTTTCTCCAATGTACTCCTCTGGAATGGTCTGCAACTGTACTTTAAGTGTCTGCAAAAATTTAAGGCTGAAAATTCGATTAGAGGTTATAAATGTCTTGCACATCAGTATAAGCTTTAACAAATTGAGCCACTGCAAGCCAGAGCAGAAGTTCCCGAGAACGATGAATTGAATGAAGCTCAATTGCAACTCCCCGAGTAAAAACTCTGTATCACTACCAAATAATATTTCTAAGTACCATGATTTATCCAAATAGTCCTGGCTGATCTGTTCAAGGGAAGCCAGCTCTCGCTTCTTCTTGAAGTCAAGGATAGTGAATTTAAGCTCGCTGTCGGTATTTGAATCAACTTCCCTCTCAGGATCTTTCTCTTTCAATTGGTCCCTCAAGACTGTGTTTTCTTCGCTGGAAGGGGTTATAGTGTTGACTTCTTCTGAGTAGGACTTTCCAGAATTGGATATCAAGTCTAATACGACATGCACGTCAACACTGCCTACCAATGCTGTCCATGTGGCTTCATTTTCAGGATATGCTAATGTGAATGAGTAAATGTCACCTAGGTTCTGCATACATTTTGAATAATTCAAAGAATCTTTTCCGCTGTCTTCATCAAGGATATCGAATCTTTCCGAGTCAGGAACCCAGTCAAATACAATGACACTGTTATCACATTCAATCCATCTACCATATCGTATGCTGGAGGCAGTGGCTAGATCCGTATTATTTGATTTAATTGATGGTAAGGAATAATGCAAGAAATGGATGCCATCTGGGATTAGTTTTATGCCTTTCAAAAGTTGGTTGATGGTGAAAAACTTTGTATCGATGCCCACAAGCCAGTTGGTCGTATCATTGGGGATTCCATGGAATACTACGGTCGACTTTGGTGGTTTACTCATAGCTGGATGCTAAATTCAATCTCGGTCGCATTTTTCATTAAACCAGTCAATTAATGGCTAGTGTTATTTTACAGATATAGTATCTATCTAGGTGATTAATTCGATACTTTCTCTTTCTCTGTAGTGAAGTAGCAGCTGTTCAACTTGAGTATCGTCTGTTTCGATGTCAAATTGTTGCATGTATCCCTCGTTGACTACTAGTTCATCTCGCAAAGACTCGAACTCTTCATCTATCAATTTTGCAATTAAAAATCGATCAACGAAACCTGACATTAATGGAAGCGAATAGTTATTAGAATCGACAATAATGAGGTAGTTCAAATACATCTTCTCGAATATGTCAATAACCAAGCTTAGCCAGGTCTTATCGTTCATTATAATGAATGGTTTCTCTGGTACTAGGTCCAATTTAATGAGCCTCGAGGGATCGAGACTCTGTTCATATCTCATTTGGTGAGATAATACCTCACTGGGAATGTCTGGGGCTTGGAAACTTACAAAAGCTTCACCATTAGTAGAATCCACATGTGATAGGCTGGTGTAGATGTCCTGCTTGTGGATATAGCCCAATAGTATGGGGTTACTGGGAGATGCAAGAAAAGGAAACCCCTCGTGGGAAGTTTCAGCCAAGAACTGGTACAAGTCGTTCAACGTGAACTTTTCACTTGGAACAAGATAGATACATTTCGTCTCTGGAACTGGGATCATTGCTTTCGAGATGGTAACTTCCGGCAATTTATTTTTAATTATAGCTGTTGAATTGCTGAACAGGCATAAACCACTTCCCTTTCCAATGTTGTAAAGCTCTTCACCGTGTTTTTCGTCGAATTTATTGAAACCGTGTTTGAGTAACGAATCATAAATGTTGTCGTTACACAAGTAATCGCTGACAAACTTCAGTACCATCACGGCTACCATTATAGGTAATACATACGAAAGGGCTCCTGATAATTCGAACAAAATCACAACCACACACATGGTCAACTTGGTTATCCCCGTCATGAAAGCTCCGGCACCTATAACTGCATAAGAAGCTGGTGAAACATTACAAGAATTGTTGGTACATGTATCCCACGACCCAAAAAGAAAACCCTGGATCATTTTTGACAAAATTCCAACAAATCTACCACTTAAAGCTCCAATGACTAATGAAGGCATAAGCACTCCACCAGGTAAAATGGTTCCAAAAGAGTATGCACTCAAGAACAATGCCAGAATAGCGATGTAAAGCAACTTGATCGATGTAACAATTTCGGACGAAGAGCACATGAGGGTTTCTGAGTTACTACTTCCAATTGATTCATTTGCTTCGGGACAGTTAGTGAAGAGACTCTTCAAGAATGCATCCAACTGCAATCTTGACATCGCGATGGGAAAGTTGAGGAGGCAAGTTACGAAGAAGATCAATAAAATCTCTAAGTAATTGGCTCTTTCAATGGGTACCTTGAAGATCAGACATAATCTTTGTTGAATTTTTGCTCTTGATTTCATTGTCCAAGTATATATACGAACAAAAAAGAACCCGTAGAAACCACCCAATACTCCTAGTCCGATGAAGGGAATTAATTCTAGAATCAACCAACTAAAGCTACCAAATTCCACAGAGAATAAATCCTTTTGATTGAAGTTCAGTCCCTCGGTGAAAACCCTGAATCCTACCAACACAAGTAATCCAATGGCTGAACTGACGAAAGAATTCCACATTATCTTAGTAGCAAAAAAGTAACTCGGAATACATTCAAGCATAAATAGCACTCCGCCGATTGGGGAATTGAAAGCCAAAGAGATTCCTGTGGCAGTAGCAGCACTCAAAAGCTCTCTTCTGACAGCCTCGTTACCTCCTGACTTTCCAAATATGAGATTGTATGCCACGTTGAGAATGCAACAAGCAACATGAACAAAAGGGCCTTCTTTTCCTAACCAAAACCCACTAGCAGACACTAGACTCAAGCCTACAATCTCCAATAATAGAGTCCTCAAGCCCAAGTACCTATCTAAGTTGTAGTTAAACCCCTGGATGATCAGCTTTATCTCTGGTATTCCCGACTGCTGAATTGAAGACTCTTTTTGAGCCACGTATATGGCCAAAGCTGCACATACCGATCCTATCAAGACGAAAATAAGGAAATTGACTACCGCACCAGCAAAGGCTCTATTGGAATTGAATAGAATCTCCGACCAGTCATTCCAATCACCAGCAGGACATGACAGGTACGGGTTTAAAAGCGACCATTTGTCAAGTTCACTGAGACAGACACCTTTCCTTAGATCGTTGAGCCATACGGATATAAGATCAATGATGGTAACAGCATATCCAGATACAACTGCCATTACGATAATGGTGAACCATTTCTTATATGTGAAGCTTGAAGACCCATTGAGGATCAAAGTTGTCTCAGTATACCAATCTATAAAGGTATTAAGCTTATAGACTTTGCGAGAGGGCCGGGAAGTGTGGGCCTCTTGTGAACTATCTCGAGGTGTATATCGAAGTATGGGAACGTCATCGTCATCTAGCACCACCCGGGCGCCATTTTTCACCCGATAGTATGACATGTCTGGGAACCGTTTATAGTATTACACTTCGTCGTGCCCAGATTCCTGCTACATACTCGCACTGGAAAATTGTTTTTGATCGAAATTGAAAAACATCAAACCAAACATGTCTTCGTTTCTTGGGAGGAGTAACACTGCCGCTTCTACGGTCACATCCAGTTCACCAACGGGACAAGAGCTTGTCAATGATATATCCATCAACAATCCACCTGAAGATAGCATTACTGATTTGAATTTCTCATCTCAACAAGATCTTCTCGCAGCTGCCAGTTGGGACAAAAAAGTCAGAATATATGAAATAGACTCCAATAGTGGGAACAATCAGGGCAGGGCTCTTTATGAGCACGATGCTCCTGTGTTCAGCTGTGTTTTCTCCCCAGACGGGAGCCGAGTTGTAAGTGGAGGTGCTGATAAACAGGTGAAGTTATTCGATATCGCTAGTCAACAGGCACAACAGATAGGCGCACACGATGCCCCTGTGAAACTGGTTCGATTCGTTGAGTGTGGGCCCACAAATACCCCTGTAGTGGTGAGTGGGTCTTGGGATAAAACCTTGAAATACTGGGATACCAGGTCACCTCAACCTGTGTCGACTATCAATCTTCCTGAGCGTTGCTATTCAATGGATGCCTCTCAGAAGCTATTGGTGGTGGGATGTGCAGACCGTCATATCAGCGTGATCGATCTCAACAACCCACAACAAATCTTCAAAAACCTGATGTCCCCATTGAAATGGCAAACTAGAGTGGTAAGTTGTTATCCACAAGGAAATGGATATGCCATTGGTTCTATTGAAGGACGTTGTGCATTCCAATACATCGACGAAGCTGAACAATCCAAACATGGATTCTCGTTCCGTTGTCATCGTAAAACCCCCAACTCCACCGGTCCTGTAAGGTCAAATATATCCAGTACTGAATCACACATATACTCTGTGAACTCAATTAGATTCCACCCCATATATGGAACGTTCGCCACGGCTGGGAGTGATGGAACCTTCTGCTTTTGGGACAAGGATGCCCGACAAAGACTTAAGTCGTTCCCCGAACTCAACCACTCAATCACCAGCACTGCATTCAACAAGAACGGTACCATTTTTGTTTATGCCCTTTCGTACGACTGGGCCCAGGGCCACGCCGGAAACCGTGCTGACTATCCTAACCAGATCAAGTTACATCCAACCAATGACAATGAAATCAAGCAGAAGAAGAAAAAGATCTAATATATACATAATACACACCCATACATTGAAAGTGTTTTGCAATCACCCTGGTGAAATACTCTCGTGCACGCCCAAATTCGATCAACTCAAAAACCCATGGACGAGAATCGAAAACGAAAAATTTTAAGCGACAGCATTTCTGATCGTTGTTAGAACAAGCAGTGTACATATTCATAAGGTGAACGATGGATCGGCTAGGGTATGCCAAACGTCCTGTCGCGTGCGAGCCCTTCATGGACCAAATGGAGTTGATCTCCAAAACTTTGATCGAGGTGCAAAATCAGCCGATGAACTTGTACACTAACAATAAGCGCAAGTATGGGGTCAATAACTCCAGACAAAAAAGCCCCGTATATTCTAACTATTCTTCCGGCTACTTTGTTTCATCACCAAATCCTCAGCTGCAACTCCATCCTTTGGCATCTCATCTGATGGGCTTATCGTCTCACCTGCCCCAGATCTCGAGCTCCATGCCAAGCCAAATTCCAGCCATCTCGTTTCACCACCAAACACATCAGACTCACGTCCCTTCACCAACCAGCACCCATCTGGGTCAACCGGACGTCACGTTACTGATGCCGCTGGTGCTGTCCGCAACCTCTGTTGGACTCAACTACACTAACTACAGAGGTGGTGCGGCCACCGGTGTCAGGGCCAACGGTGCGGTTTCTGCCTACACCACAAATTCCACAGGTATCAACGGGACAAGCAGTTCCACTACGGACACGGCAACGTCTCATTTGTCGGGAACCAATACCTATGGAGCATCAGGATTTGCATTTGATCCATTCAGCTTGAATGCTACCAAGATGGAGATGTACAATTCCGATACTACACATTTGAGAGAGACGTTTAATGCAACCGATCAAGTAGTCGGTTTGAATCCTTCGTCATACAAGAGTTTAACATCCAACATATGGGGGAACACCAGTTCCGAGCAGAGCATTACAACCGACACAACGGTTTGGGGATAATTTATTCAGGGTTGATTGTATTTTGGTGAATTTTGTATTTTACTATCGTTTTTTTTTTGTGATAAGGAAGGAAAGAAAAAAAGTATTAGTGTTTGAATAGTATTATTGTAAGTTATTATTAGAGATTAATTAGTTTCAAAACGATTATTTTGCGTCAAAATGGTAATTGCTCTAATCAAGGAGTTTTGATTATGACGAAGTCGTGTAGCCACTCGGATTTTTTATTGGGCCGGTGTGGCTTGCACCAGCATTTTTCCCCAATACCTCCCCGTCGCCGGGAATTCGGTCTGCAATTGACAAAGAACGGCGTGCTTGACAAGCACATTCTTATGTCCCTCCATACCTCTCCCCTGGTAACTCCTCTTTACTCTTGACTTTGAAACAGCTCTACAGGGCCTCCGCTCGACTTTCCTCGTGCGTCATCTGTATGACCAAGAACTAAAAAGTCGCTTCCTGCAACGGACGAAAAAATTGAGAATTGGGTTCCCTTATTTTTTTATCATCAAAAGTAAAAGCTTGAGAGTGCCGTCTCTAACAATAAGTGTTTCTGTACGACCAAGAAAGATTTCAACCTTTAGATTGGTTGTATATTATCGAGAATAGTATTTTGGTAGTATCTATCAATCCGAACCGCCTGTTCTACTCTGTTCTACTCAAGGTAAACCTATCATTCCCTTTCAAAAAAGGGTTTCCTCCCTGGGTGAGATTGTTTCGATTATTTCCATTGAATAAATTGGTCACGGACAAGTCTGTTGAAACATCATTGTTTTCTTCTTCTTTGTGTGAGCTCAACGGTGTTTGTTCCCTATGAGCCATCAAAACACTCCCCATCTCAATAGTCGTTCGGTTGCTGATGGTAAGCCGATCGATTCGTCTTCCAGTGTGTCTGACTTCCAAGCCACTTCTCCCAAACAACTATTGAATGCCTACGTATATGACTTTTTGGTGAAAAGCAGACTACCCCAAACTGCCAAGCTGTTTGTCAATGAAGCTGATGTTCCAGCCGGACCCGACGATCGTTCTCCAGTCATGGGTAACGGAAATGTTGCACAATTCCCTGCTGTGGTTCAATTCCACAAAGAAAACAATCTTCCGTTTCTGAAGGTTACTATGGATGCTCCGCAAGGGTTTCTTTATGAATGGTGGCTGGTGTTTTGGGATGTGTATAATGCCAAACACAAAAAACACTCGTCGCCGATGGCATCTAAGTACTATCAAGTACAAATGATGAAGCAAAGGCAACAGCAAGAGGCGCAAGGCTTTGGTGCCAACAATGGAGGTCAGTTTTTCCTTCAACAGCAGCAACATCAACTCGGAGGTCAATACTTTGCTCAAATGGACCCACAACAGCAGCAGCAACAGCAGCAACAGCAAGCCATGGCTGCATCTATGGGGATCCAAAACCAAAACATGCAACAACAAATGTTTATGATGCTGCAACAAAATGCTGGTCAGAATCGTATCCAACAGCATGCTCAAAGTCAAATGAACAATTTGCGACAGCAAGCAGCTGTAGCTGCCCAAAGACCTAGTGATCAGTCTTCGCCACAACCAAACAATGATGGTGTAAGACCTGGTATGACACCCCAACAACATTCTGGTGTTTTGGCCCCTCAACAGGGCCCTGGACCTCAGCAACAAGGAAACTTTATTCAAAATCCCATTCAATATTCCCCTCATACTATGAATGATTCAGGTCCTACTCCTTTCCCCCAACAACATCAACAACCGCCACCGGCTCATCAACAACCTCAGCAACAAAATGGTAGAATGAATTCTATAAATGGCAACTTCAAAAATAATAGAACCGGCGTTAATGGTAATATCAATCCGGGCCCCAACCCGGCGAACAACAATCCCACCAATAATAGAAACATCAATGCCCTCCAGGATTATCAAATGCAATTGATGTTGCTTGAAAAGCAAAATAAGAAGAGGTTGGATATTGCCAGAAATAATGGCTCAGCAGATCCCAATGCACTTGCTACGCTAACAGCTGGAATGTTACCTCCTAATCAACAACAAGTGCTGCAACAATTTCAACTTCAACAACCCCTTGCACAGGCTCAACAGCTGCAACAGTCCAATCCAGGACAGACCCCAAATTCAATGCCAAATAAGCCATCTCCAGTCCTTTCCGGTCCTTCACCTGTAATTGGTAATAGGCCATCCCCTGGAGGTGCCAAAAAGAGAAAAGAAACTGTTGGTAAAAGAGGCAGAAAGCAGAGTACGGGTAATAATTCTACTACTACTCCTAATAATGCCCCTACTCCTTCACACCTCAAGAAGGAATTTTCTACTCCATTAACTCCTACTTCAGAGACACCTAATGATGCTGCAAACGCTAATGCCAAAAAGAAGCGTAAAGGAAGTGTTGTTGGAGAGTCTCCAAAGAAGGCAACTTTTAACAAATCTAACCCAAAGACCGAAGATTCCTTGAAGGAGGAAAGTGAAGACAAAAAACAAGACGATTCATTAAACGTAATGGTTCCACCTTCTGCACTTTCTGGTAATTTCCATGATATTGGTCAAAGTGATCAAATGTTTTCAATAGACGTTTTAGAAAGTGGTTCAGGTGACAACAATATATTCGGCGGTAGTGGCTCCAACCCTAACGGTTTAGAGGATATAGACTTTGACTTTAGTCTGTTTTTGGATGGTAACGTTAATGACGGAATCAACAATTTCAATTGGGGTGGGGTTGATGCCGTCGAGAGTGGAGATTCATAAAGGACAATGTATGAGGCTATGAAAATAGCTTTTACTATGTATTATAATTATAATAGGTTATATATATTCTGATTGGGAATATGTCTTGTAATTTTAGATTTTGAACCACTGGTTTGAGTTGCTCCAAACTCCAAAAAGAGTTAAAGACAATATGACATTGAGTAGAATCGAGCTTCCTGTTGTAGCAGGGAATACATTCCAGCAGTATTCATGAGCAATCCAAAAAGGAATTGTCAAATAGGCATTGGCTGATACCAACAAAAATGGAAGTTGCCAACAGTACCATGAGAGGAACTGATAATGTAATGATCTTGCAAAAAGAACCCCAATAACATTGCTGGTGCTGAGAATCAACATGACAAGTTTGGGGCCCGTTTCTTGCTTAAGAAGTAGATTATCTTTAGCCACTGTACTACAGTGAACCTTGAAGAAATCTCTAATAAGTTGACCGATTGACTTTCCAGTGATCTTAGGTGAAATGTACCTAGTGAATATAAATACGAGTAACACAGACAAGTGGCCGATTAAAAGGCCGTTACTAAATTCATCCGAAAGGAAAGTTTCTTCCCCAATAAACTTCCAGTTGACGGTCCATTCATACAAAAATTTCCTATCAAACTTGAACGCTTGATTGATATAGGTCCATCTCAAATACTGAGCAGTTTCATCGTTGAAGAAGGGAACTAAAAACTTCCAGCCAATAATAACCTGGACGATAGGAATCACAGCCAATGTTACTAACAGTTTAAGTAAATTTTCACCGTTCAAAAAATAAATCACTACAATAAAACCTGGTAAATATAACAACGCATTCATTTTCACAGAAATGGCCATGCTAAACAAGTCAGCAGCCACACATGTAGAAAGGAATACCAAATTAGGACCCAAATTGTTGTACCAATATGCTGCTTGTTGAAGAATCAAAGTGACACCGATCATCGCTAAAGTTGTGAAACCATCATTGAATAATCTTAAAACATAGATGGAAACTAGTCTTTTGCTAGAAATCAACAAAAACAATACCCAGGGTTTGACATTGACATATGTAAACATTGTCATCACTACGGATACAGTGAACAAGTAGCTAAACAAGGTTTGAGCAGCCAAAATGTCAGTACCACTTCTTGTCAACCAGTATATGAACTGATACACTTGAATGAAGCCAGCAGGGTAGACTGCTGGACCAGTGTCGCCTTTAACCAAACTGTAATCCAATTCCCCATCATTGACAACTTCAATTTGTTGTATATATGTTTTGAAGTCAATCTCAGTGTATGGAATCTTGGCGATGATTATTTTCGTACCGATAGAGGTAAGCATTGCGATTACAGGACCCACTAATCTCTTGTATTTTGGGTCGAATAAAAGGCCGTAGGTGGCTTGGTATATGTCACCCAAGACATTTGTCAACGTGAACTCGGGAAGCTCTTTAGGCTCTTCTGAGGGAGCCATTGAGATACTGATCTAATAATATTTTTCCAATGCGGAACTTCAGTTATCTTTTGTTACATTTTATGGATTATAAATCTGTGGTCATGCTATACTACAAAGTTCTTGCCTGATTTCTTCTTCAAAACTCTTAATACGTCTCTCCTTCTTCTCTTACATTCACGTGATACTTCACCTCTCATTTTCCAGAACCATTTCTCGTACGGGGTTTCATCTTCTTCACCATCTTGGTTCACGATCTCTTCTTCATCTTCCCCAGGCAATTTCACTTTTGAGGACTCATATCCAAACTTGCTGAGCTGGGTTTGAGTTTGCAAAAAAGGAGATTCGGTGTGCATCCAAAAAAGTCCAAACTTGGAACTTCCAGCTGCATCGGTAGCCTCTTCATCTTCCGCATCTTGCTGTATCTCTTGTTCTTTTTGCTTTGATTTAATGACCTTCAATACTTCTTGTTGCTCGCTCTTATTCAACAGCTTTGAACTGTCGATTTCATCTTCAGCAAGGTCAAGAGTGAATCCAGTATTTTCCTGGGGATTGAACAAACTTCTTAAAGCTTCGGTATTGCTGTTGGACTGTTTAGAAGTATCCTCGATCCCAAACGTTGGCATGAATTCCTCTTCAGAGGACGAATCCTCTTGTTCCAGGACTTCTTTCTCATCTCCAGAAGACAAAGGTTTATCCCCTTGGTCCTCGCTGACTTTCTCTTGAACCACTTCCTCTTCATGAACAAGATTTTCTTCCTGATCCGGATGAGTTTCAGAGTATTCGCTGGCAAGATTCTCAGTACCATACTGCTTCAACTCATCAAAATCCAACTCGTTCCCTTCATCACTTTCGTCGTAATAGACTTCTTCTTGAGGTCTTTCAGCTTGGTTCTTGAACTCTTCAATCAATTCCGTTGCAGCAGAATTGTAGTCTATTTCTGAATCGGAATCCTGGCCAGATTTGGCTGTTGGCCCTTCTGTTTCAAAATCGAATCGTACTACCTTTTTTCGTCCTCTTTCATCTACCACCACTTCGTCATCCTCCTCATCTAACTCTACAGGTTTTTCGAAATCATGCTTAGCAAACATGTTAGCCAACACTGATAGAGCCTTTTGTTTCTCACTATTGTCAGTGCCAGTGACGACTTCGTGGGTTTCTTTATCTTCATCATTAATGCCTTTACCGTAAAGCATAGCCTGTACTCCATTTATTCCACATTTGTCCACCCTTTCAAGAACATGATCATCTCCACTTTTCCAAACACCATCTTCGTAATACCATGTTAGATCTCTTGCGGTTTTGTTTTTTTCGTATCCCCATAGCTTTGTCTTGTAAGCCTTTATCAATTTTAAGTTTCCGTTTATTAGGATCCTTAATGTTTGAGCCTTCATCATTTCTTTGGATCTACGGGTTTTTCTGATTCTTCCCCTGATCACCTCGCCACCCCCTGAAATCATGGCATGATGCTGATCATAAAATTTACTGGGTTCAGTGAGGGAACCGTAAGATTTGGAGCCTATTAACGTCTGTGTTGGTGGGGAATGTTTGGTGTTGGCGGCTTTATCCATGAAAACATGCGCAGACAATGAGTATCCTCTGCTTGGACACATTTGGGTAGCTGATTTGCATAATGAGTTCCTATGATGGTTCGAAGTATATTCCAGTATTCTAGTTTCTCTTTGGGCTTGAACTCTATCTTTAGGAGTGAAAGATACCTCCCTCTCGCTGTCCTTTTTCCATTGGTCTTGGTAACTCGGCTTGGCAGTGTTAACGTTCAACTTCATTCCCATGAACAATACATTGTTAAGTGATGATAAAAGCGTTTTTAAGCTTTGAGGTGTGATATCCAAGGTGATAAAACCAAAGTAGTGGTCATTCAATGGTTTTGTATGCAATTCTAAGGGAGTCACAATTTCCCCAAACTTACTGAGTCTCTTGGTAAGGTTCTCTGGGTTCTCAGCAAGCTTCAGGGATATGTTTCCGATGTGGATTCTTGTGTGCTTTGACATGCTCGAAGTGCTTGGAGAAATCGATGAGATGAGTTTTTCTGAGAATCAATGCAAAATCCAGTACTGCAAAGTACACCTATTTTGGACAGTGATTACTAAGAAATGGGCTTTGTGGACATCTCCCGGTACTTGATTCTTGCTCAGTATTGTGGCATAGACAAGTCTTCAAATTTTATTATTTTACTGAGGTTTATCTAGTTGGCTTTATTCAGTAGTTCAATTGCAACTCAATTAAGTTCTGCAGTTTTTGTAATTTTCACTAAGTCATAAGGAATACTTCTTTTTTGTTTAAAAATCTCCAAAAAACTACCATGTCACATACAGCACGTCTACGGCGGTCCTGAAGGCAAAATGCAAGCCCCAACGATTAAATTGTGGATATTCAACGGCTTATCATCTCCTGCTTTGATAACAGAAATTGTGCAGGCACGTCTACCTAAACGCACACATTTTACACTCGTACACATGAAAAGATTGTAAGCGATGTCGATTGATGACGATATAAGGAAGAACTGGTCGAGGGGGAAGTGCCTATATGAGGGAGGATCTTATGGGGAAGATGAAAGAAGTATAGATATGCAAATCAACCATACCCAACTGGAAGAAAGCGTATCGCTTCGAGAATTAATCGACTCACAGCAAAATAGAGAGCAACTCGAACAGGAACTCAAGGAACTAGTGATGGAATGGTTCTGGAATGGATATTATAAGGGAGCTACTCAAACTACTCAAGTCATATCAATAAATAAATAATATTGCAGTACAAGAAAACATGATGGTATGAAGTAATGAACCTAAAACAGATATATAGATATACACACAACACACCCTCAGTGTGGTAACTTAAGTAAATACTTGTTCAAGTAGCAGCCCATAAATCTCTCAATCCCATTATGGATGTAATGGTACCGGCCAAACCAACGTCACCTTCAGTGAAGTGTAAGTAATTCAACGAGTTCAAGGCAATGAACATGTCCAACAAGTCCCAGATCAACTTTCTCTTAGCCTTGAATAACTTGATTTCGATATCCTTGACATCGACCTTTTCGTCAGAAGTTTCGCTGGACTTCAACTTGGTGTTGTTTATTTGGTAAGATCTCAAGGAATTTATAACACCAGCCACAAGACCCAATAACCAGAACCTGGAAGCCCAGGTACTAGCCTTCGACCATCTGCTCTTGTCGACCAAGCCCAACATCTTCAAGAAAATAAACCCATCAATGGTCAAGTATCCGGCATAGCCCAAGTTTCTGATAACAGTGGTCTTCTGCAATACAGGATCCATCAACTTATTATCAAAGGCCTTGGTAGCAGTCTCCAAATGGTGCAAAGGCTTCAAGAATCTCATTCCCTTTCTAAGGAAGGTCACTTGGGCCTTCAATGTCGTGAAAGTATCGACCACCTGCTTGGAGTATCCGGTTCTGTACAAGTAGTACGATAAAAACCGGGACAAGTAGGCCACCAATCTAAACGATTTCTCTCTCTTGGGGGTGGTGTCCAAGAACTTCAATAACTTGGAGTAGGTGGGGTGATATATAAGGGCGTCAGCAACCATCTTGCTCTATGTTTGTAGCAGGTAATTCCAAAATAAAATGGTATATTTACCGTGAACGTGAATTTTGTTACTGTGGATTTCGGCCCTATTTAAACCTCTTGGAACTTGGGGTAAAAGGATGTCTTCCGAGGAAGCGCGGTTTGCTCTTAAGTCCTGCTGAAAAATAAAGTCGCGCAAAGGAAACTTAAATATAAACAACCAAGACCATGAATATCAATAAGGAGAATCTTGATCCCGAGGGGTTGACGGGGATCTTAAAGTACAAGAGCACCCACCCGGATGCCAACTACGTGGCCAATGAGTCTCAGGCCAGAGACGACGATACCACTAGGTTCAGAAGGCGTGTTTCCTTTGCACCGGAGGTTACTCTACACAAGATCGATTTTGTTCCTCAGAACCACAACAGGCGTCAGACTATAGGGACTGTTACAGAGCAGGTGAGCAAGGAATCCAGCTCAAGCTCTTTTGGTTCTTCTAGCGGTAGTTCAAGGGGCAATTTATGGGATAATGATGATGATGAGGTAGAAATGGAATTGACGGAGACGATTAATCCGGTTAGGGACGATACTATGGACTTCACTCAGCCTTTACCAGCTTTCAGTGTTCAGCAGTCAACAGAGATAGAAACGACAATGGAGTTCACCCAATCAATGCCAGTGATCCACCCCACTAGCACCTTGAATTCCCAAAACGAAGCGTTGGAAGAGCCCACCATGGAGTTCACCCAGTCAATGCCCGTGATAAGGCCCTCGCCTATCAGTGAACTTGACTCAAATATGGAGTTGGAAGAGCATACCATGGAGTTCACCCAGTCGATTCCTGTGATAAGGCCTACTAATTTCGAGGTAGACCAACTGGGTGCTGATGAAAACACCATGGAATTTACACAGGCGGTTTCAAACATAGCGAATTTGGGGAACTTGTCGACTATCAACGAAGCAGATGAAGCAGAGAGCGTTTCGAGCGAAAAGCATGAAGAATTGGAGATGGAAGTGACGCAGTCTATTTCGAAGATTGCCAAAGAGGGTGACATTGAGAGTGTATCGGAGGTGATCATACAAGTCTCTTCTGAAGTAGCTCAAAATGAAGTTGTCGACACAAACAATGAAGAAGAATATGCGAACCAAGATGCCACCGAATTTTCATACCCCAAAGATGTGGATATGTCCAAAGATGATGGAATGGTTGTGACCCAAACAATTGGTGAAATTAGTCAAGTCGATGGCCACACCCAGTTGAACAATGATGGTATGGACATGACCCAATCGGTCTCAACTATACAAGGGGCTCTTCCAAAGTCTCCGTTTTCCAAAGAGACCACCCCACAATTTCCAGAGGTACAGATCCCCATTCCATTGGACCTCCGCTTCAAGCGACTTAGTGAACCGGAGGATGGGTCAGCAAACAAGGCTCGTAAAATCTCCGATGATGTCCATACTGAGATGATACCTTTAGCAGATATACCCAACGACCCGATTGTCCTTGCAAATTACGGAAACGTCTCTTTGTCTCAATTCTTAAATGACCTTGGAATAAAGTTCTTCGATGATATCGAATCAGATGATGTTTCCAATGACCAACTAACTGTCAGACTATCTGAACAAGAGCATTCGTTTGAAGACTACGTTTTGGCCAATAACAAGCTCTTGATGTATTCACTATATGAATTCAGTAACAAAGACTTGTCGAGAAACATACTTGAAGGAAGAGTGCTATATGAGCAATTGAATAAGACCATTTTGGAAAACAATCCCAGTTTATTCAAAGAATTTTATTCTTCTAATCCAACGGAAAAAGAATCTTTGAAGGCTGACTTGTCCTTGATTCAAGAATATGCAAAAGTTGAAGCCAAAAACACATGGTACAAATGGAGAATCCAGCTTACCGAAAATCTTCTTACTAAATTAGAAGCCAAATATGTTGTCTTGTTGTCAGACAAGCAAAAGTTCGAAAACAACCTATTGTTGATAAACGAAAAGTACAACGAAAAGTATGAGCACCTCAAAAGATTGAAAGCCAAGCTATCCATCATAAACAAGGTAAAAGACAGATTTAATAGTGACAAAGATGAGCTTGATAAACTAAAGAGCCAACTATCACAGTCCAGCCAAGATATGTTACAGATTAACACTGAATTGCAATCTAAATCTGATGAATTGGCAGGCTTAATTAATAGAAGTGAATCTTTGGACAACAAGATCAACACATTGAACATTGAGATAAATAGGCAACAAGACTTACTTGACAAGAACAAGAAGTTCAATGAACATGATATCAGATTATTAAACTTCAACTTCAAGCTATTGCAAGCAGTAACTGGTATTGAATATCAAAGAAGAGATGCCAATGTCTTGATATTCCAGTACCGGGAGTTCAAGATATCTTTGGGTGAACATTTAAAAGTCGAAGCTACGAGCCGGGAAATGTACAATCCGTGGATGTATGACCATCTTTTCAGGTTGATCGAGTCCATGGAGGATCTGACTGTACAGAAATTTATCAAGGTGAAGGCCATCATTGACAAGTTTTACAAATTGGACAAAGAGATCTTCAAGATCTCTATTAAGTTACCAATAAAAAACCAAAACACCAACAATCTCAACGAGCTTGAATTTTCCGTGAGGTTCACCAAGACTGACGAATTCAAGGTCTTGGTTCACCTTACTGTCCCTTTTATGGATTTGTTGAAGGATGATGATAAAGTACGCTTCAAACTTCAATACGATGTGATAAAGTCAACAAAAAATGTCGACACGAATTTGATCCTATCTGAATTGATACAGGAGTGCCATATCTCCAATGATATTCTAAACAATGTTGTGTTATGAATGTATATTAGTGTAAAGTAATAAAACATAGATTTATATTTGACTGCAAATTGGTAATGGTCGGTAAGCGCACATCATTATCGCGATGTCAAATGTCGAGCTTGAAAAACTCAGTGTCAAAAGTAAAGCTAGGAACTTCGAGCTCAATGACTACAACATTACCTCCCGTTGATATATCGTTTTACACAGGGATTCAGGATCTCGACTCATCGGGGAGCTTGGATGTTCCTTTGAACAATGGTGAAATTGTGTCCATTAATCTTGTTGATGAGTTGCCAGATGATCCCAACGAATTGATAACTTTTTTGGAGACGGAAAACTGTCCATCGAAATATTGGGTGAGTTTATCCCAGGGTTATGCTAGAGCGGGTGATTTAGACGGGGCTTTGGTCGTTGTGGAGGCTGGTGCCAAAAAGTTCACTGGTCCTGGAGCAAGATCGTTTGCCCATCTCAGGTGCTGGTTATACTTGGAGTACATTAGTTCAGGAGTGAAAAGGTCAGAGTATTTAGGAAAATTGGACGATGAGATGACAGAAATCATGTATGAAGATGAAAACACAGCCGGTGATTCTGTAGTAGCATTGCTTTCGCTAAAAGCTGTTTACTCATTACTCAAAAACAAAGACGAAGACGCCCTAAAAAATTTCGAGAGCTTGTTGAGCATCAATGAGACCAACTGCTTTGCGTTACTCGGCAAAGCACATATCATCTTGAGACGGGGACTGAACTATAATGTTGCCTTGAAGCTATACCAACAAGTTCTTCTTTTAAATCCTTTGATGAAGCCAGATCCTAGAATCGGTATTGGATTATGTTTTTGGTTCCTCAAAGACTTCAAAATGGCTTTCCTAAGTTGGCAAAGAGCTTTAGAAATGGATCCGAACAACTTGAAAGCTCGTGTATTAATTAACTTGTACAATTTTAACAATGCCTTCAACAGTTCATTGAGTGATGATGAATTCTTAGCTAACTATACAGCTTGTTTGGAGAGCTTGAATGAGAATTTGAAGGTAAAACAGAATGATCCAGTTATATTATTGGTATTGTCATCCTACTATTTCTCGAAGAAGAATTACGAACTAGTTGAAAAGATTGTCAACAAAATTATTCAAGACATCAACTTGGATTCACACAGTGGCTCAAAGTCAAAATTAACGAGGTTCCAAATGAACGTCTTATCACAATGTTCTTACTGGTTGGGTAGATGTTATTTTAACCAATCGAATTTCACACAATCTCAGCGTTACTTCCATGAATCAATCAAATTTGATGATGGTAATTTTGCTAGTAGATTGGGCTTGGGATTATCACAGATCAGTAGAAACTTGAACCAAGAAGCCATTATAACGTTTGAACAGTTAAACAAGGCCAATTCAAGAAATTTGGAGGTTAACTACTGTTTGGGTTTATTGAACTCTCAATTGAAGTCCAGAAGACGTAACGAATTAGCAATTCAATACTTGGAAAAGTATATCTCCTTGAGTCACAACAGAGGATTGAACAGTGACAACGGAAACGACACTGAAGTGTATTTGATGAACAAAGAACCAATCAATTTGAATGCATATCTTTTGTTGAGCAAGTTGTACGAGAACAAGGATATAAATCAATCGTTGAACTACTTAAGCAAGGCCGTCGAAAGCAGGGTTCAGATCAACAAGGAAGTTCCTGTTGAAATCTATAATAACATTGGTGTATTCAATTTCAACAAAGGCAACATCGACTTAGCTTCTACTAACTTCAAATTGGCTCTCGATAATTTGCAAAGCGTTTCCGATAGTGAACTCCAAGATGACTTAAGAGTCACTTTGAGCTTCAATTTAGCAAGATCCGTTGAAAACAAAAGCGAGGATGAATCCATCAAAACATATATGGAGATCTTGGAAAACTGTCCTAACTATTTTTCAGCCAAGTTAAGATTATTGTTCTTGAATTTAGTCTCTGACAAAAGAACTAAGCAAGAAATCAAGGAAGAGATTGAACAGCTATTGGATGCATACTCCTCTAACTTGGAAATCAGATCATTTTATGGTTGGTTTATCAAGGCTTTTGGTAAAAATTTAGGGTTGAAGCCTGATGCTGACACCAATCATCAAAAGGATACCTTGGTAAAGTATGACTCACATGACTGTTATGCTTTGATTTCTTTAGCAAACATCTACTGCATTATGGCGAGAGACTTGAAGGGAGCAAATAATGAAGACAAACGTAAGAAGTATTATATAAGGGCTGTTGAACTATTTTCCAAAGTGTTATCAACAGACTCCCGAAATGTCTTCGCTGCCCAAGGGTTAGCTATTGTATACATTGAGAACAAAGAATTGAACAAAGGGTTGGATATATTGAGAAAGATCAGAGATTCTTTGAATGATATTTCTGTGTATTTGAACTTGGCCCACGTATTGCTAGAATTGAAGCAATACAACAAAGCTATTGAACATTACGAGATTGCTTTGAGCAGGTTCACTAACGGGAATGATGCTAATATTTTGACTTATTTGAGCAAATGTTGGTTATTGAGAGGAAGCTCCGAGAAGAATTGGAATTATTTGCTCAAGAGTTTAGAGAATGGTAAGGCAGCTTTGCAACATTGTAGTGGATCCCAAAGCAATAACATCAAGTTCAATATTTCTTTCATCCAGTTTCAGATGGCCGACTTTTTGATAAAGTTGAGTGTGGCCGAAAGACAGGTTGGAGTAGTCGAGGAGACTATTGAGAACTTGAAGAACGGTATAGCTTTATTGAATGAACTTGTCGATAGTCCTAGTGAAAAGGGGTTGGCTTACTCAAAGAACGATTTGAAATCAAGAGCTAATATGGGTAATACTCTTTTAAAGAGATTAACTTCAGTGTTGGAAGAAACTGTTGCTTACAATTCTCAAGTGGATGAAAAATTACAAGAAGCTCAAAGAGTCAGAGAAGAGGAAACGAGAGAGAGGTTGAGAAAAGAAGAAGAAGAGGCGTTGAAAATGAAGTTGATTGAAGAAGAAAGAGCCAAAGAACGTGAAAAGTTACAAGAGCAAGCAAAAATATGGGCCGAAGAGAATAGACTAGTCGACGAAGAAGAGAACGACGATAAATTGTTTGACGAAGAAGCTGATAAAGGAAAGGAAAAGAAGAAAGGGAGAAAAGGTAAAGGAAAGGGCAAAGGTAAAGGTAAAGGTAAAGGGAAGAAGGAGGATTTCCTTAATGATAGCGAGTCTAACACCGATGTTTCAGATCTTGAACCTGATCCCGAACCCGAACTTGAGATTGATCCTGAACTTGAGGAGCAGGGAGAAAAGAACACCAAGCGGAAAAAGAGAAAGAACATCATCGACGAAGGTGATGAAGATGATGACAATGAAGAAGTGGGCAACAAGAAGAAGAAAGTGAAATCAGCTGAGTTCATTGAGGACAGCGACGAAGGCTTGGATGAAGATGAATTATTTAATGAGTAAATATAGACACTATACCTGTATAATTAAAAAACCTAACTATTATCCAAGTTGTCACCTCTGACTATTGAGCCAATCTCTCAAGTGTCTGTTGGATTCCATAGTTTTTTTGTATAATTTCTTTTCAAACTCATCTAGGGACAATATGAAATTGTTGTTTATCTGCTTGGATGTGTTACTGGCGAAGTTGTTTATCTCATAAGCACGTTCTTTGCATAACTTCATAAGCACTTCACATAATTCAGCATCGTTGAATAAGGCACACCAACGTTCGGCAAGAGTATAGTAGTTGGGTATTATCGAATGCAAATCTATAGATACCGGATCCGACTTGATAGCATTCTTGACGGTATTGTTCAACGAGTCAGGCACAAGCAACAGTATGAGTCCTTCATCATCAACCACAGCTTGCAGTGCTAGATATTGAGCTAGCCAGAATGGAAGCTCAACTTTTGTGTCTTTACTGATTGGTTTTCCAGGTTGATTATCCAATTGTCCTATACCAGGAACTGTCAAGTTGAACTTAGTAGGAATCTTCTCTGAGCTCGCAAGTATATCCCCAATATCCCAATAATTCTCCTTCATGTTTTAACGTGTATGCTTGTAAATAACGAAAAATAAAACATCCTAATCGCGACGAATCTTTGAAGCTAACTCATCGAGACATAAAAGTTCCTTTAAAATTATGCCAGCTAAAACCATACAAGAAGACTGGATAGAAGAAGACCAGCTTGGTGGTGATGCCGATGCCAAAATCAACTATGATGATGCCATCGAGTACTGGAGTTCAGTACCAGCTTCTGTGAACGGAGTTTTGGGCGGATACGGTGAACAAACCTCAGTTCCTAAGGCAGATATAGTGGGATCTCTGACTTTCATTAGGAAGTTGATATCCAGGATGCCAGTCATAGAGGGAGGGAAAAAGCTAACTATTGATATGGGAGCTGGAATAGGTCGTATAACAAGGGACTTTTTATGGAAAATCAGCGACGAGTGTGACTTGTTGGAACCAGTAAAACCATTTTTGGATCGAATGGAAGATGAATTAGCGGATGTACGGAAACGTGGAAAGTTGGGGAATATATATCCCGTTGGAATGCAGGAATGGGAGGTTTTGCCTCATAAAAGTGGAAATTATTGGCTTATCTGGTGCCAATGGTGTGTGGGACAATTGCCAGACGAAGAGTTGGTAAAGTTTTGGATCCAATGTAGAGAGAATTTGATGGAGAACGGAACTATGATAGTTAAAGAAAACATTGCTCCCTATGATGACATTTTTGATGAAACAGACTCTTCCGTAACCAGAACCGATGCTAAATTCAGAGACTTGTTCATCAAAGCTGGTTTCAAATTGATTGCCAGTGATGTTCAGAAAGGATTACCGAAGGAATTGTATCCAGTAAGAATGTATTGCTTGAAAGCACAGAGATAATTCATGCATAGTTAAGTAGAAGGAAATAGACATTCACGGAAACCAACAAGAGTTTCATTTACATGAAAAATAATAGAAGTTCGGCATTATATTGAGTATAATTCGTTAACTAGGTCTGGATTTGCTTGGCTCGAATGGGAATGTTAATGCTAAGAAACCATTCACAGCAATCAAGGCACCACAAATGTATAACGGTACAGGCGAAGCTGTGTTTGAATAGTAAGCAATGATTGGAGAGAAGATCTGACCAAATCTCGTTATCATAATGCAGCATGCATTGCCAGTACCTCTTGCCGTAGCAGGCATTATTTCTGGAGAATAGGCATAAAGACATCCAAAATAAACGTATAAAGCCACATAAGCCAAGGATGACAAAGCCACATTCTGGGCATGATTTGTTATACCTGTATATCCAAAGAAAAAGGCTGAACTTGAAAAAGCTCCTATAGCCAAAACACCCCTTCTTCCCAACGCAGGAAAGAAGTATAGGAGAGCACCAGCAATTATTGGACCACCAACAGAACACACGTTACTGATGACATTGTCCCGATAGACCCCATATGTCGTGCTAGCAGATATGTTTTCCCCTCTGGTTGCTAAATACACAGGTAAAAAGGCATAATAAATTGGATAACAGATTCCCAATAACAACCAACTAAAGAAAAGAGTGATTGTGGATCTTGCCATTCTTTTATTTTGGAATAGAACAGTCAAATGTCTTCCAACTAATCTGAAAACACCAAAGATAGTGTTATCTTCTTGGAGGCCATGATTTGAGCTGATTTCACCACAATCTTCCAATTGGGCCAACGTCAAAGAAAAGGGACGCTTGTACTTTTCTGCAAGTTCCTTCAACATGAGAAAAGCCTCTTCGTCCCTATTATTGGAAACCAAGAATTTAGGACTTTCTTTCAACCTCACGACTGTAACACGCAAAATAGCCAAGCACAACACAATGGCTCCGTTTACATAGAAAGTATACCTCCAGCCTCTGTTATCAGCAGAATCGCAGTGTGCAGGGTCCGGTCCTTCACATGAGAAGTTGGTCAAAAAAGCCCAACCGAGGAGGACAGCCACGGTTTGACCAATACCCCAAAAGAAAGCAAAGAATGTTAACAACCATTGTTGTTTGAAAGGCAAGACTATAATCAGTTAGTATCAAAGAATTTACTTCAAGGGTCCCAGTTTAGTGCCGCGGTCAGAAGCAGGTCCAAAGGGGAATTGCGTCCTTAGCGAACGAGAAATCAGCAACATACATTCCAAGAACACGCAGGTGTCCAACACCAAGTTTCCTCCAAAAGCAAAAGAGCTCAAGGCTATAAAAAGACAATAAGTTGCCATCGAGTTCATAGCACCGGTAATTATCACAAGCAACCCAGACAAGAATAAAGAGCAGTTGAAGGCAGTTTTTCTACCGATGATATCGGCACCATAACCCCAGAAACAGGCTCCTACAATACCTCCAATAACCAATGCTTCATTACTGATAGGAAATTCTTGACCAAATTGGTAGTTGACAAAAGTTCTGACAGTAGACTCTAATGTCAAAAGCTGAGAGTCGGTAGCATATCCCATACCATTCAAGAAGAATAACTTCAAATGGTATGGAGTAAAGCCGATTTCATCCAAGGTATTGTTAACTAACTTAAGCTTTTTAGCCAAAGCTGTGTCATCGGATTCCTTGTCATATAAGTCTGAAGCAGTGGAATTGGAAGAAGTAGACCTTATGCTCTCCTGAGGGTCTTTCTCATTAATGTTTCCAGACATTTTGGGAATGAATGTCGAAAATTTATCCACAATGCAATTATGAGGAATACACCGCTATAAATAAATAAGCAAATATACCACCTAAGAAATTTCAGTCCATAAGGCGAAAAAAAGTAAAATGTTATATACAAACGTATCTAATGCTTAAAAAGACTAATTATCTTGGATGCATCGAAAATAATTTTCAGCAATCGACCAATTCGGTAGACTAGGGCACATATACCAGCATTACATTTTTAATTGTAAAGGAATCGCCCGAGGATAGAAAAAGTACAATGCACAGATTAAAGAACTAGGGCTGATAAACTTTTCTTACTGAAAGCTCTACGCATGTCCTCCGGATAAACAACTTTGGCGACTCCGTTATACGATTAATACGTTTAGTTTATTCTTCTCATTTTTTCAAGCCACGTCGATGACCTCATGATTGAAAGAGTCTTGGGACAATTGGTTTCTGCAAAAAGCTGGTCACCGAGTGTTCTCTCAACAGGATGTCGAGTTACGTCGAACAGCCTCTGTGCCAATTCCTGTACTCTCTAAACATAGGCTTCCCAATGTAGGTCCCCCGCGAAACCAATCATTACGTCATCGCTGTTATCAAATATAATAAAGAATAGGGCCCACTTACTTTTGATGGTAGAAAAGACCAGGGACTATCGCTTTTTGTCGTATTTGATATAAATGCCTTACACCAGAGCACTCACACAGTTTAGGTACGTGGGGCACTTCTGAAATACATATATTGCTCTACTGGCAATTCCTTCGTCTACATGGGAGCAACTTCTGTGGCTTTGTCATCCACAATTTGATCATTTGGATTGTACTTATGCAATTATTGTAAAGGGCACGCTTTGATCAAAATAAGAGATCTGGGATTGCCCGTGACAGTTTCGGAAGCTTCACCTCTTTCTAGACCAACTGTGAACTATCGATCTGGTCCAGCAGCTACAAAAGGGTTTTTTTTTTCGAGATTTTCGTCTTAATTTTTTTGGTTTTTGTCTGGCATTGTCCTACTGAACTAATACAACCATATTTTCGTTATCGATGGACGTTCTTATCAGGTACAGAGTCCGTCTATTATATCCAACTTTTTGTAGAAAGACCTCGCCAAATATCACAGTAAGATCTGGCTTGAAGTAGGATATGTTCATTTTGTGGGAAAACACAGTCAGATCAGGCTATCCAATCCACAATTGATAGAGAGGGCCTCGCATTTTTCTACTAAATATTTTCAAGACTTTTTCGTCGATTATCTCTCTTATCTCTGGCAAGTTACTTACTAATGACGGGGATTTCCACTGATCTTATCCATAATGCGTCTCCATATCTGGATGTTTCGCCTCCAATCAATGTGTCCACAACATACCGGTATTCGAATAACCCTGATGAATTGACCAAGATCGCTGACATTAGTGATTTCTCTGAGTTCTATGTCAACAACAAACACTACTATTCGAGAGTCAATCACCCTAATAGTGAATTGCTTGAGAAGGCATTATCCAAAATTTTAGATGGTCACGTTGTGGTGTACAATTCTGGCTTAGCTGCCTTCTTTGCTGCTTTGACTCTTTTGAATCCAAAGAGGTTGATAATTGGGCAAGCATATCATGGTTGTCACGGGATAACTAAAATCTTCAAACGTCTCAGTGATTTAGAGATCTTAGACTTAAGAGACTTGTCTAATTTTGATAGGCTACAAAAAGGCGATGTGGTTCACCTAGAGACCCCTGTAAACCCTCATGGAATTGACTATGACATTGAGTTCTATGCCGATTTGGCTCACAAAAAGGGTGCTTTGTTAATCGTGGATTCCACGTTTGCCCCTCCACCTTTGCAGTTTCCCTTCAAACATGGTGCTGACTTCATCATGCATTCAGCTACTAAGTATTTCGGAGGACATAGTGATTTGTTGGCAGGGTTGTTGGTTACCAAGGACAGAGAAACTCAATTCAAATTGCACGATGACAGGGTATACTTGGGCACTAACATCGGTAATTTGGAGTCTTCTTTGTTATATAGAAGCTTGAAGACCTTCGAATTGAGAATCTTGAAACAAAGTGATAATTGTGAAAGATTAGTCAAGTATCTCTTTGAACATAAATCAGAATTCAAAGTGTTGAAGGAACTTTTCCATGGCTCCCTTCAAGAAAATAAACTCCCCAACCAAATAACCAAGCATTCGCCAACTTTTTCATTAACTTTGGTATCAGAGGATCACTCCAGGAAGCTTCCTTCAAAATTGAAGTACTTTGTCCACGCTACATCCTTGGGAGGTGCTGAAAGTTTAATTGAGTGGAGGGCTCTCAGTGATGCTTCAGTTGATACTTCTTTATTGAGAGTGAGTGTTGGCCTCGAAAATGTTGAAGACTTGATCGAAGATTTTAGGTCTGCTCTTTTATCTTTAGAATAGTTTGAATATTAGCTTTCGTTACAAAACTACTTATCGTAACGAAGATTTTATGTCTGCTCTTTTATCTTTAGAATAGTTTGAAGATTAGTTTTATTACAAAACTACTTATCGTAACGCATTAGATACTTTGTGGTACAGTTGGTTCATGCAGTGTTTCGTTCAATCATTTCATCAATTAGATCGATGTCTAATCGTTTAGTTATGTCCAGATCCAAGCAGCCGGTTATCAACTGGTTGAGTAATTGATTCTCCTCAAGGGCATTGTCCAAATTTCTCTTACTGAATTTTCCCTTGATGATCATAGCCCTTAGCCGTGGTTCATAGAAATGCTGGAATGGTAATCTACCTACCACCATAGTGTATATCATTATTCCGAGTGCCCAAACATCTGCTGAAGGTCCTAAGGGGGGTGGGTTGGGCAATAACAATTCCGGTGATGCATAAGGCAAAGAGCCGATGTGGCTGTCAGGCAAATTCAAGTCAACTTGACTTTGGCGTTTGAGTTCTTTAGCTTTCATTTCGCGGACATACCTCTTTATGCTTTCAAGAGACGCATTCAGTGACGGTTCACTCTTTGAGGGTGAACTTGACCGAGACATTGACTTGATGGACAAGTTATTTCTTGATCTAGACTTTTCATTTAGTTCCTGAAGCAACAAGCGGCTATGAAGACTTTCACCTTTGTAGGGCTTACGAACTTCACTCATAGAACTTTTGGATCTAATCTCGGTGGTTGATTTCTGTTTATAGAATCTTGACATACCAAAATCACAAATTACCATTTTCCATTCGTCTTCCACCTCATTAGCCTTATCAACCAAAACATTCTCGAGTTTCAAGTCTCCGTGAACCACTCCAGCTTTATGTAAATACTGAACACCTTCTACTATTTGTTTTGTGAAGTTCAAAACAAGTTCAAGCCTTCTAGCGTTAGAAAGAGGCGTGGAGGAGGAGGAGGAGGTAGATCCTATGCTTTGTGAAGATACCACAGGTCTTATGGAATCACCTCGGTCATTGGGATTATCGGAGACATCGTCATTACATCCTTCAATAACTCCCCATTTCAGAACCAAGTCAAATAATGTTCCACCATTTATTCTTTCCATTAAGCAAAAGGTCGAGTCTTCTGTTTCGAGATACTTGAAGAGTTTCAAAATTTTTGGGTGGTCTAATTGTTCCCAGATCAATATCTCTCTCTTAAAAATTTTCAAGACACTCAGTTTCTTATTACTGACTATTTTCATGGCATAGACTTTTTGACTGCTATCAAAGCACTCTCTAATAGTTCCCCATGCACCGAAACCAATGACCTTTCCCAAGGTGTATTCCATAACTTTTGCACCCTTTTCGTCAACATTTACTGGTGCCATCTTCTTCAAGTCCGTAGTAGATGAAAGTAACCTTCCAGCCAAAGTCTTCCTCCCAAAAGAGTTTTTCATATAAATGGAGAACTGTGAATAGTCTATGTTGTCATTAATTGACTTGACAAGTTTCTTTCGTTGTGAATATGGTAAATCGTGGAAATTAGATGGCAAACTGTCCAATATTAGATCAAAGTCACTTTGGGCAGTTTTAGCTCGCTTAAGCGAATTCAGCACCAAAGAGCCAGAGAAAATCTTTTTGGGAGACACCCTAGCATGCAAATCTTCCAAATTCAAGAAAGAACTTGTACTGTTCGTCCTTGACAAGTCCGGAGTGTCGCTCCACTTGTAGACCATGTCACTGAAATTCAAACCAGGAATATATTCGTCTTCGATTCCGAATGGACGCCCATGGGACCGACTGTAAATCCTGCTCACTCCAGACTCCGGCTGTTCTTGGTCCATGTACGATCTCTTGGGCCGAAATAATTCGTCATCGTACAACCTATGCCCTGTTTCCTCATCGAAATTATTGACCTCTGTCTCGGAGTATGTTCTGGTCAACTTGTTCAATTGACGGTCATCAGAAAACCCACCGAGCCTATCTCCATCATCAATATGATACTTGCTCTTATTAAGCTTCTGGATGTCTATGAGAGACACCTTGGCCTTAGACTTCAAAGGGATCTCCATGGCATCTGCTCAGTCCTTTTTTTTCTCCAGAACAAAAATAAATGCGGGATTGTGATGATTCAAATTTCGCAACCAATCAATTACCAAGGTGTACATTAAGGTTTAGCTATTGTTTAGAAATGATTAACGGGTTCAAAAAGTTTTCTGAAAGTAAGTCTATAGCATCTGGTCTGTCTTCGTACTCGAGTTCGAAAGTTTTCGTTAAGAATTCCTTGGCCTCTGGAGTGCACCATTCTGGAATCGTAGGGCTTATATGAGTACCAATTTTGAAGATCGCCTGCATTTGGGTGAAGTTGGGAAACGGATGCTTTCCTGTGAACATTTCCACAATCAAGCAGCCTACGGACCATATATCTGCTTTTTTGGTGTATGCTGTTTGCTTGACAACTTCGGGAGCCATCCAATACACACTTCCTTGTAACGATGCTCTTCTACTTGTTTTCTTGTCTTGGGTGGGGTTGTTTTCGTCATCAGGTTTGTTTGTGATTTTCTTACTAATACCGAAATCACTGATTTTGACAGTCCCCTTGATATCGATCAAGATGTTAGCTCCCTTTATGTCACGGTGAATTATGTCTTCGCCATGAAGGTATGTCAATCCAATCAATACCTGTCGAATAAAATTACGGATTAAAGGTTCTTCGAAAGGGCCGTATGACATCAACATGGATTGAACAGATCCACCGGGAACATATTCGAGGAATATATTCAAGTAGTCGTCGGAGATGGAGGATCCCAAATATCTGACTATATTTTCATGGTTCAAATTCTTCAACAAAAGCATTTCGTGTTGCAAAGCTTCAACCATAGAATTCTGCAGTTCTAAGCGTGAGTCATTTAAGCAAACCTGTTTCACCGCCATCAATTCACCTGTAAAGGGTGACATTCCCAAGTAAACTGTTCCGAAACTACCTGAACCAATTCTGGCACCTTTCAACCAATTCTTAGGTCCATCTTCTTCCAAGAATGGGCTTGAATCAAACTCTCCGTATTCACCAATGAAATCACCATCTTCAAAATAATCGTCGTATTCTTCATCGTCGGATTCGACACTCAATAATTCTATTCTCGAATAACGATTGTTGTCGTTCGACTGGTCCACAAAATTTGCAGCAATTGACACTCGTGGATTGGGCCTATTATTCGTATTGATAATGTGACCTTTCGTATCGTTATTATGTGGTGTAGGACTTCCACTTAAGTTCGATGTGTCTGACGTGATGGAGGGCTTACTGAATATTGATTGGTTATCACCTGGGTTCACCACTTCGTCAATGGAGTTTACATGGCTCACCATCATGTCCCCGATAGTCCTACCTGATGGAAGACGACGTTGTGCTGCTGAGGATGTGTCACTATGTGTAATTGAAGGGGCTGGATTCTTCACTGTAGCGTTACTGTAAACGGAAAACCTTTTGTTAGAGGAGTTGATGGAAGCGTTACTACCTAAGCCCACGCCATTGAAGGGAGAGTTGAATCTTTTCGACAATCTGACACTATATCTGACACTGTTTCTTACGCTTTGTTCCAATTCCTTCTGGTGGGCTTCGGGGAAATACTCTGCTAAGTTGGAGGATATCAATTCACTTGGGGGCCGCTGACCGAAAAATTGTCTCAATGTTGGAACGTGATTTGTGTTGGAAGGTTGCTGTTGAGATATGCTTTTGACTTTATTGAATCTCTCGTATTTGGTCATGATCTTAGCACTCATCTCCACTTGAGTTTCGGTCGGGTACAGTCCTTTTTCACACAAAATTATTCGATGCTTTTCTAGCCTTTCTGGGGAATAACATATAGTAACAAGCTCCACATCATATAATAAGTTCACATCGTTACTAGCATCGGATGTTTGAATGTAGGTATTGTATCTATTTTCTTGCAGTTTTATTCCCAATTTTCTCAAAACCTTACGCTTTATGGATTGGGCATTAAAACACCCAGTAACATTCACTTTCTTCAAAGAACCGTCTGCCAATATAAATGTGATGTTTTTGTTGGAATTCTTAGCATCTGGTATCACTGAACCTTGGTTCAAATTGATGGTATTGTGACTAGTATTATTAACAACATTTACATCGGTGGATTGCACTATTGTAGACTCGCTGGTCATCGCATAGTCACTGATGTTAACTGCGTTGGTTTTGTATGACGGTGATGCAATGCTGTAAAGGTTTAAATTTCTGTATAGGTCATCGATGGAGATGACTTTCTTCAACTTCTCTGCCTTGAGGTTTGAGATGGCAATTTCAAGCTTTAATCGATCTCCTAACTTTGTCACCCCTAGCTCCTTTAGGGCATTGGTATCAAGCTCCAAAACGAGATCATATGTCACTCCTTGCTCCACAAACTTCGAGTAGTACTGTTGGCAGTTTGATTTGGTTAGCCATTGCTTGAGCTCTTTAAGATCGGTGTTAGGTGTATCCACATTCTGGGGAATCGAAGGACTTTCAGAGTCAGTTTTTTTGGATACAGAACTCATATTATGTTTTCTTTGTAAACATATAGCTTCAAACTAGAAACTTTTCGTCGACCCTGGTATGGATAGGAATTGAATCTTGAAACAAACTATTCACTATAAAACAATTCGAAGGTTTCTAATGCGAATGCGTAAAAAAATAAAACCGTTTTGCAAGCAAATGGGCTGGAATTGCCAATTCTATGAATTACTTTGGCTGGCAAGCTATACTAGAGTCAAGAAATATGCTATGTTTATTTTTAAATATTTGCGTGGAAAATCACGGGGGTTTAATCGATTCGTGGACCTAAAAATTAACAACTTCTCCTGCAGCCACTATGATTTGTTCATGAACCTTGGAGTCAGGACTAGATTCCAATCTCTTCCAGGTTTTGACCTCTCCGCTTAAAGTATCTAGTTCGAAGGATCTCAATCTTCTCACGAATCCTCCATATCCCCCGTATCCGCCTTCTCCGACTCCTCCTCCGTAACACAACCACATCTTATTTGGGTCTGCTATTTCGTCATTCTCAACATCCTGTAAGCAGTAATCATTGCAATGATCGTGACCTACACTGATAGCTTTGACACCCAAGCTGCCCAATAATTTACGAGCGTGTGTGTTGTACTTTGGAGCAGTAATTCCCTCGAGTTTATCACCTATGTACGGCTGGTTTAAGTTTCTGTACTCGGGCAATGGAATGTGGAAAAATGCCATGGATAAGTGGTGACCGGTGAAAGAGCTAACTTGTTTCTTATAGAAACCAAACTGTCTTTCTGCAAACTTCAACTGAGATTCTTTGAGCCAATCATACCCTGGGTTTACCTTGGGATTTTGAGAGTATTTGTGGCTATCGAAAAGGTACAATAGAATGGCAGACTGTTTAGGAGAGTTACCCTCGACATTTACCACGTAGTTTCCCACGCCAGCGACATCCTCAGGTCCATTGGTGGCCAAGCTATAGGGAAGGTTAGAGAGTAACGACATCATCTCGTTTCTGGGTATAGAACCTTCGTCGTCATGATTGCCTAGCGTGGCCGCGAAGGGTATCTTCCTCTTTATGAAAGGATGAACAGCTTTGAAAACAGCGGACTCACTATCTGGTGCCTCGTCTCCAAATATCTGGTCCCCGGTCAAGACTACCAAATCTGGATTTTCAATATCTAAGACAGCCTCAAGAAATTTCAATGTCCTTGGATCAGCTTCACATCCTTTACTGGTGGCAGCAGGTGATGGGTCTCTACATTTACCCACACCTGTAGAGAAATGCAAATCAGCAACTTGTAGAATCTTGAATTTACCTTGTTTATCAATCTTCAATGGTTTGTGGTACTTGGCTGCTTTATAGTCGAGTCTTGGACCTCTTCTGTAAGTGATATAGGCTTCTCTTCCTTTTTGGGTATCGACATCAGATAAGGGACTGTCTTTGATCAACTTCCAGTTTGGTCTTGGCTCAACTGCATCCTTACCAAATAGAATATCTATTCCCGTTAATGCCTCGGTGGAGCTATAATAGCCATATTTGCACCAAATACCGTTTGATTTGTACTTCCAACCACTGGCTTCAAGTTGCTTTTTGGTGGGTATTTCGTAGTGTACCTTTAGGTCCAGTATTTTATGTTCTACTTTTCTTGTTTTTAACATAGAATCAGATCTCTTGATCTTATTCTTCTCCTTGGGTTGCTTCAGTTCCTTCTCTTTTTGAGCTTTCTCTTTGGCCTCTTGGTTCTTCTGCTCGGCGATCTGCGTATCCTCCTCCTTCTGTAGCTCTTTGGCCTTCTCCTCTGCAGTGTCTTGGGCTTTCAGTACTTTCTTTTTCTTTTCTTTCGTTTTGGACTTCTCCGTTTCTGCTGTATCGTGCCCTTGTTGATTCTCCAGCTTCTCCTTCTCCAACTCTTCTTTCTCCTTCTGATTGATCTGCTCCTGCATGAGTTTGTTACCTATACTAGCCTTGTGTCGATGGCTGTCTTCTTTATAAAGTTCCCCCTTAATACTTTTATCTTCATAAATCTTCTGGTCCTCTTCGTCGAAAACATCTGCTTTCCTAAACTCATCCAATATCTTAATGGGAATCTTCAAAGTATTGCCTTCAATCAGGCCATCTTTCTTCGGATTATAAACAGCAATATCTGTTATCACCTGGTCAGTGAAACTCTCATCCAGTTGGCCGTTCTGGAAAGCTTCGTGCTTAAGAATTTTGTAACTGAAAAATTGTTTACGGAAATAGCTGGATCCCAAAGACAAATCTTTGTCAATTCTTGACCAGCCCCCAAGCTCCCCCAAATCCCCATTCACGCCTTCTTCTTTCTTGGGAACACCACATTTTGGGTTATTGCCATTGAACTTGAGACATTTATTTATCAGGACGTCAATGATATAGAGGTCGGACGACGGCTGAAAAAAAGTAGGGGTCAAATAATATGGGATGTACAGATTGATGTCAATATAATGATGTTGGTTTGCAAAGAGCAAAAGAATGCATGACACAGTGAAGAAGCAGAATGCATACGTCACTGCCCGTGCAAACCGTTTAGGTAACCCAAAGCTCATTGTTATGGAGGCCTCTTTAAAACCGATCTAGTGTCAAGATTCAATCCGATGCGAATTTCAATCGATAAGAAAGAGGTAGTACGAGAAGATGTGAATAATATTTCCGGGGTTTTAATTGATCCTCCAAAAGGCATATTGCTCTTGTCTCTACCTCGGGTGCTACCGTGGTGTTTTCTACAACCTAAACAGTTTTTGAACCCGTATGTATTGTATTGCTTGCAACATCTAACTATGATTTAACCTGAAATCTAATCTTGTCTACTGCTTTTTCTTTTCGGCTAATTCAGCTTCTCTTGCCTTGGCTTCTGGAGTCAAATCTGGAAAGTCTTCGGTGGGAGGAGCAGGCTTGTGCTGTTGTGGCTGTAAAACAACTGTATGAGGCTTATTGATGCTGCTGAAGGGTACTCTTTTGTCCCCCATTTGCACATAGACATCCTCTGCTTTCATTTTGGAGAGATCTGGTTTGGAGTCTGAACTGGTAGGTGTTTGATTGTTGTCTGACATTACTGCTTGGACTGACAAAAATTAGATGTTTGATTCAATGGGCTTTCAAGCAGTTATATTTATAGCAAGTGAGATTGAAGGTGCAGGAACAAATGACTGGCACAATTAAAGTTAATTAGTGGTCGTACATTGTCTCAAAAATGCCTATAAGCGGGAGAGAGGTCTAAATATCTGGAGAAGCTTCGCCACCGGTGCTGGTATTAATGCCAACTTCAGGCAACATTCGAGTATTGAGGCTGGTTGAGTAAATGGTGATGAGCATGACGACCAAATGCAAACCAGTGCAGTAGACCAAGAACAACATTCTGGTGGTTCTGGTTGCCAAAATTGCTCTGGTCAAGCTTATGAAGATTCTTTCTATAGGAGAAAGCCTTGACGATATCCTCTCTTGCTCCTGGATCCTGAATTGTTCGATAGGATGGAGCTTAGATTCGTAGCTACTTTTGTAGGGATTATTCTCCAAATCAGTGTTTGATTTGGGCCTGAACGCACCTCTCGGTTTCGTGTTGCTTGTGGCTGCAAGATATCTTGTTCTTTCATAGAGATCCTCGTTATCTTTTTTGAGGTTATTGATGGTTCTCTTAAGGTCATTCACAATAGTGAGTTGCTTCTTGAGTTCTTTGTCGAGCTCATTGGTTCTATCCCTGAACCTGTCTCTTTGTTTAGTGATCAACGGAAGAATTGACGATTCATCGTTATTTGAATTATGAGACGCCAACGAGGGGGCAATGATACTGCCCGTAGGCTTCCATCCGCTTATGATACTCATATTGTCATTAAGGTTGCTGACATTGTCAAATTTGGACAATTCTTCTTCTAGGTTTTCGTTTCTCTTAGCAAGCTTATTGATCTCATTGGTAGAATCGGCCAAACTGGTCTCCAAATTTTGGATCTTCACAACAAGCGACTCGTGCTCAGATCTATAACCTACAAGCTCATTGTTCAATGTTTTATTCCTCTTGATGAGTAAGCTGTCAACCTTATTCTTTGCTTTGTCGTTAATGTTGAGTCCACTCGTGTCCCCTGAATCATCGTCGTCTTCAAATTCGCCATTGTCATCTTCGAACTCAATCTGTCTTAGGAACTGAAGTTCGGTCTTGATCTCATCGTAGTCTTTAGTTTTGTTCAATTTTTCTTTCAAGCCTGTCACCTCGTTCTTTAATTGTTTGATTTCTTTGCCCAAAGATTCTACTTGCTTGTTGTTAGCTTCAGTTGAGCTCTTGATGGACTTTCTCGATTGATCAAGCTCGGCTATTAACAAAACATTTTCACTCTCTAACTCGCTTATTTTACGGTTGAATTTTTCCTTTAAAGTTTCAACTTGCAAGTTGTTTTTCAGAATGGAAAGTTCCCTTCTTAAATCTTCATTTCGCTTTTCCACTTCAAGAAGCCTCTGCTTGCTGAATTCTGCGTCTCTTGATACTATCTGCAATTCGGCCAAGATGGTCAAGTTATCGTTATTAGAATTCAAGTTCTTGTTTTGAGAGTTCAATTGAAGCTCCGTAACCTCGTTAGAAGTCTTCAATTCTTCAATTGTTCTCTTGTAGTCGGCCAATTGTTTCAGCAACAACTTCTCTTTTTCTTGCCAATTGGACTCCTTTTCGTCGATCAATGCTTGCAACTCGTCTTCCTTTGCCTTAAGCTTTGTGCTCAACATCTCAGCTGACTGCTGTTCGGTTTGGAGAAGTCTCTGCTTGAGCTGGTTGTAATCTGCTTTCTTGCTCAACTCTTCGTTCAAACGATTTATTTCAGCCCGCAAGTTCGCCGCATCTCCACTCTCTATCACACTGTCCAAGCTGATCTCCAACAACGGCTTTGGGTCCGGTGCCTCAGCAAGTGACCGATAAATCTCGAAAAAGTAGCCCTCAAGTTTCTTCAGCTTATTGGTGAGTGTGTCGATTTCATTCTGATACAACTTAAGTAATGCTTTGAATTGATCAAGCTTCTCGGGGTCGGGGAGCTTCCGAAACTCCTTTGTTTTCGAAGCCAAGTTCTTCCTACTCAAAAGTGAATTCTTCTGTTCGTCTTTGATTTCAATCCCCTGTTGATCCAACTGGCTCTGGATGGACGGCAAGTCAATCTTGGTCCAAAACTCCAACGCGTTGTTGAAAACGTTGGAGGCTTTTCCAGAACCACTCCTGCTACCGTCCTTGAGAGCCTGGGCCTCCGAATTGACCTGTGATGCCTTACTGGGGCCGTTCTCTTCGCTCATTGACATCTGTGAACAGGTATATCTGGCAGTGCGCGATCGTTGTAGTGGGAAGAGGAAAATGGAGCGAAACTAAAACTACATGCATTATCTATACAGCCCTTAAATGAATGTTTCGTATGGAACTGGAGCTAAGGTTTGAGGAACGTTACCTTCAGTGGAAACAACTCTAAAGTCTCTTGGCATAGCAGGTTGTCTCTTCAAAGAAACTTGTTCACCCTTGGCCTTGGCTTCTCTCTTCAAAGCAGCATTAGTCTTGACTCTGTTCAAAAATTCTTGACGACAAGCAGAGTGCTTGATGTGTTCAACTCTGACGTTGACTCTCTTTTCGAGGTATCTGTGACCCACAACCTTGTTAACGATGATACCGACGGAGGACTTGGTGACGTTGTAGATGATACCAGTCTTACCGTGGTAAAACTTGTGTGGCATACCCTTTTGGACGGCACCATTAACCTTGATATCAACGATATCACCGACCTTGTAGGTCTTCAAGTAGGTGGATAATGGAATAACACCATGCTTCTTGAAATCACGTTGGAAGGCGTAACGAGTACGGGATCTGTAACCGTGACTAGATGTGATGTTAGTATTGGTGTTTGGGCGACAGATGCAGTGTGGGCTCGCCGTGAATGCTGAGAGCCTGGGGCACTATAGCTTGTAACCCTATTGGCTTTTGACGAACACAATTAACTGTGGTGACATTGACTAGTCTGATTTCAAGAATACACGACTATAGTAAGGTTGGACAATATGAACAAGCGGACTTGTATCGCCCATTCGTCGTTCTTCTCGTATCTATTATTGAGTGAGAGAGCCTGGTAAGATGCTCCATTATTCTTTCAAGTCAAAAAAAAAAAAGACATTCTCCTGACTTTGACGATGCGTATCAATTTCTCCTCTGCAAAAGGGTGCATAGCTCCACAGAACTGCTTAAACCTCAAGTAACATACGATTTACCCATTTTGTTTTGGTATAAGTTGGATTCAAAATTTGAAAAACTTTTCCCATAGTGAGAAAATTCAGAGAGAGAGCAACCAGGGTTTCAGCCCTACATTACGTGATGCAACTAGTCGGTCACATACTTAGGTAGCTAGAAGACCAAGACATCTCTGTATGATACCTATGTACTGTTAGAGATTACAGCTGAGTGGTTCTTGATTTTGTATTCCTATTCTACATAAAACTATTACTTTTGGAAAATTAACCAAAATATATTAAAATGAAAAGTAAATAGACGGATTAACTAATTTATTCTTCATCCTCTTCGGCATCACCAGAATCAGCGTTTCTGGCTTGGTTTCTTCTCTTAACTCTACCGGCTCTTCCACCACCGTATGGGGAGTTGTGGGCAAAGTCAATGTGCTTCTGGGAGTCCAATCTAACCATGAAAGATGGAATGTTGACGATTTGCTTACCAACAGCAATGTGTCTTTGGGTGATCAAAACTCTGGCGTGGTGAATAGATCTGGCCAATCCCAACTTGAAAACTTGGGTTTGCAATCTTCTTTCCAAGAAATCTTCGACGTTCAAAGCCAAAACGTAATCCAACTTCATCTTGTCTTCAGACAAGACACCAATTCTCACCAATCTTCTGATCAAAGCATTACCTTCGAACAATCTCTTTGGGTCCTTTTCGTCTCTGGTCAACAAGTCACGAGCAGCTCTTCTAATCTTAGACAATTGGAAGTTAATTCTGTAGATTTCTCTCTTGTTCTTTAAACCGAATTCACCGGCCAACTTTAATTCAGCATCCAATCTGGCAGATTCATATGGATTCTTTGGGACGGAGTAAGTCTTAGAGTAAGTTCTTGGAGCACCTTAAACTGATGTTAGTATTAATGGATCTAATAAATTTACAAGATGACGAGAGAAGTACGAGGGCTCATAAAGACTTTTTACAATCACAGAGTGTCGGCACAGTCACTTTCCTAGTTGAGGAGTAGCACAAAGACGAGGACCATATGTGTACGTCACGATGTCCTATTGTTTGTGCTTGAACTCCAAAGGATGTGATGTGAGACTTATTCTTAGTTAAAGTGATTGAAGTGTCGGGGATTCAATCACAATAAATAAGCTCTGTAACGTTCCAACTAATCAGATAGTTTGGAAGTCTTAATGAGGGACCCGAACCCCATGGTGATACTCGAGATATCACCATCATCCTGTAATGTGTGTTTGAAACTTCACATACGAGGCATGTTGGAAAACTATTAGTGGTATAAGAAGTAAAACTGAAAAATTTTCAGCTCTTTAAATTTATATTCTGCGAGAAGAGCACTGGAAGCGTGCCTCGCACAAGTTATTTAATTTTTCGAGACCATCGAGCGGTATGAACATTACGCATTGACTCGTATCTCTTAGTAATGCACAGAACACGCGATAGCTGATACTGCAACAGTGGAAGATAACTGTAAAGAACGTCAATGAAATTTCTTGCTCTTGTGTCTGGAGGAAAGGATTCGTTCTACAATATACACCATTGCTTAACACAAGGCCATGAGCTTGTGGCCCTTGCAAATTTGTATCCCAAAAATCAGCAAAAGGATGAGATAGACTCATTCATGTTCCAAACAGTTGGGCACGATATCATTGATTATTATGCTGAATGTTTAGATGTGCCTTTATATAGGCAAGCTATCGAAGGACATTCTAAAAATCAGGAGTTGGAATACTCCAGGACTGAAGATGATGAGATTGAAGACTTGTTCAAGTTGATCGATACAATTATGAAAAGTCATCCAGATGTGAAAGGTGTGAGTTGTGGAGCCATTTTGTCTCACTACCAAAGAACAAGAGTAGAGAATATCTGTGACAGATTTGGATTGACATCTTTGACGTTCCTCTGGCAGAGAGACCAAGACCAATTGATGAGGGAAATGTGTGAAAGTGGTTTAGATGCTAGAATCATCAAGGTAGCAGCTATAGGGTTAGACTCTAAACACTTGGGGAAATCCATATCTGAAGTATATCCCTACTTGGTCAAATTAAACCGAATGTATGATGTACACATCTGTGGTGAGGGTGGAGAATTCGAGACAATTGTGTTGGATAGTGTGTTTTTCAAGAGTAAGAAATTGACTATGGTGGATACTAAGGTGATGGAGCACTCTGGCGATGTGTTTTATTTGAAATTCAAAGTTGAAATAACTAGCAAAGAGGCAAGCGTATTCAAGCCCGCAATCGTACCACAAATGGTGGACGACAGTTTTCAGGAAGTTCTCGAAAAGAGCGTCACCACCGAGCAGAGTTATGGAGATGATGATGAAGAGTTATCCAGCTACAAAGTTGAGCCTGTGGTTACCTCGGTTGGTAATAATTTGTTAGTCTCTAACTTGACAGACACTTCGGAAACGATCCACGAACAATTGTCGAATATATTTATCAAGCTTGAAGAGCTTTTAAGCGATTCAGATCTTACTTTCAATGATATTCAGCACATGACGTTACTTTTGTCAGATATGAGTAAATTCTCCGAAATCAATGGAATATACTCAGCCCGTTTTAGCGACCACTATCTTCCTCCTTCCAGAATTTGTATTGAAACTCGCTTATGTGAACCCTACCAGATACAATTGTCTTGCAAGTGCATCATAAAGGAAACAAATACCAAGAAGGGAATTCACATAAGATCAAGGTCTTATTGGGCTCCACAAAACATTGGTCCTTATTCTCAAGCTAGGATCGAGGAGCAAAGAGATATTAACTCAGCAACTATCTCGGGGCAGATTCCATTGATACCGGCCAGTATGGAATTGTTGAATAATGAAAGTGAAGCTATCGCTTTAACCTTGCAGCACTTTGATAGGATTCGGTACTTAATCAACGTCACTGAAATTTCCAATGTTTTATGTTTCGTGACTTCACATTTAAATCTCAGGAGCCTACAAGAAATCTGGACCAACTATTGTCAAGATATATCCAACGATCACTTTCTTGAGAAGCTTATTGTGTTGAGAGTCTCCAAACTACCAAGAAATGCTCCTGTTGAAGTCGGAGGTGAAACATTCAGAAAGCTTGACGACATGCTTGAGGATGACGAAGAGGGAGAGAAAAGCCACTCTGGCGATACCATAGCCTCATTGAAGAGCCGATTTCCTGATCTAGTCATAACCCAATTAAGAAACAGTGTGAATGTGTTGATATTCACTGATTCTATTGACGATGTCAATACGCTATTGGATTTGAACAACGCTTTTATTAGAATTTATTGCACAGGCAAAAGTTATGATAAGCTTCCAAACAAAAAGAGAGCAGAATTCATGCCTGTTTCTCAAGTCATGAACTACCGTCTTCAAAAATTCACATATTCGATATTATTGACTATCGAGTTATAATGTACATAGTTACAATTAATGATATCCACCTCAGTTCTACCTGCTTTTCTTTAATTCTTCATTCAACTGGTCAAGATCATTGATGTCCTCCGGGCCTGTATAGATCAAGTCTTCTGGTATTTTGATCCCTTTTTCATTACAAAGTTTGATCAATTTGGTATTCTCTTCCTTCAACTGGTCGATGTAATCAGCAGACTTCGTCAAAATATTCAATTCGGATCTGTTTTCAGAGTCAGTCAAGGTTGGAGTCAAAGAGACGATCTTGTCAAACTCAGACCTGATATTTTCTCTTCTTCTTTGTTCTGAAGCAATGTGATGAGCCTATGTTGAATTTCGTTAGTATCACCACCCCACAAATCCTGGAGCTCGGGTCAGTTTGAGTCCAAAAGGCCTAATTACATACTTTTTTCTGCTCATCTGACAATATGGAAGCTTTAGATTGTCTCTTTCTTGATGATGATGACTTCAGCTCGGGAGACGACGACATAGAGCAAATGTTAGTTATTCTTTAGATTAATTTTAACACTTGCTTATGACTTTTTTAAGAACGATTTTCATGCTCGAAAGCGAGGCTTTATACAGGATATGTGTGGATTGTTCTTTAAAGTATGATATCAGCATGTTTTATCGTTCCCTAGGAACACCAATATTATTGAACTACTATGTGCTTGAGCTTGACTGTTTGCTCCAAGTCTCTATTGTGAACACTAGGATTACAAATCCAAAGAATAGTAAAAAGAAAACCCACGCCGGGACTCGAACCCGGAATCTTTTGATTAGAAGTCAAATGCGCTAACCATTACGCCACGCAGGCAGTTTTGAGGTTACTGCTCACTCTGTTTTTCATGGCACCTAAAACACCTCTCATTTCCTAATTGGGAAACTTGCGCCTTCCCATGTTCTGTCTTGCACCTCCCGATTTTGTCTTACACCACACAAGAATCAGGTATTGCCCTCTTGCAGCTTGCCACCTACACATACACAGTAATTGAAGTATCAAAGCAAATGAATAGCTGACAGTCGACATCCTCTGCACTCATTCGAAGTTTATTAAATAATGATTAAGAACCTTAGATTCCAATTATCGCACTTACTCAATAGATAAGACTATACTAATTGTAATGATTTCTGATTTGTAGTCTTTTTACTTCTGACATTCCCTCGAACTTGATCAAATAATCCTATCACTGATGTTCATGATTTTGCAAGATGATACCTTTAGTATCAATGGAAAGAAAAGGGCAACAAAGAGAAAGATGGGGCAGAATAGTGGTGGAACTATCAAATCGATAGTGGGAAGTAAGTTCCGAACGAGAACCGGATGCTTAACATGTAAAAGGAGGAAGAGAAAGTGCGATGAGAACCATCCCACATGTGACTTTTGCAAAAGAAAGGGCATCGAATGTGTCTACAATGTCGATCAAGAAAAACCGTTGAAACGTCAAAAGAGTGAAGCAGCTGTACGCATTGTATGTGAACCTGCTGATGTCATTGAAAAACAAGCTAAAGAATCGCCTGTCTCCAAGATATCTAACTTGAGCTCAAACACTGACCTAGATTTGTTCAATGTAGAGTCTTTACCCGTGGTAGAAGAGGTGCTCGATGGGGACCTTGAATACATAAATGAGATTAAGCCAGCTACTAATACTGGATTGTTGGTAAGAAAGCCCGATACCTTAAATTCAAAAGGTGATATTCCAGACTTTACCTTGCTATCGCCTAATACTATCCAGCCATCATCTTTTCCATCTATGTTTTTGGATGATGAAGGAAGATTTTACTATGAATGTTTTCGTTTTAAAGTATCTCGGATTCTTTCCCTTTCTAGTGGTACCATGAATTACTTCAAGAACTTCTTTTGTGCACTAGCAAACAACGAAGAGTCTTTCTTGTATGCTTTGACATCGTGGGGGGCACTCTATGCTGGACATGGAGCATCGGTGAAGGTCTACCTCAATAAAGCATTAAGCACTTTTGACCACAATTTCAGTGCCAAATCCTCTCCAGAGATTTACTTCAGGTTATGCTTTAGCGTTGTTTTGATAGGATACTACGTATGCTTTGGTGAGGTCGTTAAATGGAAGGGAATACATGACAACTGTTGCAGGATACTAAAAAGCCTTGGAGGCTTGTTTGAATTTGGTAAACTTTTTGATTTCAGTAATGAGGCGAGGTTCATCATTTCCAATATTCAGTATGTGGATATAATGTCAGCCTACAACCATAAGTATGGCAGTCACTTCCTGGTAGATGATTACAAGAAGTTTTTCTTGTGTGATCAGAACAAAATAAAAGAACTAAGCTACGGAATCGATACTCTTCAAGGTGTACACCAAAGCATATATTATGTGTTGGGTGATTTGATGAATACGAAAGTGAGATTGAATCAGAAGCACGAAGAAATGGAGATGTTCCTGGAAACGGACAGGCACCGGTATTATGTCTTGAAGAAAGAGCTATTCCATATGTACAAGACTGAGGTAAAAGATCTCGAAAGAGACATTGAAGATGCAAAACCCAACTTCAAGTTGCTTGAGTTAATAGGGCATTTGACTGAGCAATATGACTGCTACTTGAATGCTTTTTATCTCTATCAAGCTACTTGCCGATTATACTTGAAACTCTTTCTCAAGAGAATACCTCCAAAAAACGTGGAGATCCAGATACTAGTAAAAGAAATTTACGTTGTTGCAGAGAAGCTAGAAAACACCAGATTTTGCGTGATTTTGTGTCTACCCATGCTAATGTGTGGAGTATGTTGTGTAGATAAGTTCGAAAGAGAACTATTTGAAACCAAACTCAATGAAATTCGAAAAGTCAGTCCTGTGATCAATAATGACAAGACTTGGGTCTTGATCCAAGAATCCTGGGAATTGAACCCCCATGGAGACATTGTTATCGATTGGGCTGATTTGGCTGATTCTCGTGGATGGTTTTTAAACTTATGTTAAATACTAATGAATAGAGGATATAGATTCAGTTGGTACGGAGACTACCTCCGCCCCTCCCGCGTATTCCATGTTGTAGGTTGTATTCTATCAAATCGGCACTCAATTGAGCTTTTCCCTGCAATATTCGATGTTGCACCCCCATGGTTACCTTGGTGCTGATTGGGCTAATTTGACTAAGTCCTGTTTATAAACTTCTGCTTGGCACCGATGAATGTAGGATAGTATGGGATCGTTTGGTACGTAGACTACTTCCCCTCATATATTGTTCTCGGAACATCTGTTTTCCAGATTGAGTATTTAATCGAGTTCAATTCCGTCTTTCGTTGTCTTCCAATTACAATTATGACTACTATAAATTGGGGAATCTTAGGTGCTGGTAACATTTCCGGACAATTTGTCCATGACCTTGTTTTGAACAATTCTGAAAAGAAGGAAATCACCCACATTGTCAGATCAATTGGTTGTTCTTCCACGAAGAAGGGTGAGGAATTTATCAAGGACAATAAGGTCGTGGTTGAGAATAACGGAGGAATTGAGCCGGTTGTGCAATCTTATGATGCTTTCTACAAAAACAGTGATATCGATGTTGTTTATATCGGAACTCCTCATATTTTCCACAAGGAGCAAGTGCTCAACTGTTTGAACAACGGGTTGCATGTCTTGTGTGAAAAACCCATGAACATCAACGCAAAGGAATCAAGAGAACTTTATGAGGCTGCAAAGAAGAACAATCTTTTCTTAATGGAAGCTGTGTGGTCTAGGTTCTTACCGATTGTCAATGACATTGAACACAAGATCTTCAAAGAAAAGTTGATTGGTGATGTTTTCAGGTTATTTGCTAATTTCTCATTCGATGCCCATTTGGAAACTTGTCCACCCGAGTCAAGACTCAGAGACAAGAATTTGGGAGCAGGTGCTTTGTTAGATATCGGTATCTACTGTTTAACGTATGCTAGAATTTTCTTAGACGATAAGCTTGGTAAAGATCACACCCCATTTGATTTGAAGTCGACTGTAACCGTTGATCCTAAGGATGGAGTTGATTACAACACATCCATTTTGATGAAGTATGCCACGGGTAAACAAGCTGTGTTGAGTTGCTCGAATTACATTGATGGTCCAATGCCATTTGCTAGAATTGAAGGTACTAAGGGGTATATAGAACTATCAGCCCAAAACCCTGCCAGAATCAGATCTTATAAGGTGCACCTCAAAACCGGAGAATCAGTCGAAGTGCAAGACGATCTGGAATACCTCGGGTTCATCTATGAGGCAAACGCAGTAGCTAAGGATATTCAACTGGGAAAAACAGAAAATGATGTTATGCCATTTGAGGAAACCTTGTTAGTCATGGACACTATGGATCAAATTAGATTTGAAAATGACTTCAAGTACCCTATGGACAATTGAGTATTATTTTAGTTCTGTCTTTAGAAACATTATCATTAAAATTAGTAATGTAGAAGCCGTTCGCATTCGATAAGAGGCTTAGTGTAAGCGAAACCACTCGAGGGCCTCTTTGGTGTTCACAGCCATTTTACGAGGTATTGGTCCTCCGCAGTAGAACTACTGAAGCAAGCGGAGAAATAAGCCTCCGTGACTAAAACCGATGGACCGAGATACCGCCAGCCTTGAGGTGGGACTTAACCACGATCGCGACGGCGTGGATTCGGTTTTAGCGCTGGCCTTGCAGTGCCGCCTAAAAACCGATGGACCTGAATACCGCACCCCGTAGCGCTCATTCCTTGCTACACCATGATTCTGGGGGATCGGTTTTAAGGCTCCGCCGTCCGCTTAATGCTTGTGCAAATCAAGCAGAGCAATATAAATACCATACTCCTGGCCCTTTTCGAACTATTCTTTCACCCAACAGAATAACTAGCAAAAGCTCAATTACTATGTCTTCCCCTTGCCCAATTACAACTAAAGGATTTGGTACCATGTCCATGACCTGGACTGGTAGACCAGCTCCATTTTCTCAATCACTTGAGACATTGAAATATGTCAAAGACAATTTCGGGGTCAAGTTTTTCAGCTGTGGAGAATTCTACCAACTCAGCCCAGAGACTGCCAACTTAAAATTGATTAGTCAATTCTGTGAACAGGAAAATGATCCCGAAGTCATCGTATCCATCAAAGGAGGAATGGACCTTAAAACCTTTGCTCCAAATGGAACCAAGGAGTACACTAACCAATCAATTGACCACTGTCTCTCGTACTTCAAGGATTTGAAGGTCAAGCCAAAGATTCTCTTTGAAGCCTCCAGAGTTGACCCTAAGGTTCCTATTGATGAGACGGTTAGCTACATCTATGAGAGAGTTAAGAGTGGTGAGCTTGCAGGTCTTTGTATCAGTGAGGTAGGTGCTGCCTCTATCAAGAAAGCTGCTGCTGTTGCACCAATTTCTGGTGTTGAAGTTGAGTTCTCGTTGTTCTCTGAAGACATCTTTGAAAACGGGGTTTTGGCTGAAGCTTCCAAACATCAGATCCCCATTATTGCCTACTGCCCATTGAGCAGAGGTCTTTTGACTGATTATGCTGCTGAGCACCCAGATTTTTTGAAGACCCTTAATCCTAAAGATATCAAGACTACTTTTGAAAGATTCCAACCTGAAAACTATGAAAAGAACAAGGGCCGTTTGAATGCTTTGTACCAGTATGCTAAATCTAAGGGCCTCACTTTAGAATCTTTGGCTTTGAGCTACATTGAAAGTCTTTCTGGGCTTGAAAATGTCAGAGGTATACCAAAGGTGGGCAAGATTATTCCTATTCCATCCGGTTCCACCAAAGATAAGATTGACAAGAATTTTGGTGCCACTGTCAAATTATCTAGGGCCGAAATCGAAGAGCTTCACGAAATTCAAAAGAAATACAGTATCACTGGTGGAAGATACAACAAGTACGCTGCAGCCTTCTTAGAAGGTTAGTTTGTACTTGACCTGCTCGACTAACAGAAACTAGATTTTAAAAATATAAATTTCAACCATGGATTTGCCCAATTGTAGTTCGGCTCTTGAAAGCCTCAAAGCTGCTCATTATTATTACGATTTGTATTCTGCGCATCTATATCGGATTTCTAACTATGAAATTGGAGTCAATTCGCAAGACACCAGGCTAGCGAACAACCCACTATAGTCAATTACTAGAAAACAGCAGCTCAAGTCAGGTTACGCTTGATTTTTCGCAGCACTCTAAAATCCCAATATCACCTCTCAAAAGTGGTTGACTCATAGAATTCAACATCACAGCTCGACAAATCATCGTTGGAGGAGAAGAACAATAGTGTCCATTTGATGGCAAGTGCGACCACCATAATTTACCCCAGTCAAAAGTAAAGCATTTTGCGACTCCTTTCATCCTATTCATTAAATGAGCAGAAGGAGCCAGGTGTGTGATCGCTGCAGGTTGCAGAAGAAGGGTTGCTTTGGCTCCGAAACTTCATGCGTCAACTGTATCCAGTCAAGCACAAAGTGTGAAGTAACTCATCAGTTGAAGAGGAAGAGGAAACCCAATTCAATATTCAAAACTACTTATGAAGACAGCACAATGAAAATTAAATATCTTGAAAGTCGAGTGAAAGAGCTAGAGGAAAAGTTAGGCTCACGACTGGATACACTGGTAATAAAGCATTTAGGTAGATTGCTCTCAGTGCCTAGTAATGCAGAAGAAATATTTGCTGGATCAACAACCGGAGATTATTTTGTACGACAAATCCAACAGGAGTTCAACGAACAACTACCGAACCAGGATACTTTCGTTGACTCTGTATTTTTGGCGTTTAGGTCTACTAATTTGCAGTTCAGTAAATTAGAGGATTCAAAAGATGTTAGCTTTGTAGACCGTTTGGACCAAGTTCAACTAATAGAAAATTACTACAAGAATTGGAACACGCTTTTCCCAATTCTTGATAATGAGCACGAAGTGGTAACATTTCTTCCTTACGAGTCTATCTTACAAACAAATGATATCGCTGGCTCTTACTGTCATTTCATGATGATATGCATCTCGACCTCGTCCAGTAATCTTGAAGAGTCCATGAAGCTTTTCCAGTTTTTGCAAAACAACTTCCTCGTGTCTTTGATGCAGAGACCAAACCTTGAAGTGCTTCAAAGCTACCTACTCACCATGTTGTTTTTGCAATTGACAGGAGACTCGGAATTATTTTTGCAGTTCAATGGAATGGCGGTGAGGCTTTCATTTTCTTTCGGTCTACACCGCCACTCTTCAAGGTTCAATTTACCATTGAAGAAATTAGAGCAAAGAAAGCGAATATGGTGGTGCGTATATGTGTTTGACCTCCTAATAAGCTGTAATAATGGCTCACCGAAGTTGATTAAGGATGAAGATGTAGACACTGATTTTCCAGTCGAAATTATTGAAATTACAAATGATAGAGTGGTTTACCCCCTTCCAGGAGAAAGGGGCACAAATCACACCTTTATTTCCTTGATCAAGTTACAGAGAATCTTGAACAAAGTCTTGAGAAGTCTTTACACAACAACTGATCGAAAGAATGGGGAAGCTAAGATAAGAAATTTAAGATTGCAGTTGGACAAGTGGAAGGATGAAGAATTTGGCGATTTGGATTTGATTTCGCCGGCCTCGACAACTCCGACGGAAAATTTCATTATCTTACAATACTGTGTATTGTTGATTCACATATATCGACCAGGGTTGACTTACCCAAAAACTGATAAATTCTTCCAATACTGCTTGAATGAAAGCGTTGTATTTAGTAAGATGTTCATCCAAAAATTTGATCAAATAAAAAATGATTCAGACAATAGAGTTTACTTTTGTTATATTATTGGATTTCATATGTTATTTCAGTGTGGCCTACTACTTTTGTACAGCCAGCTATTGAACTTAACAAACCAGGCAGATCCCATGGATCTTGATGAGGAAACAGATCTTGAATGCATTGACATGGTCATTAGTTGTTTGACAATAAGAAATAATAATGACTTGTTCAAAAACAGGAAAGTATTTTTCAGTGGGTGCATCAAGGTGATGCAGCAACTACGTGACTACGTTCACCAGTTCAACTCGGCTAGCTGCTCTACAGAAACCCACAACTTGCTCAATTTGATATGGGATGAAAATTTAGAAATATTCAATATTTTAGGGTAATATGATCTAAATAAATACCGTTTACTTTTTAAGTAGACTTTCAATTTGATAGCTGCATGTTCCCAAGTAATTTCTGGGATCACATAATTTTTGTAGGGTATCCTTGTCCACCTTATTTTGAACTGAATCTAGCTTGAGCAAGGTGTCGTAGAGAGACTCTCCAGACAGATGTGCCTCAACGCACGCTTCGTAGACGATGTTGTGTGCGGTGTGCCTTCCAACAAAAGGTGCTAAACCCATCATAACTGCTTCTGCAACTATCAAACCTTTGGAAGATTGGAGATTTGTAAGCATGTTATCTGCTTTAACGACTAAACCCGACAATACAAACCGGGTTTGATGCAAAGATCCAACTATACTAATAAATGATTCTGGAATGGCTACCCATTCCAAATGCCAGGGACCGGAAGCTCTTTCAAAATCGCTTACCATTGAATCTAATGCCAAACTAGCATTAGCTCTAGTGATTTTAGAAGCAGCTAACATGTATTCTGAAGAGATTGGATTTCTCTTTTGAGGCATGGTAGACGATGCTCCACGGTGAGGTACGAAAGGCTCGGCCAATTCGTTGTACTCATCAGAACACATAGCTATGATGTCGAGAGCGATCTTCCCTAAGGAACCTCCTATGATGGCTGTTAAGGTTATAAGTTCTGCTACAACGTCCCTTTGGACATGCCAAGTTATTGAGGGATCATTGAGCCCTAATAGTTCCCCCATTCTTTTTCTCACCTTGAGACCAACCTCTGTGGTTCCTAAAGATGCCAATGTCCCGGCTGCACCACCGAATTGGACTAAAAGGCATCTCTTCTTTGCTTGTTGTAACCTGTCCATTGATCTCTTCAAACCGGAAACCCAAATTGCACACTTGTAGCCAAATGTTACTGGTAGAGCTTGTTGAAAGTGTGTCCTTCCTGCCATCAAAGTATCCTTATATTCCACGGACAATTTGTCTAAAATGTTGATAATCTCGGAGAGATAGGTTTCGACAAGCTTTAATCCATTCTTCATTTGTAGCATTGAGGCAACATCCATTATATCTTGAGTTGTTGCACCCCAATGCAAATAACGGCCCAAATCGTTGGGGAATTGTTTGGTTAATTGATTGAGTAATGGCAATACACAATAGCCAACTATGTCAGTTTCCTTTCCAATCAACTCTTTATCGATCTTAAATTTTGATGAATCCAGGGCAAATTCATAAATCAAATCACCAACTTCCTTTGGTATGACATCGTATTCACCTTCAGCCTTAGCTAAGGCTACTTCAGCTTCAATCATAAAGTTAATGTAAGCATCGTCACTGAAAATATCTCTTATTTCCTGGGTCCCAAAAATATTCCTGAACAAACAGGAGTCGTATACGGTTGACATTATAACGAAAAAGTGATCTTCTCCGCTCTTAGTGGAATTGTTGGTTATGTTATATAGGCGACCCAATTGTAGTTTAATGCCGTCGGAATACGTGCTCGACCGTTTTATGCCATCGCATTTACGTACCCCACATTTTTTTCCGAACATAAATGGAATGGAATATAATGGACTCTACATGTATAAATAGGCCCAGCGATTTACAAATACAGTAGAAAACTGATATGATGGATACAGTCGAGACACCAAAGTGTTTGGGTTATAGTGGGAGCAAGCTTTCCACAGTACAAACATTGTTAGTGGGTCTTCCAAGTTTCGTGCTTTTTGGTTATAATCAATCCGGACTTGGAAATGCGTTGTCATTGGAGGCTTTTAGTAGACATTTTCCTGTTCTATCCTCAATAAATTTAACCGGATCAGAGCTTTCGCATGTTAAGACTCTACAAGGAGTGGTTGTTTCCACTTTTTCGTTGGGTGCTTTATTGGGTGCTATTGGGTGTAACTTATTCGGAGATCGATTTGGAAGAAAAAAAATGATGATAGTAGGAGCAATATTGACTTTCATTGGTCAGTTGATTGAATGTACCGCATTCAATATTGGCCAGTTGGTCACTGGTAGAACCTTAATCGGTATAGGTATTGGGATGTTGAATATCACAGTTCCTACATGGCAAAGTGAGTGCTCTAGCCCTAAGCACCGTGGTAAACATGTGGCTTTAGATGGTGCCTTTATTTCTTTGGGTTATTTGCTTATTAATTGGATCAGCTTTGCATTTTACTCCATACAACAAACGCATGATGTTGTTTGGAGAGTACCTATTGCTATAGGATTAGCTTTCAACCTTCCTCTAGTAGCTATTTTTTTCCTTCCAGAGTCACCTAGGTGGTTAGTGATAAAGGATCAAGACGAAAAAGCAAAGAAGGTAATTGCTTCATTCAAGGATACCTTCCCCACAAGTGACGTCGTTAATACAGAGATTTCTGTGATTAGGTCTGCCTACTTGCAGTCTATAGAAAACAGAGGAACATACGGTGAACTTTTTGTTATGGGCAAAGAGAAAATTTTGCAAAGGTTTCTCAGTTGTCTCTATCTTCAAATGATACAGCAGATGAGCGGTGGTAACTTGATCTCTGTTTACTCTACTGTTTTGTACCAAGATAATTTAGGGATGAGTGGAACATTGGCTAGGATACTTTCCTCTTGTACCTTGACGTTCAAATTCTTTTGTGGTTTCATTGCTTTCTTTACCGTGGACAGATTTGGTAGGAGACCTTTGATAATGATTAGTGGAACTGGGATGGCATTATGTATGATGTTCTTGTCAATCACAACTTCAAGACCCGAAAGTCATCATGCAAATGTGGCTTCTGTATTCTTTATATTCGCTTTCAACTTTTTCATTCCTATTGGTTTCTTGGGGTTGAACTGGCTCTATGTGGTTGAAATAAGTCCTACTAGGTTCAGAAATCAAATTGCTTCCATATCTTCTGCAAATAATTGGATTTGGAACTTCGTTGTAACAATGATAACACCCGTGGCTATCAGTTCCATCAACTACAAGTACTATTTGATTTATTTTGTGTTGGGAATAACTATCCCCATTGTAGTATTTTTCTTCTTCCCTGAAACTGCAGGATTCAATTTGGAGACTGTGGATCTCATCTATATCAAAGCTTCATCTCCGCTCGATGTTGTAAGTGCTGCCAAAAGAGAAAAACGGTTAGGGAAAGAAAACGAAATGAGTTTCACTCTACAAGAGTTTGAAGAAAAATCCTCCATTCAAAAGTTCGAGAATGACTCTGTCAATATTAGTGAAGGTAATCACTCAAATCAAGTTTAGTTAGTTCACTGAAATGTACCTATTATTGTGAAGTATGACAATCGTTTTCTGTTCTATTGTAATATACAACTTTTTGAACACAAGTATACCTGTTTAAGTCATGATTTGCGAAGTATAACCGAGTAGAGTAGTCAGGTATTCGATAGGGAATTCGGAGGTAGTGTATAAGAATGAAAATCAGCAGCACAAACAGATGTGCTTCAGTACCACCATCATGAGGTCTTTTTTGAAGGACGGAGCTGACATTTTAATTTGCCTGATCTTAGAATTGAAAATTCACTTGGAATGCCTGCAGTACTAACTTATCATAGTTGCTATGTGCTAAGAAGAGTATGCCAACGAGAGAAGCTTCCGTTGCTCGGTAGAATCCGCATAATGTGACCAATTGTGCACTGCAAAAGTACCCTCAGCCTTTGTTTTAGGTGTTAAAACTACTATCAACCTAATATACATTTCAACATGGCACCCCGTAAAATTAGTGCACACAAACCTAAAGCTATCATTTATCTACAAGTTAGAATTTAGGTAGTAGATGCGTTGACATTCTTATCAAATACCTCCTGCCGTAGTGGAGATTGAGTACCACAATCCACAGTAAGATTCAACAAACTTGGCTGATTTTCTAAATTGGTTTGGTTGGGAGGTAATTTCGTCTTACTAATGAACTAATGAAAGAACTCCGTGCGTACAACTATTGAGCTGCTTTGATGTTGGAGACCATTCCTACAATATAAATAAATGTGAAGCATGTAAAAATTCGTTGTTCTGCAGCGTTTTCGAAGTTTGACGAGTGTCTAGGCTAATTCGTATTTATCATGAGCCCCAAAGAAACTTGAGAATTTAACGGCTCTTTCGCGGTAATTCTCTAGTGTGGCAAGTCAGCCCGTGCAAAGATAGATTACTAAGGACCTCGGGTTCATATTTCAATTTAGGATCGTAGAGTATTTTTGAGCGGAGTTCACTTTCGCAAGTAATCTCCATATGGATAAACACGATGCACAACTAAGTTAGTGAATGGACATTGTCCGATGGCTGAGTCGCACTAAGTCCCCTTTCTCGTTAGAGTGCCGCCCGCCAAAATTTGATGCTCAGGATTTTGAGGAAATTGATAATCGCCGACAATTTGACACTTATTAGCGGAGTTAACTTTCGCATTTAATCTCTAAATGGATAGTCCAACGATCTATAATGGTGTAAAGATTATTATATAAAGAGTGTAGACTTTTGTAAATTATATGCTGATTTTCATAATCTGGGAATAGCAATATGAAAGTTTTTGTCACTGGTGCTACAGGATTTATTGGAGTCAAACTCATTGACGCACTCAAAGCTAACGGACATGAAGTGCTTGCTTTGGCCAGATCAGATGCGTCTGCAACAGAGTTGCTAAACTTGGGTATCTTACCAGACTTAGGAGACTTGGAAACTCATTCTGGTTGGGTAGATGCAGCTAAGAGTGCCAATGGTACAGTGCACTTGGGTTTTATTCATGATTTCTCTAATTTCCAGAAGAGTATTGAAGTCGACGAGGGCTTTGTGACTGCTGTCTGTGAAGCTTACAAAGGAACAAACATATTTTTTTATACTTCTGGTACCTTACTTGCTTAGTCCAGAGCCTACTGATAATGCTTTCAAGATCAACCTCAACCATCTTGTACTCTACACAAGAGCTTCGTAGAGAAATCGTGCTTATCTTACGAGCCAAATAACATTACAACTTCAATTCTTTTGTCCACGATGTTGATTACCATGCATTCCTTTCCACGGGAGCATGTATATCTAAACAATGGAGAACGGTGTACTATCCGGATGAAGAGATTTAGTGCCATCACACTATAAAAAGTGCTACCAGCGTGGAAATCCTGTTCTGACTTTCTTATGTAGGGTAGGCTGAAGTGCAAAGCTGAAGAAACAGTTGTTTTTTTTTAACTCAAACGGAGATTCTCAGCTTCCTTTTCGATTCATGAACGTCCCTTTGATTGCCAAGTCTTCTACCAAAAGAGAATGAATTCAGTCTGGCATACAAAAGAAACAAAAGCTTATGAGAAGGGTTAAAACAAAATAAAAAATATCCTCTAAACACTGCAATAAATATTGTAATCCATCAATAGGAAAAAAAGGGGAACCGGGTTCATAATTTGTGCCAAAGATTGAGAACAGAAAGGTTGAATGTATAATTAACTACTTTTCTCCGAAGGAGTAAAATTTTTCCTGCATCCGTATTCCTGACATGGTACTGAAACTTTCATGCATCTTTTTAGAAATTCTGTCCCAGCAATAGACTCTTAGGTAGACAAATTTGCTTATTTCATTACAAGCCCACAATTTCGGGATCTGGTGTCACTAGCTCAAAGGACAATTTGATGCAGTACTATTGTCCGAATATGGTTAAAACTATTTTTTTTCGTATTTTGTTTTGAGTTTTCATATTCACTACGAATCAAGGAAGAAGTGCTACTAATCAAGTAATGTCATTATTTTGGGCCGCAGGTTTGCATATTTGAGGTGGATGACTTGCTTCACTCTCCTCACCACAATAGGCATGAAATGGGCGACCAGTGATCAATGGAAGAATGTGACGAATAATGTTTTTTTGAGGTTTTTAAGGTTAATGAGCTTTATATATTCTCAGATATAACTACCAAAAACAAAATGAAATGTGTGGTTATGTCTTGTTTCTAAAAAATTCTATTCTGGAAGTATAACTCAAAAGAGACAATTGGCGGGCTCGAAAAAAGAAAGACTTATCCTGCAAAAGATAAAGCAAGCATTTACTAATGGTACATAAATAGACTTACACTTCCATTAGACAAACCTCTCCGTTACGTCCATGCTCAACAAACCTAATCAGGAGTAGTTCGAGTGATTAGTGATAGTATCTAGTAAAGCAAGGGACAGGAAATGTGAAAAGGTATAAAGTCTTTTCAAATAACTCTCGAATACGTTTCCTCTTTTATGGTTCAACTTTCCTGTCTTTAAAGAAGTTATACGGAAACTGAAAACCCCTCTTCTACGCACTTTTCTAAAAAACTAAAATTAAAAATAAGGCGTTACTCTTGGGGCTTTCTCAGCTAATCCTGCTAATTAGTATTTTCAAATACTAAATGGGCTAAACCTTGGCATATGACATGACCGAATCGTTATCCTGGCTCAAAAGAAAGGTTCGGGCAATTGTTCTAGTGGCTCTCCAAGAACCATTGACTTCTATTTTTCAAATAAAGTTCATTTCAACCTAATACGATGACCTGTATATATCTTTTTAAGTAAGAACCAAATTATCTCAACAAAAGGGGTTGGGCTGAGGAATGCCAGTGAAGACTCTTTTGGGAATTATAAAAACAATTATTTTAGTATTCAACTGAATTGTTGTTGGGTTGAGAAATAATTAAATGCACGCGCGCAAGGAGTCACAACATTTTATCAGCAAAACAAAAAAGGAAATATACAATAAATAATATCGAACCTGACGATTAAGTAATAAGCACAAAAACATATGCAGCCAAACCAGTGGTGTGACAATAGATAAGTTGAAGATCAAAACAATATGGTCTTATCACCTCGATGTTTGAATGTCCATCCTCAGCACAACAATCAAACTACACACGTATCGTGAAGTTTACATGCTTATGTCTAGGTGCTAGTAAAATCAAAAAAATAATTCTGAATTAGCTTTAAAGCATCTTTTTCCTGTATAGTTACCTATTCAAGAAATAGCAAATCTACAGTGCTCGAATTAATCTATGCCTATGCAGGTAGCTTTTGAGTCCGTTACTACATAATCTTGAAAAGTGTAGCTTTTTAGGAGGCAATACCAATGAATTGAATAATGGCAAGCGCTAATCTCCATAATTTTCTCGACCATCGTGTTGTTCCTAAAAGACGAATTCAGTGAACGGTTGTCTTGGAAATCACACATTGGTTTGTCGACGAAAGAGTTGTGCGGGTTTGAGAATCATCCCATTTAGTAACATTTTCAGCTGTAAAGGGGATTGTTCATAAAGTTTGCAGAAACGTTCCCTGTCCTAGTCGCATTTTTTTTTACGATTACCATTTTAAGCTATTTAAAGTTATCCAAATGAAACTACTATAAATTGAGGATCAAAAAGTTACTGTTTGGAAATGTAATCTACCGGATCCAGCCATTAATATAATTTTTGCTAAAAATTAACTTGCATTTGAATTCTGATTGCCTATTTCGTTGATGTTCTGTAAATATGATATCTTGGTGAGCTAATTTGAGACTAAATTTTGACACAAAAAGATTTTGAGTTTCAATCATGTTCATTCCTGTGTTACTTTGAGATTGATTTTTACTACTCACAATGGAAGGACAGTTGCCCTTGAACAAAGAGAGCTACTATTTTGGTGATCTGTTCTACAAACGGGCTCTTTCTCAAAACCCGTTTGTCATCCAGCCTATTGCAATGGAAGTTTGACCGTTTTTGTGAAACTCTGCATAGAAAGCAAAGAATTTTTGTTCTACTGGAATAACATAGGTAAATATAAAACTCTGTGAATATTGCAACTTTGCATCCAGCAAGAAAATGAAACTCTTACATCCTCTATTACTTCTAACAATTGTTAAAACAGTGTTTGCAATAGATGGATGTGATGTTCCTTCTGCTACCCGTGGACTTACTGTTGAATATATTGATACTGGTTTTAAAGAATCGATCGCAGAAGGCAGAACTTTATACCAGGAGCTTGTTGTTATAGACGCTGATCAGGCAGAATACACATGGAGCGGTGTGACTGAACAAAATTTCAATTTCAACCCAACTGATACAACTGCTACTACACCTATTCTTGATACACTCTACGGAAACCAGGTGAATATCAACTATTTTAGTTTGAAGCTTTACGGGTACTTCCTCGCTCCTACCAGTGGTAGCTACACTTTCGGTCTCAACGATGTGGATGATCTGTTTCTTTTAACTCTTGGCGCAGGAAAGGCAATGGATTGCTGTGCTCCATCACCCATTGTTGGGAATGTGAGTTTGGAAGACTATGGACAATTTCAAAAAACTTCAACGCCGTATTCTATTTCCCTTTCTGCTGGCGTATACTATCCTGTCAAGATGTTATATTACAACCAGGCCAATATAGCTGCTTTGGATATGTACGTCACTTATCCTGATGGTATTACACATACTTCTGATATAGACTGGTATAGTTTAGCTGGCAGTGACTCATCCGCTTGTCCAGTACCTACAACCACAGAACCATGGACCGGCTCCTTCACTTCCACGTATACCACCACTGGTACAGATGGTGGACCAACCATTGTTATTGAAACTCCTATCTCCACAACTACCACTACCACTCCCTGGACTGGATCATTTACTTCCACCTATACTACTACTGGTACAGACGGTGAGGCTACGGTTGTTATTGAAACTCCTATCTCCACAACTACCACTCCATGGACCGGTACTGTTACTTCCACTTATACTACCACTGGTACAGATGGTAACCCAACTGTCGTTGTCGAAACCCCAGAATCGAGAACCACTACTCCATGGACCGGTACTGTTACTTCCACCTATACTACCACAGGTACCGATGGTAACCCAACTATCGTTGTCGAAACTCCTTTCTCCACAACTACCACTCCATGGACTGGTTCAGTCACTTCTACTTATACCACCACTGGTACCGATGGTGAACCAACCGTTGTTATTGAAACTCCTATATCCACAACTACCACTCCATGGACCGGTACTGTTACTTCCACTTATACTACCACTGGTACCGATGGTGAACCAACCGTTGTTATTGAAACTCCTATATCCACAACTACCACTCCATGGACCGGTACTGTTACTTCCACTTACACCACCACTGGTACCGATGGTGAACCAACCGTTGTTATTGAAACTCCTATATCCACAACTACCACTCCATGGACTGGTTCAGTCACTTCTACTTATACCACCACTGGTACCGATGGTGAACCAACCGTTGTTATTGAAACTCCTATATCCACAACTACCACTCCATGGACCGGTACTGTTACTTCCACTTATACTACCACTGGTACCGATGGT